>WOXC01003980.1:0-627131 GCA_011680675.1 Gymnobelideus leadbeateri
CAGAACACCAGGAGCTGTGGCGACTCTAGAATTATCAACATAGACATGCCTAGGACAAAGTAGGAGGTTAGTGTCCTATGGACTTTGGGACCTGTATTTGGGGAATGTGTCGGCTCCCTCCCCTGGGGGCTAGAAGCCACTGAGGAGACACGCCATTTTGTAGTTTTCAGAGGCAGCTCCAGCTCCCAGCCTGCAAATTGTAGGGAGATCCAGCGATCAGTCTTGGGGGGTAATCGCTCTTGCTTTAACCTCCCTGGATCTGGATTGTGATCTAGGGTGGAAGTCGTGGGTGGGTTTACAGCTTGCCAGAAACGGAAGTTGCCCCCCACACGTTCGGGACGAAAATTCCTCTATCTGGCCTTAAAGCCATAGTGTGGCAACAAGCCCAAAAGTCAAGCAATTAAGTGGCAACATGCCAAGGCAAAGGAAACAGAAAAATGCAACCCTAGACTCCTATTTTGGGGGCATAGAGCGGGAAAAGGACTGTGAGGTCAGAAGTCCTGCTCCAAAAGCCCCAGGGGAAACATGAGTGGGTTGCAGGCCATAGAGGGACCTTAAGAAGGACTTTAAAAATCAAATGAGAGAAGTGGAGGAAAAATTGGAAAGAGAAATGAGAAGGATGCAGGAAAAGTATGAAATGAGGGTCAACAGCCTGACTGAGAAAACAACACCTTAAAAAATAGACTAACTCAAATGGCAAAGGAGGCCCAAAAGGGCAATGAGGAGAAGAATGCCTTAAAAAGTCGAATTTGCCAGATGCAAAAAGAATCTCAAAAGTTCACTGAGGAGATTCATTCCTTCAGAGTTAGATGGGAGCAAATGGAAGCTAGTGACTTTATGAGAAATCAAGATGCTGTTAAGCAGATCCAAACAAATGAAAGATTAGAAGGCAATGTGAAATATCTCATGGGAAAAACCACTGACCTGGAAAATAGGTCCAGGAGAGACAATTTAAAATTATTGGACTACCTGAAAGCCATGATCAAAGAAAGAACCTAGAAATCACCCTTCAAGAAATTCTCAAGGAAAACTGCCCTGATGTTCTAGATCCAGAGGGCAAAATAGAGGTTGAAAGAATCCACAGATCACCTCCTGAAAAAGATCCCAAAAAGAAAACTCCCAGGAATATTATAGCCAGGTTCCAGAATCCCCAGATCAAGAAGAAAATACTACAAGTAGCCAGGAAGAAACAATTTCAATATTGTAGAAACACAATCAGAATAGCACAGGACCTGGCAGCTTCTACACTGAGGGATCGAAGGGCATGGAATATGATATTCCAGAGGGCAAAAGAGCTGGGAATGAACCCAAGGGTCACCTACTAAGCAAAACTGAGTAGTTTGTTTCAGGGGAAAATGTGGTCATTCAGTGGAATAGAGGACTTTCATGCATTCTTGAGGAAAAAACCAGAATTGAATAGAAAATTTGACATCCAGACACAAGAAGCAAGAGATGCCTGAGAAGGTAATCAGGGAAAAGAAATCAAAAGGAACTTAACAAAGTTGAACTATTTACATTCTTATATGGAAAAGCAATAACTGTGACTGATGATATCTTTCTCACTATGAAAATAATGGAAGAAGGGTATGTGGTCATATGAATACATATGTGAATGTGTGTGTATATGGTTACAGTTATATATGGATAGAGGGCATAGGTTGAATTTGTTGGGAAGGGAGAATACTCAAGGAATGAAATTATGAGGTGAGAGAGGAAAGTGGCAAGAGGAGATGGGGAGAGACATGGTAGGGTAAACTGTCTCATGTAGGGGGGGAAGTGGTTGCAAGGGAGGGGGAGAATAGGAAGGCTAAAAAGGCAAAACCACATTCACATTGAATTTGGTTCAGGGAGAGAATGACATACATACTAAATGGGATATCTCAACCTGCAGCAGGATAGGGGGAAGGGGGATGAGAGGAGGGATGATGGATGGGAGGGCATCCTTGGGGGGAGGGGAGGTTGGAAGTACCCACTATAGAAGAGGGACAGGATCATGTAGGGAATGGACCAGGTGGGGGGTGGGATGAGTGGGAGGGAATTATAAGCAGCCTTGTACAATATGTCTGCTATGATAATGTTTTGCATGGCTAGACATGTGCAACATGTACTGAATTGCTTCTCCCCAGAGGGAATGGGTGACAAGGGAGGAAGGAAGTGGATCTGAAATTCGAGGTATTAACATAAAATGTTTCAAATCTAAAAAAAAAGAAAGAAAAGCTTGATGAGAGAAGGGAAAGTTTTGAAAAACTTTTGTGGGGAGTGAAGTAGGGAATCAACTGGGGAAGAATAAAAAGATTGCTTTGCTGCAGTGAGTGCCCCAGGTGAAGATGGGTAATTTACAATGTACTCCACCTGCATTGTTGTGTGACTTCCACCATTCCACAGGTGCAGAGTAACCAGATGGTGAGAGTAATACAGGGTTGATATATTGCAGGGATAAATGGTGATAGGGCATGGGTGCAATGCATTTGTGAGTAGAGGACAATGTAGTGTCAAAATGGCTAACTACAGGGTCAATACTGGAGAGGGAAGGAAATGAAGTCAGAACAGAGGTAGTGGCCTTTAAAGGGCAAAAGGATTGAAGGTCCTAATAAGGGTGGAAAATGGGTTTGGATGGAGGAGACCTAGGGAGAAATGGAATTATAGAAGGTTATGGTCAGATCAGAAATGTCAGATTTTAATTAGGAAATTTGTGGTTAATGAACTATAGTGTGTGACTGTCCCTACGTGTAACTAACATGCAATGAAGGAATAGGTAATAGGACTTAAAGAGAATTGTGTTTTATAGTCACTTATGCATATGAATTAAATCCTATTTGATTAGACTGTAAAAAAAACAACAACAACAAAAGATTAGCTTTTAATTGGGTGTGGGGAAGGGAGGTAGTGAGCCTGAACAGCAGAGGAAGGGGGTTTAAGAGGGGGAAGTATTTGGGAATAAGAGTTAATATGGTCCAGACAAAACTCAAGCTTGGCTATTACATGAGAATGGATCCCAATCACCCTCTGTTCAATCAAATAAACTTTGGGGTCAGGTTCTTGTGTTTTGTCCCCCAGTTCTAACTTTGGAGGCCATTGTTCTATGAAAACAGTCTTAAAAGTTAACTGCACAGTAGAAAAAAATATATTATTTTTATAATCCAAGATATTTTCTCTAAATAGACTGAATTGGCAGTACTAATCCTGAACTGTTTTATTACATTATTCTGGTTTGATATCCAGCTGACAAGGTAAACTGCACTTAGAGAACTCATTTTCATTCCAGAAGGAGGAGTACAACAGAGGGTCAGTCTATGTGCCTCAGAGGAAGGTCTTGGGTTCTGACTTGCTCCTGGCTCCATGCAGGAGACTGAGAAATACCTTTCAGAAACTGCTCTTTGAAGACATTAATTAAAATTAAATGGAATTCATGTCACACTGTGCTGGGCACTGCAAATAGAGCTCAAAGCTCAAAGGGAAGGACCCCTGAAAGTACAAACTGAAAAGGAAATAAAAGGCTAACCATTTTCCAAAAGGGAACATTTCAAAAGATTAAAAAAAAATAAATGACTAAGTCTTTTCAGCACTCAGAAGGGCAAGGGTTCAACCCCCTTTCATACATATTTTGCTAAATTTCAATAATTTTTTTAAACTTTCCTCCCACTCCCATATTACAAAACATAGACGTCAGTTTTCATTTTGTCCCCCATTTCTTTGGCTCTGTTTCTGGTTGGAATTAATTAACATGCAGTGCTCTTAAAAGAAAGTCCTTAGGGAGTGTCCCTGATACCCACCCCTCCTCACACACACTATGACAAAGCCAGGGAGTTGGTCCTTCTCCTAAAATAATAATGCTACTCTTCTTGGAAGACTTTGACTTCCAAGTTCTAACACAATGGACCAGGTCATTGACCCACTAGGGAAGGAGTTTATGACATGAACAGAATGGATGACAAAAAGGGTTTTGGTGTGGTTTTTGATTGTCTTGAAATGGTATTTTTTGAATGGGAATATTTTAACATGAAAGACCAAAGTGACCAAATTAAGAGCTGGCTAATACATCCAAGGCATTTTTATTACTTCCAATTCAAGTCAGGGGAAGTTATACATTAGTAGCAAGAGTAAAATTTCAATTGAAACCAGACTGACCTGCTTTATTCGAGAAGCATGTGACCTGCAATGTTGACTGATCCAGGAAGTTTCCTTTAAAATGGGAATTTATATCCCTAAAGTATGACTATCCTGGAGAAATTAACTGGTGTTACCAAATTTATAGCTCCAGGTATAATTCATGATTCTCTTGTGCAACATTAATGTCTCTGTTGCTAATTGGTCTGTTCCTATTTGACTACAAATAAATTCGGGGTTCCCTAATTTAAAAAAAAGTCTAAGGGGCAGGGCAGTGTAATGGAAAGGGGAGAGAAAGAACAAACATTTATGAAGTACCTACTATGTGCCAGGCACTGCTTTACAAATTTTATCTTATTTGATCCTTACAACAATCATGGGAGACAGGTGTTATTATCACTCCTTTTTTACTTGTGAGGAAACTGAAGCAGACAAAAGTGACTTGTCCAGGGTCACAAAGGGTAGTAAACATCTGAGACCCCATATGAACTTGGGTTTCCTGACTCCAGGACCACCATACTATCCTCTGCCTACCTTGCTGCCTAGGACAACTAGTTTGGGATTCAAGTCCTGCCTTCATCACCTACTACCATAGTGACTTTGAATGAATTAAATTCTAAGAATTTCACTTTCCTACTTTGTAAAATGAGGGAGATGGATTAGATGACCACTAAAGTCTAGAGCTTAGATGACCTCTAAAGTTTAGAGTGGTAACTAAAATTATGATCTCATGATTACACCCCAATCAGGAATTATCTCATTTCTCTTTTTCCATTAATTTCTACACTTCTGGAAGGATGTGTGTGTAGACCTGAGATTTCAATATCCACACAATTCATGGTCTTTTCAATCTGGCTTGTTCTCCCCTCCCCTACCAATCTATAGAAATTGTTATCTCTAAATTCCTATCTAAAGGCCCCAGTTCAGTCAGGGTCCTAAAGATTATAAACTCCTTGAGGGCAAGGGCTGTTTTTCACCTCTTTTTTATATCCCCAGGGATTAGCACAGTGCCTGGCAAAGAGGGGTTGCTTCGTTGATCTTCAACCACTTTCCAGGCTAATACTTTAGCCCACCCTCTTTTACCAGATGATTTCAGAGCTATCTTTCTCTCCAATTTCTTCTATACTGTTACCTGCTCCTCTTTTGCTAGTATATTACCTTCCTTCTGTCCCCTAACTGTGACTACTGCCCCTATAATCTGTCCTTGACTCTTTTCTCGATCTCTCTACATTCTCTTTCTTTTCTCTACTTCATTTCTACTTCAACCAACACTTCTCCATAATCATTATGACCAGCCCTGACTAGTCTTCTTAATTTCAGACCCACATGTTCCACTGACATATAAATTCTACTTCAAGGTACCATTGACACCTCAAACATGTCCAAAACTGAGTTCATTATCTTTCCCATAAGCCATCTTCCTCTTTTGATTCCACTATGTCTGTCAAAGGTTAGACAGAACTTCTCTCTGACCTCAAATAACACTCTATTTTGTAACTAATACAGTCTTGGTATAATGTTCTGTATTATAGCTATTTGTATTACTGTCTCATCCCTTTCAGACTAGTTGTTCTTAATCTTTATTGGAGTTATGGACTCCTTAGACGGTCCTCTTTGAGTTATGGAGCCTTTCTCAGAATAATACTTTTAAATGCACAAAATAAAATGCATAGAGTTAAAAAGGAAAACAATTATGTTGAAATATAATCAAAACAAATATTTTTAAAAACCCAAGTTCTCATGGACCCCAAGTCAAGTCAAATTAAGAAGCACTGACTGAATGATTATTATGATAATAGTATTGTACTTAGTTCCTAGGATACAAAGAAAGGCATGACTCCCCCATCTTTTTCTTTAGTCAACATCAGAACTTCATTAGCTATTTCACTTGCTACCTTTGTTAGCACTGATTCTCCTACCTGTATAATTTTTCACTTCTTCAAACACTTGTTGTAGGCTATGTGTCACAGACATATAGTACCACCAAGAAAATATTGTTATTAAAAATGTGAGTCACCTTTTTTTCTAGAAGTTTGAGGTTCTTAAATTCAAGTGTTTGAGATTAAAAACTGAACCATCGGGGTGGCTAGGTGGCACAGTGAGTTAGAGTACACGGGAGAGTCGGGAGGACCCGGGATCTTTTTGGCCTCAGATACTTAACACCCACACAAAAAATACTGGCTGTGTAACCTTGGGCAAGTTACTTAACCCCAATTGCTTTACAAAAAAAACCCAAAAAACAAAAAACAAAAACAAAAACAAAAACAAAAACGGAACCATCACTCTAATGTTATGTTCTGAGCCAGAAGTGGAAACAAGAAACTGACAACATTCCAGTAGTTTGCCTACTGATTATTAGGCATATTAGTAAATGCATCTGATGAAACATTAGCAAAATTATAAATCACAGGTCAACAACACACAGAAACACAATTTAAATCTATTGACCATTTTTCTTGACACTGTAACCTTCTCATAAGGTGAGTAATTAGCCAACAATGTCAAATAGAGTTCTAGATATCCACATTTTAGTACTCTATACACACCCAGAGCTGCAGAATGTTTTTTAAATCTGTACTTTATGCAGTGTATGCACATGCTAAGTGGCCAGCTTTTAAAAAAAAATGATCAGTCACTAGGCTGGTCCAATTATGAAAGGTTGGGGAAGGCACTCCCAACAACAGCTCCCTCAATAGGTGCTTGAAATTCCAACAGTGATAGACATTCCTAAGGATTAAGCAGCAGAGTAAAATGCAAACATTCCTAGGAAGGGAAGGTAATAACTTGTTATCAGTCAATAACATTTTTCCTGCAATTAAAAAAAATGTTTCAAAATGACTATTAATCTTGAGCCAAGTCTCAAAGGAAAGGAGAATACATTTGAAAGTTCTGAGCGGGACCTAATGGTCTCAATCTGAGGCAAAGTCTTGGCATTCCTACCTTCACAACATCCCTCCTAGGCCTCTGTCTCCACTCAGATCATCCCTTCTCTCTCACACTTGAACTAAGGCAAGAGTCTGCACATGGCTCTCCCCACCTCAAGTCTCTCCCCACTACAATCTACCCTTTATTAATCTGTAACTCTCTCTCCTCCTTTAATAGTCTCTAATGAAATGACACTTTGGCAGAAGCATCTTGCCAAAACTAATTGTTGCTGTGTCTTCATGTACTCTTGATCTCATTTTTTTTTCCCATGGCCAAAGAGATCTTCCTAAACACAAGTTTGATCATATAAATGCCTGCCCTCCCCATTCCCCCATTCAATGAACTCCAATGGCTCCCTATTACATCTAGGATCAAAATCTTGTTCAGCTTTTAAAACTTTTATATCTGGCCCCTTCTTATCTTTCCCTTGCACACAATAGTCATTCAGTGTTTAATGAATTTAATCAAATGTTAACATATATTTATCTTTATGCACGGCAGATCTTTCCACTCTTGAAAAGTGTAATAGCTAGCATTTGTACGGCATTTTAAGGTTTACAAAGCACTTTACAAATATTACCTTATTTGATTCTCACAACTCTTCGTGGTAGGTGCTATTATTAATTCTTGTTTTACAGATGATGAAACTGAGGTAGACATAGGATTAATTGACTTGCCCAGGGTAAAAAAGCCAGGAAGTGTTTGAATTCAAGTCTTCCAGACTCCAGGTCTTGAGCTCTATCCACTATACCACCTAGCTGCTAAAAAGAAGACACACTGTCCTATCTATACAAAAGAAATGTGGACTCAATGTCAGTAAGGAAAGATCTTCAAGTTCTTTAAAAAAATAGTGGGATTGGATTTGGGACTGATTGATTCTTTTTCTTTTTTAAACTACCCTTCTTATAACAATAGCAAAGAGAAGAGCCAGTATCTCCTTTGTATGACCAGCATATAGTGTCTTTCCCCTATGAGTTCATTCATCTAACTGATCTTAATAAAATGCCATTACTCAAATGTCAGTACCACTCTTTCCCCATCCCCACCCCCAACTCCCATCCCAACTATAATTGAGGGACAGGAGAATAGAAGAGAAAGTTTCACGGTTTTCTGGGAATTTACATGAATGAAATAACTTTTAAAATAGAAATAAACAGATAGGCAAATTTACAGAAACAGCCAGTGAATATCTACATGGAAGTGACACAAAGCTAAACACCTATATACAGCATAAAGTGAGAAAGCTTGATAGTTTCTCAACATTTGGCAGAACCACAATTCCCATGGCACCATGAAAGAGCTATTAGTCCCACCAAAACAAGGATAGAGGATGAGAAGTAATAAAGGGAAATCAGGAAAATAATATGTCCTGGCCATGAATAAGGTTTTGTTGTCCCTCCACACAACCAGGAGGATGAACTCGTAAAATAAACTCCCTCCCTTGGATGCCTTACTACTCCTAAACTACTCTTCATGATGACCTTCAATCCTGTAAAGCTTGGTACTTCCCCAGGTCCTGCATACCCTCCCTCGCCAATCTCCACCTTATACTGAATAAATTTAATCTTAATTTATCCTCTACTCTCAAATCCCTTGCTCCCCAGTCAATCACATTTTGCCAAACCCTAGCCCTAGATTATTGCTACCATCCTCTTCCTTTGCTGCCACTTGTGTGCTTTTTGAGTGGAGTTGTAAGAAGACAGGAAAACACTGACTGGGGCTCAAACACATCAGAGAAACAATGGCTGGATCTCATACAAATTTAAGTTATCTAATCTTAACTGGTTCCCCACAGCAGCAAAGCAATCCCCCCACTCCTTCCTAATTTATTTTCTATCTCACTCCCCATGATGGCTATTCCAAACCTTTCCTCATCAAACTTCTCACAGAACTTCCTCATACCATCACCTCAGATGAGGACCAAGCCTCATACTTCACAGGAAAAAAAACCAGGGCAGGGTGGGAGGAGGCTTTAATACAAGCTCCCAGTCCTTCCCTCCTTTGAGTTGGGGGAAGAGACATGTCATATTCCCTGCATCAACTGCCACTATCTCTCCTCCTCTACTAGTTTCTAATAAAGTGATACATCTTCCTGCCAAGACCAATCGCTCTACATTTACATATCCTTGATCCCATCCCTTTCCATCTTTTCCAGCAGATAGTCCCCACAATCATTCCTTCACTCCCTTATCTTCAATCTCTCTATATCTATGGGTTCCTCCCTAGGGCCTACCAACAGACCAAATCTCTCCCAACCACAAAAAAATCCTTACTGGATCCTACCACACACCAAAGTTATGTCTTTAATCTCTCCTCCCTTTTTCCGAATTCCTAGAAAAAACCTTGAACATTGCACGTCTCTGCTTCTTCTCCTTCCATTCTTTTCTAACTTTACTGAAATTTGACTTCTAACTCATTTGAAACTCATCTCTCCCAAATTACTAACAATCTAATCACCAAACCTAATGGCTTTCCTCTTTGGTATTTCTATGGCATTTAGCACTGCTGACCACCTCTACACAAATACTCTATTCTCCCTTGGTTTTTTATGCCTGGCTTCTCTTGCTTTTCCTCTTCTCTGACCTGCTCCCTCAGGCTCCTTTTACTGGATCACCATCTATATCACTCCCACGAACGATGGATGTATTCCAAAACTCTGCCCTGGGCTCTCCTCTTTTCTCTTTATATTTTCTCATTTAGTGTACTCATAAACTTGATTTGATTACAATCCCTATACAGATGATTCCCAGATCTACCAATTCAGTTCTAGTCTCTCCTCAGCTCTAGTCCTGAATAAAAGTTAAAATAAAATAAAAACTCTTTAAAGGTATCAGTGTCCTTCAAGTCACCCAGGTTTACAACCGGGGTATCTTCCTTGACTTGTCATCCTCATTCAACACCTACTTATTCAATCAGTTGCCAAATCCTGTCCTTTCCATACATTTTTCATATGTCCTCATCTTTCCACTCAGAACCATTACCCTAGTTCAGCCCATCTTATCTCCTGCCTGGATTACTTCAATACCCTCTTTTTTTGTGCCTCCAACAAATATCTTCCCTCTCCAAATCCATCCTCCATTCAACCATCAAACTGATTTTCCTAAAGCCAAATCTGACCATCTCTCAGATGCCCCCTACTCAAATTCCAGTGGCTCTCTATTATTCCCATGATCAAATACAAATTCCTGTTTTTCATTTAAAACTCTTCGAAAGCTGGCCACCTCCTATCTTTCTAGACTTCTTCCACATTGATCTCCTTTATATATGTGGCAGTCCATCAATACTGGACTATCTGCTGCTGTTCCTCACACAAAAAACTCCATGTTCCATCTCTGTGCCTTTGCCCGGGCCATCACTCACACTTGAAATGCTCTCCTGAAATTTCTTGTCACCTCTGCCTCTTACAATCCCTGGCTTCCTTCAAGACTCATTTAATGTATAACTTTCCACAGTGAGTTTCTCCTGGTTCCCCCAGCTGCTGGTACCTTACCCTCTAAGGTTACCTAGTATCTACTTTGCATGTTATTTAGCTACATATGTTGCTACCCTCATTAGAATGTAAGCTCTTGAGGGCAGGGATTGTTTTCACATTTCCTTTGTATCCCAAGTACTTAGTTAAGACTGACACATAGTAAGAAGTTAATAAAATGTTTGTTGATTTAGTAGTCATATAATGTGAATTGAAAAAGTTTTCATGTACCTCAATTCCACTTTCACGGAATCCTCAGCAAATTCTGATCTTTCCAGGTATGAAGCTCTGACCTCTGGCAATACCATACTCATGTTCTCTATACTCCAAAAGGCAATGAAATACATTGTACTTTCCCCCACTACGTGTTCATAGTAGGAGTCATGAAATTTAGACTCAACAGTCTGAGATTCTTATTCTCTTGCTTTGCTACCAACTTCTGTGACACTGTTGGCTCCTGATATACTTCACAACTCTTCCACCAACTTTTCCTCCTGTCTCACTAACTACAAAGATCAATTATTAAGCCTTTTTCTTGGTCTTTGTTCCTCCAACAATGTATTAGCTCCATTCTTACATACTCTTTTCAGGTAAGTTCCCTGGCTTCAGTTATCAACCCTAGGAAGATGTCTCCCCAGTCCTCATTTCCAGCTCTGAACTATTTCCTGAGCTGCAGTCCCACATCTCCAAATGAGTATTTGTCCACCTGAATGTCCATTGTTTCCTCAAACTCTCCATTTCCCAAAATGAACTTAATATCTTCTCTCTAAAACCTTCCTCTACTAAATTCCTCATTTTTGTTGATGGAACAAGCATTCCCTGAATCATCCAGCCTTTAAACACCTGTATCATTCTTAAATTTTCCTCTTCCCTCATGCTTGACATCCAGTTTATGACTTCACCCTATTTCTACCCCAGATATAGCTCTTCCACTTGTCCCCTCCTTTCAATTCCCATTGCCCCTACCCTAAATCAGGCCTTAATCATGTAGCATAATAGAATCTAGAGAAGGAAAGGGCCTTAGTGATCATCTAATTTCAACTCTTTAATTTTCCTGATGAGGAAACCAATACCCAGAGAGACAGTGACATGCCTAAGGTGGCACAGGCAATAAGTGGCAGAATTCAAGTCCTCTAACTCCAAATCCAGTGTTCTTTAGACTACTGTCATTGTCTCTTACTTGGTCTTCAAGGGCAATCCCTGCTATTTCCTTTTTTTCTTTGTAACTGCAACACAGCCCAGTAACATAGTAGGAGCTTAAGAGATACTTGTTGAATGAATGATCGCTCTTCAGACCACAAAAGACCAAACTAGGACCAGTGAATGAAGATGATAAGGAAGTTGATTTTGGTTCAATTCAAAGAAGAACTTTCTAACAATTAGAGTGACCCAAAAGTGGATTGGACTGCTTTAGGAAGCAGTGAGTTCCTTGCTGCCTTGGTCTTCTAGCAGGGTCCGACAGACTACTTGTCAGGCATCCTATAGAGAGAATTCATGCTTCAGATAAGGATGGATTAAAAGTATTCTAATTTCTAGAAAACTCTCTATTGTTTTCTCCATGAAGACAAGAGAAAAAATAAATAAGAAAATAGCTGGCATCAAACAGTGATATATCCAGGTGGGAAATAGACTCTGTACCTGCTATCATGTCTAGCTGAAGTGACAGTTGGTAATATCTCACCTTCTCAAAAACTTAATTCCCCCTTTTCTTTTGTTTAAAATATCAACAACAGAAACACACTACAAGACACTAAATAGTACAAATCCAAATACTTAACCAGCAGGTCCCAAAATCTTTTCTGCCTATGTAGAAAAAAATAAGATGAACAAAACTAATAAACATTTCAACACTAAGATTTAGAATTCTATCAAAGTATACATATTTCAGAGAATCTAAACAATTTGCTTTCATTGTATGATGCTATGCTGTAAGGTTATTCACTGACCAATAGGTTTTCACAGAACTGAGAGAAAGACTATTTGTAACTTTAAACAAAACTCCAACTGATAGACAATTGTCTAACAAGATTAATGGATAAAAATCTCCAGCTGGGAATAAATGTTTCTGACCAAGTCTTCTGAACTATGGAGGTTCTACATTCTGTCACTAATTGGGTGTGACCTGCAAAACTCATTTCACTTCTATTTCCTCTTTTATAAAATGAGGATATTGGCTTTGTTTATCCTCAACATAGTGGTGAGACCAGTCCATCAGCCAAAAAGCATTTATTAAACCAGCACAATAATGACACCTACCTCACAGCGTTGTTGGGAGGATCAAATGAGACAATATGTATGTAGCATTCTGCACACCTTAAAACAGTATTGTGCTAAACATTGGGGATAAAAAAAAATAAGCTGAAAACATGGCAGAGGAACACAAGGAGGTCACATTCTAAGCATGGCATGGAAATTTTGGTATTTCCATGGCAATGGAAATACCAAAACAGGGCAGTTCCCTTTGGCTTAATGGGGGGGTAGGGTTAAGGGGAGAATGGAGATAAAAAATTCAAGATGAAATATCGACTTAAGGAAAACACCTTGACTCTAGACAATGTGGCCAGAGCAATTAACACGGCAGGCTTTTCAAGCATAAAGAAAAATGATCATACATTTTAACATAGTCCAGTAGTTTTGCCAGTTGGTCAACAAGCATTTATTAAACATCTGCTGTGTGGCAGGGATTATGCTAAACACTAAGAACAAAAGTAAAGCAAAAATAATCACCTCTAGATAGAGGTGATAAATGCAGAATGTAGATAGATATAGCCATATGTAGATATAGATTAAGATGTAGATCTCCATAGACCTACATTTTGTCTGTGATAGATACAGCTATATCTACATGTAGATACATATACATACATACATACATATATCTATAACTATATTCCTATAGGAACATGGTCAATATTGGAATTAATTTTGCTTAACTTTACACATTTGTAATGGACTTTGGTTTTTTTGTTTTCTCAAAGGTGAGGCGTCAGGGTTGTTAGGAGGAAAAGAATTCAGACCTGTAAACAAAATAAAAATGATTTAAAAGAAAAAAAGAAAAGAAAATAGTTCCCCACTGTCAAGGAACTCTGAGTCTAATGGAGGATACAACAAGTTAACAATTATGTACAAATAAGATCTATGCAGGATAAATTGGAGATATTCAACAGAGGCACTAGGATTAAGGTGGATCATGGAGATTCCTTATAGAAGGTGGGATTTTAGCTGGCACTTGAAAGAATCTAGGGAGGGCAAGAGATAGAGATGAGGAGGTAGAGAATTCTAAGCATAGATAGCTAGGTAAAATGCTGAAGAACTGAGTGATGCTAGATTACAGAGAATGAGGAGGGGGGCTAAAGTATAAGAAGACTAAAAGTAGGCGGGGGGAGTTTATAAAGGGTTTTCTACACAAAACAGAAGACTTTACATTAGATATTAAAGGTAACAAGGAGCCCCTGGATTTTATTGAACAGAAGGGGTGATAGAGACATGTGCTTTAAAAGGAAGATGAACTTGACATCTGAGTAGAGGATATTCTAGAGTAGGGAGAGAACTGAAGCAGGACAATCAACCAGAAGGTTCATTTATATTGTGCTTTAATGTTTACAGAGTATTTTTCTCACCACCCTAATGAGATAAGTGGCATAAGTCTTATTGTCCCCAATAAGAAAGGACAATATGAGAAAAATGAGGATATGAGGAATACATGAGGAAAATAAGGATCCTAGAGATAAAGTGACTTGCCCCAGTCATATAGTTTGATGTCAGAAGCTTGGCCATTAGCCTAGTTATATAATGAATCTAAGACAAAACGTGTAGATACAAATGTTGTTAAGCTATGTCTGACTCTTTGTGACTCCACTGGGGGTTTTCTTGGCAAAGATATTGGAGTGGTTTGCCATTTCCTTCTCTAGCTCATTTTATAAATGAGGAGGCAAACAGGGTTAAGTGATTTACCCAGGGTCACACAGCTAGTAAGTATCTGAGGCTTCATTTGAACTCAGGTCTTCCTGACTCCAGGTCTAGCACTCTGTCCACTGAACCATCTATCTACCTCAGAATACAAATAATTGTATTGTTTATAGTCAGTACAAGCCCTCAAGAGACTTGGTAATGATGTGGAAGAAATATTGGTTTTGGTGTCAGAGCATCTGGGTTCTAATATTGCTGCTGTCATTACAAACTGTGTGACTTTGGTAAATCAATTAGCATCCCAATACCTTGGCTTCAGTTTCCTCTTAGGCAAAACGAGGGGATTAAACTAGATGACCTTTAACGTCCCTTCCAGACATAAATCTATGAATCCCTGATAAATATCACTTCTGCTGCATGTCCAAAACCTTGTTATCTTCCCCTGTACACTCTTACCCACAACCTACCCTTATTCTAAACTATCCCCCTTCTCTTGAAGGCAGTCACCGAAGTTCTCCATGGCATCCTCAATTCCTCATTCTCCCACCCTCCACACATCCACTCAACTGTCAAATGTCATTTCTATCTCTACAATAACTTTCCTATATGCCCACTTTCCTCCACTCACCCAGCCAACCCTGGAGTAATGATTGTCTTCAGCAACTCCTTCCTGTACTATTTCAATGGGCTCCTATTTGTTCTGCCCATATCAAAATGTCTTCCCTTTCCCATCCATCGTCCCTGTGCCTGCCAAACTGATTTTTCTAAAGCTAAATCTGACCGCGTCGCTCTTTCCTTACTCAATAAATTTTAGTGGCTTCCTATTTACCTTCAGCATTAAACATAAATTACTGCTTGGCATTTAAAGCCTTTCACCACTTGCTCCCAACCTACATTTTATCCTTATCACTAATACACTCACCCTACAGTCCAGCCAAGTTGGCCTTCCTGTACTAAATCTCATGTTTTCACGGCTTTGCCCATGCAGCCCCCTTGCCTGATACATAATCCTTCCTTAACCTCTTTCTCTCAAAATCCCTAGTTTCCTTCAAAGTTCTCTGCTCAAGCTCTGTTCTAACCCTATCCCACAACACTGCCTCCCTTTCAAAATCATTTATATCTATTCTGTTTATCTAATATATATATATATATACATATATATATATATATATATATGTGTATATATATATATATTAGATATATATGCCTCCAGGAGAGAATGTATGCTTCCTGAACAGAAAGGCTGTTTCCCTGTTTTTTTCTTGGTATATCCCCAGTGCCTGGCAGAGTATCTGGCATACAGGTGGTGCTTAATAAATGACCATTTATTCATGGATTTCTTTTTGGCTTGTGTTTTTAAATTATGCTAGATCATGCATTCTGAATATGCATTTCTAACATTTAGAGGAAATGATGCAAAGTCAAGCAGAAAGATTTGATTCTGTAACAGAGTAAAACAGATATCAATCATGTGTATGTGATGACAAAGATTATTTAGAGATTTATATTGTATCTAGGGGCAGCTAGATGGCTCAATGGATAGACTCCTGGGCCTGGAGTCATAAAGACTAGAGTTCAAATCCAGCTTCAGATATTTAATAACTGTGGGATTCTGAGCAAATCATTTAACCCCGATCTGCCTCACTTTCCAAAATGAGGATGATAACACCTCAAGGTTCTTGAGAAAGCCAAATGAGACAATATTTGTAAAGTACTGATCAAACCTTAAAGTATTGTATAAATGCTAGCACAACTTCATCCTTAAAGAATATCCTTTAATAGGATAAAACAAGGCGCCCATATGAATCACTGTAAGACAAATTAGAAATATAAACAAAGGGGAGATCTAAAGAGTTATGAAAAATTTGAGGAAGGTGAGAGGTCATTTCTAAGGGGAAAGGGGAGGAAGCAGGATTTGTCAAAAAGTGGAATAATATGAGTTCAGACCTTGAAGAAAAGGAAGATGGATTTCAAAAGGAGGAGAGTGGGGGTAGGAAGGAAAAGTCCTTTCAAAGAATCATAGATTTAGAGCTGAAAAGAATCTGGGAATGACAATAGTAATAATAACCAGCATTTATACTCTTTAAGTTTTACCAATAGTTTGCAGGTTATCTCATTTGTTCCTCACAAAAACTATGAGATAGGAGGAAGGAAAAGGAAATAGGCATTTATGTAGTGCCTTACTATTTGCTAGGTACTGTACTAAGGACTTTACAAATACTATTTCATCTGATCATCACAGCCACCTTGGAAACTATTCCCATTTTACAGTGGAGGAAATTGATACAAGCAGAAGTTAATTAACTTGTCCAGGGTAACACAGCTAGTAAGAATATGAGGCTGGATTTGAATTCAGGTCTTCCTGACTTTGGGCCTGCTGTTCTATCCACTGAGCTGCCTCACCTCACATCTTTGAAGTGTGGCACCCAAGTTCAGAGTAATGAGTAGAAAGCAGATGGGTAACCTATAACACCTCGACTGAATTCCAGATACAGTAACAGAAGATTCAATGGACTTTTAAAAATTCTAAGCGTAGGGGCAGCTAGGTGGCGCAGTGATGAGAGCACCCTGGAGTCAGGAGGACCTAAATTCAAATCCAGCCTCAGACACTTAACACTTATCAGCTGTGTGACCTTGGGCAAGTCACTTAACCCCAATTGCCCAGCCTTGCCCCTTCCAAAAAAAAAAAAAATTCTAAGTGTACTATTAACTCTGGAGCACTAAAACAGATTTCCATAAGCTAAGTGAGAAAGTCCAGTCCAGTCAATAAACATGCTTAAGTGTCTACTATGTGCCAGATACTGTGAATGCTAAGGTCTGGGGATACAAAGAGAGGGGGAAAAACAAAACCAGTACCTGCTCTCAAGAAACTCAGAGTCTAATAGGGAAGACAGCATGCCATAAACAGCTATGTGAAAACAAGCTACACAAGATAAGGCTCTTCTTTGGATTTGTAATCCCTACTTGCCCTTAAAAGGTGCCTGGTTTCAAAGTGAACTAAACCCACAGCCAGACAGCTAGTAAGTAATGAAGAGAATACCCTGGAAAGAGATGAGAAGGGAATGAGCATTTATACAATGCCTACTATGTGCTAAACACACTGTACTAAGCACTTTTTTTTCTTAACAAATATCATTTCACTTGATCCTCACAACTCTGCCAATAGCCAACAAGGAAGGAAGAAAATACAGGGGGAAGGGTATGAGTATTTATACAGCACCGACTGTGCTGACTTAGTGAGGCTTGCATATGTTACTCTTTTGATCCTTACAACAACCTTAGGAGATAAGTGCCCCATTGTACAGTTGAGGAAATTGAGGCAGATAGAGATTAAGTAACTTGCCCATAGTCTCACCACTAAGTGTCTTAGGCAGGATTCTAACTCAGCTCTTCTTGATCCCCCATCCAGGGTTCTATCCAATGTGCCACCAGCTGCCTCTGACATGGATATGATAGATATAAGTTATGATACATAGCAAGCAGATAACTGGTCTTAAGCCATTTTCATTTAGGATAGCATTGTAAAGTTACAGGGAAAACAAATAATGCAAAACTGATCTCAATGAAATTATGTAGAATGAGATGATTACTCTATGCCTGCACACCTATGACTTCAGAAATGAGTATTATTGAACATGACTTTGATTCAGCATGCCTGACAATTTGAGTTACCAGTCTACCTGTAAATATCTGTAAATACTTTTATAAACACAGACCTGAAATTTAGACAAGTTATTTATTTTCTTGGAGTCATTCTGCAGTAATAATCATTTCTATTTATCTGCAAATTATGTGACCTTTTGGTATAAGCTTCAAGTAAAGTCCTACCTACTTTGATGACACATCATGAACAGAACTGCATATTTCAAAGTATGCCAAAAAAAGACAAATCCAGTAGCCCTGTGATAGACTAGGTATCTAACTAGGACCAGTGTAGATAATTTTGGAGAGGCTCCTCACGAGGCTGCCTAGAAAGTTATGTACATTTCTGAGCTAAAAGGATTCTTAAACACCATCTACCAAAGTCATAGAGGAGTACAATTTGCATCTATTGGTAAAGGAAATACACCAATGAAACTTAAGAACTTTTGATATATTGGTTTTATCGTCAATTTTTAGTAAGGATTCTGTTATTTTAAAGACCTGTGAATTTTATGTTTTGGGAGATTCAGAGAGCAAAGTAAACTTATTTTAAAGCACTGATTTAATTCAGAACTTCTTTATTGGAGAAGATTAAAAAAAGAAAAACATTTTATTACCCTGGTTTCCAAGGGGCAATGAGGAAAGAAGTCAGAATGCTTTTCAAATGAACAAAGGAAGTCACCACACTAAGTGGCTTATTAGCAAAAATCAAATGTGTAGTAAACAAAAGTCACAAGATCAAAAAGAGACATCTTTGATGCCACATACCATTAAAACTGAACTCAACTAATAAGAAAACTGTGATTTTTTTTTCTTAATTCTTAGTTTCTTCTTTGCAGAAAACTCATCAGTCCTTTGGCACCAATATAAGCCCCAAGTAAAAGTTTACAATACTTAAGAGAACTAAGCTTTGCCTTCCCCAGAAGGCATATAAACAACACACAGAAAACAATGTTAAGGTGGAAAAAATATTTCTACAACTGGGCAAACAGATTATAAGTCTTACTGGTATTGATTTAGGAATCTGTGCCTTGTCCCTTGGTCAAAACTGCTCAAGTCTGTCTTTAAAAAAAAAGAAATTACATTATCCAAGTATATCTATTCTAAGTTATCAAATAGGTTTCCAAGCACTTCTAAAATATTGAGCATAAAAATATCAAAATACTCTCATTTATTTATTTTCTCATTGTCTAACCAAGAAGTTGTTTATCCCTACACAGCTGGGGAAATGCCAGATGTGCCTTCCTTCCCTTTTTTGTTTAAAACACACACACACACACACACACACACACACACTCATACACACATACACACGAACACAGAGAATACTAGCTCTTTTTACAACCCAGAAATACACTGGACAATTCTAAGAAATCTGCTCTAATCCTCAGCAATAAAAGAGATGAGATTTTTTTTTTAAGTCTTGAAGCTAAAGTGTATTACAAAACAACTTCATATGAAGCAGTTCCAATTTTTATAATTAGCATCTAGTTACGCTGGCTACATAAAAGATGAACTTCCATTTACAATCAGGAAAGGCAATCAACAGCATTACTATCTTAAATGAAGAAGCCTAATCAGTCGACACATTAAAAAAAATTCAGTTGTGGACTGCTATGTAAGATTGCACACAAAACCACAAATAGGTTTTACTTGCTCCCTAAGTTTGTCACCTAAAAGAACTATAAAACGTCTGGCTTAAGTTTTCCCCGTGCGTTTGTGTGAATGAGTTCATTTCTGGTTTACCCAAATCAAATTATGTTCAGAAGCAATTCAAATACCCAATAGAGCAAGGCATCTTTCCCCAAAAAGGGTGTCTGTACCTTTAAGGCAAAAAATCGGCTATCCCCCCCCCAGGCACTGTACTTTTCTTCCACAAAGAATTCAGGATAGTTTCCCAAATCGGCTCACGGATGAGATTTAATAGGTCAGAGGAAAATCAGCCTGGTGAAGTGGTGTCGTTGCCCTCAATTTTACATTTGCTCCAGTGCGAAAAAAACAAAACCGTTTGTAAAAAAGAGAAACGGAGAGAGAGAGAGAGCTGCATCTGGCTGGCCAGCCCCGCCGGACAGACAGCTGGAGGAAAGAGGCTGTACTCACCACTAGAACGTTGCTCAGACAGCGTGGAGACTGAGGTCTGGCCCATTTCTGCACGTTAGCCGACCACGGGCCAGCAATCATGCACTTCTCTTGGTCCTTTGCTCATGGATTCTTTCCCCGATGGGCTCCCAAAGGTTCATTTCACCTTTCCCCTTAAGGCGCTTTCTAGTCTGAGCTCCGCGCAGCACCTCCCGCCGGCCTCTCACACTGGTAGGAAAGTCCACCTCCTGTTGCAGCCCAGCTCCGCCGTTCCTGTTCCACTGAATGCCTGTCATTCCTCTATGCAGATTACCCGAGGTCAAAGGTCGTAGGGAGGGAGTCCCTAGCTGGTACAACTAGACCAGAGTTTGCTCACAGACCAGGACCCTCCCCTTTAACACAAAGGGTTCCAAGTTAACAGATCCTATAACGCTTGAGTGAAAAGAAATTAAAGTATTCAGTCATGGTACTTGTTTAACAAGATATGGGATTTTTTCCTAAAATTCTTAAAACCCTTGGGGACCCCATATTCCCATTGTGCCCCCTCTTCTATTCCTTATGCAATATTACTGAGGGGTTAAGGAATTCCCCTTTTTTTCTGGCTGTGTTTTTCCCATTTAAAAAAAAAAGTATTTCCCTTTAAAAATGCTGAAAAAAAAATAGCTGCCTGATTTAGGGAGTAACCATCCAGTATCTGAGTCAGGATTGGAGCAAATATGATTGGGCTGAGAAAGACTATTTGGGACTAACAAGTAACTTACCTAGCTTTGGGCACCTAAAACTGAAATCATTGCTACACCTACTTATAAGAGAAACTCATGAGAAACTAAGAATAGTTCACACTTCTAGAATATTTAAGAGTTTTACAAAGCACTTTCCTCAAAAATAATCCTCTGAAATCAGTAGTGCAAGTATAATGATTTCGTAAAGGAACTGAGGCTCTGAAAGGGTAGATTACTTGCCTAGGATCACTTCAGCAGAGGCAGCAAAGAAACTCCTGACTCCAGTATTCTTGCTATTTACCACACTGCCTCTTGAAAAAAAAAAAAGATTTAATTGGTGTTTTAAAATATTCGGGGGGGGGGAGCTATTTTCAAATAGTTTAACACCAGCATAGTAGGTAAATTTTTTTTTTTGCTTTTTGTAGGGGGGAAGGTAGGGCAATTGGGGTTAAATGACTTCCCCAAGGTCACAGGGCTAATTTTTTGTGTTAAGTGTCTGAGATCGCATTTGAACTCAGGTCCTCCTGACTCCAGGGCTGGTGCTCTATTCACTGCACCACCTAGCTGCCCCTATGGTATGTAATTTTTTTTTTAAACCTAGAAATAACTAAAAATCCAACAATAAGTGAATGGTTTAAAAAAATGTGGCATGTTAATGTGATTGTATGCTATAATGCAATGAAGATTTGATAAATAGGAAAAATACAAAGAAATTTTAAAAGACCTTTATCAAATGATATGAGGCAAAAAAAATAGAATCAGAAGAATGATGTATGAGCTACATATATAAAGGAAAGTAAACTAGACTGAAAGGACAAAGAACTATGATGGGAATTGAAGAGACTGAAATATTGTTAAGACAGTCACTAAGCAAAGTTTAGGTTGAATAGTAGAAGATAGACTGCTGGAAGTCAGGAGGATCTGAGTTAAAATCTGGCCTCAGACACTTAACTAGCTGTATGACCCTGGGCAAGTCACTTAACCTCATTGGTCTCAATCCACTGGAGAAGAAAATGGCAAACCACTCCAGTATCTTTGCCAAGAAACCTTATGGACAGTATAGTCCATAGGCATCATGAAGAATCAGACACAACTGAACACCACCACTGCCATTGTAGTTAGGTGGTGCAGAAGATAGCTTCTCCCTGAGTTCAAATTTGGCCCTTAAACACTAGCTCTATGATCCTGGGCAAGTCACTTAACCTTGTTTGCCTCTGTCAAATGAGCTGGAGAAGAAAATGGCAAACCATTCCAGTGTCTTTACCAACAAATGGAATCACAAAGAATCAGTCATGATTGACCAACAAGCAAAATTTAGTTTTTTTAGGTTGATGTTCAATATAGCTTTCAATATTTTTCATTTGAAAGAATACAAGAATCATGTATTTTAAAATGGGAACTTGACCTCAAAATTGAACTAATGAATGGAGATCTATACCTGCCCATGATTTCCACTGTGATATTTGATTAGGTAGTGATCATCTTCCCACTACTAAACAGAAAGAAGAATTAATTCCTTAAAAATATGTGATAAGCTCTGTGTATAAAAGAGACTATGTACATGAAAATTATAGCATATATTAGTAGTTGTCTGGTACTCTAAAACTATACATATATGTGAGTTTATGTATGTATATATTATCCACTTATTATATAATATTATTAAAATGTTATATTGTGATTTTTCTTGATTTAAGCTATTAAAATTTTATGTAATTATAGAAAATACAAGAGAAAAATAGTTCATAAATAAAATCCTAAATTTGCCTAATATTTCTGCTGATCAAAGTAAAAAAGAGCTCTAAAATTTTGTTTTGTCAAGCATGGCTCAGTCTTGAAAAATACCTTCTCTGATTTTTTTTTCTTTTCTTAGCTGTATCTATATGAAGCAAAGTGAAAAGATAAGCCAAATTTATCCAGCTAATTCTGGCCAAAATAGCTGCCTCCTTTTGCAACAAAGGCATTTTTTTCCCCTTTGAGTTTTCAGGTTGTCTATCAATATGATCAACTTTAAAAAGTTTGATCGATTATTCACTTTGTTTTTGCTTTAGCAAGTTCAGACTTAAGGTCCTCTGGCACTTTTCATGAAATCTGAGGAATTAGCCTAGATGTGAGTTCCAGACTAGGCAATCATCCTGTCTCAATTTCAACCCATGTACAAGACAGGCACCTCCTTCTGGGCAAATGGCTTTATTTCAGAAGACCTGACTTCTCAAAGAACTGCAGCATGATACCAGAAGGACTGAAAGTGCTTCCTATTTCTATGCCCATTAATTTGATTTAATTGTGGGGGCAGGGGAGGGGAAGGGACCTGGATCAGTGATTTCATCTATGTAAAGAACTCAGCAGTTTGTCTGCAGCCTTACAAGCTAAGAACTTACTTTAGAGTTGCTAAGTGACACCTTTCCAGGCTGATTTCATATTATTCCTTTTCACATACTATGTTCTAGTAGTAGCCATACTAGCCTATGGACTTGACTTGTCCATCTATGAGTCAGTCATTAAGCCTTTATTAAGAGCCTACTGTGCACCAGGCACTATGCAAAGCTCTGGAGATAAAGCAACAACCACAACACAGTAAATAAGCTTCCTTTCAATCTGCTCTACAACTATTGTATAAACTTCAAAATACTATCTTTTGACTTTTTTTCTTTTTTTTGCTTTTTGGAGGGCAATTGGCATTAAGTGACTAGCCCAAGGTCACACAGATAGTTGTGTTGTGTCTGAGACTGGATTTGAACTCAGGTCCTCCTGACTCCAGGGCCAGTGCTCTATTCACTGTACCACCTAGCTGCCCTCAAAACCCCATCTTTTACAGTTAACCTTTCTTAATCCTTCTTAATTTTTTTTTTTTTTTGCTCTTTGAAGGGCAATTGGGATTAAGTGGCTTGCCCAAGGTCACATGGCTAGTTTTTGTGTTACAGGTCTGAGGCCAGATTTGAACTCAGGTCCTCCTGACTCCAGGGCCAGTGCTCTATTCACTATACCACCTAACCACCCCAATTCTTCTTAATTCTAATGCCTACCCTCTGCTAACTATTTCTCATTCATCCTCTCCATAATTTGTTTATACCTTTTTTTTTGCTTACTATCTCTCCTCTTAGACTACAAGCTCCTTGAGGGCAGGGATTATGTTTGGCCTCTTTTTCTGTATTGCCAGGTATTTGCACCGTGCTTGGTACATAGTAGACACTTAATAAATGTTTGACTGATTGACTTCAAATTTACAGGGAGGTGGGATAACCCCTAGTTATTCCACTGGGATAGTAAAGCTAATTTTAAAATATTCTGGGGGGAAAACTATTTTCAAATAGTTTAATACCAGCATTGTATGTAATTTAAAAAATAAACAAACAAACAAACCTAGAAACAACTAAAAATTCAACAATAAGTGAATGGTTAAAAAAATTGTGGCATGTTAATGTGATTGAATGCTATAATGCAAAGAAGATTGATAAGTACAAGAAATACAAGGAAATTTTAAAAGACCTTTTATCAAGGTCTCTGATAAAGAAAAGATAGGTCTAGAACTCTAGGACTTGGTAAATATACATATGGACACCTCATACTCTTTGTAATTTTGTAAACCTGATATTTCTCTCAGCCCTAAGAAAAAAATATTCCTTTCCCATTTGAGAGTACCACTAACCCCTTGATCATTTTAGTTGCCCTTCTCTGAACATTTATCAGCTCAATTATGCCTTTAAAAAATTTTGAGCCCCCAAGTTGGGAAAATATTTTAAACACACTGAAATTTTGAACAAGGACAGGACATTAGATTCTATTTTGTTTCCAATAACATTCCCTAATGATACTTAGTATTTTGTTCTCCTTTCTGACCACAGCAATCTATTATACTTTCTCCAGAGTGCCTGTAAGGGCTTCTAAATCCCTCTTCCAGGTATTTAACAGATAGCTTGAAACACGTCAAATATAAAAGAATAGATTACTTTTCATCAAAATTATCTTTTACCTTTCCCTCATCACATCTCATCAGTCACTTTGCTGCCCACTCACACAGTTTCATGATATTTCTTCAGGTTTATGACTGCTAGATTTAGTATTTCTGTCTCAGGAAGAGTTCAGTGTCGCTTAATTCTTTAGAAATTCTCCAGTATACTACTTCTTCCAAGTCATTTGAAATTTTAAAAAATCACATCAGTATCAGTGTCATTCCCCGAAGACCAAACTGTTTGTGATTCTGAATAATTTATTCCATGTATCTGGACCTATTTCTATCTTTGTTTATGCACGACCAAGTGTTCCGTTTATCCTGATAGTATTTCCCCTTTAGATTGTGAGCTCCTTCAGAGCAGGGACTTTTTATCTTTGTTACTGCTCTTCTTTCATTACATCTCCAGAACTTAGTACAGTGCCTATCGAGTAGCAGACAATTAATAGCTGCTTTTTGACTTGACTTGACCCTTCTCTACCCCCGGCACCATCCTATAGTAACTAAGTTTTATAATTTTATTTCCCCTTTGGAGGAATATTATCAAAAAAGCATTTTGAGAGTCTAAATTAATCAGGTTTATTGATTTTTCCTTATTCAAACTATCAAAAATCTTATGTGGTTCTTTATTGCCTTTAGAATAAATTAGAAACACCATAACCTGACATGTAAAGTCCTCCACAATCTGGTTCCCACTTACCTTTCCAGGCTCATTTCAAATTATTCCTTTTCACATATTATGTTCTAGCCATACTAACCTATTGCCACCTATTTCCAAAACTTAACATTTCATCCAACATCTCAGCCTTTTCATGTTCCCCATGTCTGGAATTAATTTCCTCCATCTTTCCAAATTGTTGCAAGTTCAAATCACAGAATTTCAATTTCAGTGAGTTAGAGATTTATTAGGATTTCATTCCACTCACAACTAACAATATCCTGATGATTCTTCTCCAGCATAGGTTAGGGCCAGGAATTTCCAATTTGGGCTCAGAATTCACATTAGACTATGGCTTTATCAGCTGAGAAAAAGGTGCTGCTGCCTACCTTCATAGATAACTGCTTCACTAATGCTACCATCACATAGGTACAGGTCCTCCTCACCTCATACTTGTTTTAATAGCCTTCTGGTTGGCCTCCTTGCCTCAAGTCTCCCACTACTCCAGTCCATTCTCCATTCATCTTCGAAGGGATCATCTAAAGCACTGGTCCAACCATGTCACTTCCCTACTTAATTAATGCCATTGTCTCCCTATCACTTCCAGTATCAAATATAAAATTAAAGCCCTTTATAACATGGGCTCTTCTTCTTTTTCCATCTTCTTATATCTTACTCCCCTACTGATACTCTAGCCTCCTTGTTGTTCATTGCATTAAACATTCCATCATTCAAATCTGGGAATATCCTAGTTGTACCACATACCTGGAATTATCTTTCCTCATCTCCACCTTATGGTTTCCCTAGCTTCCTTCAAGTCTCAGTTATAATCCCAAAGAAGCCTTTTCTTCCCCTTCACTAATGTTAGATTATTAAGATTATCTCCAATTTATTCTGTATAACTCTTTAATGTGCATAGTCATTGACATGTTTTATCCCTCTTTAGATCGTGAGTTCTTAGAGTCTGTTTTGTTTCTTTTCTTTGTATCCCCAGTACTTGGCACAATGCCTGGCACATATTAGGCTCATAATGCTTGCTGTTATTGACTTGTAGGTCTTCAATTCTGTACTGCTCAGACTGATAACTATAAGGTCTCTGATTTGTAAAGCACCAACAGCTGTGGCACAAATGATACTAGGAGGTCCAGAGCCACCAAGCACTTTAGACATATGAAGAGTCAGTCGTGCTGCTAAAGACTCAGCACAACCAGAGAGTGGTGAATATGTGCTCCCTTTTGGCCATACATTTTGCTGATTATAACCTTTATCACTTTAGCAGCATTCGTCCTTGTTTGTGATGTGCTGAAGCCTGCTCAAGTCCACCATCTCCCTCTCCACTGCTGTTTGGGTGAACCTCAACTTCAGTTCTTCACAGATCATAGTACTCAATGACTTGCCCCCGTAGAACATCACTGGAAGAATACTGGTGTTACAAGGATAGTCCTCTGTTTCAGGTACAATGTTGGGATTATTAAAATAACTCTTCATTTTCCCAAAAGCAAATCAGCACATTCTCTTCCCTCATTTCAGTTCTGGGCACAGCTCACTGTCTTTTTTCAGTGTCCATTCAAGACATATTTTTGTACTAAACAAACTCTAATAGTTGACCATCTATACATATGGACCACACAATAGGAATTTTTCATGCACTTGGTTTTTCCCATGTGGGGTGAAAAACTGAACTCTTGAGTGACTGAGGGGTAGAGGGTGGGAGTGGCAGAACTAGCATTTATTGTGTCTATTATCTGCCAGGCCCTGGACTAAGCACTTCACAAATCTTTTATTATCTCATCCGGGATCTTATTTAGGAGGTTCAATGGTAATATGGGGCTTAGTGTAATCAGCACAACTTTATTTACAAAGAGTAGCATATGGAACACTTCAGCATCTATAAGAAACTCCCTTCTACTTGGGATCTGGGCTGGATCTCCCTCCATAACAGTGGCAAAAACCTTTGGCTAGCATGCTTTATCAAGGGAGCCTGTTTTATGACTTGCTTGATAATAACCAAGAGTTGAACAAAATTGCCTCTATTGTTATGTATTTTAAGGAATCTTGTATGATTTTGACATATGTGTGAAAGACATCTTGTTATAACATTTAAAGTAGCATCTACACAGCTGAATCACCTATCTTTTTGTATGGTCAATTAACAAAAAGCAAAGTGGAAACCTGTGTTCTCTCATATTGGTGGTTCTCAAAGGGTAATCAGGAGACTCTGGGGTTCCCTGAAATACTTTCAGGAGGATGTGCAGGTCAAAACTATTTTCATGATAATACTAAGACATTTTAATTTCTAATATGGTAAATTTAGACAGACACAACCCACATAAATAAAGAGTATTGAGAGTCAATAATTTTTAAGAGTATAAAGGGGTCCTGATACCAAAAAGTTTTAGAACTCATGCTTTGCATCATTAAATCAATTGTACAACTTGCAAAGATATGGTCTACTTTGTAGTACTAACTTTAAGAACCTGCCTAACTCTAAGAACACATATTCTACTGGAAGAGTCATACTATCTTAAATAGTAAATTCTATTTGCTACAACAACTTTTTAAAAAACAAATTTGTGCCAATATCTTTTTAATTAATTAATTAATTTTAGTTTTCAACACATTTCCACAAGATTTTGAGTTCCAAAATAGCATGCATTAGTATCTTTTGTTTTTAACACTCAGTTTTCCCCCTGTATCTTTTCCTCTCCCAGAAAGCTATCCTTTATAATCCAGCCTACAAAAAAAGATGAAAAAGAGAAATAAAACCCAGCAAACTGATCAAAATACATTATAAAAAGTTGACATGATGTACAATGCACCATATTCCTCCTGCTATCTCTGCAAAGGAATGGGGAGAAGTGTTTTCTCATATCTCTTCTGCCAAGTCAAGTTGGTAAAACATAGTTTACAATTTTGAATTTGTGAGTTTGTCATTCACTGGAATTTCATTATAATACTCATTTAATTTAGATAAATCTGAAGACAGCCAGTGGAAGCTATCAGTTTATGCCTAACAAATATTTGATCATAAACACATACCCATACCTAGCCAAGGTGGCGAACTAGACAAAGAAAAACATATTTTCTCTGACAGGGACCTTTGAACTCCTCGTAGAAGAGAAATTCTACATTCCACAAGTGTTAGCACAGGAAATAAACCTGTAAGACTGGCTTTTCCCCTCCATTGTTCTCTTAATTTGTGTAAGTGCTTTGAAGAAAAGCCTACTTCCAGTTTGTAGTCTTCTACAGTTGGGTTTGTTTTTGTCCTGGAGTTTTTTATTTGCTGCTTTCTTGTATGGGAGTGATTAGAATGTCCCTTAACCTATGAGAATCCCTAAGTGTTTCTGCCTAGAGAGGGTAACGACATTTACTGATTGACCAGAACAGAGGGAAGAATAGATGAGAAAACAAAGCTCTCAGTGGGTAGTAGAAGGAAGACTGGACTTGGAGTCAAAGCACGTACATCTGAATCTTGACTCTAATCTGCATTATCTATGTGATATAAATATATATTAAAAACAACAACAACAACAACAATAGTAGCAGTGATATGGTATAGTGGCATAACCACCCTGGGAAGTAGGTGCTATTATTATCTCAATTTTACAGTTAGGGAAACTGAGGCAAGCAGTGACTAGATAGATTATTTATTACTATGAGTCAGGCACTATACCAAACAATGGAGTTATAAATATGAGCCAAAAAAACATCAATCCCTATCCTCAAGAAAATTACATATTAATAGATGAAAATAATACATAAAAGAAAGCTGGGCGTGGGGAAAGGAGTTGGGGAAGAGAAAAGCTGCCATCGAGGACATGGAAAAGTTCAGAGAGAGAGTGCAGAATAGAGTTGAGAGTGAAGGAAGCATGGCCTAGACACCTCAAGAAATGTATGGTGTGGACCAAGGACTCATCCATGAGAAAAAAGGGGCACAGAGTGGCTGGGAGGAATCTCCAGGCTAAAGAGGTTGCTTTTCCCAATGGCTTTCCAAAAAAAAGAGGTTGCTTTTGAGGAGGTAGAAAAATCTAGAAAGTAAGTCATGGAGCTGGGACACTTTGATCATAAACATGTTAGTTTACCTCATTGGCCCTTGGTCTCCTCATCTGTAAAATGATGAGATTAGACCAGATAATTTCCCAGGACCCCTTAAGCTCTAAATTCTATTGATCACATTCTAGAATATTATTTTATAGAAAACACCAACACTTTTGACTTTGCCCCTAATTTGGAATAATGTATCCTCATTCTTTTGGCAAAGCATATCACTCATTCATGGTATCTAAAGTGTCCTAACAACTATAAAACTGAGTGAATTTTCCTATTGATATAAATATGGGGGAAATTCCTGGAAGGAAACATTATCTTAATAATTACTGCCAGTGCTTACCAGTCCTCTATTTATAACAAGGGTGTGACAACAGAAGGAATATGCTATTCTCAATGCAGGGTTATCATGACAATTCTGCCCATGCCTAGGGAATAGGATTCAGATTAGAGCACACCAAGAGCTTCCATTGATTGACAGTGTATTAATTCCATGAGGTTTATGCTGATTAATGAACTCTGCCCAGTTTAGGGTTTACGTGCAGGGCTGTGGAGAAATGGAGGGGAGGAAGTAATTACAAGTAAAGTGTTCTTGAGTATCGAAGGAGTCAGAATCCAGATGTGAATAAACCAAAATCAAAAGCTAGAAAGATATCCCAGAATTGTAAAGGCAGAGGGAAATTGTATCTGAAGTGCACAGTGTCTAAAATACAAACTACCATATGTTTTAAGAGGACTTTACCAAGAGACACAGTCCTGGGTTCACGTTGTAATAGTTCTATATTCCTTATGTATTCTTATGTCCTCTTGGAAAAGGGGTATATAGCTATGGTGTATAGTATAGTAAGTACTGGCTGAACTAGACAGCCTGTAAGATCCCTGCCAAGTTCGATATTTTGTGATAATGGGACTAAATGATTTCTATCTTGCTATCTCCCAAATTTAGCAAAGTGCCTGATACAGTCAGCATTTAATAAATGCTTGTTGATCGATTTATTACTATCTTTCAAGTTCATGGGAAAAATCAATACTGTATAAGCTATGTTGAAAAGACCAATATGCCACCATAATTCTGCTCAATAAGCACCCAGTTATGCCTATGGATATGAGAAAGTTACTATTCCTAAAATTCTTGAGGAGATTGTTATATTTTACATCAAAAGCATGGAGACAGCTGTCATTCTGGGGTTATACTTGATTTTTTATTAAACAAATGCTTTATTAACTTCTGGTTTACATCATTCATTTCCACCAGATTTTGAGTTACAATTTTCCCCCATTTTTCCCTACCCACCACTCCAGAATAGCAGTCGCTCTAGATATCCCCTCATCCAATCTGCTCTCTCCCATATCTTCTCCCATACCCCTTTCGACTTTGCCACTAGGGCAAGGTGAATCTCTGAGCCCCAATGCCTGGACATTTTATGAAAAATTTAATTTTAAAACTTCGATTTTCAGATCCATTCCCTTCCTCCCTTGTCACCCACTCCCTCTGAGAAGATAAGCAATTCAGTATGTGTTGTACATGTATAGCTATGCAAAACATTACCATAGTAGATATATTGTAAATGATGGCTAGTATTTCCCTCCCACCCATCTCACCTCCCACCTGGTCCATTCCCTACTTTGATCCTGTCCCTCTTTGATAGTGGGTACTTCCAACTTCCCCTCCCCACAGAATGCCCTCCCCTCCATCATCCCCCCTCTCATCCCCTTTACCTCTACTCTCCTGCAGGGTGAGATATACCATTTAGTATGTATGTGATTCTCTCCTTGAGCCAACTTCAATGAGAATATGGTTTTGCCTTTTTGCCTTCCTGTTCTTCCCCTCCCCTGCAACTACTTCCTCTTGCCTCTTCTACATGAGATAGTTTACCCTACCCTGTCTCTCTCCATCTCCTCTTGCCACTTTTCTCTCTCACCTCTTAACTTCACCCCTTAAGTATCATCCCTTCCCATCAAATTCAACCTGTGCCCTCTATCCATGTATACCTGTAAACATATGCCCATATACCCTTCTTCAATTATTTTCATAATGAGAAAGGTTTCATCAGACACAGTTATTGTTTTTCCATGTAGGAATGTAAATAGTTCAACTTTGATAAGTTCCTTTTGATTTCTTTTCCTTGATTACCTTCTCAAGCATCTCTTGCTTCTTGTGTCTGAATGTCAAATTTTCTATTCAACTCTGGTTTTTTCCTCAAGAATGCTTGAAAGTCCTCTATTCCACTGAATGACCATATTTTCCCCTGAAACAAAATACTCAGTTTTGCTGGGTAGGTGACCCTTGGGTTCATTCCCAGCTCTTTTGCCCTCTGGAATATCATATTCCATGCCCTTCTATCCCTCAGTGTAGAAGCTGCCAAGTCCTGGGCTATTCTGATTGTGTTTCCACAATATTGAAATTGTTTCTTCCTGGCTGCTTGGAGTATTTTCTCCTTGATCTGGGGATTCTGGAACCTGGCTATAATATTCCTGGGAGTTTTCTTTTTGGGATCTTTTTCAGGAGGCGATCTGTGGATTCTTTCAACCTCTATTTTGCCCTCTGGGTCTAAAACATCAGGGCAATTTTCCTTGAGAATTTCTTTAAAGGATGATTTCTAGGTTCTTTCTTTGATCATGGCTTTCAGGTAGTCCAATAATTTTTAAATTATCTCTCCTGGATCTATTTTCCAGGTCAGTGGTTTTTCCCATGAGATATTTCACATTGCCTTCTATTCTTTCATTTGTTTGGATCTGCTTAACAGCATCTTGATTTCTCATAAAGTCACTAGTTTCCATTTGCTCCAGTCTAACTCTGAAGGAATAAATCTCCTCAGTGAGCTTTTGAGATTCTTTTTCCATCTGGCAAATTCAGCTTTTTTAAGGCATTCTTCTCCTCATTGCCTTTCTGAGCTTCTTTTGCCATTTGAGTTAGTCTATTTTTAAGTTGTTATTTTCCTCAGTCAGGCTGTTGACTGTCATTTCATACTTTTCTTGCATCTTTATCATTTCTCTTTCCAATTTCCCCCCCATTTCTCTTATCTGCTTCTTAAGGTCCTCTATGGTCAGTAGCCAGCTTGTATTTTCATTTGGGGCTTTTGGTGCAGGAGTTCTGACCTCACAGTCCTCCTCCATGCTTTGATCCTCTTTGCCTCTAAAACAGGAGTCCAATGTTGAACTTTTCTGTTTATTTTGTTTCATTTGCCTAGGCATGTTGCCACTTAATTACTTGATTTTGGGGCTTGTTGCCACAGTAGGACTCTGCCACCAGACAGGAGAGCTTCTGTCCCAAATGTGGGGTCTTCACAACTTCCGCCAGTTGGGTGGCCTCTGTAAAGCCTCCATCCGCTCTGGCAAATTGGATACCCACCCCAAACCTCCCCCCCAGACCACAAGCCAGATCCAGGCAGTTTAAAGCAAGAGAGATTAACCCCCAGACTGATTGCTGGATCTCCCTACAGTTCACAGACCAGGAGCTAGAGCCACCACTGATGCTGCAAAATGGCTTCTGTGCCACATTTCTTCAGCAGCTTTTCACCCCCAGGGGAGGAAGCCGACACGTTCCCCAAATACTGGACCCAAAGTCCATAGGGCACTAATCTCTCACTTTGTCCTAGGCACATCTGTGCTGATAATTCTGGAATCACCACAGCTGCTGGTTTTCTGGGGTCTCTCCAGCTGGCTACTGGCCCAGCCACCCTAGGGCTAAAACTGTGGCTCACCAGGTCCTGGGCTCAGCTCCCAGAGCGCTGTGCTGTTGGTTCCCAGTGCACTGTGCTGCCTGCTCTCAGAGTGTTGTGCTCGCCACTCCCTGCAGGGCTGCTGGGTTCTCCTCAGCGGGAGGTTAGCTTCTCTGTGTGGTTCTGTGGGTGCTGGGGCTCCAGAAGTTGTTCAGAGTCCCCTTTCACATTGTTTGGAAGTTGTGTGGGGCAGAGCACCTTGGAAGTGCTGTTTCTACCTGGGGTTATACTTTAAGTAGCAAAGAGACTAAAGCTTCCATTCCCTCATCTTTGTCTCCAATAGACTCTTCATGTTATTCTGATTGTCTATTCTTCATGCTGTAGGGAAATGGGTTATTTGGATAAAATTTACCTAGGATAATACCTACCCACAAAACTTTTATTTTTCTGCTATATATATATATATATATACTTTAAGGAGTTCACTATAATTTACCTAGAGTGGTCTTGGGAATCAATCAATCAATAAGCGTTTATTAAGTATTCGCAATGCTCAAGGAACTGTGCAAAGCACTAAAGATTCAAAGAAAAAAGCAAAACTTTGATTTTTCTTTCAGATGTCTATAGGAGGTATACACCTTTGAGAAAATGTCAGAACATATTATAGGAAAGGAAATAGAAACTCAGGTTTCCTAGCATTTTGGCCTAGTGCTCTTTGACTAGTACTGAGCTATTTCAGAATCACAGGATCTCAGACTCTGAAGAGACAACCAAGTCACCTCATCCAACTCATACTGGTCAGAAATTGCTTCTCTGTCCCTGACAAGTGCTCATCCATTTGTCCAATTACTGTGGCAACAAGCCCTATCTTCAGCGCCTGGTGTTATTTGTACCTTTGTCTTTTAGACTCATATTTACTTAAAGATTCTACTCAAGAATTGGCTCTTCATCTCAAAATCTGCAGGTGAAGTTGTTCTGTTGTTTCCCATCTTAACCCATCATTTAATATTTAAAGAGTAACTACTATGCATACATAACTGTGTGAAGCTAGATATCGTCTATCAGTACAGACCTTGAATGCTCTCAGTGGACTTCACCATTTAAGCAGCAGCAATAGCATCCACTGTGAGGCATTTACTGCTCAAAGCAGGAAACCTCCTCTGGAGGGTAGTAACATAGTATAGTGCTAAGGCTGCATGTAATTCCAGACCAAACTGAGAATCTCAAGAATTATGGGAATATCAGAATTAAAAAGGACCTCAGAAGTCAGCCTAATTTAATTTGTACATGAACAATAATCTGCTCCATAATATTCCTGGCAAATTCTTGAAGATCTCTAATGATGGAAAGGATGTTGCTAGGGCTCAGTGCGCCTGGAGTCAGGAAGATCCGAGTTCAAATTTAGCCTCAGACACTTTCAAGTTGTGTGACCCTGGGCAAGTAACTTAACCTCTGATTGCCTTAATCTGCTAGAGAAGGAAATGGCAAATTAATCCAGTATCTTTGCCAAGAAAACCCCACGGACAATATTGGCTTGCTATGGTTTGTGGGGGTCACAAAGAGTTGGACATGACTGAACAACAGCAACAGATGATAGAAAACTTAATATTTGCCAAGATAACTCATTTTACTCTTGGTCATCTCTAATTATTTGGAAGTTTCCCCTAACTGAGAAGTAATCTTTGGTGATTAAAATACATTTTATGTACTAAAGCCTCAGCAATACGAACACTCTTTTCCTGGAAAAATGGTCTAATTTTTTGTTCTTTTTGTAGGTTTGGGTATAAGTTTTTGAAGAACTGAGTATGTTTTTAGGAACTAACTTTGTGACCAGATTTAGTGTAAAAAAATCATAGAAAAAATAAATCTCAACAAAATAAGATACTAGTTATTAAGTCCATGTTTCTTTCTGGCATTATATTCACTGCTCTAAGTTTTGCTTTCTGGGGCGAAGCAGAAAAACTCTTATCCCTCTTCCACATGACAGAATCTTACATACTTGAAGATAGCTAATGGATTTCTTTTAAATTTTCAATTCTACAGAATAACCAAGGTTACTTTCTTCAATTTACTCTCATGTGGTACCTTTTGGTATCTCCAACACCTAAACCTTTTGTATCTTTCACCACGAAGGATACAAAATAATTTGGATATATGGTTGTAGAAACATGACACATGTCTATATATTGTATCCTCCACCTATGAAATTCTGGAAAGCTGAATTTCTTTTTTCTTTTTCATTTTTGTGTCTCAAACACCCAGTAAAGTGTCATTGAATTAAAGATGAAGATCCAATGACAGAAAAACTACATTTACCATCTGTACAGCAATTTAGCATATTATATAGTATCTTTTCCAGTTAGTTATTCCACATGTGAAAGTGCTCAATGATTTTCAACGAGTAGAGATTTCCCTAATGTCTATTAATACAGTTCAAATCTCAAAAAAATGTTATTGTGGATTAGATAAATTTATAGACCTTTTAAATTGAGGGTAACATTTTCCCCTTCCACCATTCATTACCATGGTGTACACTGAAAGAATACAAACTAATAAACAAAATTAGCCCATATATAACATACCTCCTAAGATAAGTATATTTTATAAAAATCAAACTAAAATTATGGGTTATGACAGCTAGAGGAGATTTTAGGGTTTATCTAATAGAATGCCTTCATTTTACAGATGAGGAAACTGATGATCTGAAAGATGAGGTGACTTGACAAATGTCATACTAATTATGTCAAAATCAAAATGTCATAATAATTAGTGACTGAGCTGGGATTTGAATCCAGGTATTCTGACTCCAATTTCAGAATATCATTCCCCTTCCCACCCACTCAAGATGGGACTAGATCATATCATATAATTCAGACACAAATATAAATAAATTATCCTCTACATTAAGTAATCAATGGAAACGATTTCCCTTTGAAACAGAGAATTAAAAAGCCACTATCATAATCCACAAAAAAAATTTTTTTCTCCTTTTTGTGGCAAAATACTAGGAAAGCAACTGAAGAGAATCACTAAGATAAAGGACAGAATTAGCCAGAATTTAGAGGAACTGACATAGCATTACCAGGAAAAGAAAAATTGTTTTCCCTGACTTCAGAGAATATGTAGATCCAGTTCTCAGTGTTATTTAAAAATACAGTGCTCCAATAATTCCATACACTATGACTAAAAACAGATGTAAAATTCATACACATTGCTTATTTCAATTTTCCCCAGGGTAAACATCTATCCTTAATGCTTTTCCTTTGTAGTACACTACTATGGGTATAACACCAAAGGAAACCAGAAACATAATCACTAGTTTTTCCTTTCTAATTGACTTCAGTTCAGCTGTTATTTACTCTTTCTACCCATGACTTTCTTTTCTTTTTTAAAACGGTAAATCAAGCCACAAAGTTAGTCACTGAAAACAAACTCAGTTATTAGAAAACTTAGATTAAAACCTAAAGAAAGGATTCCAAATTATACTTCTTCTCTCCAGAGAAAGGGATGCACATTGGCAAAATTTTAGAACATTAAGTATGCTACAATAACCACAAATTAATTCTTAATTAGGTAAAGTTGACAAATTTTCTGAGCTGGTTGGGAATTGGGGAGTCAAAAGGGGAGGTAGCTTGCAGGTGTTCAAATTCAGAATTTTACTAAGACGATTTATTTAAGAAGAAATCATATGATCACACAAATAAAGAAATGAACTCTCAAAATGGGCTGAGACTATTGCTACTACAAATAAGCAGCCTAGTTGGTACAGTAGAAAAAGCATTAGATTTAGAGTCAGGAAGATTAATATTTGAATCCTGCCTCAGATACTAACTATGCAAGTCACTTAACCTTAGCCTGAGTTTCTTTATTTGTGGTAATGAAGATAATGAAAACATCTACCTCCCAGCATTGCTTCAAGGATCCAATAGGATAATATATGTAAAATGTTTTGCAAACCTTAAATGATATATAAATGCTAGTTATTATTTTTGTTAGCCACGACAAAGTAACAAAGCTTCCTTATTTAATACTTTCTATTCATTACCTTTCTAAACATCAGGCTTCCAATCACAAGACAGTGCCAAAAAACATTTAAAGTTAGAAGATTGTTCAACTGTGATGGGGCCCAACATACAAACCAAAGCCAAGAGGAACATTCTTCTCTTGGCCTTATTTGCACATTCTCTAAAACAAAACAAGATCGTTCCTAAGGTTGCTTCCAAGACTAATCTATAGAAACAAAATGAGGTGGGCAATTAAATACATCCCAGGGTGAGGAAAAAAGTGATAGATGTGAGCACTGAGCAAAAGTTAATAATTTTTGGAAGATTATAGAGAATAGGAAGGTACAATGGAATTGGAATACATTCCCATCTCAGCTCAAGGCATTTTCTCTGTCTGTTCCCCATGCCTGGAAAGCTGTCCCTTTTAAACTCTGCCTACTGACATCCCTGGCTTCCATTAAACATCACATAAAATCCCATCTTTTACAGGAAGCCTTTCTCAATGCTGTTAATTCTAGTGCCTTTCATCACTTAATGATTTCTTGTTTATCCTTTATACAGCTTGCTTTGTATATATTTGTTTCCATGTTGTAGTCTCACTAGATTGTAAGCTTCTTAGGGACAGGAATCAGCTTTTCCTTTTTTTTGCAGGGGGGGCAGTGCTTAGAACTGATCCTGTCACATATTAGTCACTTAATAAATGTTTACTGAATGATTAAATATGGCAACATAACAATTTAAATGAAAAAAAATGTATACAAACTATAGCTCATTGAGTTTGGCTTTCATTCCTAACAAAATTCTAGGATGTACTATCAGAAGGATGGTTAGTGAACATCCAACAAGGAAAACATTGATCACTATGATCCAGCATAGTGGATAGTTTCATCATGAATATGTCATGTAAGATACTTTTTTTACAAGGTTACTGGGGACTGGTACATCAAGTGAACACTACAGCTTATTTAGATAATGGTAAACTGTATGGAGAAGTCTATTATGTTATTCTTGTGGAAAAAGTGGTGAGATGTAGACTAGATGATAATACAAGTAGATGAGAGATTCAGAACTACATGAATGACCAGACTCAAGAGCCATCATTAGTGATCTGATATGAATGTGCAATGAGATTACCAGTGGAATGACTCTGCTTAATCCTGTCCTCTTTAATATTTTTATCAATGACTTTGATAAAGGCACAGCTGATTTCCTAATCAAAATGATGACACAGACTAGGAGGGATAGCTAAACATACTGGATGACAGGATTCAACAATATCTCCACAGGTTAGAATACTGAACTGAATCTAATTAACTAAAATGTAACTAATTGAAACCCAGGTCTGGCACTGCCTATATGACCTTGATTCATTTTTGAAGAGGACCAATGATATCATAGGTGATGTCTTGACTTGCAAGTGAATTGGCTTTAAGTGAAGCAGAGTTGCTTCATTCTCAGCCTCATTCTCTCTCCCAGAATCATATAAGTCCAGTGGCAAGCCAAAAGTCAGGATGAGTGATGATGGTCTGGGACACATTGGATGACCTTAGTGTCTTCAATGTCTGACCAAGCTCTAAGTATTCCACAGTGCCTGTTTCAGCCACCTTCATGGCCATTGGAACAAATTATTCTCATCCACCCATTCTGCTGGGGGAGGTCTTCACATGCTTGGGGTAGATATCTCCTAACTCACCAACAGGCTTGAGGCCTATTGGTTACAGTTTTACTAAGGGTATAGCTGCTGTGCTTGCTACATACAGTTTCTTGTAGCCATAGGGGAGAGCTGGGTGACAGAGGGACTCCAAAAGTGGATGTGGGCTTACATCAAGCCCTCACACCAGACATGCTAGTCCTCCCTGAACACCCCATATATCCTTACCTGCATAAACATTTAGTAGTACCCTTGAGTTCAAAACAAATCAAATTTACAAGTACAAAGGAGGATAAATATGGTTAGATAGCAAAAAAAAGTGTAAGGGGGTGGGAATGGTTAGATAACAGTATTCCTAAAAAAGATCTGTGTGACTATCATGGGCTGCAACATGATATAATAGATAGAAACTTAGGTTGCTTTGAGAGGTATAGTATCCAAGACTAAAGAGGTGATAATTTTGCTGCATTCTGCCCTAGTCAAATTTCATTTGGAGTTTGTATATTTCTGGACACCATATTTTGGGACATACATTGTTAAACTGGAAAATTCCCAGAGTAGGACAAACAAGATGATGAAGGGCCTGGAATGGGGAAGGGCCAAGACAAAAAGACTCAGAGGTCAACTCTATCATTGTTTTCAAGTATTTGAAGGTTGGCCATGTGGAAGGGCAGGTAGGTGGTGTGTTGGATAGAGTACTAGGCCTGGAATCAGGAAGATCTCAGCTCAAATGTGGCCTCAGACATTAACTAGCTGTGTGTCCCTGGGCAAGTCACTTAACCCTGTTTGCCTTGGGTGTCTCATCTGTAAAATAATCTGGAGAAGGAAATGTTAAGTCATTCCAGTATCTTTGCCAAGAAAACACCAAATGGGGTCAGAGAGAGCCAGACAGGACTGGTTGAACACGTACATGTGGAAGAGGGATTAGACTTATTTTGCTTAGCCCCAGACGGCAGAAATAGGAACATTAAGTGAAAGCTGCAAAGAAATACATTTTGGCTTGATGTCAGGAAAAATTTCCCAATAGCACTATAAAAAAAGGGAAGCAAAATATCTCAAGAGGTAATGGACATCCCCTTTTTGGATCCTCTCTCCCCACCTGCTTGAGATTTTCAAACAGAGGCTAGATGATTGGGTTTTTTTTCTACTTTTAAAAAATTCAACATTTTATTTTCCCCCAAATTATGTGTAAAAACAATGTTTAACATTCATTAAAATTTTTTTTGGAGAAGGCAAACAATTTGATATAGGTTATACATGTGCACTCATGCAAAACATATTTCCATGTTAGCCATGCTGTGAAAGAAAATGGACAAAAAAAAAACAAGAAAAATAAAGAAAGTAAAGAAAAAGTATACTTTGATCTGTATTCACACTCTACCATTTCTTTCTCTGGAGATGAATAGATAGCATTTTTCATCATCAGTCCTTCAGAATTGTCTTAGATCATTGTATCACATGAATAGTTGAGATGATAATAATACAATATTGCTGTTACTATAGACAGTTTTCTTGTTCTGTTCATTTTATTTTGCATCAGTTCATGTAAGTTTTTACAGGTTTTTCTTAGAGCAACCTACTCATCATTTCTTGTAGTACAATGGTATTCCATATGGATGACCTCTTATCAGGTATATGGTAGAGGGGCATCTCAGATTTCTGAATACTAAACTAGATGACCCCTGAGGTCCATTTCAACTCAGATTCTATGATGTCATACTCATGGACACTTCGTCCTAAGTGACACTATATACGGGAACTATATATTATCTACCCAACTCTGGCCTTTGATCTGAAAGTTTCGGAGTCCGACTGGTTGGACAAGTCTACTATATACTTCAGAGATAAGAATTTTTAGGCCCCAGAGAAGACAAATGAGAAGATATACCCCTCCTATTTCTTTGTGAGGTTGGGATTTAGGGAAAGACCATGAGTAGAGAACACTGCATTTAATGTCAGACTGGTTTAATGTGAAAGTCAGTTTTGTTGAAAATTTTCTTTTCTTCCTCTTTTTATTTTTAATCTATTATAGGGGGTAGCTCTATGGGATAGTGGGGGTTGGGGGAGAGGGACTAAGTGAAAATTATAAGCTATATTTAAAAAAGATGAATAAAAGCATTTTAAAATAATTTGGGGATTATAAAACACTTTTCACACAAATAAAGTTGGATGTAAATAATTGGAAAAACATCAGTTGCTCTTGAGCTTATATAACAAAAATGACAATTCTACCTAAATTAATTTACTTATTCAGTGCCATACCAATCAAACTACCAAAAGATTATTTTATAGAGCTAGAAAAATAATGACAAAATTCATCTGGAAGAACAAAAGGTCCAGAATATCAAGGGGATTAATGAAAGAAATGTTAGGGAAGGTGGCCTAGCATACCAGATCTTAAATTGTACTATTAAGCAGCAATCATCAAAACTACTTGATACTTGTTATGAAATAGAGTAGTGGGTCAGTGGAATAGGTTAAATACACAAGACATAGTAGTCAATGACTATAGTAAGCTATTGTTTAATAAACCCAAAGACACTAGCTTCTGGGATGAGAACTCACCATTTGACAAAAACTGTAGGGAAAACTGGAAAATAATACGGCAGAAACTAGGCATAGACCAACACCTTACACTGTATATCAAAATAAACTCAAAATAGGTACATGATTTAGATATAAAGGCTTATTCTATAAGCAAACTGGGAGAGCAAGGAATAGTTTACCTGTCAGATTTATGGAGAACGGAAGAATTTATGACCAAACAAGAGATAGAGAACATTATGAAATGCAAAATGGATAATTTTTATTACATTAAATTGAAAAATTTTTGCACAGATAAAGCCAATGCAACCAAGATTAGGAGGGAAGCAGAAAACTGAAAAAGAATTTTTACAACCAGTATCTCTGATAAAGGCCTCATTTCTAAAATATGTAAAGAACTGAGTCAAATTTATAAGAATACAAGTCATTACCCAATTGATAAATGGCCAAAGGATATGAACAGGCAGTTTTCAGAGGAAGAAATTAAAGCTGTCTATAGTCATATGAAAAAATGCTCTAAATCACCACTGATTAGAGAAATGTAAACCAAAACAACTCTGAGGTACCATATCACACCTATCAGATTGGCTAACATGACAAAACAGAAAAAATAATAAATGTTGGAAAAGATGTGGGAAAATTGGAACATTAATGCATTGTTGGTGGAGTTGTGAACTAATCCTGGAGAACAATTATTCTGGAGAACAATTTGGAACTAAGCCCAAAGGGCTATAAAACTTTGCATACCCTTTGACCTAGCAATACCACTTCTAGATGTGTACCCCAAAGAGATCATAGAAATGGGAAAAGGACCCACATGTACAAAAATATTTATAGCCACTATTTTTGTGGTGTCAAAGAATTGGAAATTGAAGGGATATTCATCAGTTGGAGAATGCCTAAACAAGTTGTGGTACATGAATGTAAAAGAATGCTATTGTGTGCTATAAGAATTGATGAGCAATCAGACTTCAGAAAAACTTGGAAAGATTTACATGAATTTATGCTGAGTGAAGTGAGCAAAACCAGGATAACATTGCACACAGTAACAGTCACATTATGTGATGACTAACTTTGATAGACTTATATCTTCTTAGCAATGCAAGGATCTAAGACAACTCCAAAAGACTCATGATGAAAAATGCTGTCCACATCCAGAAAAAGAACTATGGAGTCTGAACGCTTATTGAAGCATATTGTTTGCTCTCTCACTCTCTTTTTTTGTTTCTTCTTTCTCATGGTTTCTCCCATTGGTTCTAATTCTAACTGACTAATGGGTAAATAGGTTTAATATGAATGTATATGTTGAGCCTACATCCATTTACAGGCTGTCTTGGGGTGCGGGGAATGTTGAAAACTAAAAATAAATAAATAAAATTTAAAAAATTTTGGGGTCCAGGAGTAGCTATCTTCCTGATGGATCTCAAACACCTGTTTATCCTTTCTCTACAATCTTCAATAAATATTAATTCAACCCTTGTAGTAGATGTGTCAAATAGTTCCTTTACACAAATCCAGGCAGAACATGGCCACTTGGACCAATTCAGGGTTGGACTAGGTACAAAAGGTGGAAGTTACAAAGAGGTAGAATTTTATGTAAGGAAAAAATTCCTAACAATCAGAACTGCCCAAAGTGAAACAGGCTGTCTCAGAAGGCTGAATTTTCAGTAAAGGTTTTCAAGTGGATGCTGAATGACCAGTTGGAGAGGCAATTGAAGGACCTTCTAATTTGGACGGTGAATATGGTTTCTAAGATCTCTTTCAAATCTCTTTCAAATCTAAGATGTTTTAAGTTTCTTTGTCCAATAACCCACCTTTCCCTACTCCTGTTGAATTTCTCCTCAAAGTCTACTTCAATCTCCAAATTTTCATTAACTTTCTCTAATGACTCTAATGACTCTAGGTATAATGGTGTAATGTTAATGGGAGTTGAAGATCTTCCCTGCTCATTAATAGGCCTCACCTGGAGCCCAAGAAGAGAAGCTTGATTAGGGGAGGCTTGATTTTTCAGGAAGACCCACACCTTTTGTTACTTTGTAATTAGGCAGGGGGTCAAGAGGGTTGTGTTGCCCTCTGACCCTGAAGAAGTGTGTGTGTGTGTGTGTGTGTGTGTGTGTGTGTGTGTGTGTGTGTGTGTGTGTGTGTGTGTGTGTGTGTGTGTGTGTGTGTGTGTGTGTGTACACACACATACTCTGAGGTTAACATTTTACTTTGGGGCTTACTCATGGGAAGAGTGTTAGAGTGATGTAGCCAGATGAGACTCTGGGGAGCTATTAAGGAGCCCCCTGCTTTGAAGCCCCAGATGCTGGCATTTCTCTCTCTGGTAACTAGGTATGTATGTAATGGTCAGACAGATCTGTCTGTTGATCTGTGTTAGTTAGTTAGATGGTTAGATGGTTAGAAGCTCTGTCTTTTGGTCTTTATGATATTATTTCTGCTTGTAATTTCTGTTTGTATTTTCTCTGAAGTTCAGGGTTCAAGTAGCACTGTCATTACAAATGATATTAGTGATGAATTTAGGATCAGAGGATCCTAGGTTCAGATTCCAGATCTGTCATTTCACTTCTCTTGGCTTCAGTTTCCATAACTGTAAATGAGTGAGTTGGAGTAGGTGCTCAGTGAAGTCTCCCTGTAATTTGTCTGTTATCATGCACTTTGTCATATAGCCTGTTACTGTTCCATGTGTGTTACTTTTGTCTCCCCACCAAGATTATAAACTCCTTGAAAGCAAGGAATGTGCTTTTTATTTAAGTCCCACAATAGCTAAATAGTAAATTTGTAGGCAAAGAGTAAGAATGCAATAAATATTTATAGATTTATTTTTAAAATTTATAATCTTCATTTTGATTAATATTAATGAGTTCTTCCCACTCAAGATAGTAAAATGAGAGATTTCACTGGAATCAGGTTCCTCACATACATCTCCCAAAAAAAAGCACCAAAAAGAAAAAAGGAGGCGTTAGAAATGAGCAAGGTAAAGACAGAAAAAATATTGTGGAACAAGTGAATCATCTAAATCACCACAGGCAATGCAGATGGAAAAGGAAACAATGTAATATATCCCAAGAGATATCCTCAAATAAAAATATAACATATTTTTTTAAAATTAAGAAAGATTTAACACTGGTATGGAAATAAAACACCATACAGAAGAATTTTTTTAAAAAAAATTAAATCGCAGAAACCAAAGCCAAAATCAAAAGATGCTAGGGGAAAAATACTGAGAGGAAATAATGAAGAAAGTGACCCATTTGGAAAATGAAAGAGAATACCTAAAAATCACATAGGCAACCATTAACAGCTCCTTCAGCTGAAAAATGGAACTGCATAGTTCTTTTTGTGGTGGCAAAGTATTGAAAATCAAGGGGATGTCCATCAATTGGGGAATGACTGAAGAAGTTATGGTATATGATTGTGATGGAATACTATTGTGGCATAAGAAATAATGATGGGGATGGTTTCAGAAAAAACATGGGAAGACATAAATTCATGCCAAGTGAAGTGAGAAGACTCAGAAGAACACTACACAGTAGCATCCATGTTTTAAGGATGTTCAACTGTGAAAGACATAGCCACTCTTTGGATCAAGACAATGCAAGATAATTCCAAAGAACCCTCGATGAAAAATGCTAACCTACCTCCAGAGAGGGAGGTGATAAATCCTGAATACAGATCAAAGGCATACTTTTTTTTGCTCTTTTTTTTTTGGAGGGCAATTGGGGTTAAGTAACTTGCCCAGGGTCACATGGCTAGTTTTTGTGTTAAGTTTCTGAGGCCGAATTTGAACTCAGGTCCTCCTGACTCTAGGGCAGGTGCTCTATTCACTGCGCCACCTAACCGCCCCTAGGCATACTTTTGTTTCCTATTATTTTCCTTTTTTTGTCTGTGTTTTCTTTGCAACATGGCTAAATGGAAATATGTTTTGCATGACTTCACACTTATAACATCAAATTACTTGTCTTCTCAAGGAAGTTGGAGGGTTGAGCAAAAGGGAGAGAAAATATTTAAAAATGAATTTTAAAGAAAAGTTTTACATGTAATTAGGAAATGTCTAATGAAATAAAAATATATTGAAAAAAATGGAACTACATTATAATGCAGATCAATTAAATGGCCAGGCTCAAAAAAATTGCTAAATCATCAGAAAAAAAGGGGGGGAAACATAGATCAATGATGAAACAAGTTGGGAGTATAAATCCTGATGTATCCATTTCAATGGGGCATCTCCTCTGAGCTACTCACACTCACACTTAAGGTTTGGGTCCCTAGAAGACTATACTGGGTTCAAGAATGCCCTGTGGGTTCCTACTCCCACAACAATAGCTCGGGTGTCCTTGGCAAGTGTGGTCCCCATTAATAAGTAGTCAGTAAGAGCAGTTAACCCTTAGTAAAGGTATGTAAGAATAGTATCTATAAACCAATCTCTCTGTAAATTTAGAGCATATTGTCCCATAAAAACACACAGTGTCTGTGGAAAGGGTGGGAACAAACTTGTAGTACAGGCAGCTAGGTGGCAAAATGGATATAGTGGGGGCCCTGGAGTCAGGAAGATGAGTCTTCCCAAATTCAAATCCAGCCTCAGACATTTAACTAACTGTGCAACCCTGGGAGAGTCACGTAACCCTGTTTACTTCAGTTTCCTGATCTGTAAAATGAGCTAGAGAAGGCACCACTCCAGTATCTTTGCTAAGAAAACCCCAAACGGGGTCACAAAGAGTTGGACACAACTGAACAACTTAAAACTTAAAAACTGCAGAAGGGACTTCAATGAGTCTCTCTCTTACTAGGATTCTTTCTCCCCTAGGCACAGGTCTGTTCTTCTCCATAGACTGACATTCTATTTACTGCCCAGGTTAGGGCTCTCTGCTGCTTGAAGTTCTATTTCTTGAAGTTGCTTCCAACCTTGCATGATTACCTGTGTGTGTGTGTGTGTGTGTGTCTTTCTATTGCCTCAATTGTGCTTCAAACAATCTCAAACTGACTCTCCAAAGAACTGATGGGGTTGTTCCAGAACCATGCTGGCAAATGTTGAATATGGGCTCTCCAGAGGGGGAAAATGCACTCATGGAACACTTTTAAATTTAATATGCATTGTTAACATTTTTTTCCATCGCTCCCTTAAGTCTAGACAATCAACCAAACATGATGTTAGAAGTCCAGAAAGTCAGAAGTATAGCAGGGAAGGGGGTGAAGGTTGGTCTTCTGAACTCCTCTCCAAAATGGAGGCTCCAGGGAGAAGCTCTCTAATAGGAGAAGAGGCTGGCATGACAGATGGAAGTTCCAAGGCAAGGAGTCCTCAAATACTGAGGGAGATTCCAGGGAAAGATCTGGGGAGATTATTGTAGACTGCAAGTACATAGAAATTAGGAGTAGGATGTGGCAGACAAAAAAGTTCACTCAGTCATGGACTGCATTAATAAGCACAATTTCTGGTAATAGTAAGGTTCCACCCAATGCACTCTAACATGTCTAGGCATATTATAGTTAAATTCCAACATCAGTATGATAAGAAAAAATATTTCATACTCCCTATGTGCATCTATCATCACCATTCTGTTAATCTTTTATCCTGTAATAGACTGGAGATGGAAGGGACCATGATGATAACCTCATTCAATTGCATAATTTTACAGGAAAGGAAACTGAGGTTCAGACACTTGTCCATTGGCAAATCTAAGATTTAAACCCAAATCCCCTGATTCTAAATTCAGCACTCTTTTCACTGTACCATGTATTTTCTCAATCAACACATTTTTTAAGCAATTGGGGTTAAGTAACTTGCTCAAGGTTACACGGCTAGTCATTATTTGTGTGTGGGTGCTCATTTTCTGAGGCCGGATTCGATCTCGGGTCATCCCAACTCCGAGGCCAGCGCTCTTACTCACTGCGCCACCTAGCCGCCCCTCAATCAACACATTTTGTTGTTATTGTTTGGTTGTTTTAGATGTGTCTGATTCTTCATGACCCCATCTGGAGTTTTCTTGGCAAAGATACTGATATCATTTGCTATTTCCTTCTCCAACTCATCCTACAGATGAGGAAATGAGGCAGAGAGGGTTAAGTGACTTGCCTAGAGTCACAGAGCTAGTAAGTATCTGAAACCATATATGGATTCTGAAACATGAGTCTTCCTGACTCCAGGTCTGGAACTCTACCCACTACACTACCTAGCTGCCCTCAATAAACAGATACTAATGGTTTAATAACTATCACAATATGGGGTGGAGAAGGACAGAATTCCATATGCTTCTTTAAAGCTTCAATGTAATCTTACTCTTTTGCTGTGGAGGTGATGCTGTGTTCTTATAGCTTTTGCCAGTGAGATCTAACTGATCATATAAGGCCAGAAAAGCTTCAATCATGGACCCAACAACATAGGCTGTTGTCATTTAAGGATGAGCATAGCTATCTTTGGAGAGCTGCCACACATCAGAGAGCACTAAGTGATAAAGAATTTGAGTGTACCTAGTTACTCATAAAGACTACCTACTAAGAAAGAGCTACTATTAAGAAATGGTACATGAATATAATGTGATTGTTTTACATTAAACTTCAAAAAGTTGAAACCACTGCTCTAATTCAAACAATCCTGCGACACGATATTGGTCATGGAATGCTTTAAGGAATGTTTCTGGTGTATTTGTGCTTAGAAGAATAGGTTTGTTCTCTTATATTCAAGAGAATGTAATTCTCTTAAATATAATTTTAGGCCATAAGACCCCTTAGAATATTTTTTTCTTTAAAAAAGATAAATTGATCTAGGTCCTTGACCTCATAGGTGTAAGGAACTTCCAAGCAAGAAACTCCTTCCAGTAATTCCATCTATAACATAGCTTTAGGATGGTACACTCAGGCTAAATGACTTGCCTGTGACTACACAGCTAATATGCTCCCAGAAGCAGGTCTCCCTAACTCTACATCATATTGCTTCTCAGTGGGAAAGAATTAATATGTGTATGGTGAGTGTATACATATTGTATAAATCATAAATTATAAGCTATATAAATTATTATGTTACAAATTGCTTTATTAGTCCACAGGACAAATTGATCACAATAATACATAAATACACAATAACACATATATTTAACATGGATATTTGAGCCTGGTGTCAAGGACAAAGTTCACATGACCCAACTATACTCTGAAGGAACATAGCCTCGTTCATTTAGAAGCAGCAAGAATCAGATCCTTCTTTTTAGGAAACTGATATACTGGTTAAAACTTACCAGTGTCACACAGCTAGTCAGTATCTGAGGTGAGACTTGAACTCAGATATTCCTGACTCTTATTCACTATACCATGCTGCCTCTCAAAATTACCAAACACCCAACATGGAAGCTCTACAGTGTTGGACCTTTCTACCATGAAGGCATACCTAGATAGATTCTCTCAGTCCAAAACTATTCCCTGAGAATAAATTAGGTATTTCACAAGAGTGCATTAGCTCTTCTGGCATAAAAAAAAGATTATAAGAAAATTTAGTTTTAATGTTTCAGGAATTGTTTCTTCTCCCCCAAATCCATCACCCAGTGACCAACATATTGATTCTCTGATAGTTTTTTTCTGGAACCATACCTGAAGCCTTTCTAGATTGGTAGCACCTCCAATCCTGCTTGCTTGTTTTTTTTATAAAGTTTTGTTGGTACCTTTTGCTTATATCCATTTCTGGTTATACCCTTATTCTCTCTCTTCAATACTCTTCAATACTTCAATACTCTTCAATACACTCTCAGAATAAATATGTCCAGAATATAGCCAAAATAGACCTTATCTTGTAATAAAGAAAAACAGTTAAGCAAAACTAACTGAAACCTAAACATCTAATAGAATCAGGAAGGATGCACATTTTCCCTTCTATTCATGGGGCTAAGTTTGGTCATTAAAATTATACAACACTTGGGGCGGCTAGTTGGCGCAGTGAGTAGAGCACTGACCCTGGAGTCAGACCGGCCTCAGACACTTAACGCACACACAAACAAAAACCTAGCCGGTGACCTTGGGCAAGTTACTTAACCCCAATTGCCCTCCAAAAAGCAAAAAAAAAAATTATACAACACTTGCTTCATTGTTCATTTATGCCATTTTTGTCATTATGTATTTTGTTTTCCTGATTCTGCTTACTTCACTCAGCAAAAGTTTATATAGGTCTCCCCATGTTTCTCACAATTCTTCATATTCATTGTGTGTGTGTGTGTGTGTGTGTGTGTGTGTGTGTGTGTGTGGCTTAATAATATTCCACTGGGGCAGTTAGGTGGTGCTGTGGATAGAGCGCTAGGACTGATGTTAAGAAGACTCCTCTTCCTGAGTTCAAATTCAACCTCAGACACTTACTAGCTGTGAGACCCTGGGCTTAACCCTGTTTGCCTTACTTTTCTTATTTCTAAAATGATCTGGAGAAGGAAATGGCAAATCACTCTAATATCTTTGCCAAGAAAACCCCAAATAGGATCATGAAGAGTCAGACATGACTAAAATCAACAACAACAACAACAACAATATTCCATTACATATATAGACTATGATTTGGTTCATCTACTTCCCAATCAAGGGACAACCACTTTGTTTTAAGTTCTTTGGCACCATAAAAATGTTTCTGTGAATACACTGACATACGTGGGAGCTTTCTTTTTGTCTTGGAGTCTGAGAGTTGAAGCAGTTTGTCCCCAGTAATTCAGATACTTATCAGCTGAGCCTCGGGTCTGGCTTATAGCCACAGAGTTGGAAGGGACCACCTATTCTTACCACCCAATGTAAAAATCTTTTCTTTAGTTCTCACTTAACCTCTTTCATATGACAACCCTTCAAAAAAAAAAAAGGAAGACAATTATCATATAAATTCTCAGTCTTCATTTCCATGCTAATTGAAATTAAGGGTTCCCAGACTTTTGAACATCCTGGTCACTTTGCTCTAAATGATCTTGAGTTGGTAAATATGACTCTTTAAAAGTGGAACTGAAATCTGAACATCCAGATGTGGATAAATATAAACTGGATACTAGCTCTAGAAACAAGCCCCATGTAAAACACAAGGTGCTTAATAAATGTTCGATGAATTAACATCAAATTTGAGGTACTAGACACTCTGGTTCTATCCATATGGTCTACATTTATCTTAGCTTTTTTTTTTATTTTAAACAAATGTTTTATTAACTTCTGTTTTACATCATTCATTTCCGCCAGATTTTGAGTTACAATCATTTTCCCCCCATTATTCCCCTACCCAACCTTCCAGAATAGCAGTCCCACAAGATATATCTTCCTCCAATCTGCTCTCTCCCATACCTTCTCCCATACCCCCATCGACTTTTCCATTAGAGGAAGATGAATCTTTGTGTCCCAATGCCTGCACATCTTATCTCCCAATTATGGGCAAAAGAGTATTAATAATAGTATTTATATATATTTGAAACATCTAATGTTACGACCTCGAATTTCAGATCCATTTCCTTCCTCCCTTGTCACCCATTCCTTCTTGGGAGATAAGTAATTCAGTATATGTTGTACATGTCTAGCTATACAAAACATTATCATGGTAGATATATTGTACAAGGCTGCTTAAAATTCCCTCCCACTCATCCCACCCCCCACCTGGTCCATTCCCTACATGATCCTGTCCCTCTTCTATAGTGGGTACTTCCAACCTCCCCTCCCCCCAAGGATGCCCTCCCATCCATCATCCTCCTCTCATCCCCCTTCCCCCTATCCTGCTGCAGGTCGAGATATCCCATTTAGTATGTATGTCATTTTCTCCCTGAACCAAATTCAATGTGAATGTGGTTTGCCTTTTTAGCCTTCCTTATTCTCCCCCTCCTTTGCACCCACTTCCCCTACATGAGATAGTTTACCCTACCATGTCTCTCCCCATCTCCTCTTGCCACTTTCCTCTCTCACCTCATAATTTCATCCCTTGAGTATTCTCCCTTCCCAACAAATTCAGCCTATGCCCTCTATCCATATATAACTGTAACCATATACACACACATTCACATATGTATTCATATGACCACACCCCCCTTCTTCCATTATTTTCATAGTGAGAAAGATATCATCAGTCACAGTTATTGCTTTTCCATATAGGAATGTAAATAGTTCAACTTTGATAAGTTCCTTTTGATTTCTTTCCCTGATTACCTTCTCAGGCATCTCTTCCTTCTTGTGTCTGGATGTTAAATTTTCTATTCAATTCTGGTTTTTTCCTCAAGAATGCTTGAAAGTCCTCTATACCACTGAATGACCATATTTTCCCCTGAAACAAAATACTCAGTTTTGCTGGGTAGGTGACCCTTGGGTTCATTCCCAATTCTTTTGCCCTCTGGAATATCATATTCCATGCCCTTCGATCCCTCAGTGTAGAAGCTGCCAGGTCCTGGGCTATTCTGATTGTGTTTCACAATATTGAAATTGTTTCTTCCTGGCTGCTTGTAGTATTTTCTCCTTGATCTGGGGATTCTGGAACCTGGCTATAATATTCCTGGGAGTTTTCTTTTTAGGATCTTTTTCAGGAGGTGATCTGTGGATTCTTTCAGCCTCTATTTTGCCCTCTGGATCTAAAACATCAGGGCAGTTTTCCTTGAGAATTTCTTGAAGGGTGATTCCTAGGTTCTTTCCTTGATCATGGCTTTCAGGTAGTCCAATAATTTTTAAATTGTCTCTCCTGGATCTATTTTCCAGGTCAGTGGTTTTTCCCATGAGATATTTCACATTGCCTTCCAATCTTTCATTTGTTTGGATCTGCTTAACAGCATCTTGATTTCTCATAAAGTCATTAGCTTCCATTTGCTCAGTCTAACTCTGAAGGAATGAATCTCCTCAGTGAGCTTTTGAGATTCTTTTTCCATCTGGCAAATTCGACTTTTTAAGGTGTTCTTCTCCTCATTGCCCTTTTGGGCCTCCTTTGCCATTTGAGTCAGTCTATTTTTTAAGGTGTTGTTTTCCTCAGTCAGGCTGTTGACCCTCATTTCATACTTTCCTGCATCCTTCTCATTTCTCTTTCCAATTTTTCCTCCACTTCTCTTATTTGATTTTTAAAGTCCTTCTTAAGGTCCTCTATGGCCTGCAACCCGCTCATGTTTTCCCCTGGGGCTTTTGGAGCAGGACTTCTGACCTCACAGTCCTTTTCCGCTCTATGCCCCCAAAATAGGAGTCTAGGGTTGCATTTTTCTGTTTCCTTTGCCTTGGCATGTTGCCACTTAATTGCTTGACTTTTGGGCTTGTTGCCACACTATGGCTTTAAGGCCAGATAGAGGAATTTTCGTCCCGAATGTGTTGGGGGCAACTTCCATTTCTGGCAAGCTGTAAACCCGCCCACAACTTCCACCCTAGATCACAATCCAGATCCAGGGAGGTTAAAGCAAGAGCGATTACCCCCAAGACTGATCGCTGGATCTCCCCACGATTTGTAGGCTGGGAGCCCGAGCTGCCTCTGAAAACTACAAAATGGCGTGTCTCCTCAGCGGCTTCTAGCCCCAGGGGAGGGAGCTGACGCATTCCCCAAATACAGGTCCCAAAGTCCATAGGACACTAACCTCTTACTTTGTCCTAGGCATGTCTATGTTGATAATTCTGGAGTCGCCACAGCTCCTGGTGTTCTGGGGTTCCTCCAGCTGGCTGCTGGCCCTGCCGCTCTGGGGCTAAAACCTCTCGGCTCACGCGGACCTGGGCTCGGCTCGGCTCCTGCGCTCTGCGCTCTGCGCGTTGCCGGCTCCCAGACCGCTGCGCTGGTCCTTCCTGCAGGGCTGCTGGGCTGTCCTCAGCGGGAGGTTAGCTTCTCTGTGTCGTTCTGTGGGTGCTGGGGCTCCAGAAGTTGTTCAGAGTCCTTTTTTACATAGTTTGTGGGGAATCTGGGGGCAGAGAGGCTTGGACGAGCTGTTTCTACTCCGCCATCTTGGCTCCGCCCCTATCTTAGCTTTTTATGGTGCTACATCACACAGTTGGCTCATATGCAGCTTGGGATCAAGTTAAAAACCATATTAATTTGTTTTACACAAACTGTTCTCATGTCACTTCTCCTATATCCTGAACTATGGCAGGATTTGTCAAGATTTGTCAGGATTCCTCAATCAAGATTGATTTCTTGAGCTTCATGGTAGGACTTCACACTTAAGCCTAACGGGTTTCATCTTATTAGATAATTTTTCCAACCTTGCAAGATCCCTTTGAATCCTGGTGCTATAATCCAACATTGCCATTCTCCAGCAGCCTTCTCTCACTGGAATATCTCTGTTCCTATGGCCTTCCCACAGTAGAAAATCCATGTCCTTCTGCAGTTCTTTCCTCTGACTGGTCAGTTCTTCCTGGAACTCTTACTTTTAGAAAGGGCCCAACTTAGTCATGTTCACTTCTTCAGTCTTCTCCAGTCTCCCCTACTGATTCTCCAAAACTTTTTTTCTTGACCGTGCTCTCAAGTTGGTACCTTCTCTCCCCACTGAAACATTTCAACTTCCTTTTATGTGTAGTCTTTCCTTCCTTAAACTGTAAGCTCTTTGAGGGCAGCAACTCTCTTTCTTTTTTTATTTCTATTTTTTGTTTTTTTTTGTTCCATTATTTGTACTATTTTATAATACAGTGCTTAACACTAGTTAGTGCTTAATAAATGCTTGTTGACTTGAATATTTTGTCCTTATTGTCCCACACTTCTGTATTATGAGAATAAATGTTTTATTGTCTATTTTCCTTAACCTTCAATGACTCATAGTTTCCCTGACTTTTAGTGATTTTTACATGTACATGATTATAGTATAAGGGATTTAGTTTCTAATTCTATCCCAATTAATATAAGTACAGAAGACTTCTCTATTTAATCAATCAAAACTGTAAACTAGATTTTAAAAAGTCCTGAATTAGTAAGGATAAAGTGCTTCAGTCATTGGATAAAGAACAAGGATATAACACAGGAAATATCTTGTGATTGACTGAAAAAATCAGACAGACTCCAGGGGCTATAAATTCTAAATGGAGATTAGATTTGAGGGGAAGAGAAAGATAAACAAATTTTAGACCTAAAGAACCTACAAAGTGACAGAGAGAAACAAATCTCCTGCTGAAGCCAGCCTGGCAGGCTGACAGGATGGGTCTAGCATACCAAGCTGGGAGCTGAGAGCAATCCCAAGCGAGGTGCGTGGGCCCAGACCTGGGGTGGCCCCAACCAGCAGCACAGGGGGGACACCCTTCTCATAGTTCTGACAACTATGAAAACCCCAGCAATTTGGGACATAGCTCTCTCTACTCTGGAAGCAGAGTTCTACCATGGCAAAGAGCTCAAAAGTCAAGTAATTGGCTGGTAAGATGAGGAAGCACAATCAGACCACAGAATCCTTTTTTGGGGGATAAAAAGGATCAAAACATGGAACCAGAAGAAGTCAACAAAGTCAAAACTCCTGCATCAAAAGCTTCCAAGAAGAATACAAATTGGTTATAGGCCATGGAGGAGCTCAAGAAGGATTTTGAAAATCAAGTAAGAGAAGGGGAGAAAAAATTGGGAAGAGAAATGAGAGTGATGCAAAAAAATAATGAAAAGCCAGTCAACAGCCTGTGAAAAGAGACCCAAAATATACTGAAGAAAATAACACCTTTAAAAATAGACTAACTCAAATGGCAAAAGAGGTCCAAAAAGCCAATGAGGAGAAGAATGCCTTAAAAAGCTGAATTGCCCAGATAGAAAAAGAATCTCAAACACTCAGTGAAGAGAATAATTCCTTCAAAATTAGATCGCTGCAATTTGAAGCTAAAGACTTTGTGAAATCAAGATACTATAAAACTGATCCAAACAAATGAAAAAATAGAAGGCAATGTGAAATATCTCATTGGAAAAACCACTGACCTAGAAAATAGATCCAGGCGAGGTAATTTAAAAATTATTGGACTACCTGAAAGTCATGATCAAAAAAAGAGCCTAGAAATCATCCTTCAAGACATTCTCAAGGAAAATTGATCTGATGTTCTAGAACCAGAGGGCAAAATAGAAATTGGAAGACTTCACCGACTGCCTCTTGACAAAAGATCCCCAAAAGAATATCATAGCCAAGTTCCAGAGTTCCCAGGTCAAAGAGAAAATATTACAAGCTGTCGGGAAGAAACAATTTGAGTATTGTGGAAACACAATTAGGATAACACAAGAAGCTAGGATTAAATCACCTACCCAGCAAAACTGAGAATTATGCTTCAGGGGAAAATATGCCTCTTTTCACAGGCTGTTGACTGGCTTTTCATTATTTTTTTGCATCATTCTCATTTCTCTTCCCAATTTTTTCTCCCCTTCTCTTACTTGATTCAATGAAATAGAGGACTTTCATCTATTCTTTTTTGGGTTTTTTTGTTTTTTTGTTTTTGCTTTTTTGGAGGGGCAGTTGAGGTTAAGTGATTTGCCCAAGGTCACATGGCTAGTGATAATTGTCTGAGTCCAGATTTGAACTCAGGTCCTCCTGACTCCAGGGCTGGTGCTCTATTTACTGAACCACCTAGTTGCCCCAAGACTTTCAAGTATTCTTGGTGAAAAAACCAGAGCTGAACAGAAAATTTTACTTTCAAATACAAGAACCAAGAGAAGCAGGGGAAGGTAAACTGGAAAAAGAAATCATAAGGAACTTATTAAAATTGAACTATTTACATTCCTACATAGAAAAATGATAATTGTAACTCATGAGACTTTTCTCAGTATGAGGATAGTTGAAGGGACTATATATGTATGTATATGTATACACACACACATATGTATGTATGCATGTATATGTATACATACATATGTGTGTATATGTATACATACATATGTATGTATATGTATACATACATATATATGTATGTATAGGAGGGTGTATTGTATATAAATACATGAGTGTGTGTATATGTGTGTACATGTATACATACACAGATGCACAGGGTCAATTGAATAGGAAGGGATGTTATCTAAAAAATATAATTAAAAGGTGAAAGATGAATATAATGAGAAGAGAAAGGGAGAGATAGAATAGGGTAAATTATCTCATGTAAAAGAGGCAATAGAAAATTATTACAGTGGAGGGGAAGAACAGGAAGGTGAAAGGGAATGGGTCAACCTTACTCTCATTGAATTTGGCTTATGGAGGGAATAACATCCATACCCAATTGGGTATCTTACCCTACAGAAAAATAGGGAGGAAGGGGATAAGAGGTGGGATAATAGAAGGAAGGGCAGATTGGGGGAGAGGGTAGTCAGAAACACACGCCTTTGGAAAGGGACAGGGTTAAAGTATAAAATAGAATATAGTGGGAGGCGGGATAGGATGGAGAGAAATATAGTTAGTCTTTCACAATATAACTACTATGGAAATGTTTTGTGTAACTGTACTTGTACAACCTATATTGAATTGCTTATCTTCCCAGTGGGGATGGGTGAGGAGGGAAGAAGGGAAATAATGCAAAACTGAAAAATAAAATTAAAAAAAAATCATGGACACAAGGAATGGTGACAAAAGACTGGATATAGGCAAATGTCTTTAATATTTAAAAAAATTGAAAAAGAGTATAGAAGCTAAATCTAAGGACATTTGGCATTAATCCTAAACAAAACTGTTATTAGTTTAGATTAAATTATAGTAATTAGAGAATAGATTATTAAACCAGAAAAATCACGTTATTTTAGAGCTGGAAAGAACTTAGAGATCATATAGTCTGAGTCCTTTATTTTTTTTTAATTTTTATTAATTTGTTTGTTTATTTCTGAGTCCTTTAGATGAAGCAATCTCTTTGGTCCAAGATGATCACACTGCTAGTTAGAAGTTTATCATGGACCAAAACCCAGGTGTCCTGATTAGCATGAATAGGCTTGATCAAGGGGCTTTTAAGTTATAATGAACCTCCCTCTCTGTGGGGGATTCTATGACAACCAGTTCAAAGATCAGGGAAAGAAGGAGTAATCACGAAATCTGAAAGGAAAGGAAATCCTAAATGTAAATAAGAGGATTTCTTCTTCAGCAATCTCTGTATTTCCTCCCCTTATCTCACAAACTCCCTGATTTCTATACATTCCATTGAGATTCTCTATTAAGAGCTTTTCCCCTTTGAGCAACACCTTTTAGGAATGCTGAATGGGACAAAAGATTTGAGAAGTGTTAAGGGTATCTAGATTTCAATTAACTTTGCACCTGACTGCTATATAGTGTTGGGTAATTCTCTAAATATTCACATAACTCATCCCTTGCTTCTTGCTAGGTGAGTAAAAATACCAAGGGGAAAGATATAGTGGGGATTATGTGAATTAATATGGTTTTCAATAAAGTAAGGAAGGTACATTTGTATTCTGAACATAGTTGAATAAATTTACAGCTGCTATAAAACAATTATTTTGTACCAAATGCAAGTAAAATATTAATAGGAATATATATATATATATATATATATATATATATATATATATATATATAAATGCAGAAGTGGACATGAGGCTGAAGTCACAGATAAAGAACTGTGCTGTAGACCCTTACAGAGCTCTATCCATTAGGCTTCCCATCAGTTGGAATCAGTGTTGCAATTACTATTAATAACAATTTTAAAGTCAGCTTCTTCTGGTACATAGGCTACTCCCTGAAAGTAAGTTAGGCACTTAGGGAGGCCCATTAATTCTTTCTTGCCATTATGGCATCATTTTGCAATGCCTAAGGGCATTAAAGTAAATCTGAACATTCCAATGATAGCCAATTCCACAATCTATAATGATAATGGCAAGAATCCATGGCTGAGGAATCAGTCTCCCGAGGCCAGGCAAGAGGATGGTGTGAGACAGCTTGAGAAATGAAAGGAGAACCCAAGACTAATGGAAAGATGGCAATGATCACCTGAACCCACAGAGGACAGGAAAAAAAGACACATTGATGGTATTAAAAAGAAGTAGCAAAACCCAGGAGCAGCCACTGTCAGTGTCTGAACATAGATTAGAGTGTACTAAAATGGTTTTCTGGTCTTCTTTTCAGAGGGGGCCTGAAATGTCTCCCTCAAATAGAATGTAACCTCTTGAAAAGTAGAAATTGTTTCTTTTCTTTTTTTTTTTTTTTTTTTTGGTACAAATATCCTAGATGCCTAGCACAGGGCCCTAGCACAGCACATAGTAGGAGTTCCAAAAATGTTTACTGATTGATTGAACATGATCATGCAAGAGCTTGCTGAGTCTGGGACCCCTTTGAGAAATCCTCGAATATTAAGGTGGCAGTCTGTTACATGAGATGTAAATTAGGTACAGCTCTCCTGCTCTGGGCAACTTGCCAATGATGTCTTTCAGAGGCAAAGGATGGGCCTGCTGCTGAGAGCACATGGTGCTTTTCTATTGTCTGCCAGATCGCCTCCAGCCTCAATCTGGAAGAAAATAAAATGGATGATCCTGAGAAGGAACTGTGCCTACCAAAGATTCACAAATCCTCCTCCCTGAAATCAGCGGATCAGAGAAAATTTCCTGGCTCTATCACAAAGCTATGAAAACTATGAATGTAGTAGATCTAATGATAAACCATATTAGACAAGGGTTCCCAAAGTGTGGCAGTTTCAGCTTCCATAAGTCCTTTGGTCACCAGAAGAGAACTGGAGAGATATGAGATCAGGGAAGAGGATTTCAGCCCCTGGACTTGAATGTCATGATTTGTGACAAGCTAGCTACAGATACACATACACACACACACACACACATACATACACACATATTTAAAATATATATATACAAGTTATCAAGAAATGTAAGACCAGTTTTGCATACCAGCATTAATGGGAATTAGCAGCCCACTGGGTTAGATTGCTGACACCCTAAGCTCTGTAATAGGAGCTGAATACAGGAGAAATCTATAGGGTAGGGAAAGAAAACAAACAAAAAGAACCTCAAGGTACTCACAAATATTGACAGATATATTTCTATGCCCCACAGAGAAAAGCCCACTTTAGTCACTTTGCTAATTGGACAAAGGCTGTGAAAATGTCTCTTGAGTCAAAGCAATGCAAAGGGTCAGAGGAATACCATTTCCTTTGCTCAAGGCAGCTCTCAGAAGCAGATAGATCCAATTTCTTTTTCTTAGAAAAGCTTTAAAAAGTTTTATGATAGTTCTTAAACTTAATAATTAAATTTTTCAACATGTGTAAAAATTACATTGCAAAGTGTCAAAGGGGTTTTATTGTTGTTGTTAGGTTAGGCAGTAATTGATAATCTTTTACTTTCCAACTCTTCATCAGGGGTCCCAATAATTATGCTCTTATTCTCTATGCCACCTCTACAAAAACACACACAGCAAAAGAATATTTGGGCTCAGAAGCTCTCTGAGTAGGAAAAATTCATACACACATACATACACACACACACACATATATACAATACACATTTACTATATATACACATATTGTGTTGTAATATAAATATGTTTATATTTACATATCATATAAATATATTTAACATATTTATACTGTAGGCTTGCAAGAGGAAGGAGGTAGCTAGAGGTGGATGGGGAGATAGAACTGAGAGTGCACTGTCTTTGTGATTTGGAGATGTGACTGTGAAATTGAGACAGTATTTTCCATACCCAGAAATAATGAGGTTCCCTATTGGATCATTTATTCTCTCACTCTACAGTTAAGCTCCTACTATGTGGAATAAATTGGCCTACTCTTTTTGGATATTGATCTATTAAAGCCCTCCTCTGATACTTCATTATGGTGTGGGGATGTCTCTGGGTTCGCAAAGACTAAGTTAGCACAGCGTCCTACCTAGCTAGAGAGCTTCAAGTAAAACCTAGTGATGGATACAGGAAAGGTGTTCATTGTATGAAAGTAGGCTACTAAAGCAAAAGAGGTTCCTCACTAAAAGTATATTCAATAGTTGATGTTTTAAAAAAAAGCCTCAACAACTCATTAATTTTCTATTAAAGTATACAGGGAGTAGCCAAATGAATTAGAACAGGGCTAATGCAGGAGAAAAGGCTCTGGGATCAAATCCCACAAATGATGCCTATTACCTGTGTGATCTTGGGCTGGTCACTTGACCTTCTTAGGCCTCAGTTTCCTTACTGGAAAAAAGAAGAGGTTATATGAGATGGTTTATGAAGTCTTTTCCAGTTCTAGATCTATGATCCAGTGGGGATAATGGGGAAAGTTCCAAGTAGATCTGTGGGGGGTTCTTAAAGTTAAGTATTATATTGCCATTTACTAAATTATTATTTCAGAGTATTTAAAAAAATCAATGGCCCCTAATAGCTGCTTTATCGTACCCGCTCTTAGATGCAAGGTCACTTCTGGGGACTATAGTTCTGTCTTTTCTCTTGCCCATTTTACCACCAGGAGAGTCCAATTTCTTTTCTTTCTGTTCTTTCCTTTAAAAAAATCAACTTTCTTTTTTGTTATTCTTGACAAACATCAGCAAGCATGATCATTTCCATATACAAAAACCAGAAAAAGAAGGATTACATTTGAAATCACAAATCTCTATTATGTACAGCTTGGTTTTTGCCTGTTTTTCAGTACATAATAAATTCAAAATGGTAGTTCTAAAACTATCCTGTTTGGTTGTGTTGCCCTCTGAACTTCCTTCGGTTCCCTTCTGTGTGTTGTAAAAAGTGTTATTGACAATCTTTCCTTTATTTTCTTATTGGAGAAACATTTGTATTACTATCCACCCTCTTCCCCTATCAAGACCCTCCAAAAATCAAGTCAATAAAAGGCCTCCCTTGTAACAAATAAGCATAATCAAAGAAAAATGCCACATTCTTCACTTGTGATCCATCTTTTTTTATTCTTTCACATACACTCCTCCTTCCCCTAATTCCAATAAAAACAGTTCACTTTCTTGTTCTCAAGATTTATTCTTCCCAAGAAATGTATCTAGAATTGTTACAAAGACAGGCTCTCACCAAAAACAAGACACAGAGAGGAGTCATGAGGGTCCCCTTTCCCTGTCTATAACTTCCTTCTTGTCCTGTCTCTTAAATACAAATTTAGTCAAAACATTTTTTTTTCTCTTTGCAACACAACGAAGCAGCACACTTCCCTGGATGATATGTAAGATCTACAGTAACTACAGTAAATAAATCACCTCTCAGCTGCCCTCACATCCCTGGAGGGCTTTTCCTTATGTAGGGACAAGACTTCCAAAGAGAAGACTTCTGCATTGGAATCCCAACTCTGATGCTATGTATGGAATTGTGGGTAACTTTCTTAGTCATTATCATTTTTCTCATTTGTAAAATAAGAACAATAATACACTTACCCTTAACTCTCTCAAAAGGTTGTTGTGAAGAAAATACATTGAAAATCTGAACACATTACAAAATTAAAAAATTTTTTATCCTAACCTTAACTCAAGGCTAGCCCTCCCTAGTCTCCCCAGTACCTCAAACTCAAATGGCCCTGCCCCAAAACTGAACCCATTTTTTTACCTTTAAACCTTATTCTTCTGATTTCATTAATTCTTTTTGTATTACCACCATTCATTTGGTCTCCCATGTTACTAATCTTGGTGTTATCTTGGTGCCTTTTCCTTTACCTCACATATCTAGTTAGTTACCACATCCTATTGATTCTCTCTGGGAATACCTCTCACAACTGACAATATGTAATATTCTACAAGTATGTTGATATTATTCAGTTACATCTGTCTCTTTGTGACTCTTTGCGACCCTATGGACCATACTGTCTATGGGATTTTCTTGGCAAAGATATTAGAGCAGTTTGCCTTTTCCTTCTGCAATGGATTAAGACAAATAGAAGTTAAGTGATGGATATGTGAAGTCAGTGAATCAACAAGCATTTATTAAGTACTTACTGCATGCCAGACATGTACCATGCTAAATTCTAAGGATACAATGAAAAGCAAAAGATAGTTAGTGCCCTCAAGAAGCTGACATTTCAATAGAGGAGATAATATGCAAATACATACATATATGTATACATGTGTATATTCGTGTGTTGTTAGTCATTCAGTCATGTCTGACTCTTCATGACCCCATGGACCATCAATACTGTCCGTGGAGTTTTCTTGGCAAAGACTCTAGAGTGGTCTGCTATCTCCCTCTCCAGTGGATTGAGGCAAACAGAGGTCAAGTTACCTGCCCAGGACCACACAGCTAGCCAGTGTCTGAGGCCAGATCTGAACTCAGGTCTTCCTGTGTTTTATCCACTAAGCTACCTAGCTGCCTCCTATCCACAAATATAGCCCCTTGCTACATAGGATAAAAGATGTAGAGCTGGAAAGAACCTCACAGCCAATCCAGTTCAATCCCCTCATTTTACAGATGAGGAAACAGAGGTCTAAGGAAATTAAATGACTTGCCCAAGGTCACCCAGGTAAAGTATCAGAAGTGAGATTTGAATGTAGGTCCTTTGACTCCTGATCTAGGGATCATTCTGCTGTACTCTGCTATCTCCCAACTATCGCTTCCTCTTTCCTTATTGCTTTATTGTTGAGTTGTTTCAGTCATGTCTGACTCTTCATGATCCCACTTGGAGTATTCTTGACAAAGATACTGGCATGGTCTGCCACTTCCTTCTCCAGCTCATTTTTTTTTTTGCTTTTTGGAGGGCAATTGGGGTTAAGTGACTTGCCCAAGGTCATAGGCTAGTTTTTGTGTTAAGTGTCTGAGGCCAGATTTGAACTCAGGTCCTCCTGCATCCAGGGCTGGTGCTCTATTCATTGTCCCACCTAGCCATCCCCTCCAGCTCATTTTACAGATGAGGAAACCAGGGTAACACAGCTAATAAGTATCTGAGGCTGGATTTTAACTCAGGGGATGAGTCTTCCTGACTCCAGGCCTACTGTGTCACCTAGATTCTCATTCCTCATTGCTACCCACTAGTAGATAGCCTCATTGCCACTCTTACAACAATAGCCTCTTTCTACTGCTGTGCTCTTCCTTAGACCACCCTTCATGCCACTGTCAGAACAATCTTTATTACTCATAAATCTGTCTATGTCTTTCTTTTTCTCCACTTGAATAACATTTAAACTCCTCTGCCTCTCCTTGAATATCCTCCACAACCTGTTAGTATTTTATTTTTCCATATTGATCTTATATTACTCCCCTCTAAGCATATACTGGCTAAATTGAATAAATGAGAACTAAATTTATTAACTGTATAACATGTACCTAGAATTGTGCTAAGTACTAGGGATAGAAATACAAAAGCAATAACTCCACATCCTCAAAAAGCTAAAAAGTTCTAATGGGGGGGGGGGGCGGAATTGGCACATCTAGGAGAGCAGGGGCAAGGGAGAGCTATTTTGGAACTATTCTATTCTCTACCTCTCATCTATGTGTTATGCTCTTAGAATTCTCTGCCTCTTTCTAAACTATTCCCTATGTCTGGAATGTCTTCTTGCTAACTTTACTAGTTGAATTTCAAACCCATTCTTTAAAGTGTATTTCCTAGGCTAACTCTTCCATGAAGCTTTCTTTGATTCCCTTCTAGTTGGTATGGATCTTTCTATGTGATTTCATGTATTACTTTGATTTATCCATTAGAATATAAGCTTCTTGGGGTAGCTAGGTGGCACAGTGAGTAAGAGTGCTGGCCCCAGAGTCAGGAGGACCCAGGATTGGTTCCGGCCCAGGAAAATTAATACCCACACATAAAAATGACTGGCCATGTAACCTTAAGCAAGTTACTTAACCCCAATTGCTTTTAAAAAAATATAAGCTTCTCAGTATAAATCCATTATAATATAAACTTCTCAATTTGGAATTATGCAGAGTGACTAAAATGTCTATGTCCTTTGGCCCACTGCTAGGGATATAACCCAAGAAGATCAATGACAAAAGAAGGCCCCATGAAAACCAAAATATTTATAGCAACACTTTTTGTGGCACTAAAGAACTAGAAATTAACTAGATGCCTATTGATTAGGGAATAGCTAAACTTACTGTGTTACAAAATCTTTTTTTTTTAAAGCAATTGGGGTTAAGTAACTTGCTCAAGGTTACACGGCTAGTCATTATTTATGTGTGGGTGCTCATTTTCTGAGGTCGGATTTGATCTCGGGTCATCCCAACTCCGAGGCCGGTGCTCTTACTCACTGCGCCACCTAGCCGCCCCGTTAGGGCAATTGGGGTTAAGTAACTTGCCCAAGGTCACACGGCTAGGTTTTTTTTGTTTGTTTGTTTGTGTGGGTTAAGTGTCTGAGGCCGGATCCGAACTCAGGTCCTTCTGACTCCAGGGCCGGCGTTCTATTCACTGCGCCACCTAGCCGCTCTGGGGTACAAAATCTTAATGCTACATTAATGTGCTATAGGAAACAATGAACATGATGAATACTTCCATGAGAAGCATGGAAAGATTTCTATAAACTGACTCCAATAACATAAATGGAAAGAACACAACAACAAATAATCAAAATAATGCTGAGAAATCAGAACATGACCTAACTTAGCCTCAAAGAAGCAATAAAGCAAGACACCTCCCTTGATTCTTTATGAAAGTGGAGGACCATGGGGTATGGGATAATCCATATGATGTCAAACTATTTGATATATTGTTTACTTTTGTGGAACTGTTTTTTCTCCATTTCTTCATATTATAAAGAATATTATGAAGGATATCTCTCTGGGAAGGGATGGGGGAGAAATACAGTAAAATCACATTATATAGATAGATACATATAAGATATATACAAAGGAGTGAGAAAGTAATCTAGAGAGAAAAGTGCTGACAGATGGGAGAGGGGCAGGAAAGTTTTCCTGTAGAAATTGAGATCTGGACTAAATCCTAAAGGAAAGCAGAGAAATTAAGAGGTAGAAATGAAGATACAGTGAATTGTAAGCATGGGCAGACAAGGGAAAGAGAATGGGCATTTATTTGTGTACCATCTATTATACACAAGGCATTGTGCTAAACACTGTGTTACAAATATCATGTCATTTGATCCTGACAACAATCCTATGAAATAGGTAATATTATTGTTCCCGTTTTACAGTTGAGGAGATTGACACAAACTGAATTTAAGTGACTTGCCCAGAATCATAGTTAGTAAGTGTCTAAGGCCAAATCTGAACTCAAGTTTCTGACTTTAGACTTAGTGCTATATATGCTATGCCACCAACTGCCTCAAGAGAAGGAAAGGGAATAAGTATTTATATAGCACCTACTATTTGCCAGGCGCTATACTAAACACTTTCCAAATATCTCATTTATTCAGCCAGTGCAATGATATGGAAATAGGAGAGGGAATGTCATGTATGAGGAACTACCAGTCCCTTAGTATAACAGTAGAGATACAGAAGGGAATAAAGTATAGAAAGGCTGGAAGGGGAGAAAGTGGACAGGTTGGGAAAGGCTTTAAAAACAAAACAGAAAAAAATTTATTTGATTCTAGAGTTACTGGGGTATCACAAGAGCTTAGTGAGTTAGGGGGTAACATGGTCAGATCAATATCTTGGAAAAAACCACTTTGGCAGCTAAGTGGTGGATGGATTGGAGTGGCAAGATTACAGTGCTTGTTGACTGATTAATTCATACATACATGAAACTCAAAGTCCATTATTTTGAAATCATTTATTAAGCATCAAGACTAGCATTTTGTTGCAATTGACTTCATATCTCTGAACCTCCAATTCCTCATCTGTAAAACAAGCTACTAGACTAGATGGAAGTTGGACAAGATGAACTCTTGAAATCTTTTCCTTCTGGCTCTAGGTCTAAGCTCATAAGAGCATTGGAAAATTGGAGAAGCAATTTAGAAATCAGTTCCTTGATTTCCTCCTACCAGTAACAGGCCACATAGACAATGTCCTAGAATTTGCCAAGTTAAAAGTGGTTAAAAGCAGAAGTAGCCTTTGTATCTGTGCCTTTTACCCATAAAAAAAATGTAATGGCTAAAAGGAAGCTGGTGACAAAATCCTTCAACACTCACTAAAAACATCTTTTTAAAGAGCTCTTTACAGCACTTACCCATGGTGAACACTAGAGAAATGTTAACTATTAAGAATTAAACTAATAAAGAAGAATGCTATTTTAGCATAAACATATCTAAGAATGGGAGGAAATTGTTCAATTACTCTAAAATTAGGCACGTGAGATTCTAGTCAGTCATCAGAGCACAGCTTCATTTCCAGAAAAAAAACCCTTTAAAAAGACACAGACACACACACACACACACACACACACACACACACACACGTTGTATAGACTATCTATCTATTAGTGCCTAGAAGCTCTTTATTGATTATAAAGCCCCAAAGACTCTTACATATTTTCATGGCGCCTGAAAGTGAGGACATAATGCAAGCATGCTCTTGTACTATGTTCACTACACTGGATACCAATAGGAAAGATTCTCCATCTCCATCTCCATTCTCCATCTCCATACAGAGTCATCTTTGACCCTTCTTAAGGGTGGACTTAACACCACCACTTCGTTCAGACTTTATATTGAGACAAAATAAGGTACTCTTAAGTCAACGAATAGTTAACAAAAAGAGGTTTACTTTGACCTTATATAGCAAATATATGCTTTAAGGATACAATGTCATTTAGTTTCTCTGGATGTAGCCTCTCTCCTCTCCATGTGGGCCTGGTCAACAGTGAAGACTATGGTGACTGGTGAAGTCTTCAGAAGTCCACCAATTCCAAGGTACCCAAACTCTGCCTGAGTGAGATTTTTATGACTTTAGGGGACCAGGAAACTGCATAAAAGAAGGAAGCAGCTAATCATGTCCCAGGGACAGCTTTGTTGTTTTTATGGCAAATTACTTCCTATTCCAGGGAAATGAAGAAAGCCTGGAAATGAATGAATTGCATACCTCCCCCCATGGGGGTATGGTTCTAAGGAGCTTACAGAGAATCTTCTACAATTTAACTGCTGCTTTCAGGGCTTTTACTGGACAGTCCTGGCATAGTCAGTACTAAAGGAAAAAGAAAAAGAAGAAAAAAGATATTCCTCCCCTAAGAGTCACATTAAAATAATGTGGAGGGCAAAATCCAGAAATCTAGGATTTTTCTCCCATTTTAGAAGTTCCGAAAGATTTCAATGATCTCGTCTATATGGTAGATGATACCACATCTCTGCAGTTCACAGTGGATCTCTTAATGCAAGGTTCTATTAGAAATTCAATTAGCCAGAGCAATACCAGGAATATCAGGGACACAGAACAGGCAATGATACCTCTAGGACACTCAGGTTTTTTCTTTGCGGTAATGTTATGATAACAACCAAGGAGTACCACCAGGAACATCAGGGCCGCAGTAAAATGGTTCAGTCAACAATTCTTCATCATGCATCAGAGTCTTCTGTAGTAAAGTGGTTAAGAAGTGATAAACCTCTTACACACAATTCATTCCAAGACTTGAAGTTGATACCAAGGTTCTCCAAATACCATCATCCACTTGGTATTCCATAACTCTCATACAAAAACATCACCCTTCCTAAAAGCCACAACAAGGGGATAATAAAAAATCTTTATCCTCTTAGAGATTTTTGTGGAGAGGCAGAGGGCTAAATAAGGGCTCTCTCTCATCCTCACCCAGTGACTCAGAATTACCATAAAGTCAGTTAAAGGAATCCCTTTTCTTTCAAGTAAATACACATTAGCCATAGTAATACAGTGACCATTTCATTTCCCCCATGCTATTAGAATGAAAAGTGCCTCTCAGCAATTAGCCAAATCATTTCTGAGGAAAGGAAGTCTGCCGATTGAGGGAGACCTGAGCTACTTATCAGGATATATGAAGCTTTCTGAGGGGGAAAGGACCTTAAGGACAGGGCAACTGTGTGCTGAGTCTTAACAAGTAAATCTTTATTTAGAGAATGGATTACAGAAACTATTAGACTAGAAAACTCTTCGCCTCATCCTTTCCAAGGTATATTTGTTACAAGCATGGCTTCTGGGAGGTTGGATACCTGACTTGGGCAATGAGATATATAACAATGCAGCTATTGGTCAGCAGAGACAAATCTCTTGCCCTGAGATGGGAGAGTGCCATTTTGTCATTTGGGAATAAATTAAGGACCATTTAGGTTAAGTGGGTGCTCCAACTACACAAAGAGCTCAGTTGGGTAGGAATAGCCTCTTTGTTCTTAGAGAGATCATATGACCATGTGTCCAAACAACATGGCATCTCCATCCCAATGTCCAAATTGGTAATGGACCCATTTCCCAACCTCTGCTACTCTTGAAATGGCTATAATCAGTTTATTTATCATATGATGTCTCTCATGGGTGCTGACATGACCCACAAACAACTGTATGTAAAGGCAGGCATTAACAAATTCCACCAATGGTTCTGACCCCAAGGGGGAGCCTTTAATCATCTAATCCTGTGCTTTCCAGGCCTTAGAACACTTGAGAAGACCAACGGTCAATGCCCAAGAATTAATGAAGATCTTCTTTTCTCCATCCCTTGAGCCTCTGTCACATGCTAGTCATGCAGTCTGAAGTTTAATCAATTGAAATAACTTTACCAAAACTCCCTCTCACTAAGGCATCCCCTGTTACAGTGACTGATACATATATTTCTACCTCCTGGATTCCTTCAAATCTCAGCTAAAATCTATCTTTTATGAGAAGCCTTTCATGATTCCTTTTAATCCTAGTGCCTTCCCTTTACTGAGTATTTCTAAATTATTCTGTATATATCTTGTACATAGTTGTTTTCATGCTCTCTCTCCCTTTAAAACATAAGATCCTAGAGAACAGGGACATTGTTTTGATTTTTTTTAATATCCCCACCACTTACCATAGTGCCTGACACACAGTAGACACTTAATAAATGCTAACTTGATTATCAAAGGCCAGTTGTATATGCCTCTCTTGTAGCAAATGGGGTCCTTGGTAAGTCAGACTAAGTGTCACTCCTCAGTAGTCAGGTCTTTATAGGTGGGGACCCTCTGGACCTGTAAAGGACTTTATGTGTGTGCATGCTATTTTCCCCCAAGAAAGTGGAAGTTCCTTGAAGACAGAGACTGTTTTAATTTTTTCCCTTTGTATCCTTAGTGCTTAGCATCCTGCCTAGCATATATTAGACACTTCGAAAAACGCTTCTTGAATTAAAAGGAAAATATATTGTCCCTATGCCTCATGAAGTTAGGAAATGAAATTTCAAATTATAATTGTGTCAGTCAAAAGTTTTGGACCTGAAATAAGAAAGCCAGAAGAAGGTTATGAGACATTCGATTCAGTCCAATTTAACAAACTTTTACTAAATGCCTATGATTGTGCTATGGGGGATACAAAGATGAATGTCACAGTCCCTGCCCTAAAGAAACTTAAAATCTTGTAGTGAATGTGATATGCGTGTATAGACTTAACTACGGTACAAGTAAAATATAAATACAAAGATGTCCAAATAAAGAAATCCTTTGAGAAATTCCAGGAGGAAGTCATCAGGACATCACCGTTACTCTTCTAAGTCATAGGTTTCTTCTAGAAGAGATATGAGACAGTGAGATGGCACAGTGGAGAGAGTTCAGAGCTTGGAATCAGGAAGACTCATCTTCCTGAGTTCAAATATGGCCTCAGACATTTACTAGCTGTGTGACCCTGGGCAAATCACTTAACTCTGCTTGCCTCAGCTCCTCATTTGTAAAATGAGCTGGAGAAGGAAATGGCAAACCACTCCAATGTTTGCAAAGAAAACTCCAAAGGAGGTCACAAGGAGGCAGAAACCACTAAACAACAAAAAACAACAAAAATGAGATATATCTGATCTCTTCAATTAGATATATTCATAGAAGTCTATCACTTATGATTCTAGAAATGGCTAGGAGCTATTTCATTTTGCTAGATAGTGCCAATGTTCTTCAGGGTTTTATGGTATGATATTAAACTTTGCTAATGCTTATGCTGTAGAGAGGCTTGGAAGATATGTAGGCTTTAATCATCTAAAAATAACCTTTAGAGGTCAGGCAGGCTATGGCAATAAGCATAAAATACAAATAACACGTCTTGATATGAAAGATTTTTCCAATTATCCTTTATTGATCATGAGACTCCATTCTCCCCCCCCCCCAATAATCTGTCATTGGTCCTGATATGTTTCCTTTGGTTTATTATTAAGCCTTATACTTGGAATTGGAGAAGCTGCAAGGCCTATCAGAGAAAGAGTCTTTTCAAGATAACACTGGCTGTGTGACCCAGGACAACTCACTTAACCTCTCAAAGCCCCAGGCAATTCTCTAAAACTATAATTTGTATGCCTATCCACATTGGCAAAGGGAGTTTCATTATCCAAGGACCCCTACACCAATGAAATCACAGTCCATCAAGACCCCTTTTATTAAAGAATTAAATTGAAAACAACCTCAATTTTCTCAATATTTTGAAAACTGAGGAGTTTCCCCTTTCAAAAACCCTCCTCTCAACTTCCACTAATAAATAAAGGAACAGGCTCTACTCTTCCCCACCCCATCCCCCAACCAATAATCTCCCAGGATTATGAAACACAAGTGTCAACTAGCCTTGGTAAGTGATTTCCAGGTACTTAGAACACCTCAGTGTCTATAGAGGCATATTTGAACATGTTTAAAAATACAAGAGTGAAAAAAAAAGAAAAAATAAGAAATAAAGCAAAAATACAAGAGTGAGCATAGTTTCAGCTATAGGATGGTCATTTAAGAATGACAGGATAGGCCAGTCTGGCTGGTTACTTACCATAGTTGGATCAACCACACCCCAGAAAAAAAAAACAAACAAACCCCAAAACATACTAAAGCTCAGAGGAGACTGTTTTATGCACTTCAGTCACATGCAAAAGTTCTGAATTTCTGTACTGGCAAAGGTGAACATTTGGTCCAAAGTCAAAAGAGGTATTTCCCACTTTGAAACTACAGTCAGAATTCTACCCTCAAAAAAAATTCTTGAAAACTCTAAAACAGCAAAAGTAAACTCTAACAAGCCTTCAAATCATTTGTCTGGCAGGCACAACCTTTTGGTTTAGCTCTGAGTTAAATAATCATCCCTAAGGCTGTAATTAATCTACAAGCATTTATTAAGTGCCTACTATGGGCCAGGCTCATGAAGTAGTAGATACATATGAGAAAAATCTTAATTTCAGTTCTTAGAAAGTTTCCAGGCACACGAGAGGTGCTTAATCAAGATAATGTTTATGACTTAATTTGCTGGACCCTACTAACATTGTCCTTGCTGTTCTTAGGCACTAGGTGGCACAGTGGACAGAGGTGCCAGACCTGGGAATTAAAATCTGTCCCTCAGTAGTTCACTAGCTATGTGACCCTGAGTAGGTCATTTAATCTTCTGTGCTTTAGTTTCTTTATCTATAAAATTTATGCTTGCAAACAGGGTTAAGTGACTTGCTCAGGGTCACACAGCTAGTAAGTGTCTGAGGTTGGAGGATTTTAATTCAGGGAGGTGATTCTTTCTGATTCTAAACCCTGCACTCTATTCACTGTGCCCCCAGCTGTCCTAAACTTTATATAAATGCTGGTTAATATTAGCTATTAGATAAGGCCAAGTCTTGGCCTGGAATTCACAAAATTTAAGTAATTTGCCAAGGTTACACAGTTAGTAAGTATCTGAGGTAAAATCTGAACCCAGGTCTTTCTGAATCCAAGTCCAGCCCTCTATCCATTATACTGTGCTATTGATATGATACAAGCATCATTACAAAAACTACTTTAATTCCCCTCAGGTTTACAAAGAACTTCCTTCACAATCTTGTGAAGTCAACAACTTAGTCTAAGTATCATCCACCATTTTGCATACCATGAAACTTATGGCTCCCAGTTGTTAAGATATTAGGAGGCACCCTGTTTTTCAGAGCTAAGGCCCTGCAAGCAAGCTGTGCCTTGAGCTTGGCATAACAACAATCCTTTGCACTCACCCTCTGGAGGATCTCAGCCACAGCAAAATCCCAGATTTGTTTCGTGTAATTATTGTATTGTTTTGACCAGCACCAGGTGCTCTCTGAGCTTGGACAAGCATTTCTGTATCCATGTTCTACATGAAGCCCTGCTATGAATCAAACTTGTCATGTTGTTGCTGTTGTAGTCCTCACTGTCAGGACTATAGCTCACTGTGTAGGCACTGATATAAGTATCAATATTTAGCCACACTAAAGTGGGTCCTTTCACCAGGGGCAGGGCCCCAGACCATGTGTCTAAGTGTCTCCTTGCTTGCAAGCCCTTTCCCCCACTTTGAAATAGAACTTCCGTTTGATTTTTCTGACTCTCCTGTGTCCAGCCTACTCTGTTCAACTCAGGCCACCCACAGGTTAGAGGCTGATTTAGGCTGGTTAACAGAGTCAAATTTTAGAGAGTCTGAAAGAACCCCAGTAGCCATCCAGTTCAAACCATACCCCCAAAAGGAGTCCCTGATATAACACCCAAAAGACTTCTTGAAGGCTGTCAATAAGGGAGAACCTATGACCTTCTAAAGGTTACAACATGCTACAACAGTTACTTCTACAATAATTCTCTTAGCAAGTTGGTTCTGATATCGGTCAGTGAGTCAATTAATAAACATTTATTAAGCATGCTGGGCACTTAACATTGTTTGCTTCAGTTTCTTCATCTATAAAATGGAGCTGGAGAAGGAATGGCAAACTGCTACAGAAAACCCCAAATGGGGTCACAAAGAGTTGGGACACATCTGAAAAATGACTAAACAAAATGTGCCAGGCACTGTACTAAGTGGTGGGCTTACATCAAGTCTACATTTGCCCCTTTTCAACTTTTACCCATTACTCTTGGTTTTGCTCCTTGGCGCCAATCAGATCAAATCTAAACCCTCAGTGGGAAGAATACTAAACTTGGAAAAACAGGAGCAGAGTTCAAATCTTCTCTGTCATTTACTGTGTGAACTTGGATATCTCCCTGGGCCTCAGTTTCCTCATCTGTAAAATGAGGGAGTTGGACAAGATGATCTCTAAGGTTCTTTCCAGCTCCAAGTCTATAACCTTATGAAATACTTGAACACCGAAAGGTTAAGAGACCTATCCAAGGTCACACAGCTAATTAGCACAATTTAAATTCAGGTCTCTAGACTCCAAGTCCAGTACTTTCCAGGTTTTCAGATTCCAAGTCGTGCCTTTTTCCCCCACCACACTATGATATCTGGTGCCATGGACATTATTTTACTAAAGAAAGGAATAATTTGTATACATAATTATATATTTCTAGTACCATTTTCAAATAAAATTGATTCACTATGCCCAGGAATGAAGAGAATGTAAACTTCGGTGAGAAAGTAAGTCCTTTTAATATATTAACTTAGGAGAAACCCATCTGCCAGCAATCATGTGAACTGGTTTCACAAAACAGAGACTATTCTCTTGGTGATGGGAAGTTGGTTCCACCAAACAAAAATCAGAAAAGATCAGCTAATCATCATAATTAAAAAAATACATTCCTTATTTAGTTCCTAAACCTCTCTGAACCTACAATGTTCATGACTCTAAATGTTGAGGTCAAGCTCTGCCAAAAGGCTACTTAGGTCTGATTATGTGCCATTAAAATAGTTCCCTTCAGGATACACATCTGCATTGTCCAAAAGCAGATCAAGTATTTTAAGCATCTTTTAACAAAGAAGTTAGCTGGCTTTTGTTGTTTACTTTGTGATGCAACATGAACATTTTCTGTTGAATATCTTAAAGAATCCAAGATGCTTCCTTACTTCCGTGTTGCCCTTTTGCAGTGAGAATGTTAGTAAGTTATTTTTGAATTAATGAGATAAAGGAAAACTAATGTAGGCAGTTGCTCTTTCTTTGATCTGCACTCATGCTGCCTCCAATCTCTTTTGATATCCAGCAAGCAGACGCAACATGAGGTGGGTATCAAGTTATTTCTGTTTTGCTCTGTCTCATTTTCGCACTTTGTCACAGGGTCTTAGACAAAAGGAAAACACACTGTAAGATATTACTTCTTTCTAATGCTTTATTTAATATAAAGTGCGTCATGGGAGTGGAACACCAAAATTGTAGCTTGCATACTAAACATACACCGTAAATGAAACAGTGCTATAAAGGGCTGGATTAAAGATATTTGGAGACTTGAGGTAGGATGGGAAGTTTTTATGCACTGGAAAAAAAAAGACATAAAACCTACTGTACTGTTAGAACTTAAATACAATCCTTCAGAATATGTATGAACCCCACACATTGTATGTAACATTCAGTGAATAACAGGGTTTCAACTTTTAATATTTCCTCCCCTCCTGCCTGCTTTCCACCCCACACTTTCCTTTAGCACATACATTACTTTACAAATGCAACAATGACTCTGCCTTAAAAACTCAAGTCCAAGGGTAGAAATGAAACAGTATTGTTACACTTAGGTACTTGAACAAAACCAAGCCCTGGACCAAAAAAGTAGAACTAATTACATGAATTTGCTGAAACTTGGATATCATTTTTTTAAATGATTAAATTAAAAATTCACACCAATGTGCTGCCATTTTGTTATTTTTAAACAAACAAAAAAAAAAACCCCAACTAATAACTTGATCAGTTAGTTCAAGACAGAACCACATCTATACATGTTCTATTACTAAACTAGGTAAACCATCAAGACATTGTATGAACTGAATCACTAATTATTTTGCTTTGAAATTTAAATTTAAAAAATGATACCTAAACTTAACAAATACTAAAAAAATACATTCTCATATACATAGTACAATAGAAAGGGAGGATTACAAATGAAACTACAAATCTCTATCAACTACAGTTTGCTTTTAAAAGTACATAATAATAATACTAATAATAGCTAACATTTATATGTGTGCCTGGCACTGTGCTAAGTACTTTACATATTATCTCATTTGCTTCCCACAACCACCCTGGGAAGTATGCTTCATTATTATTATCTATATTTTACAGATGAGGAAACTGAGACAAACAAAAGTTAAGTGACTTATCGAGGGTCATATAGCTAATACATGTCTATGGCTAGATTTGAACTCGGGTCTTTTTGACTCAAAGGCTGGTGGTCTATCCACTGTGCCACCTGAATTTAATTTGTAACTTGCAAAGCTATACTGCTTACCTGTGATTCTTTGTGACTTTTCTTCTGTTCTTTTCTGCACATTTAAAAAATTCTTTAACGATCCTCTTTTCTTTCAGTTTTGAATACCTGCTTATTACAAGGTCCTTCTCACAGTCCTAGGAATAAGCCCATTTGGGCCAGTTCCAAAGTTAACTCTTTCTTTATCAAATCTAGTAACCCTCTATTGGATAAGTAATTTTAAAAACACTTTGACTTCTTTCAGAAAGGCTGTTTAAGGAGTTTATGTCACATACCTAGTAGAGGTTTGTCTAAAAACAATTACATGCCATAGTTTAGGCTGCTCGCTGGCACAAAATATCTTTTTAACATAAATATATTTCTGATGATGCTATCTGAGTATGAATCATGGAGCATCTCTAAAGAATTAAAGTAGCAGTGACTAAAAGTGCAATGGAGAGACCCATGGTGGCACAAGGAGTTGGCGACATGTTAATAATGATTTACACAAAGAAGTGACATAGAATATTAGCTTCCCTACACACTCTATGGGTAGCATCATGGCATGGAGGAAAGAACACTGGATTTGGAGATGGAGAACCTGGGTTCTGATAGAATATTGACCATCTGTTAATTGTGTGACCTTGGACAAATCACTTTTCTGTGTCTCAGATTCCTCATCTAAAATGTGAGGAATTTTGACTAAATGACCTACATGGTCTCTCCCAGCTCTAAATCTAGGAACCTATGAATTATCAGAAAAGAATGTAGATCTATCACGAATTAGAGGTAGATACCAGATGGATAGACCAAATGCTGACTTTGGTTGTTAGTAGTTTCAGTGGTACCCGACTCTTTGTGACCCCATATGAGATTTCCTTGGCAAAGATATTGAAAGGCTTTGCCATTTCCTTCTCCAGTGCTATACTAGTGCCCACAAAATATTAAAAGACTTAGAAAGATCTTGAACATATTGAAAAAAATTTCTGCAGAGATTTATGGGAGAATATGAACAAGAATCAAATGGGATGAGAGGGCATAGATGGACTACAATATCAATAGAGTTCTTACAAACTGTTTTCCTTACAACCTGCCTTATCAAAAGGTTAATTTACTTCTCTCTTTGAAATTATAATAATGCATTTAATGTATCATTATACTCAAGATTTACAGTAGATTCCCAAATGACTTAGGAATTGATGTCTAGAACTTGGATTGTATCAATGATTTTATTGACTTAAGAAAGTATTCTCCAGAGTGGAATATGGCACATTTGGAAAAGGGTGGTGACCTTAAAACTATGGGGCCTGAAATCAACCAATTAGAGGGTAGGAAGATAGGGCAGCTAGGTAGTGCAGTGGATAGAGCCCTGGGCCTAGAGTCAGGAAGATTCATCTTCCAGAATTCAAATCTGGCTCAGACACTTGCTAGTAGTGTGACCTTGGGCAAATCACTTAACCCTGTTTGCCTCAGTTTCTTCATCTTTCAAATGAGCTGGAGAAGGAAATGGCAAACTACCCAAGTATCTTTACTGATAAAACCCCATATGGGGTCATGAAGAGTCAGACACCACGGAAAAACTAAGCAACAATAAAGATAGGTCTCATGTAATCTTCCATGAAGGTAGCTAATAGTAGTGTTTATTTTGAACACAAACCACACCTAACCTAATACTCCAACATTTCCCAACTTCATCTTTTCCCCAACCTGTGCAGCTTCCCAACTTCCTCCCTTCTCAGCTGTGTAAGGGTCCCTTAGTGCAATTATAACCTAACCATGGCAGCTGCCAAAGTAATTTACCTAAAGTGCAGGTCTGACCATGTCACTCTGCTAGTCAATAAAAGCCAGTGGCTCCCTCTTGATTCTAGGATCAAATGTTGTTTCATCTTTGTCTCATCCCTTTATAGTTTTATTTTTGTGTAAGTTTATTAAGATATAGAATTATTAGTTTAGTTATACATAAATACAATTTACAAATAAGTAAATATTGAATTGTGCTCAAATTTATTTCTTTTTCCCATTGGGGGGGTGGACAATTTGGAATTTTTAAGAGACCAGAGATACGAGGGAAATATCAGTGAAGAAACTCCACCAATACAGATTGACCTCTGCTCTGAAATTTCTAGTCATAGAGAGTTGCCTGAGGCATAGAATGGTTAAGTGAATTACTCAGGGTCACAGAGCCAGAGTGTATCAGAGGATTTGAACCTAGGCTTTCATGACTCCAAGGCTTTCTGTCCTCTATGACAGCCTATTTTCAATCTTAACAAACACACTCATCTGATCTCTGGCTTTTCCATTTTATCGTACTCTTCTGAGTCATGTTAGTGCTAATTAGAACCTCTTCCCAAAGTTCAGCTGGCAAAAGGAAAAAAAAAGCATTGTGAGTGGAAACATGGTGTGTAGTGAAAAGAACACCAGACTTGAAGTTAGGAACCCCAGCTACTAATTCTAGATTATTGCTGATGGAGGAGTTTAAAACTGTTCGTTTGATTGAGGTTTGGGGATTATCTTTATTCATGCAACCCAGGTAATCCATTTTTCATGGAAGGTAAGCTTGATTGTTTTTCAGAATGTCAAAGTACATTCTAAGCCAGCCTACTTTCAATTAAAAAAAACACAGATAAATGACTTTTTAATAATATAGCTAGGAGCTGAACCTGAAATTTCATAGTGAATGCTAGGATGAAACAACTCCCTCTACCAAGGCTGACACATAAAGAATTGTCTGGGGCATTGATCAGTTAAGTGACCTGGCCTTGGTCCAGTACATACCAGAAACTGGATTGGAACCCAGGTCTTCCTAACTCCAAAGTTAAGTTCTTTATCCAAGTCACCAAACTGCCTCTTTTCTTAATAATGGTGGTCACTGGCTCTTTTGGAATACTGGAATATAAGATTATTCTCCATAGAACAATAGAGTACAGTAAAGTGAAAGGACTACTGGATTTAGATTCAGAGGACCTGGGTTCATATCTCTGGTTCTACCATATTAGTGCTGCTCTGTATGATTCTGGGCAAGTCATGTAAACTCTTTGGACCTCAGTTTCCCCATCTGTAAAAAGGATGGGGCTGGATTAGATAATATCTAAAGTCCCTCTTTGCTCTAACTCTGATCCCTCATATATAAAGCAAGCACATCTCTGACTTCATTCAAAGGTATTTAGTTAATTTAAAAAGAGGGAGAGAGTGGGGGAAGAAATTCCTAATAATACGTTTCCACAATGGACCCAAGGATCATTGTTGTATATCTCCAATATATTTTGTGGGCATTTCTTCATAGGCATTCAGAAGTAGTTTAGTCAATGACCAAATACACATATAGGTTAAGTCAACTCTAATGAAATGATCACATATATATTTGGCATTTAAAAAATTTTATGGGGGTGGCTAGGTGTTGCAGTGAATAGAGCACCAACCCTGGAGTCAGGAGGACCTGAGTTCAAGACAAACCTCAGACACTTAGCACTTACTAGCCGTGTGACCTTGGGCAAGTCACTTAATCCCAATTGCCCTGCCTTCCCCCCACCAAAAAGCAAAAAAAAATTTTTTTACAACCTGACTCCAACCTACCTTTACAGGTTTATTATACACTACTCCCCATTCTTGTACTATATAGTCTAGCCAAACTGGCCCTTTGCTGTTCCTCACAGATGACAACACATAGGGGCACAAAGCCAGGAGCAATTGGGATTTCAAATGCCAGTTTCCCCAGGTACAAATAAAGATGGTAATACCTGTATTAGCTATTACTCTTTTGGGTTGAAAAGAATTTTTTTGGCCATGGCAACCCATGAAACAAAGAAAAATGTAAAAGTACTTTAACATCTAAAGTAAAATGTAAATGCAAATTCTTATAATGATGATGGAAGAAGATAACATGGAAAAATGACAGGATTAGAATGGCTAAATTAATGTGGCTAAGTTCACCAGTGACAGTGCTTTGCTTGTAACGGTTATTTAATAAATGTTTGCTGAACTGTATTGAATCTAGCACAGTACAAAAATATGTAATTTGAAATAATAATATAAAATCAAATCAATTAATTTTGGTTTAACCTGAATATATGAAAATGCTTTTCTGAAATTTTTATTGGATCAGGAACTATAATGCTTTCTGAAAGGAGAAGTGAAATAATAGCATACATTTTTGTTTATTGTAACACTGTAAAATGCTAAAAGAACATTCATATAAAAAGTCGAATATTCACATATTTCATCTGATCCCCCACAACCACCCTTCAAAGTAGATTATTATTACTGCTATTTCATGGATAAAGAAACTGAAGTCTAGGGGCGGCTAGGTGGCGCAGTGAGTAAGAGCGCTGGCCTCGGAGTTGGAATGACCTGAGATCGAATCCGGCCTCAGAAAATGAGCACCCACACACAAATAATGACTAGCCGTGTAACCTTGAGCAAGTTACTTAACCCCTATTGCTTAAAAAAAAAAAAAAGAAAGAAAGAAACTGAAGTCTAGAAAAATGGAAAGATTCAACCCCAAGGCCATACAATAAATTCACAAGTCTTCTGATTATAATGTAGTATTTTTTCTACTACACTATACCATAATTTTCACCTTCAGAACTGAGAGGACTTTGAAGTCATATATTTGGTTCTCCATGATGGCCATTACATTTTAAAAAATAACATTAGACTTCTTTGTGTTGTGTCCACCCAAGGAGACTGTAAGTTCCACAAACACAGAGACTAGGCCTTAACTACCATATTGGTCTGAATGTAGTTCTCCTTCTTCCAATCCCCCAATGTTAACTTATATAAAATCTAAGTGAGGCCCATAATCAATGTTGTTGCTTTCCATGTAGATCTACATTTTTTTTTCTTTCAAAAATACACTCCATCCTGGGTGCCATTGTCTTGATTGGTGACTGCTTCACTTGCTGTACAATTTCAGGAAGTCCTAGTCATGCTTTACTTTATTTCCTCCTCTCTGCCATCTGCTTCACAGCCTTACCTGGCTAATAGCTTTGCTGCTGACAACATATTTGTCCATGCACTTCCAATTAGGAATCATGATCAAATCAACTCTGGAAAAAGTAGGTTAATCTATGTTAATCAAATCCCCTATAGTTTCACTCACCCTCCCTGTGACTTTTCTGACCAAAGTGACCCTCCCTTGCCACAACCATGTGGACTATGTGTGTTATTTCCTACATAGTAGAATGTTAGCTCCTTGAGAACAGGGACTCTCTTTGCTTCTGTATGTTAATACCAGGATTATCCTGAGACAGTGTCGTGCTGCCTACTTATGGGAGAATTGACACTTGATTTGGCTGAGAAAACACTACACTTTATAACAGTATGAGTAAGAACTTCTTGAGAAAAGTTGAGAGACTTTTGAATGGTAGACAGGGGATCTCCCTAAAACTGCAGACTTCAGGGAACTAGGGAGACAGCCCCTAACATGTATCCTTGATTCCCAATGCTTGCAACTCAAGAAATTAGTAAGGGTGGAATCCCCTTGGTAATATCATTCCCTCTCCTCTTGGTTAAGTTGAGATCCTGTTTTGTTTCCAAAGAGCTCCTTGACTGTTGTGCATGTGTGTGTGTGTGTGTGTGTGTGTGTGTGTTGTGTGTGTGTGTGTGTGTGTGTGTGTGTGTGTGTGTGTGTGTGTGTGTGTGTGTATGGCTTTTTGGAAGGGGGAAGGCAGGGCAGCTGGGTTTAAGAGACTTGCCCAAGGCCACACAGCTAATGAGGGTTAAGTGTCTGAGGCCAGATTTTGAACTCAGGTCCTTCTGACTCCAGGGCCAGTGCTCTGTTCACTGTGACACCTAGCCACCTCCAAAAAGTCCTCATCCATCTATTTTTTTGTCTTTTTGGAGGACTGTTGTGTATTTTTTGGTCTATTCTAATTTGTATAACTTCCCTAATATTAATTTTTTGTTTACTTTTATAAAGAGATCTACTTGGTATTCATGATGGTCTGTAAATCAGCATTTGGTATGAGGAAGCAAAGCTCACAATAATGAACAAAATATTACCCTGCCCTTGAGAATAATCAGAGACTGTGACATTTATCCAATTTCCCAAAAGCATTATGCCCCTAGACTACTACTATAGATATAATTCTAGCTTAATATCCTTTTTGCCCATGGGCAAAGAAGTAAGCAAGTACGCAGCCATAGCTTCCCTTCTGTACTCCTCAAAGACAGAAATTGTAGTTTCCTTTGGAGAGAGGTTACAAGGTCTCAGATTAGATATCTATGCAGATTTTGGAAGGAAATAGCAGAGATGATACCACTTACCACTACAGGTAGCAAAAATTTAGCACCTACTGAATACCTAGAAAGACAATCAGGTAGTCAGAATCAAACATCAGGAACTCACTCTCCTTTATTAACTCACAAACAGCAAATGCCTACCTTAAACACCAGCTCCCAAATATCCTTAAGACTTCAACAAATGATATTGGAACCATAGAATTATTACAGACAAAACTATTGCTCATAATGTCCCAAATAAACACAGATCCGTAATAACGTTTTAAAAATTAATGTCACTATGCCAAATACTCATAATTTACAAACTATGTGCAATGAAAGTCTCTCAAAATACAGAAATCAAGAAATCAGAACTAAATGGAAACAAGATAGCATATACTTATCTTTGTTATCCTGCTGCTACTAGAATTTTCCTAAAGATAATTTCAGTGAGCAGACTGAAGATGAGCTTACATCCCAATACTTTTATTCAAGTACAAAAAGCAGTCATTTAATTTACCTATGTAATAGTCTGACGAACCTTAATTGAGATAGAAATAGGTAGATGGTGCAATGGATGCAGTGTTGGACATAGAATCTGGAAGACCTGAGTTCAGATCCTGCCTGAACTGTTCAGATCCATGAACTGTGTGAGATTCGGTAAGTCTAGCCTCAGTGTAAAAATGGGAATAATAATTGGCCTCAGTGTAAAAATGGGAATAATAATTGGACCTGCCTCAAAGGGTTGACATTAAGATCAAATGAGACAACATAGATAAAGTGTTTTACAAATCTTAAAGCACTATTTAAATGCTAGCAATTATTATTAAAAGCATAGTAGTTGCATTGTGATATGTCCCAGGACTTTTTCTAACTGTACTCCATCAAATAAGGGAAGGAGAAGGGAATTAGCATTTATATTGTGCCTGCTACATGCCAGGTACTGTGTGCTTTTACAAATATTGTCTCACTTGATCCTCACAATAACCCTGTGAAATAGGTACCCTTATTATCCCCATTTTACAATTTAGGAAACTGAGGTAAACAGAGATTAAGTAACTTGCTGAGGGTCACAGAGGCCAAATTTAAATTAAGGATTTCCTAGCTCCAGGACCAGTGCTCTATCCATAACCATGAGCTGAGATGAGAATGAGAAAATAATAACAATAATCTCCTCAAAGCCCACATGGAGAAGCATCTGGCAGAAATACTAGAGAATGAATTCCTGTTCAAGTGCAGATTGGATACTTAAGATCCCATCTAAATATGAAATTCTATGATTCTGGGACTCAGTCCCAGGTGTTCCCACTCCAAATTCAGGACTCTCTCTACCTTTCTGCCAATTATGTGGGATAGAGAACATCTGGCATGAGAAATCACAAAATTCTTAATTTTCATTTTAAGGTAGAAGAAATTATACAAACTAAATGATTATTTCGATAACAGTTTAATTCAACAAGAAAAAGGAAAATTATTATCTTGAATGAAAAAAATGGACATTTGACAAACTCTCAGACTTTCAAGAATTTGTTAAAAAAAAATCCTGAACTTAATAGATGGTTCGACATACAAGAACCAATATAAATATAAGATACATAACAAAGACTGATTATAAGGGAACCATAAGGAGAGACTGTCTACTTTTATATATGTAAACTGTATGTCTAAGATTCTTATTAATAATTGAGCTGTTCATAAGAAAGATTGGGGTAAACCTGAGTATGATATGAATTTTAAAAGTAAAACCATTTAGGAACAGCTTAAAAGAGTAATTATTTTATACAAATGAGGTGCAAGAGGAAGAATTGATACACAGGAATTAGGTGGGGGAGGAGGGCTGGTAGTTGTGGTAACCTGCTTTCATGGGGAATTGGTTTAAGAGGGAACTATATATATATATATATTTAAAAGAGTATAAAAATCTTCTAAATTCAGAAGAAGTGAAATGGTAGGGGCATAGGGAGGAGGGAGAGGACAAGAGAAGGATCTTTAGAGGGGAGGATAAGGGAATAGGTAAATAGAAGTATAAAAGGGTGTGTAGATTTATGGGAATGGGAGGACAGGGTAGGGATCCTTGAAGGGGGGTAGGCAAATTATAGGAGGAAAGGTAATGGGCAAAAGCAAAAGAGAGGAGGCAGAAGGAATAGGAAACAAGAGGTATGCACACACATAAAAGCAAAGATGAGGAGTAGAATAGATTTGGGAAAGTATAAATCTATATATGTATGTGTGTATGTATATATCTATAGCTACAAAGAAATATATCTAAACTTTATTGTAGCCTTCTGGGGGCTGGGGGAGGGTATGTATATATTTATAGCTGTAGAGAAACATCTAAACTTTATTGTGGCCTTCTTGGGGAGGGGGGTTGGGGAAGGGAAAAAAGAACAAAGTAAAAAAGTGCATAGCAGAGAACAAAAGAAAACTCACAAGGAAGCAAAGATGGACAATTCTCGACACAATGAGTATTATTTATCACATAGGCTTTCTTGAAATGAAAATTTATTGTTACATATTTTGAATCTCTTATGCTCTGTTATGCACATGACATACTTTTTTTTTCTAACTTTGTATTTAAGTTCCAATGTTTAAGTTTATGATCCATTTTTGTTTCTTTATTCTCTATTTGTGTTCTGGCGTTTGAGTCTAAAATAAAATTTTGGAAAAAAAAAAGACCTGCTGAGGAAATAAAAACTATACAAGAAACATTTTTTAAAAAAGGGAAAAAAAGAACTAAATTCACTAAAAGGGATCTAATTTACCTAGTAGAAGATGTCTTCCTGGAAAGCTGTATGTGAAATTAATGTCTTAAATATGACTAGCTAGAGGAGGGATCCTATGACAAATCCTTTTGTAAAGCAAAGACTGGCCTCCTAATTTAACCTTTTTTCAAAAGTTAGGAATTTTTCCATTTTTTCTTAAACAAGGCATGCCTACATTGATAACTATCTAAATGAGATACATCTATAAATAGCCTTTGTTTTACTTTTAAAATGAATCCAGAGTCTAAAGTATCATGTTTCTTATCAAATATTCTTGCTATTCCCCAGGACCTGCTGGGTTTGCTTAGAAATGATGAAATATTGCTATTATGAAAAGCATACTGAAATCCGGGAATACTTTATCTGGCTCAGGCACTCATTATTTATCGGAACTATTTCAGAATCCCATTACTAAATTCCATAAGGTACAGTGGTAGATATCTCCATTTTCTGACAGGATCATTCCAATGGTTTTGTTAATACTTAGAAAATATCCATGGTGTCATTGTTATGAGTACACACACTGTCTCTCTCTCTCTCTCTCTCTCTCTCTCTCTCTCTCTCTCTCTCAAAACACACTTCAGTCCCTTTGTGCCTTAGTATTACAACTTCACAAGTTGCTGCAACTGAAGAAAGTTCAACCCTTGAGAGTTACTCTTCAAGTTGTAAACTTCCCTAACCTCAGTTACGAGTAGTTGTTAGGGAAAAGCCACACATTCCATTCCTGGGCTGATTCTTAAAGTCTATCCTACTTGGTCAAAGCTGTTAGAGTTTGTACTCCGTAGGTATATTCCTGGAGAACCCAAAGTCATCTCTCCACCAAAGCCAGCTGGTTTTGGAGTAATATTTAATATAAATAGTTGGGGCAGCTAGAAGGTGCAGTGAATAGAGCACTGGTCCTGGAGTCAGGAGAACCTGAGTTCAAATCCAGCCTCAGACACTTGACACACTTACTAGCCGTATGACCTTGGGCAAGTTACTTAACCTCAATTGCCCTGCCTTCCCCCCTCCAAAAAGAAAAAAAAATAATATAAGTAGTCAAACTTCTGAGAGTCAGCATGGTACACCAGGTATCACCATGACTTTGAGTCAGAAAGTGTTGGATTCAGACCCCCACCACAAACACTTATCAACTGCGTGATTCTAAGCAAGTCTCTTACCCCACCTGGCCTCTCAGGACTCTTGAAATCTAAGATCCTGTGATTCTGATGCTTTAGTAATGGGAAAACTCTGAGGAATCCATCTCAGCACCTTGAGTTTAAAAAGACTAAGCAATAGTCTCTCTATCTTCTATGGTCACATAAACACTGTCAATAATGTCCCCTTTATCTTCTTAGTCAAGGTCTGTTCCACCTAAGAACTTTTAAAAATTCTTCATTTCCAGACCAGGCTCTTATTTCTTCTATCTGATACAGTCTCATTATTTGTTTATCCCATTCCTTTCCTCAACTAAACCTTAAAAAGACAAATCAGAAGTAGGTAAGTCAAGTGCTTGTACCTTTCTGCTACTTACTAACCAAACTCCTTTCTTCTCTGTGATCTCTTATCATACAGCAACATCTCATAATTCTTTGTGTTAATTCATTGTGCTTAAGTATAATGTCATTCGTATGTAGTAAGCACTCAACAAATCCTTGTTGAATGGATGAGAACTTGATCATTTCTAAAGTGGAACAAGCCAGGGGCATAGTTCTTATTACATTTAATGTAATCCCAACTTGGAATCCTAGCACATTATGTTGTACTTCTGATGAAGATGTAACGTAGATATAGGGGATAAGAGGAAGAAGTAGGTCAAAGAATATAAAAAGTTTGGTAATCACCATCACTACATTTTGTTATGATAAAGCAATGAGGGAAGGTCCTACTGGATCTCTCTCATAGCTGCTGTATGCAAGTACAATTTCTGATAGGTGTGGGTCCTGCTGTGGTGATGATGATAACAGTAGACATTTCAGATCACTTCACAATTTCCCAAGCATTTACAAATCCATTTGATTTTCACAGAAAGCTTGTAAGGTGGTCAGGGAAGCTTTTATGCCTGTTTTATAAATGATGAGACTAACTTGCAGAGAGGTTAAGAGAGTTGCCCATGGTTGGATGAAATAATCTTGAAGATCCCTTTCAAGTCAAAAATTTAATTATTCATGTAAGTAATTCTCACTCCAGTGCCCATTTCACTGCCCCACCCTACCTTTATGAAAATTATACTTGACTGCTCTACTCAACACTTTTTTAAAGCTTTCTTACATCTGCCTGGTAAATGGTCATATTTTGTTGTGGCCCTCACAGAAAACAAATCAGTAACTGTTTGTAAAATTGTAACCAGACTGTAAGTAAAGTGAATTTTAGTGTAACGTGGATTTTAGTGTGTGAAGTGGATTTTTTTTGTTATTTCTTAGAGTTCAGTTTCCCAGGATCCATAGCCATAACAATCTCTTGTTCCCAGGTATTAGATATGACTTCTCACAATTATGATTCAAAACATCTCCACCATACTTGTGCAGCATTATATAATGATAAATAATATAAACATTTGTGTTTAAATTATATATAATATACATATAATATATAAATTATATATAATATGTAATTATATATAATTATAATATATAGTTATATAAATTATAATAAATAAAATTTTATTAAATTATAAACATCTACTACAACCACACAATGAGATAAGGGATAAGGTAACATAAAATTGGAGTCTATTGCTGGCAATATGCTTTCTTTGTTTCTTGCCCTATAAAGCAAGTGGGCACTAGTCAAGAAGTGGGGGCTCTGAGGGCTGAATGCACAAGCTGGATTGCTGTGTGTGCCTTGAATGGTCCCCATCAAGGCTTGGGGGGAATCTGTGTCTGCCTCAACTGGCCCCCACTGAAGCTTGAGGCAGTTTAGGGGCATACACAAACTGTACCTGTCTCAACTGACCCACTGGACAAAGGCCCCTGTGAGAAGGGTGATTCAGCCTTTTTAAGAAGACCGAACTAGAATAAAGTAAGATTATTAACCCCTTTGAAGCAATCTTAGTGTCTTTCCTGTCTGACCAGATCAAGAGTGAACCTGTGCTAGCAGCCCTCCTGTGTACTAGTGCTATCTGTCTTAAATAGGCCCAGGTTTAAACTGCTCTAACACACTTTTCCTTTACACTGACCAAATTAAGTCAGAACAAGAAGGCAAAAACCAAGTGAGTGCCTTACTTCAATATTTGAGCCATGTTGATACTACCAAAAATTAAATCTTTAGCTAATAGCTGGATAGCTTCTGGTATTTTAAATTGAAGAATCTAGGTAAAATTAGGTTGAAAAGCATTCAGTGGTTTCAAGTGCACTTGACAATGGACCTGAAAAATGTAGATCTGTTCAGGCTGAGAAATACCCTGAAGTAGATGCACACACATTCAGAAAACAGCTGTTTCACTGTAAAATGGGATATGTGATGGATAATTGACACAGATATGGGAAAAAATTGAAAATAATAGGATCACAGGTCTTGAACTGTAAGGGGCCCTTTCCAAATAATCAGTATGACTTGGGACAAGTCACTTAATTTTTCTGGGACTCATTTCTCTAGTTCCACCAGAAATCCATTTTATAAGTAGCAGGATGCAAATTCAAATTCAGATCCCCTAACTCCAAATCCACGACTGTTTCCACTTTACCATAATATAGGATTATAATTTTCAAGCTGCTCTACATATAATTTCAAAAAATAATGATGTGATTATGATGGCACCATTTAACATCTGCTAAGAAGCTTGACTTCTCTGTTTCCCAGTTTCTCTATAAAAAAGGAGATATGTGTCCTCCCCAGGTCAGAGAAACATTAAGAACAAATGGAATATCTGAAAACAGATTTTGGCTTTGTTGAAATAAAGATGGTGCGTGCTAAATCCTAAGACCAGAACTGTTGCTAAAAGAGAACCCAGAGAAGAAAAGTTAAACATCCTCATTATATACAAAGATTCACTAGACAAAATATTTCAATTTCCATGACTCTTACAAAGTCTTTACTTTTTCTGGCTCTCCACCATGAAGGAAAGATTTGGAATTATATTGACAATGTTTTAAATTTCTTATCGCTACTCTGCTCATTTTTATGCAAAACAAATTCGACAAAGCTAGTTTTCCTTTTTGTTATAGCAACTGAAGCATTTACCAACTAAGTCCAGACAGTCAGTTACCTGTGGTATGCAAAAGAACCAGGGTGTTGCTTCCCACAGTTTCAATTACAATCTTTTAAAATTCCCATCTGCACTTTCACCAGGATCATACCTACAATGCAGATGCTATTTGATTTTTTACTCTTGTACACCAATCCAATGTTCATTCTCCAGTGGAAAAGATAGAGAGAAACATCATTTTACTGGCTCAGCCATACTGTCATCAGGTTCACTTGTTGTGAACACTTATAATATAATGAACATGAGCTTATCAACAGCATGAGTCACACCTGGCACTGAGGCCTTGCTGATGAAATGGTATTGGCAACCCTTCAGATCCACTATGTGCATATATTACATAAATAAATATAACTTAAAATATATTTTAAAATAAAGACATCAAAAGGATTTTTTGTAAATCTATACCACAAGACAAAAGGTGATTAAAGAAGGGCTAGGACCTTTGTAAAGGGATAAAGGATAAAATGATGACAGAGGACAAAAGAGAGAAGTCAGAGCTGCTTAATTCTGGTTTTCTCTGCCAGAGAGAATGACCTTTGCACTGGAAATAACAGAACAAAAATGACTAACAGAGAGGTGATGTTGAAGATCAATAAGGAGGTAGTAAGAGAGAACCCAACTGACCTTGATGGATTCAAGTCAGCTGGTCTGGATGCTTTATGTCCTCTGGTACTGAAAGAATTAGAAGATGTGATGGCTGAGCCACTGTTAATGATATTCAAAAGATATTCAAAATATCTATTAAGGGCTGCCATAAGAAGGGGAGAGAGAAAGACAGAAAGAGATAGAGAGAGAAAGAGGGACAGAGAGAGACAGAGAGAAAGACAGAAACAGAGAGAGAGAGATAGACAGAGACAGGAGATAGAGAGAGAGAGAGAGAGAGAGAGAGATGGAAAGACAGAGAGACAGAGACAGAGACAGAGGGAAAGAAAGAAAATGGATGACCTCTGAGGCCATATATTATTATTATTATATATTCAAAAGATATATATATTATTATATATTCAAAAGATATTCAAAATATTGTCATTATTATAAAAAATAAAAGTTACCACAAGATGGAAGAAGGGCAACTATTGTTCTGCTTTTCGGGGTTCTTTTCCTGCTTTTTTGGAGGGGGGAAGGCAGGGCAATTGGGGTGAAGTGACTTGCCCAAGGTTACTCGGCTAGGAAGTGTTAAGTGTCTGAGGTCAAATTTGAACTCAGGTCCTCCTGACTCCACGGCTGGTGCTCTATTCACTGCACCACCTAGCCACCCCCATTGTTCTGTTTTTCAAAAAAAAAAAGGGGAGGGGAGGAGCAGAGTCCATAAACTCTGTAATCTGCCCCTTTAGGGAGCTTCAGCCCCCACTTCCTCAATTGCTACAGCTAAAGACCTAGAAATTGCTAAAGACCTAGAAAATAAAATTCTCACCAAAAAAAAGGCCAAGGCACTGCCACATGATTCAACATAAGAAACAGATATAGTTTTATCAATAGAGATTACATTAATCAAGCACACTGCCACCTGATTTGCCACCATAAGGATCACTGGGTTGGATCACTAACTTGCAGCTAAAACTTCTTTCAAGTGCTATTTTACCTGATTTAAATATAAACTCCTTGAAAGTAGGAACTGTCTTGCTTTTTTAATTTCTTCTCCCAAAACATAGTTCAATGCTGTGCACATGCTTTTTCATTCATTTATAGGCCATTTTATTTTGACTATGATTCTTTGGAAAATTCTAGAACAACTAATTTAAAAGATAGATGGCAAATATCTCAAAAGGAAAGTGGAAATCACAAAGACCAGAATGGGTTCATCTAGAGCAGCTCATGTCAGACAAACATTTCCTTTTTTTGACAGGATTATTAAACTAATGGATGATGAACATTGTGGATTTAGCATATTCTAGATTCTAGCAAGGTTTTTTCCAAAATATGATTTTATTTTTTCACTAGACAAAAAACAATTTTCTTTCCTTCCACCTCCCATTCCATGGGAAAAAGAAAAAAAACCTCTTATTAAAGATCTTTGTAAGGCACTTTATATTACTTTTAAGGAGATGGAGATGTATGGATTAGAAGAAATTACAAGTAGACGCACTCAAAGTTGGTTCAATGGTCTGATTCAAAGAGCAGGTTTTAATGGTTCAGTGTTAACACGGCACGAGGTCTTCAGTGGAGTGCCCCAGGGATCTGTGGTTGGCCTTGTGCTGTTGACCATGATTATCAATGACATATGAAGACATAAATGGCATGTTCAACAAATATACAGGTGACACAAAGGTAGGAAGGGATAGCTAATGCACTGAACGATAGTCAAGATCCAAAAAGATCCCTGAGCTAAATCTAAGATGAAATTCAGTAGGGATAAATGTAAAATCTTATACTTAGGTATGAAAATGTCAACTTTACAAGTATAAGATAGAATAGTTAGAGAGCATGGGTTCTGAATAAAATTTAGGGGGTTTAGTGAACCCTAAATTCAATATGAGGTAGCATTATGATAAAGAAGCTAAAAAAAACCCAAACCTCATGTAATTTTGGGCTGCTTTAAAAGTGACATCACTTTCAGGAACAGGGAGGTGATAGTCCTGTTGTACTCTGTCCATTTCAAATATTATGTTCATTTCTGGGAGGCACAGTTTACAAAAGACAATGATAAGCTAGATGACCACTATCAAGTATGCTATAATGGGGATTCTCTTTGTGTATGGGTTGGAATGGCCTGCCATTAAGGTTCTTTCCAGCTCTCAAATTCTGTGTAATATAAAAGGCAATTTTTTAAAAAGCTGAACAGATAATTTAAGATCTATGCATGTCATTATTCCAACAAGAGTAATAACTTCAATGAAAATTCAGCTAAATAATAGCAAAAGTATAATCACTTTAATTCAGTCTTTGAATAGACTTTGTGGCTTCTTAAGACAATAGTTTCTTGAAAAATAGTAAATGAGAGCTATTAGTTTTGCTGAACTGCTTTAGCGTCTTGGTGGGGGATGGGGGTGGGTGTCACCCTGCAGTAATATCAAGAAAGCCTTGGTAGAAATACAAAAGGAATTAATAAACCTATTTTCCAAAAGCAATACATGAAACAGAAAGTGTCTCTAGACTACATAATAGCAATTCAAGTCAAGAAGTGTTTCTTAGGTGTTTGCCACATTCCAGGTACTGCACTAGTCATGCAAGGACAAAAATTAAAGAGTCTATGCTCTCCAGTAGCTTCTATTCTGCTAATCAATAAGCAACATTGCACAGAGATAAGCAAGTATGAGACATAGAAAACATAGATAAATACAAAATAATTTTAGGAGATGGAGGCTTAATGACTAGTGGAATCAAGAAAAGTTTTTAATATAAGGAAACACTTGAGCTGAGCACTGAAAAGAGTCAGGATTCCAGGAGGTAGAAATGATAAGGGAGAACATTTCAGACATGGAGGCCAGCATATATAGAGACACTGAGGTGGGAGCTAGAATATCATGTGCAGGGAATAAAGTGTCATTAGCCAGAAAAGATAAATCATACCTACACTGTAAAAAGCTTTAAATACCAAATATATGGACCACTGTCAGTCTTTATTGGGGCTCTATGAAGTTATATCTTAAATGTATATTCCCTACTAGACAGTCAAAATGCCACCATATTTATTCACCAATATTTATAAATATTGATCAAAAGTACTTTTGCAATTTTTTTAGAGGGGAGGGACTTTCTTCCCTCATAAAATCAGAGCTGAGATTCCCCAACTTTCCAAATTCTAATGTTAACTATCAGATGTTTGGATTTCTGGCTTATTGTCATTTAACTTATTTTTGTATTTTGTAATAAACATTTCAAGAGAAGAAGGATTTGCAACTAGCTATAAATTAGTTAACCAATTGCCAGAACCAATCTTGCCTACAACCCTTTACATTATCACTCTGTGGAAATAATTTCAGGGCTTCAAGGGGCCTCAGAGGTCATCCATTTTCTTTCTTTCCCTCTGTCTCTGTCTCTGTCTCTCTGTCTTTCCATCTCTCTCTCTCTCTCTCTCTCTCTCTCTCTCTCTCTCTCTCTCTCTCTCTCTCTCTCTCTCTCTCTCTCTCTCTCCTGTCTCTGTCTCTCTCTCTCTCTCTCTGTTTCTGTCTTTCTCTCTGTCTCTCTGTCTCTCTCTGTCCCTCTTTCTCTCTCTATCTCTTTCTGTCTTTCTCTCTCCCCTTCTTATGGCAGCCCTTAAGAGCAGAGGTTTTTATAGAGATCTCACATTTCTAAGAAAGCACACAACATAAATCTAGATATCTGGCTACAAGTATATTTGCCCTTGACATAACTTGGTGTCTTTGTTGGACACAGATTCTCATTATTGAATGTCATCTGTAGAAGCCTAAGATGTGACCCTTGCTTTTCAAAGATGCCAATAATAATAAATTTGGCACTTAACCATGGCCTTGTTTCTGTGATTGGTTATCCATTTTATGTGTGTCTATTTTATAGGAACAAGTCCATGATTAAGTGCCAAAGGTGACTCATGGGTTTATCTGACTCTCGGGTTTTATGTAGTTTTCATGCTTTATGAGCACACTGATATCAGGGAGGAGGGTATGGCATCAAAAGTAAAGAAAAAATACGGTATTCCAATGCAAATGCAAATACAATTTGGGTCATTTAAAAGCAGTGATTAAATGATGTGAGGATAATTTGTCATCAAGAATTACTGGGAGGGGCGGCTAGGTGGCGCAGTGAATAGAGCGCCAGCCCTGGAATCAGAAGGACCTGAGTTCGGAGCCGGCCTCCGGCCTCCGACACTTAATCCGCACAAACAAAAACCTAGCCGTGTAACCTTGGGCAAGTTACTTAACCCCAATTGCCCTAAAGGGGCGGCTAGGTGGCGCAGTGAGTAAGAGCGCCGGCCTCGGAGTTTGGATGACCCGAGATCAGATCCGGCCTCAGAAAATGAGCACCCACACATAAATAATGACTAGCCGTGTAACCTTGAGCAAGTTACTTAACCCCAATTGCTTTAAAAAAAAAAAAATTAAAAAAAAATTACTGGGAGCTGGATTGATTCAAAGATATTATTTCAAGAAGTCTTTTATTGTTGAATTCTAATATATTAATAAGCATGATAAAAAAGCTGCACTATTACTTTTCATTAAACAAAGGAATTAAATATCATTTTACCAAGTGTTTTCCACAAAAAGACTTCTTAGGATATTTCTCTTAAAACAACATGAATTGAGATTTCCACATATGATTCATCTGCAGAGCAATTATTGCCATAACCTTTTTCATCAGCAATTTTATACCTATAAATACGCATATATATCTCTAGAGTATCAATTCAGAGGATGTTGGTTAAAATTCCACTATACATGGGGCATACTGTTAAGCCCTAAGGATATAAATAATTCCTGCTCTCAATTAGCTTACAATCTAGTAAAGAAGATGAGATATATCTACAAGTAACCATAATAAAAATGAGAAAAAATGATCATGTATACACACACAAATGGAAAGAGGGAGGAGAGGAAGAGAGACAGAGAAAAAGAGACGGGGAGGAGATGGAGACAGAGAGGGAGATAGAGGAGAGACAGCAAAAAGAGGTGGAGAGAGTGGGAAGGATAAAAGGAGAGAGAGAATGGAAAGAAATAATTGTATGTATGAGGAGAGAGACGGAGAGGGAAAAGAGAGAAGGGGAGGGGGGAGAAGGGGAGAAAGAATGGGTAGGGTCGGAGGGAGGAAAACGGGAATTGGAGGGAAGAGACAAGAGGAAGGGTGGAAAGAGGGAGGGGAAAGGGAAAGGGAGAAGCAAGGATAACTCCCAGCTAGGGGATTGTGAAGGGAGACCAGTGAAAGCTTTATAAGAGAGGCAGGACCTAAAGTGGTCCTTAAAGAAGAGGAACGTTTTTAGTAATTAAAGAGGTTATTATAGGCATGGAAGATGGTATGCATGAAAGCCATAGAGATGGAAGAGATCAAGATGGGATTGAGGAATAGTGGCTATCCTATGTAGTGGATGAAGTGTTATGAAATATGGCTGACCAGAAAAGGACCTATATGTACAAAAATATTTATAGCTGTTCTTTTCTGGAGGTAAAGAATTAGAAGTTGAGGGGGATGTCCATCAATTGGGGAATGACTGAACAAGTTGTGATATGTGATTATGATGAAATGCTATTGTACTATAAGAAATGATGAGCAGGGTGCTCTCAGAAAAACCTGGAAAGACTTGCATGGGATGATACAAAGTGATCCCATTACTGGGCATATACTCAAAAAAGATCAAAAATAGAGGGAAAGGTCCTAAATAAGGCAGAGTATTTATGGCAAGATGTTTTGAAGTAGCAAAAATATGGGTGGAAAACAGTGCCCATGGATTGGGAATTGGATGACTATAAGTTGTTGTGTAGAAAAGAATATTTATAGAATTTATAGAAATGATAAATACAAAAAGTTCATGCAAACAGGAAGACTTCTGTTAATTGATAGATTAAAATAAATAGACCAGAAAGAGAATATACCTGATTACCACAATAATATAAAAGGGAATGAGCTTTTGAAACATCAGATCTGATGACAAATAAAATGACCAATTTTGTTTTGGGTTTTTTTTTTGGAGGGCAATTGGGGTTAAGTGGCTTGCCCAAGGTCACACAGCTAGTTTTTGTGTTACATGTCTGAGACCAGATTTGAACTCAAGTCCTCCTGACTTCAGGGCCGGTGCTCTATTTACTGCGTCACCTAGCCACCCCCAAAATGACCAATTTTGACTCCAGAGGAGTCAAATAAATTATTTTATTTATATCAAGTTTGAGGGTCAACTGGACATTTAGGTGAAGATGTCCAATAGAAAACTGGTGGTGCAAGACACTGGGGTTCAGGAGAGGGCAGGATTGGAGGTATAGATTTTGGAGCAATATTCAGAGAGACTATTAGTGAATTCACAGAGTGTTAAGCTTGCTAAGGAAGAAAGTGCAAAAAGAGAAGAGAGTTTAGGACACAGCCTAGAAAACTGCCCATACTTAAGGGACTGGAGGAGGAAATGCAAAGGAAAGCTAAATGGATTGGTTGGAAACTAAAGAAAAGAACTAGAAGGGAACAATGGGAAAGAAGGGAGAAGAAAGCATTCAAGGAAGAAGGGATAACCAACAGTGTCAATTTCCATAGAAATAACAGTGAACATTAGCTTTTAGAAAGGCATTGGTGATCTTGGAAAGAATATTTTTAGTGGGTGGTAAGGACAGAAACCATAATTGCAAGGGGTTAAGAAGTATGTGTTAGATAGTCTACCTTGCCAGAAATTTAGGGAGAAGGAGGAGAGATAGGTCAAAGTTGATTTGGAAATTAGGAAATCATTGATAGCTTTGGAGATTCCAGTTCCAGTAGTGATGGGGACAGAAGCCCATTTGGTTGGTGAGGAAATAGATTCAGTGAGTCCAGATTGTTCTCTCTAGAAATTTAGTTTGAGGGAGCAGTAGGGTCAAGAGAAGTTTTCTTAAAATAAGATAAACAATCTCTTTTGAAAGAGAGGAAGGATTCCAAAGTGGAAAGGATTGCCCTGGGAAATAGTTGGTTTTCCTACACAAAGTGTCTTTAAGAAAAGAGTGGATGACCACTTGTGGGTTAACTTGTAGAGGGAATTCCTGTTTAGATGCAGGCTGGAGTAAATGGTGGAGGAGGTCCTTTTAAACCCAGAGACTCTGAGTCAGTGAGAGAGAAGTAGAAGATGAATCAGAGGGAACAGTTGTTAGAGAAGGGCCATGGAGGAAAAGGGAAGGGAAGGAATCAAGGATAAAGGTGGAGGGGTTAGTTTTGGTAATGAAGAGGTTTATGCCATCCTCTAAGTCAAGGAAGAAAGGAGGAGAGAATAGAAGAAAACAGAGGAGAAGAATGAATTATCAAGCAGATCTAATTAAGATGTATAATAATTACTCAAACACAGGAAAAAGTTCATTTGGTCATTCACAACTCACTAATTGGCATCTGAGATTTGACCCATTATTCAATCATATAGATTTGTACATATTCACATAATGGAAGTAAGGGCAGAATGTTACAATAAAGTTGGGACTATTATCTTTTAAATATGTAAAATAGGGTCATCATTTTTTATGAATAAATTAGATTTTAACTGATATGCTTCCCAAGTTTGAGATTATAATTAAACTGATACTAATTTATAGAGCTGCTTACATTCTATTCCAAATCTTCATCCTCAGCCTTCTATAGAGAGATCAAAAGATGAAAATGAAAAAGTTCAGTTAGCCTCACTTTAACAGTACTTTGTACCATCACAATTCAAAATATGAGGCCACATTAGATTGAATTGTCCCTTCAACAGTTATCATTGCTTTCCATTCTGATGTTTATGAAGTAGGATCATAAGATTGTAGATTTTAGAAACAGAAAGGACTTAATAGTCATCTAGTCCAACCTTCTTGTTTTAGAGATGAGCAAGCAATGCTTAAACCCACACAGATACTAAGTGGTAGGATCAGGATTCAAACCCAGGTCTCTGGACTTTAAATCCCACACTCTTTCCACTTTATACATAAGGCATCACATTTTATTTTATTTTTAGAATTGTTCGGAGCCATTAATACTGGCATTTTGTATCATTTTCAATTGGTAAGGTGTCCTCACTGTGAGAATTATTGATCCAGTATTTTATATTATATTTCATTCTGTAATTGATTCTATTCTATAACCATATTCTGTATTCTATGTATTAAACCTAAGTCTCTTCTCTGAGTGAAGAAGCTCATGAGTTCAAAAGTCCAGTCTCTTTCTCTCAGAATTAGATGCCAAAAGTTTAGATTTCCTATTGACCAGTTTTAATTAAAGCAAAACTGAGATGAAGTTTAGAAAGTTCAATACATTTATACAACATTTCAATTCTAAGGGAATTGTTATCTCAGCACCAACTGCAAGTCACTTTGCACCAAGGAAGCTGTTTATCCCTCATAACATAAGCTCCTCATAAACTCCAAGGCATTTGTGTGTTATCCTTGGGAGGAAACAAACTGGCCTTGTCCCATCTTAACCTCATCCTTGTCAATTAAAGGTGGTCTCATCTTATTCTCAGGAGCCTATGAATCTGCTACTTTTGGTTCAGGATGCAGCTGGATCCCATAAATTCATAAAGCACTCTTTCAAGATAGAGAGGAATGGTCTGGGTCCCATAGTATGTAAACCCCTTCCCTTAATGTAACCAATGATAATCCCTCACTGCTTCCAGTCCCATAATCAATTATATGATTTCTGTTCTGTTTTTTGTTCTATGCTTACGAAAATGAATTGCATCTTCAATTCTGGGTCTTTGGCACAAAAGGAGGCATTATCCTTTTATTGGCAGGTAACACCCCTGTTAATAAAATGATATCATGTTCAGAAAAATTTATCTTTGTTGAATTTTAGATGCAACATCATAAAAATGTTTACATTAAAATTAAAGTCCCTTTCCCCTTATTTAGATCAAAGATCACTGACAAAGTACCTTCAATAGCTTGTGAAAAACATAGTAAATAATAAAATGTAATAGCTTGGCTAAAGCTGCCAAGCTATTTCATTTTAATTTTTATTATATTATTTATTTGTATTATATATGAAAGCTGCCAAGGTTTCATTTTTATTTCTGTATCCCCATAGCTTAGCAGAGCATCTGGCACATGGGAGGCATTTGATCAATGTTTGTTGACTGACTGATTGACTTTAATCATGAGGCCAAGCTGTCTAGCTCCCTCTTACCATAAAAGTGATCTCATGAAATAGAGAGAGTGTACAGAGAAGGAAGATGAAAATATAGTCATGACAATGTGCAAACTCAGATACAGGATGCTTTGATTCATTTTTAGGTGTTCTCCCCAAATGGCACTTGCCTGTGAGGTCTGTGATGCTTCAAACTGTAGACTGCCCATTCATTAGGCTGCTTTTTCCTGGTAGAGAAATACCAAATTACAAGGAGTCCTTCAGATGCAATCTCAACAGGAGTTCTTATTTGCTTTTAATATTTATTTTTATTATCTCAGCATTTAGCATTCTTATCATTGAAGAGCACACTGTACTATTTCTGGCTCCTTCACAATATGCTTCTCTTTGGATGTTTTCCTCTTCCTGGCAGCACAGTCTGCGAGTAAACAACTTCATAGGACAAGGGAGAAGAGACTCCAATATTTCAGCTTAAGGTCCCACACAGTGGAGTCTACTCAACTCTTGGAAAAAGGCTAGTAGAAGCCTCAACCTGTTTATCTACACAACTTGCACAGATCTTTGCTACTCTCCATCCCAACAGTCCAAAATGTCTGGTACAAAACTCATACATGCAAAGTATTTTTCCCCTTATTGAAAAGGAATTAGCTTTGATGGAATAATACCCAGGTTATCTATCTCCTTACCATTTAGTTTATTGCTTTGCCAAGATGGGACTGTTTTCCAGTTATCCTTGATGTGACTCAAAATGACAGAGATTCATTTTCTTTGAGACACTTTTAAAAATATCACTAAAAGGAAAATTTAGACTGAATAGCAAACAGTTTTTTGGTATTACTTGAACTACAACACACAAATATGCTCTGCTGTTTCCAAGGTGACACAAATTCTGTTCCTCTCAGAATCTTTCAAGACAGCTGGCAATCTCCTATCCCTTTGGGAAGAGAGGTGGAGAGGAGAGGGAAGGAATGAATATGTTACTGATAGGACTGTCCTACAAATTATTTGGGTTCAAAACCTTGTGGTTATCTTTGATAACTCCCTCTCCCTCACCTCCTGTAGCCATTCAGTTACCAAATGCTTATCATTTTCCCACTGAAACTCATCTTCCATATTTCTCTTTTCTATTCTCATACTCACAACCTTAAACAAACTCTTATTTCTACCTGCTGGGATTATTGCAAGTGTCTCCTAACAAGTTTTTCCATACATAGCCTAGAACATGGTAGGAACTTACTAAAAGTTGTTGATGGGCTAAGTGGTACAGTGGATAGAGAGCTGGACTTGCAGTCATCTGGCCTCTGGATATTTATTAACTAGCCAAAGGATGCTACAAGTCACTTAACTTCCCAGACTCAGCCTCCTTATTTGCAAAACAGGGATAATAATAGCACCTACCTCACACAGTTATTGTGAGGTTTAAAAGCCTTAAAATACTGTGTGTAATTACTATTCAATTGTATTCTATTACCTTTCCTATCCAATCCATTCTTTATTTTGCCAGAATAATCTTTCTTGTAAATACATCTGATCACTCAACTAAAAAAATACATCTGCTCCTCAACTAAAAAGAATCTTCAGTGGCTCCCTATACCTTCCCGCATAAAGTTCAAATTTCATTCGAGGTCTTCCACAATCAGATGCCACTCTTTCTTCTTTCCAATTTCATTCCACAAATCTCTCCTCCATATACTCTATTCTCCAACCAAATACTCTCTACCCCCAATAAGCCTTGTACCTATCCACTTTCATTTCTTTAGCTATTCCTAATATATGCAATGCCCTCCCTCCTCATATTTACCTATTAAATTCCTACCCACCCTTTGAAGTATATCAAAGATGCCATTTTCTCTCTGAAGACTTCCTTGATCCTACATGTTTCTAAGGACTTTTCCCACTCACAAATAACCTCATTTTGTATCTTCTTAATACACTAACCATGAATATTGTATATTGTCATTATCTGTGTCTTTTCACCCTATTAGACTATAAATCTAGTGGAACCATGTCTTATCCAAATTTAGCATCCCCTGTGCCATGCCTAGTTATAGCAAAGATTTTTTTAAACGTTGGATGCAATATGGCTTTTGACCTTATCATTCAACCAAAAACATAAGGGCATAATTCAGGAAGACCTTAGTTCCAATCCTGCCTGTGTGACCTTGGGCAAGTCTCTTAACTTCTCTGAGCCTCAGTTTCCTCATATAAAAAATGAAAATAACAATAGCACCTAACTCACAGGGTTGTTATAAGAATTAAATGAGATAATATATAGGTAAAGCACTTTGCAAACCTTAAAGACCTAACTAAATGCTAGCTATAATTTTTATGATTATCATTATTTCTGTTATTATTATATCATTGAGGCTCCTTGGTTAGTGTACCAATTTTCCAGGAAGGGAGCAAAACCATGTCTTGCAAGTTTGTGAAGGCAAGGATGATTTCTAATTTAAACTGTGCATCTCCCTAGAATTTAGTACCTTGTAGCTACTTTGGAAATGCCTGTTGAATAAATACATTTATTGCATTTCCTTAGTGCCTACTGCTAAGGAGACAATCATAAAACTTTAGGAATATATACCAATATAACTGGAATTGACCTTAGACATCACTCAATCCATTTATTTTATTTCTCCAATCCCTAAATTGCAGTGGGTGCATTATCCTGGGCTTTGCCTCTTTACCCAAAGAGATATGAGACTACTGTGGATATATCATATATAGATATATGTGGATAATATATGGGTATTAAAGGAAGATGAGGGAATAGCTTCTCCAAACACCGTAAGAGCAGAATTAGCACCAATCTTTTCTATAGTTACAATAATTAATATATAAAATTATATAATATATAAATATTTATAATGTCTTTATACTACAAAATAATTCTTTAAAGTTTGCAAAACACTTCACATTTATTATTTCACTTAGAAATTATATGGTAGGGGCAGCTAGGTGGTGCAGTGAGTAGAGCGCCAGCCCTGGAGTCAGAAGGACCTGAGTTCAAATCCCGCCTCAGACACTTAACACACACAAACAAAAACCTAGCCGTGTGACCTTGGGCAAGTTACTTGACCCCAGTTGCCCTCCAAAAAGCAAAAAAAAAAAAAATAAAAGAAATTATATGGTAAGTACTGCCACATTCATTTTATGGGTAAAGAAAACTGAGGTCCACTGAGGTTAAAAGACTTGCCCAGAATCACTCAGCTAGTAAGTACCTGAGGCAAGGCTTTAATTCATGTCTTCCTGACTTTAAATTCAGCATTTTACCCACTATGTCATGCCACTTGATCATCAAAGCCACTCAGCAATTAATCAACAAGCATTTATTAAGTGCCTATTGGGTCCAAGACACTGCTAGGAATAAAGAGACAAAAGCGAATCAATTCTTGTTCTATAGAAGTTTACAGTCTTGCTAGGGGAAATAACATATATATATATATATATATATATATATATATATATATATATATATATATATATATATATGTATGTATGTATGTATGTATGTATGTATATGCAAGATAGATACAAGATGATTTGGGGGCAAAGTTCCCAGCAGCTGGAGGAAATCAGGAGGAGGTTTCAGGTCGGAGGTAGTCCTTGAGCTGAGCCTTGAAGTAAGTATGGGTTCTGAGGAGCAGAAGAAGGTAAGGAGTGCATTCCAGACATGGAGAACAGCTAATGCAAACTCACAGAGGAAAAAGATTAAGTGTTGTGTGTGAAGAACAGTAAAAAGACCAGTTTGGAAGCATGAAGTCATTGGTTCTATGATTCACATTAAAACAGAATTCATTAAAGAGTGACCCATGGTACAACTAAAATTAGATTCATATTCTTTTAAATGTCTTGTGAATCACGCTAAAGAGGGCTGATCTCTACCCTGGGTCACAGTGTATATTTTGAGACAATTTCCCTGTGAAGTTACTAGCAACGTTCTCAAGGCAAGAAGATGCCAACTACACTTTTATTTTCACATCTGTAGATAAAGTTTAGTGACTACAAAAGTTAAGATTAATCAAATCAATGAGCATTTATTAAGCTCCTACTGTGTGTCAGACATTGTCCTAAGCTACAAAAGTAAATTTATTCATTTTTTAATAAACAAGCTTATTTGTACCCATATACCTTATAGAGCTGCTATCACCTTCAAAGTGGCTCTCCTGAGTATATCACCCTCTACTTATTCTAATGGTGCTGGCAATGATCAAAACAGCTTTCAAATCTTATTTTTGGAGCTTCCTTTAGAACCTGTGACATTTTCTTTTATGTATACTCAAGGATGGCAGATCACCAGCTCTGTGAAGGTGGGTTCTTTGAAAACAACCAAACATCCTTGAGAGTTGTCTGGTAGACAAAGTAGTTGACACTGTGACGTATAAAAAATGGATTGTGACTCTTAAATGCATTAGATTTGGGTTTCTTTTTGTGAACTGTAGCATTCAAAGGCAAAGCCAAAAAGAGGTGCTTCAAAGTTACTCTGAAGAGTCACTCTAAAGAGATAGCATTCACATGGAATAGACCTAGAGTATGTAAACATAAATCTGAGGAAGGGGGGGACTTTCCTAGGCTGCAAGGCCTATGGTATTCTTCCACTCAGAAAACTCTAATGACTCTATCAAATAAAAATTCCTTTGTTTGGCATTCAAAGCCCTTTACAATCTGACTTCCCCTTCCTTTCTAGGCTTATTATATACTCCCTTTACATACTCTATGATTCTAGGCAAGCTGTTTTTCTTGTTACCTCCTGTCTTGAGACTTTGCCTAGGCCATTGTCTCTGGCTGAAATTTACTCCCTCCTCAAGACAGTGCATAAGGCTTTTGGGAGGGGTGGCTAGGTGGTGCAGTGAATAGAGCATTGGCCCTGGAGTCAGGAGGACCTGAGGTCAAATCCAGCCTCAGACTCTTAACACAAAAACTAGCCATGTGACCCCAATTGCCCAAAACAAAACATAAGGCGTTTGAGATTCCCCTAGCTGCTAGGGCCATCCTCCATCCCACCTCAATTGCCTTCTACATACTATACTAATATACATATAATAATAATTATTATTTCTACCAATATAATGTAAACTCCTAAACAGTGACAGTCTTATTTTTGCTTTTGTATCCCCAGTCCTTACCATGGTGCTGGATTGACTCACAGTAGATCCTTAATAAGTGCTCAGTAATTGTATTCTTAAACAGTCATTTTGGTCACACTTCATGCACTGTTTCTTGGAGATGCTGAAGTGGCATGTGAGGAAGAGAAGGCCAGGATCTTTCATGGTCCTTAAAGTCAAACACTGTGAGGAGTTAAAAGTTTGCTAACCTTTACTCCAGAAAGATGAACTCCTGATCTGTACCATTGGGGAAAAAAGATGTAAAAATGTCTTTGTAGCCCAGCTGCCACCTCGATTCTGCCAGCCCTTATCTCATGGGAACCTCCTCTAATAACAATGCAGTACCCTGCTAAGTTTCAAATAAATCTGGGGCACCACACAGTTTGGCTGGGACTTAAAGGGGGAGGGGAAAGGAAGGGGAAGGAAAACTATGTAACTATGTGGCTTCGTTCTGTTTTATCACAAAACCAGGTGAAATTCTCAGCATTCTATTTTGACCTTGGGGGTATTCTTGAAAATCAACCCTGAAACAATGCAAAACTTTTAAAGTTCTGGCAAATCAAAACAGGAAAAAAATATATGTAAACCATTTACCTGAAACCATACAAAACCGATAATAGAGGATTTTGCAAAGTTCTGTTTATGAATATCCAAGAGTTTAAAAAACCAAATCATATTCAGATGGCCAAGCACCAGGGAGAAATGAATACCATGTGCCTTTCCTCTAAATTATATTTTTAAAACAGCAATAATGAAAAGAAAACATTTTTAAATGGACAGTTCGAAGCATTTTGAACCAAAAAGCTTTATATTCTGATACTTTATAAGGACAACAGGGGAACCTCTGAGGGAATATTCTTTTTTGACCAGGTAAAACAAAATGTGGCCCCCTCCCCTCTCTCCTACACAAGTAAAACTGAAATAAAGGTATGAGATAAACGTCTTTCTACTTTCCAGTGTTAGATATTTATGGAGAGAAAGAGTTTACAAAGACAGCAGCTACATTGGATGTCGGAATTCCTTTTCCCACCTCATGGGGAAAAAACCTATGAAGCACTCCCCCCAAAACCCTCTAAGAGACAGGATCTTCCCCCATCCTGGGCCCTAGCCTGTTGGGATGGCATTTACTTCTCTAAACAGATCTCTAAGTTATGAAAATATCTTCCTTTCTACCATATAAGAAACGATAAACGTCACATTTCCAAATAGCTTTGTATGTCAGTTTATTTTTATTCTCCACCCCCAACTCTACCCACTCAACTTGGGAAGGTGAAATAAATTATTTTTAAAAATCTGTACATCATGGTAAAATTACATACCAATACCAATTAATCACCAGGCCAATTTCTTTGTCACAAAAGAAATCATGACTTTACAAGTCAGAGTACAGGTTTAATACTAGAAAGAATTGTAGACATCACTTATTTCAAACTCCTTCATTTTATTTTTTTATATAGATAAGAAAATTGACAGCCAAAGAAATAAATTATTTGACTTATCCAAGGTCACAGGGTTAATAAATGGCTATCTTCAAATGAACTATCACTTGCTATTATAAGTAGTTATACTGATACCTGTTTCCCTTGAACTCTGCTGTGGTCCAAGCTGTGAGAGTGCCCAGGTACCATACATGCTGCTCTGACGTTCACTGTTTAAATGTTTCTGCTTTCTGACTAATTAGGTGACACAGTGGATAGAGAGCTAGGACTGTAGGTAGAAAGACATGAATTTGAATTCTGCCTAAGAAACTTACTGGCCATGAGACGCTGAGCAAGTCACTTAATCCCTGTCTGCCTCAGTTTTCTCAACTGTAAAATTGGGATAATAATAGCACATACTTCCTAGAGTTGTTAGGGAAATGATGTATTTGATTTTTTTTAAAGTGCTTAGCATAGTATCTGACACATAATAAATGATTATTTCCTTACTATTTTTTAAATAAATGTTTTCCTGGTGTTTTTTTCTTTCTTACATCATTATCAATTCCAAATAAATACTTCTCTTACTACCTAGTAGTATCATCCCTTGTAATAAAGTGCAGCTGAACAAAACAAACCAATACATTTGTCATGTGATATGACTATAGGTCATTCCATCCATACCACCCACTACTTCCCTGTAGAGAAGAGGTAGTCAGGCATACTATCATATGGTCCCTGGGACAGACTGGTTTGTATTTCCAATGTTATTTTCCTTTCCATTAATGTGGTGATTGTGTAGACTGTCCTCCCAATTTTTCTTATTTTATTCTGCCTAAGTTCATACAAGTCTTCCAAAGTTTCTCTGAATTCTTCATATTCTTTGTTTCTCATGGCAAACACATATTCCGTTCCAGTCACATACTACATTCTCTCCTGCCCCTCCCCAGTCATTCTACAATCAATGAAAGCCTATTTTTGCTTTCCACTCTTTACTATCATACTTTGCTGAAAATATTTTAAAGTACGTGAGACCTTATTGATTTTGACCTCTCGATATGCCTAGTAGCTAGAGTATGAACAGTGTGACTTTTCAGACAAATCCACATTGTTTTCAGAATGGTTGGACCTCTCAGTTCTACCAACAGTGTAGTTCATATATCTTGAAAATAATGCAGAATTATTCCTTATTACTACAGTCTTATGATTACATTTTTCAAAGTCTATGGGTCAAGTGAAAAGCCCAGATCACTGTTAAATTTGAGTGTTTTGAAAAAAAAATTTACTGATAAAATCTGTGATTTTATCTGTGTTTGGAGTAGGTAGGGGAAGTAGGTATATAATTTATGAGAGTCTTAGACCATTGTCTGAGGCTCTGAGTATTTCAATGACGTATTTACAGTCACTAGAGTAAAGAACTGTCAGAGGCAGGTCTTAGACCCAGGTCTCCCTGATTCTATTCACTAAACTAGCCTCCTGTTCACTAAGTCACTGTTCAAAGGAAATGGAAAGACACTAACATTTGAGTAGGTCTTCAGTCCTGAACACCTTTTTCAGATAGAAGGTTTATTTATTCCACTTGTCAATTTATAACTGAAGCATATATACTACTTTATTTTGTTATATCCAAGCCCCCTTAGAGATACTTTTGTCTATAAATGCTGCTGGTACTTAAGATTCCATGAAGTGTCAGATTCAGTGGAATTACCATCATAATAATTATAATTCAAAAGAATTATGAAGAAAACTCTATTGCATCTGGTGATTGATTTTAGGATTGAGGAAGAGGGAAGATTCAAGCATAGAACAGCAGATTACATATATACTTTAAAGTTAGAAAGCATTTTACATATACTATCTCATTATTTCTTTTGTAAACTTTAAAGCATTATGTCAATGTCAGCACTATGGAAAATATATTTGATTCTCATAATTACCTTGTGACATAAGTAGGGTAGGACAAGTTAGCCCATTTTACAGATGAGGAAAAAGGCTTCCAAAGGCTAAGTGTCTTGCCAAGGGCCACATCTAATAAATGGCAAAATATGAGTTAAAATATATGTCAGAACTCAAGATACAAAGAAACCACAACAGGGAACTTGGTTGAAAGGAAAGCGATGAGACTAGTTTTAGATATGTTAAGATAATGGCAGCAACTCTAAATGGAAATATCCAGTAGGTAGTTAGAGCCTGGAAAAGACACTGGGACTAAAAAAGTAGATTTGGCTGTAGCCATAATAGAAGTGATTGTTAGAGCTGTGAGAGAAAAGGAGCTCTCCAAAGATAATGAGTTATGAGAAAAGGGCTGAAGGCTCAACCTTAAAGTCACATTTAAGGGGTAAAGGAGAAAATACAGTGAAAGGAATCCAGGTTTTCAGTAGTATATCCCTTAATGAAAGGCACTATATAAACCAAAATATTCATTGTAGTTATTTTAATGATTCCAGAAAATTAAAAACAAAGTTCATGACTATTAAATGAAAAATGGCTGAGCAAGGTATGGTCTAAGAATGTTATAGCTATTATTTTGCAATAAGAAATGATAAAGATGAAAAATTCTGAGAAAAACAGGATGACTTCTAAGCACATTTGCAGAGTGAAGTAGACAGAACTAAGAATAACATGTATAACTACAGTGATGCAAATAAAAAGAAGAAAAAGAAACTGAACTTTGAGAAAATATTATTACCAATTAAGAAGTAGGGTATGGGGCAGCTAAGTGGCACAGTGAATAGAGCACCAGTCTTGGAGTCAGGAGGACCTGAGTTCAAATCTGACTGTAGACACTTAATACTTACTAGCCATGTGACCTTGGGCAAGTCACTTAACCACTATTGCCCTGCCTTCCCCCCTCCAAAAAGAAAAACAAAGAAAAAGAAGCAGGGCACTATAGGGACTGCATGTCATATATGCAATGAAACCTAGTCACTGTAATATTTAATTATTGTTTATTGGTTTTATCTTTGTTATATGGGAAGGTTCATTGTTAGCAGAAGATGGTAGTTATCTGGAAAAGATTGTGCTATAAAAAGGTATAAGCAGAGCATATTTTAAAATAAGCAAAAATGTATTGTAAACTATATGTTCTGATTTTATAGGCAGGGACTGTATAACAATGTTCCTATCACCAAATTCCCCAGATTTTATTCCCCCAAAACTTAAGTGTTAAGGAAAACAATTAAACTCCTATGAGAAAGACAGTTGCTAGTGAAAATTAAAAGTTAAGTTTTCACTATTAAGCCTAATAATTAATAATTAAATCTAACAATAGTCCTAAAACTATTTTGTCATTAAGAGTTTTACATAAACTGGAGCAATAAATCCTTAAATCTCAAAAGTGACCCATTTAATCTTCCTTCCAATTCAATAAAAATGCATTAATTGTCCATCATATATGTACAGGGGCAGCTAGGTGGTACAGTGGACAGAGTGTTGGGCTTGGAGTCAGGAAGACTCATCTTCCTGACTTCCAATCTAGCCTCAGACACTTATTGGCTATGTGATCATGGGCAAGTCACTTAACCCTGTTTGCCTAAATTTCCTCATCTGTAAAATAAACTGGAGAATGAAATGGCAAACCACTCCAGCATCTTTGCCATGAAAATCCCAAATGGGGTCGAAAAGAGTATGATATGACTGAAATGACTGGATAACAATATATATTTACAAGCCACTATATAAGCTTCTTGAGGGAGGAGGAGAAGAAAGAGAAGGGGGAGAAAGAAGAGGGGCAGGAGGAGAAGAAGAAGAAGAAGAATGCAGCTAGGGGTATCAGAAAATATGTTGTGTTGAGTGGTTTCTGAGCTGTGATGTGAAGGAAGTAAGGGTTTCTATGAGACAGACATGAAGACAGTGTGCACTCCAGAGGTGAGAGACCCTTTTCATAAAAAAATGGAGGCTGGAGATGGAATGCCAATGGCAAAGAACAGATTGCCAGTGTTACTGGAATGCAATATATAAATCAGTCAATTAAGCAATTATTATGCGCCATACACTGTGCCAGGGATACAAAGACAAAAATGCAGGGTGTTCCAAAAGCCCAAAGACAGTATTTTAAGGTAAAGTTTAAAACTGCATGCAGTCTTTTGGGATACCCTGCATAACAGTTTTTGCCCTCATGAGCTTATAGTTTCTCTAGGAGGTATCTGTGGGAATATAAAGGAGAATTACATGAAATGACTGGAAAGAAAGGTGGAAAGACAAATTGCAAAAGGCTCATATTCCAAGTTAAGAAGTTTGAATGTTCTCTGAGAGATTATATGGATGAGACCTGAGATAGAATTTAGTCCAAGCTTTTTATTTTACAGATGAGGAAACTGAGGTCCAAAGAAGTTAAGTGACTTACCCAAGATTACACAGCAAGCTAATAGATAAAGGACTAGGATTTAGATATAAGTTTTAAATCACTTTAGAATGAAAAGGGTCTTAAAGATATCATATTACTGTAGGCATGCTTTGCTAGTTTATCTTAAATTTTAAAACCTTTTAAAACATGGTAATCTTTATTTTTTGCTTTTTGGAGGGCAATTGGGGTTAAGTGACTTGCCTAAGGTCACACAGCTAGTTTTTGTGTTAAGTGTCTGAGGCCAGATTTGAACTCAGGTCCTCCTGACTCCAGGGACGGTGCTCTATTCACTGCGCCACCTAGCCTCCCCCATGGTAATCTTTATGCAAATACATTGCAATGCAAGATTAAAATAAAAATAACTAACACAAATGTGTTTAAGGGAGTCTGTGATAATAAGAGAGTACCCTTATATGAAAAATCAAGGATCTCTAAGGGTCCTCCCAGCTCTCACATTCTATAATATTGTACATCTATATTCCACATCTACCAATCAATTAATATTTATTAATCACCTATTATGTACCAAATTTAAAGAGGGCTCACAGACCAGTCAGCTTCTCATTTCTCACAAACTGCATTCCTTGGACTTGGACTCTACTGTCATTATGCTCCCAGAATAATACATCACTTTGGTACTTAGATCTCTTCAGTTCCCTCTGCCCCTCTGTTCATAGGGCTAGAGAGCTGAACAAAGAACTTCTCCCAAATCCTCCATTTAAAGGAGGCTCACAGAACAGCCAACTCTTCATTTCCTACCAGCTGAACTCCTTGGACTGGATTTCACCATGACCCTGGTCCAAGCACCTTCTCTCTATCACCCTCTCCCCCTTTTCAGGTTTCTTTTGTGTATTGCCTCCCCCTTCCCCAATTGTAAATTCCCTAAGGGCAGAGACTCTCTTTCTTTTTCTTATTTGTATCCCCAGAGCTTGGCACAGTGCTTAGCATATAGTAGACAATAAATGTTTATTGACTGACTGGTCCTGTGCTAAGTTTTGGAGATAAAAAGACAAAAAAGAAAAACTCTGTACTTGAGGGGCTTAAAGCTAGGCAAAGGAGACAACATGTAACTACACTGGTATGTGTAAAATATGTTTGTTCTTCAGTGATGTACGACTCTTCATGACCCCATTTGGGGTTTTATTGACAAAGATACTAGAAGGGTTTGCCATTTCCTTCTCCATGTCATTTTACAGATGAGGAAACTGAGGCAAACAGGGTTAAGTCACTTTCCCAGAGTCACACAGCTAGGAAGTGTCTGAGGCCAGATTGGAATTCAGGAAAATGAGTCTTCTTGACCCTAGGCTTGGCATTCTATCTACTGTACCAGCACATGAGGTGATTTTTTTTTGGACCAGGACTTTATATCTTGCATGGACTAAATCGATCACTACTGATCATCTTGAGAACTTCGACCTCTGTTTCTGACCTGGACCAATTCATCTTTCCTTAGGCAATCTGGTTGGCCCCCTATTCCTCAAGCTTATCACACTTATTCTGAACTGAGTGCAAACACCCAATCAGCACAGCCCATTACAGTTCAGTACTCCCCAAATCAGGAGATCTATGCCAGCCTCAGCCTCCCCAGGAGCTGGGATTACTAGCATATGCCATCACACTTTGAAGATACAAAATAATTTTGGGGAAAAGGCTCTAGAATCTGATAGATTCAAGAAAGGCTTGAAGGTGCTGCTTCACCTTGAAGAGGAAGGAAATGAGAAATCATCAACATAGTCCTCTGAAAAGAGAAAGACATGGTCCACGTAATAAATGGGTTTCAGAAGACTTTCTTTACAGAATTTTCATATGATTTTAGTCCTATGAACCTAGAATAATATTTACAGAATAAGTTTCAGTGGATGAAGCCATTTCATTTTTTCAAGAAACACACATTTTACAGTCATCACTGGTGTGGTCTACTTTAAAAAATTAAAGAAATAAAAAGAAAAATGTTTACAAAGCACATTAAGGTTGTGACAGCCATGGGGAGAGGTAAGGGGTGGGGGAAGGGAAACAGGCAGGTAAAAACAAGAGTTACCATTATCCTTCAGTCCAGACTTTGTGGGAGACTAGGAGAACTGGGTTGTACATTCAGAACCAAGCGCCAGCGTTAACTTTGGAATTTCCTGGCTTGTGTTAGTCTGTGTCACAGGCTTGACTTTATATAAACAAAGCCCTTTTTTATACTAACCAGTATGTACTTTGGCCCAGCAAATCTAAGGAAATTGTTCATAGCGCTCTAAGTAAAAACCTGCAGTACATTTGCGGATATCTGCAGAACAGAACAAAATCCAACAAAATAGGGTTTGAACATAGTACTGGGAAGCAAATAATTCTTTTTTTGGATGAATTCAAATAATGCTCCTTTCATCTTCAAAATGCTTATAGACATTGCTTATTCCTCACAGTTCTGTGAATTGTGAAAATACTTCAGGATTATGAGCTCTGTTCTTGTACACATGATGAAACCAAGAAGAAATTCAAGCCAACAAGTCAGCAGGCATTTATTAAGTACTTACTATGTGCCGGTCACTGTGTTGTTGAGAGCTGACTTAAATGTTATTGCTGATTTTTTTTGTCTTTTACCACTAGAGTTTCATCTTTTTATTCTATGTATAATTTAATTACATATGTAGAATATTTCAGGAACATTTGAAATGTACCTCAGTTGGGTATCTAGGTGGCTATGAGCCAGCCCATGAAGAGCTGGCCATGCCAAATGACAATCCCATTGAGTTTTCCACAGAAAAAAAAATCAAGCACAATTCTAAGATAATAATAACAATAGTGCAGTAAGGTTTGCAAAGGGTTTTACATGTGTTTGGTTTATTTGACCCTAGTAACCTTGTGCAATGGGTACTATTATTATTCCAACTTTACAATGAAGCTGAGAAAGGACTTATTCAGAGACATGTTAACTACTGTTTGAGACAAGATTCAAATTCAGGTTTTCCTTACGTCAGCACTATCCACTGAATTGCCTAGTTTCCTCAAGATAAATATACATATTTAGACGTATATAATTTTTTTTCAGAGAAAACAGTTGCAATTGTTTCATTTTACTTGTAAACCAAAGTATGAAACTATATTTAATAATTCAAAGTACAACACCATTGTCCTTAATTTCCCAGTAGTATTACAGTGGCACCTCATTTATACAGTATCATCAGGAAAGATATTTCTCATAAATAAAGTTTTCTGATTAATTAAAGCCATCCCTTTGAGTAGCAAATTAAGGTTTTCTTTCTACCATGTCAGATATAAGTCTTTCTGAAATGCATTATAGCTATATGCATTCTTAGTAGTGGATATTACTAAATATTTAACTTTTTCTAGATGATTCATGGTCCATATTATGAACATTAATCATTTTGGGGGGTCTAGACTCAGAATTTCATCAGTGTGGGAAACATCCTATATGGAAACATCAAAGAAGATCTGCAACTCTTCTATGATTTATAATCTTAGACAGTTGCCTGAGACAGTGAGCAGTCTAAGGTCATATAACTATGATGAATCAGAAGCAGATCTTAACCTAGGTCTTGCTGAAACCAAGGCTGGCATTCTACATACTGTGCCATCACTACCTCTCATCAGGTATCACATTATGTTGTAATATAGCGATAGCCTCAGTGGTGACTGAGTAATGGAACATTCTTTGACCCTATACTAAGTAGTCTCAGACAACTATGCTTCTGAGTTCTCTTCATCCTCATTGTCCCCATCATTTCTTCCAGTCCAAGAGCCCTCTACTGGCTTTGTTTGTTTCTTTTTTAAAAAGGCTATCATTCAGCTGCCATCTTAGAATCTTTGTTCTTTGGGGTAGCTAGGTGGTGCAGTGAATAGAGCACCAGCCCTGGAGTCAGGAGGACCTGAGTTCAAATCCAGCCTCAGTTACTTAACACAAAAACTAGCCATGTGACCTTGGGCAAGTCACTTAGCCCCAATTGCCCTCCAAAGAGAAAAAAAAAGAATCTTTGTTCTTTGATCATGTTCATCTTACCACTCCTCAGTCCTGGATAAGTTCAATTCAACAAGCATTTATTAAGCACTTAGTATATGCAAGGTACTATGATGAATCTCACCATTTGTTTTCCACTCAGTCTGCTGAGCATCCTGAAAAATCAAGAAGTCGTGGAATTAAAAAATATCAAAGGTCAAAGGTAGAATGTACATGATAGGCAACCATCCTGCCTTTTGTTGTAGTTATTATTCACTTGTTTCTGTCATGCCCGACTCTCTGTGACCCCATTTGGGGCTTTCTTGGCAAAGATACTGGAGTGGCTTGCCATTTCCTTCTCCAGTTCTTTTTACAGATGAGGAAACGGAGGTAAACAGGATTAAGTGACTTTCCCAGAGTCACTCAGCTAGTGTCTGAGACCAGAATGGAACACAGGTCTTCCTTGAAGACTTGGAGCTGTATAAAAGACCTCAAATGATAGGGTTATCATTATACTTTTGGATAGCTCTAATTGCTAGAAAGTTTGTTTTGTTTTCTGTTTTTTCTGAAATCAAGCATAAATTTGTCTCTGAGAAAATTCTCATTTCTTCTGTCTTCTGGGTCAAATTGTGTAATAGCCTGATTTGTCTCCTACATGATAGGCCTTCAACTACTTGAAAGCTGCTATCATATCTTCCCTCTTGAGCATTCTCTTATACAGGCTAGACACCTGTACTTCTTCCAACTGGTAGGAACTCCAAGTCTTTTACCATTTTGGTTGCCTTCTTCTGGATATTCCTTAATGTATCAATATCTTACTTAAAGTGTGGCACCCAAAACTGAAAACAATAGTGCAGCTGGCAGCCTAATCAGTCTACAATATGGTGGGAAGTGATGCTTCCATTAACGCAGGCCAAAGCTGCATTAGCCTTTGGGGTTGGCATGTCAAGCTACTGATTCATATTGAGTTTGCAGTCCACCAAAACCTCCAGATCATGCTGACAGCATATGTACATGGAGTCACTCTAGAGGACTGTCTCCACTATTACCAGGAATTATGAACGTCCTTATGTATAACATCTAACAGATTAATTGTTGCTCACTGAAGCCTCTTCCATCATTTTTTTACTAATATAGGTGAGGATATCCACCTCAATTCCTGATGCTGAGGCCCTGACTGATACTCAGCTTCCTTTTAACTTCATAGCACCTTGTGTTTTAGACCCTAGAAAATGGGATAGGGTATAGTTAGGTAGAGGGGAGTATATTCAAAATGGTGAGAAAAGATCAGAAGGTGGGAATGGTTATAGTGTATTAATAAGATATGAGAAAACTAACCACATGAGGGCAAAAGTTTCATGTTAGGGAATAATGGCATTGAGTAGTAGAAAGAGCATGGGATCTGGAGTAAGGTGGTCTAGGTTCAAATTCCAGTTCTGAAACTTGATAGTTGTGTGACCCTGACCACCTCTTAGGGGTAAGTTTGCCTAATTGTTAAATGGAGTTGATAAATACCTTACCTACCTCATTGGGTTGTTGTAAAGAAAGTGATATGTAAATGTGAGTTATTATTAATACTGTTTCAGTGTCAGTTAAGGTAGGATCAGATTGTTGAGGACATTGAATATTAGGATGAAGACAATGGACTTTAGCCCATAGTCAATGAAAAAGACAATGGGGATTCTGGAATAGGGAAATGGAATGACCAAAGAGGTATTTTTGAAGGTCAGGTTGTCAGTGATACACAAGACGATCATCAGGGAGACAAGTCAAGAGTCTACTTCAACTGTTTAACAGGAAATGCCAGACCAGACTGGCCAAGGGAGGAGGAGGCAATGTGTTCAGAAGTGGGAAGGGAGAAAAAAAAAGGAAAAAAATCTCAGAGTTTAAGTCACTAAGACTTGACAGAACTTAGTGACAGATTGCATATAGGGGATAAAAAGAGTGGGGTGTCAAAGTAGCTCCAAGGTTTCAAGACTCTAACTGCATAGGGTTGTCAGAGACAAAAATAGAGAATTTTAGTGGGGAAATGAATTCCGTATGAAAGATGAAAATATTCATTTGAGACAAGTGGAATTTGAGGTGAAGGTAGAAAACTGAAGTGGAGAGGTCTTACAGGGAATTAAAGATACTCGAACAAAATGGGATGCTATACAAAGTTGGACTTGGAAAAATATTGAGAAAATGTATCCCTTCCCTTTTGCTGTAGATATGGGGAACTACAGGTATAGAATAATGCATATACTGGTAGATACAGTTGATGTGTTGACTGCTTTTTCTGAACTATTTTCCCCACTTCTTTCTTAATTTTTAATAAAAGAGATAGCATGCTAAAAAAATAAGGAGGTAAAAGGAAGGTCTATTTAGAAATAAATGTGATGTAAAAGCCAAAAAACCAACAAAAATTAATCAAAATTTAATATTATAATTTAAAAACACAACCCTGGAGGATAAAGGAGAGGTTTTCTTTTTTGTCAGTTCATGTCTATAGTCTTCTTTTAAAACCTGGATAAAAATTTCTCTCTTAAAGAAAAGAACCATAATAAATGCTTGGTTTCTATTCAATTAATTTCATTTGCGGACGCTTTGCTTTGTGAAAATTGTTTTCCAGGTGTTGTTGTCTCACTTCTTAAAACTATATAGGTGTGAATTTCTCATGTCTTCTGTATTCCTTCTCAGACCACTGTGTAGTGCTCCAGAGTAGGGAGTTTATCAATATTAATTTAAACTAAAAGGGAGCAGTTTGGGATGGACAAAGAGGGAATATTTTAAAATAATTTTTTTCCAAAGGAAGATCTGCTTTCTATCTTTTCCACACTCCCCTATTTCCCATCCTCTTACCTATTGAGGAAGCAAAAAAAAGCAAAATCCTGTTTACAAACATGTATGGTCAAGCACAACAAATTCTCACACTGGTCATGTCTTAAAAAAAAAAAATCTCTTTCTGTACTGAGTCCATCACTGTCTACCTACAGGTAGGTAGCTTGTTTCATCATAAGTCCTCTAGGATCATGATTCCAGTTGTTTTTTAAAAGTAGTCTGTCTTTACAAAATTGTACTTATTGTATAATCTGTTCTGCTTGTTTTGCTCATTTCAATATGCATCAATTGCCAGGTTTCTCTGAAACCAACCCCTTCATCATTTTTAATAAGTCCATCTTTACCTGTTATTTCTTGAGTTTCACTAAGCACTAGACCAGGAAGAAGGCAACAATCTGTGAAGAAAATTGCGAGGTAAAAAGTATAGAATTTTTTATATCTGTAATATGCCTTATATGGGACATCTAGGTGGCACAGTGGATAGAGTGCTGAACCTAGAATCAGGAAAATCTGAGTTCAAATCAGGCTTCAGATACTAACTACTTGTATAAGTCTGAACAAGTCACTTAACCCTGTTTGCCTCAGTTTCCTCATCTGTAAAATGAGCTGGAGAAGGAAATGGCAAGCTACTCTAGTGTCTGCCAAGAAAACCCCAAATAGGGTCACAAAAAGGTGAAAATAACTGAAATTATGTAATAACAACAATACTTAACAACTAAAATTATACCAAAACATTTTTCCTCCAAAAGAAGCCCAGAAGATCCCATATCTCTTTGTACAAGGCAGTTATGAAGCTTCTGATTAGTGTTTGATTAACATGAGTTAACAAGATAACAACAACAGCAACAATAATATGCAGTTTAGGAAAAGTTTTGAATAATATAGCTTATTAGCATTTCTAGGAAATCTTTGTCATCTTTCTTTTCTTCTTCCTCTCCTTCTTCTCCTCCTCCTCCTCTTCCTCTTCTCCTTCTTGTCTTTCTTCCCCTTATTCTTCTTATTCCCTTTCCTCTTCTCTTCCTCCTCCTCCTTTCTCTTCTTCTTCTTCTTTTCTTCTTCTTCTTCTCCTTCTCCTTTTTTTTCTTCTTCTTCTCTTCCTCTTCTTTGTTCTTCTAATTCTCTGTGAACTTGTTTGCATAGGAACTCCCTTTGTGGAACTCCTATTATCACTACAAATTGGAACTTGCTCTTCTATTTCTAGTGTTACAGAGTTGCCTGCAGGGCACTGAGAGGTTAGGGTCTCATAGACAGTACATGTAAGAGTCAGGATTTCAATCCAGGTCTTCCTGACTCCTATGTTAGAATTCTTTCTACTCTACCATGCTGCCTTTCATCACAGTACAGGTAGGAGAAAAGAAAGGTGAGTGATTTGACAATCCAGGCAGTAGATTGAACTATAATATGGTTCGTTATCCAAATAGGTTTTGGTTTCATAAGGAATTAGAAAGAGATGAAGGTAACAGCTGAATACATATTGTAAATACCGGTTTTGTATGTAGATACCAGTAACAGTGGACTCTATATTTTGTACATTAGAAATGTGTAAGTAGTTGCAATGAGTAAAATTTTTTAATGCAATATAATTTTGAGGGCCTTAACAGAGTTATTAATAGTTACCTGAGTGACACAAGGAAAATGTTGCAAAGATTTTTAAAATAGCCTAAACAATAGGAAAATCTGCTTTCTTTGTAACTATGGCTCTCTCAACACATTCATTAAAATTTAAATAAAACAAGATACCTGTTGCACAGCATATCTTCAGAGGATATTGTAAGAGTTAATAATATAAAACTTAGGTCAGGAAAAAGGTATGTGGAGCACAGCTTATTATAGCACTGGCTGTGAAAGACCTATTCATGGCCAGGTGGAACAAAAATGAGACAAAAGATCTGTCATTCTTTATCCCAGGTTAATCTCTTCCTTCTTTCTAATAATGAATGGCTACTACCAGTCTCTTTTGAGGAAGGCAGACAGAAAAAGTAAGAGCAAAATTCCTTCATGTTCCATCAAAGTGAACCCCCATTATATTTCAAACCCATTCTATAATGTTTTTTTTAAAATATTCCTTTCAAATTTTTTATTAATGGTCCTTAAATTGCCTCATCTTTCAAATGAAAACCACCTGCACTTTTTTTATGATGATATATGGTTGCAACATACTTTAAAAGATAACTATATATTTCACAAAGGACTTCCTCTTGCAGAATTTCATAATTATGTGGAAATTTTTCTAAAAATTCCGTCACTACAATCATTTTTAATCACTCAAGCATGATGTTTCTTTCACTATATGCATTAGAGTGTTATGAATCTGATAAGATTTCTATGGACACTGTGACTTCTTGTTTTGAAAATCTGCACTGAACTAATTAAATTATTAAGATGAAGGGATACCTTTGTATTTCCCTTTTATACATGCTCACCTGTTTTACACACTATACAAGATTAGCTTATTAGCTTATCATAAATGATGAATCTGATCAGACATCTTGTCAGTTTTCTCTTCTAATTGACAGATATCACATTTCTTTTTAGTCACTAGTTTTAACCTCCTCTTGACTTTGTATAGAGTTACTTTGAGTAATAAAATGATTTTATTAATTTAATAATCCTTTATTAAGCACATACACTACACAAGAGACTATATTAGGATAGGAAAGCAGAAGAAAGAAAAATGAAAAATGAAAGGATCATAAGATCATTGAGTCAAAGCTGGAAGAGACCTCAGAGGTAATTTAATCTAATTTCCAAATTTATGAGATTTAAAAGATCATCTTGTTTTTAATGATGTCCTGTTTTACATTATATTCATTTATGAATGTATCCTTCCCTTCCCTCCCTTCCCCACCCACCTTCTCTTTATAATCAAGCCATCCCTTTTTAATCATTGATTAATAAAGAAAGAAGGAAGAAATAGAGTTCAGCAAAATAAGCAATATTTGGATGTGTCTGACAGTATATGCAATAATCTGTACAGGAGATGGGAAGATAAATATGATGTGGCCTTTGCTTCTAGGGACTTGCTGACTTGAGTTCCTTCTCGTTTGCCTGGTCTGAGGGCAACCTATTGAGCAACAAAAACTGTAGAAAGTCTCAAAGCCAGAAGGAGAGAGAGGAGAAATGTAGGGACATGAACTGTTCAAATAGAACTTTCAACTCCTCAATTAGCCGGCAGCAGACATTGACTTAACATGATAACACACTAGAAGTGGCTTGTTCACAAAAGAATGTCTCCCAGTGCTCAGAAAATAGACTTTGGAGAGGCCATAAGACTTTGTGGATGTGGGGAGGAGTACAAAATGAAAAAAAAAGAGGCAAGAGAAAATAAAAGGATCAGAAGATCTCATTTAAAACTTTCAGAGACCTCATTTAGTCTATCCCCCTCATTTTACATATGAGTAAATTGAGGTCAAGTGATTTTTCCAAGATCACACAGGTTCAACGCAAAGGGGCAAGGAGGAGTTAGAGTGATGGCAGGTGAGGAAGGAGGCAGGGCATTAACTGATTCCTCCCTTCACCCTGGGCTTCCTTGGAGGTTTTCAGTGGCTCTTCTCATCCTCCTCCCAGATAACCATCCTTCCTATCCCATGTATATGTATGATGCAATACATACTGATGCTTCTATTACCTTGGGGTGGGTTGGAGGACTGGAGAAGGCACAATTCTAGTGACCTTACAAACTGAGTTTGAAAACACATTCCTTAAAACACTCTCTTCCCCTCTTTCAAATAAAACAAAAACTCCAGAAACAGAAATTCTGTTTCTACTCTCCATAGTCTAAATATTGACTGGTTTGTATCAGCCTGTTTGCAGTAGGGAGCCAGGCTCAAGACAAGTCTTGTTACTAGATAAATAGGAATGTAAAAGGAAATAATGCATGGGCCAATAGCCCATGAAATGGTACACCAATGAATCATTACAGCTGGAAACTTCCTCATGCTGCAAGTAAACAAGATAGTCCAAACAGTCAATTTTACTGATCCATCTTGCCAGGCTATTGTCCACACCTAAATGAATGAATCTGATCAGACATTAAATACAGAGTAATTCTTCTAGTACCAGTCAATGTCTCACAACAAAAAAGGGAGACAAACTATAAATGGAATTGAGGATCCCTCATGGGGCTAATTTGATGTTTTAACCAGAATCAATGAAAGAACAGTGAACTAAATATCAACAGACCTGGCTCTAGCCATAGCTCTACCAATGACTTTCTGTGTGATCATGGGAAAATTATTTCACTTCTCTAGGACTCAGTTTCCTCATCTGAAATGAAAGGTATTGTACTATGTAACCTCAAATCCCTTCCAGAGCTTCATCATTCCTTAAGGAAGTTTGATTTTAACAGTTCTTAACTGATTTCATGAAACTGGTGCTTTAAAAATGCAGTCCTAGATGTATCTCATTCTGCCCTCATCACTTATCAAGTTTTAATTTTTTTCTTTAGTACTTAAATTTGGTAGGTAGGATATTATCTTTTGATAATTTGATATGATAAATGATAAAGATCATTTGATCTTTGTAATACTATATTACTTATTAATGCTTTAAATAAATTTTTAAGGAATTTTTACTTGATGAAATATTCAGTTGTAAAACTGGCATTACAGAGAGTAAGAATAGATACAACTCTCTCAATAACAAGGGAAACGCATTCAGTCATCAAACACTGTTGAGTTCCTACTGTATGTAACACAGTGTGAGCAGCTGTGAAGGACATTTTTCTTTTTTGGTCTCGACTTGTGATTTTATTAGGATAGTGGACTCCTGGTGAGGTAACCCCCTCTATTACTGCAATAACTGTCTAAGTCCTGGAGACTAAAACTTTAAAGAAGAGAAATTAGCCGGAGACATTAAGAAGTTTACTAACGACCAGGAGCGTATAGCCAGTACGTGTCAGAGGCACTGGAACCCGGGTCTGATTGATTTTAATTAAAGTCTTCAGGTCTATACCACAATGACACTCCCCTGTGATAAATACAAAGACTAAAGCACAGATCAATACTCCATGTTTGAAGAAGTTCCAACATGTTGGACAATAATACCTCTAAATTACATTTCATTTTCTGGCTTGATTTAATGCTAACATTCCTCTAGTGAAACAATCTGTATTTTTTTAAACCATCACCTAACTAGAATTTCAATCTCCAACCCTCATGGTTAGAAAATCTTTAGTAATGGTACTTACTCATTTATGAGACCTCAACTTATGAAAAAGTTTAAGTGACTTATTCTTCCAGGGCTAAGATAATCAGTCTTTCTTCTATTACTCTGTAGAGTACAGAGTCCTCAGTACTCATGTCAGAGTCCAAGCTCTAGAGTATCACAGTACCAGCAGGGGAAGGGCCACCTTCTGGCTGGTTATTTCTGTACCCTCCCTATTCTTGAGTCTCTACTCTAGCTTTAGGCTCTCTTGTATTACAGTGTCTATAGGGACAGTAATGACTCCTAGTATTCAGAACTTATATTTTAGGACCCAGGACTTGCTCAGGGAATACTCAATGTCTGAAATTATTAAAAAAAAAAACTGAGCCAATAATTCATTTTACATGGCAGTATCTCCAATAGCAAAGAATGGGATGCTACTACTTCTTACATGACTCAGTGATGTAATCATTGATCCTGTTACTTTTTCATTGGTTAAGTTCATCTCATAACTGCTGCTATAACAATCGGGATGCGTATCCTACATGTCATCTTGTTCTCCTAACTTATATTTTGCACACTGGTCCTAAATATTTCCCTGTCACCACTGCCTCTATGCTTCATAACACTGGGGCTGATCAGGCTTTAACAAAACTAGACCTATACTTCCTAATGCATCATAGATATCTTAAGCTCAACATGTCCAAAACTGAACTCATTAGGGGTAGCTGGTGGCACAGTGGATAGAGCACCAGCCCTGGAGTCAGAAGGATCTGAGTTTAAAACTGGCCTCAGATACTTACTGTCTGTGTGACCCTGGTCAAGTCACTTAACCCTGACTGCCTCAGAAAACCCCAAAACAAAAAAAAATGAGCTCATTATCCCCATTACCCCCAGATTTCCCTTCTTCTTAATTTTCCCATTACTGTCAAGGAGACCACCATCCTTCTAGTCAGTCACCCAAGCTCACAATCTAGGTGCCATTCTTTATTTTCTGCTTCTTTCTCACCCTGCCCCCCCATATCCAATCAGTTGCCAAGTCTTGTCAGTACTACTTTTTTTTAAACATCTCTCATATACATCCTCTTCTCTCCTCCAGTACAGGCTCTCAACACCTAATTCCTGGACTATTGCAAATGCCTGCTGGTTGGTTTCTCTGCCTCACATCTCTCCCCACTCCATTCCATCCTCTACTCAGCAGTCAAATTGATCTTCCTAAAGCACAGGTCTGACTCTTCTATCCTCTCAATTCAACAAAATCTAGTGGCTTCCTCTCACCTCCAGGGTCAAATATAAAATCCTGTTTGGTTTTTAAAGCCATTCTGACCCCTTGGTACCTTTCCAGTATTTTTGCACCTTAGCCCCCTGTACACTGTGATCCAATGACTTCTTTGCACATAATATGCCATCTCCCAGCTAGAGTCCTTTTCACTGGATGTTCCCTATGCAGGGAGTTGTTACCCTCCTTATCTCCTATCTCCTGGCTTCCCTGACTTCTTTAAGTTGCAACTAAAATTTCACCTTCTACAAAAAACCTTTCCCAATCTCCCTTGATACTAATGCCCCCCTTCTGCTAATTATTTCCAATTTATCCTGAATACAGTTTTTTTGTTTAGGTATTATCTTCCCCATTAGAATGTGAGCTTTTTGAGAACAAGGTCTGGGTTTATTTGTGTGTGTGTGTGTGTGTGTGTGTGTGTGTGTGTTTTATTTTGTTTGTTGTTGTTGGATTTTTTGTCTTTCTTTATATCCTCAGCACTTAGTGCAGTGTCTGGCACAGATTCTTAATAAATGCTGGTTGACTTGGTATGACAAGCACTATAATGGTAGAAGCTGCTTAGCAATAAGACATGTTTCCAGTAGGACAAAAATGTCAGGCATGGTGTAATAGTTAATTGGGCTTACTTTAGCCCTGTAGGAGCCAACCCAGCAATGGCACCAGGGGACCTTGGCCTTTCATGCGAGGCACTCTTCTATGCCTTGCTAAATGTCCATGTCAAGTAGTTCTGTAAATCCCAACAGAATGCTCTGTACTAGAGGTCGGGATCACTAGGAACCAAATAACTATTGTCATTAAGCCAACTAGATTGAATTTAAAGGGAAGGGGAAGCTCTGTAAACCTTGTCATTTCTTCCCTCTAAAATAAGTGACCTCAACCACCCTGTCATTTTTGAACTCACTTCATGTATTTCTTATAACATAGTATCTTTTTCTTAACCAAGTAGTCATCATTCCATTAAGTATGGAACGTTTATGATGTTTACCAGTTCTTTAGGATATAGAGTAAGGAATTACAACTCATCCCAATGTTGATTATTATAATGTCAACTTATACATGTTGCCTCTAGATTTATTTACACAACTTGTTCCTAATACCCCTTGATGGGAGAAAGGCATAAAATTGCCTAGCAAGACTACTGTTTATTGGTAGATTGGGACTGGAGAGTCCTTGTAATGCAACTAAGTATTCTTGGTTCTGTTTTGTTAAAAAAAAAAAGCCTAGCAACTATCTGAATCATAAAAACCTCATATACAGTCATATGACTCCCCTCCCCCCCAAAAAGTTCAAACATTGCTTAAACTGCTTTGACATACTACACACATATTATTTGATGAATATTTTATTGTTGTTCCAGGAAAAGCTTTTAAAGGAATACATGAGCTGGCAATTATAGTGAAAGGATGTCTCATTCTCAGGGATGGTAGGAATGCCAGCTCTCTGCTGCCTAACTAGAAGACGGACACATCCACAACAGCATAATTGCTTAATCGTACTGTCAAATGTTGAGCCAGCAAACGCCACATATTGCTGATCTTCTCCCACTTCACCACCAACAGAGACCACACAAAAAAAGAATTTTTGTCCAATAAAAGACTTTGGAGGAGTATTTAACTCAGTTTGAATAAATTAGAGAGATTCATTCTGCTCATGTGTAGCAATTATTAGTCTCTCCCTAACAATTATCTAAACCCTGACTTGGAAAATCTGTTTAGCAGAAGGCCTAACACTGATGACCAGATTGTTAGTCCTTGCCCTCAATGGTTAAATTCAGCTGCTAGATTGATAAGCTCTAAAACGTTACACCTAAATAAGTTCCTAGGTCTAACTATAACAACACTAAGTCTTTGAAAGAGTTTTTTAAAATTACATAATTTTTTATATTTACATATCATAATTTCTATAATTTATAAAGATGATGTAGGTGGGGGAGGGGAGTGGTCCATGCTACAGAAACATTTAGGGAAATATTTAGCATCGTTATCTTATTTAAATTGAATTTGGGAAACCCCAAGATTCTCAGTTTATTCTGTTAAGAATATTTTCATATTATTCCTGGCTACTTACGTTCATAATAAGTTAACATTATCTGGTAGCAAATACAATTTTTATGGAAAGTTGTGTGCATTCCTAGTAGATTGCTTGTATCATCAAGTAACACCTTTAGAAAATGGAGTCTAAAATCATCATGAGGAAGTATGTCCAAAAGACTTGAAAGATGCATTTTAAAACAAAATTTTCAGTTCAACAGGATTTTTGCCTATTTGACAAAATTTACAAACTTCAAAACAATGCAAAAATTGGTATTTTCAAAAGGTACTCTCTGAATTTTACAGGTATTACTAAACTTATGAGGTGGTCATTCTAGCCAGACTACTGTACTACATAAAAATACAAAACTACAGTCTTTGCAAATATATTCCTGAAAAAAGCTGTAGTTAGCAAAGGAAAAATCATAACTCAGGGACTCTTTTTAAGTTGACAGGAAACAATACAAGAAAAAGCTGTTACTATGGTTTTTTATCTTAACCTCTCCTTACTCCCTTCTTAAATGGCCTTTAACATAAATATATGAGTCCTTAAGAGAGACATTTACTTTAATTCAAGTGATAGCTCTGCCAAAACTTCAGTATAATTAATTGTGAACGGCAGGGGTTTAAAACAAGGCTGAATTTGTGATTCGTTGTTCCTTTCCTCTTACCTGAACAACCTTTATTTCTATAATAAGGGAAACCTCTTGATTGACTTTGGAACTGTGCCTTGTCATAGAATAGTCTCCCTGATAGCTTATGTTCCAAATCCCTAGAATATATTTTTGAATACCACAAATGGGGTCTATATGTACAAATCAGCCCATCCCCTTCCTAAATACAAACATATTCCCTTCCCCCTTCTGTTCTCTCTGCATATTTCACAGCCCTTAAATGTCCATCTTCAATTTCATACTGTTTCAGTGTACTGTGCAAAACTGAAAGGAAAAAAAATCTTATGGCTACAATGTCAAAGAAGAGATGATTTTAGCCACAGATTAGGCACTATTCTAGGAACAGAACTTGATGGCAGACATCAAGACACCAGATTTTCAAAAATCTCTGCTCGACTACATTGCCTATATTGAGAATGAGAAACACTACATTTAATAAACAAAGATGCTTTCACTGAAAAAAGTACAAGCCTGGGTTATAAAATTTTCTTGAAAATGCTGCCCAGTATTAAAAGGAATTACTGTCTCTCAAGATACTGTGGGTTATCACTGCAAAACCACCCCTCAAACAGACAAGCAAAGCTCAGGAGGCAGAGAATCCACTGCAAATTTGGTAACAGCTTCAATTCAGCACCTCTGGCTAGCCAGGGGATGGAAAGTAGCACTATGGGGAGAGACCTGGACCTGGGAAGTTCCAGTGTTCAGAATGGCAAATGAAATAATGTTTACCAAAAGTACTTTGGTACTAAGTATATTTTTAAAAAATTAAAACCGTAAACTCTTCAAGCATTAAGTATGAAATATTTTTCAGGTTGGCAAGTCAAGGCACTAACGAATCCATCAATGAGAACAGATGCATAGTTTCCCTTGAATCCATGCCCTCTGAAATTAAAATGGCAAGCATAAAATGATTTTATCCTTTTCTATAATACATTCTGGCTATAAGACAAATGCATTAGATGGCAAGTGTTTTCCTTTTCATGTAAGATAAAGACACGTTAATAAACTGTGCACAATATGCTGCTCTTTTGATTTTTTTCTGTCCATTAACTCCACATTCACCTTTTGCCATCTGTCCATGATAGTTTTTTAGTTAACTAAATGCATTTTTGCCTTATGTTCAGAGTACAAAAGGATCGGAGTCCACAGTTCTTACAGTCTAACTATAACAACACTCAAGTCTTTGAAAGGGTATTTTTGAATTATAATTTATTTATATTCACATTTCCCAAACTTCAAGGGAAATAGATTACTTATATAGACAACACAGAGGGTCCATGCTACATTTTGCCCAAGATAAATTCAGCCTCCAACAGGACATTTTAAGTGCAGAACAGAAAGAGGGGAAAGCATGAATAGGCAAACCTGCTGCAGCAAATGCCGCAGAATGCAAATGAACCCAGTAGCACTGAAGAATTAATATTTGTTTTACCTACCAGCATTATCCATGTCTCAGTAGAGGAAAAGCAGAGTTCTATATACCGGCAGCTTCTGCTCTTCTCCTTGTCTCTAATGAAGCACCCTGCCCTTCCCCTGATCATCAGCCCTTGCTGGCACACAGAGCATACTTCATGCACTGTCTGCAGCAGACATCGCCAGGAAATTTATATCTCCAAGGATGACAAACAGCCATTAGCTCCATTACAGGCTGATTAAGAGAGTCTGAGCCTATCAAGAAGATACTTGAATCCACCAGGGTTTTCACCTCTCTTCTAAGCAAAGGAGGGAGAGAAAAAAAAACCACTGCAACATTGCATGTGCTGCACATTTCTGAAAAGGAGAAATACCACTTATGACTGGGAATGGTTTTTTTTTCTTTCTAGCTCCTAGAGTAAGTGTTAGCAAGAAGGCACACATTTAGAAGGAAATGTCTTTAAATAACCGACCTTTCACAGTGGATGAGTTTTCATTTAAATTGAAAAGTTTTATTTTTTGAGAAAGTTAGAACAATTTTAAAAATTAAAATACAAATCATCTTTTAAGAGTTAACTCTAAAAAAATCATTAAGGAGTGCAGTTACATTTGAATATTATAAACCAAAGTTATTTTTATGTTTCTTATGAATTATTTTGTGACCTCTGTATAATATAATCTCAAAGGAAAGGAAATCATCTTTAATAAGCATGCAATTCATTAATAACCCAAACTGTGGATTCTGCGCAGGAAACAATGCACACACCCCTAAATGAAAAAAATCTTCAAGTTAAGAAAAAAGGAGGAAAAAGACCCAACCAACTTATTCTTTAAAAATCTCTCATGTGATTGGAGAAAGAAAAAAATCAAAAGCACCCAAAAGATATTAAAATAATTAAAAGCATGAAAAAACATTATGTGCAAAAGCATAGTGGGAGATATGGATTGCTATATGACACTGGTATCTGGGAGTAGAAATAATATCCATGTAACTTGGTCTTTCTAAGTTACCAGAAGAGATTTATGAGGGAGACATGACTTGACCTGCAATACAATGAATCTGCAGTAGAGAGTGAGGATTTATAACTGGGTTTGGTACTTCAAAGCCAGTGTGAGTACTGCTGCTACTCCAAGCTCAAATCTAAAGGGTTAAATCCAAACACAGATTTTTTTATCTCCCTTTGAAATTTCTACTGACAGTTCACTTAGAAGTAAATAAGATTTCACCAGTTTTCATTTTAAAGGCATTTGTCTTCACTGTATAGCCTCAGGCTTGTGTTTAAGCAAGACGCCACTGTTTCTTCTGTTTTCCCTGTTCTGTGAAGGGGACTGCATGACATCATAATGTCAAAATCCAATGTAGAACTGTTCTCATTATAGGAAATTAAACTTCTTGATAACCTGTACTCAGAAATGTTCTGTTAATTCTGTTAATACTCTTGTAAGTATTTAGAGGATGCTTTCATCTCTGAATTAATCTCACTAGAAAAATCCTCCTTCTCCCAAAAAATTGCTTAGTTACCTCCTATAAGGCAGGAAAACTTCCACACCTGATCTGTTTGTCCTGATTAGGATGACAAGCCTGCCAAATGCCCAAAGTGAGTGTCACCAAGAGAAACAGAGAAAAATCTAGGACAAACACTATATTTTGTAAGAGAAACAGCTTATAAGAAAATAAGAATGAAAAATAAAAATTATTTTTTAAAAAGGGATCTCTACAAAACCAGAGGCTCTCTAAGGAAATAGCTGAGAAGATAAATTGATGGCATATATTGACTGACTCAGCCCTTGTATACAGGGATCAAAAACAGTTATCAGACCAGAAAGATTTCTCTATCAATATATTGGTTAAAAAATCTGGGCTCTATCCAAAAGTTTGCTTATGAGTTTATTGTCTTGAACTCAGAACATATTTTCCCATACTTAGAAACAGATCTATACCATTTAGTGTAATAAATTCCAGATGGGTCAAAGAGTTAAAGAGGAACAAAATCTATTTTTTAAAAAACAAAAGAAAATCAAATAAAATTTATCCCAGCAGGGGAGGGAAAATAAATTTCTGACTATTCAAAGAATTGGAAAATACCATGAGAAAGAAGATAAATATATTTGAGTATGTAAAGATAAACTTTTATATTATAGAGGAAGAGGAAGGGAAGGGGAAGGAAAGGAGGAGGAGTCTCCCTCTAAACCCAATTGATGAAATCACAGAAAGGGCAAGTAATGAGGTATTAATGTGTCAAAGGAAGCACAAGGAGTCCCAATACCCTTTAAAAGTGTGAAAGAGAACAGGATTGGAGATTGATTTGTTAAAGATAGACCATTCCTTTAAAAAAAAACAACATTCTGTTAGGAGAAACAGACACTGGAAGGTGGAAAAGGACAGTGACCTCTGGCAGCAGAGATGAGACTGCAGACAATTTACCCTAGCAGCCAAGAGTGGAGGTCTTAGGAAGACCCAAGGAGCAGAGCAGAGCTGAGTGACCTGCCCAGAAGAAAAACTCAGCTAGGACAGAGCTCAGGAGAACACAATGAGAAGAGAAAAGACTGCAGAGACTTGGATTTCCCAAGGAGTGAGTTGTATTGGTCACTTGTGTTGTCTTTGTGTGAGTGCCTCACTACCAATGCACTCTGCCAACTCTTCTCAATGACACAGTGTATGTTTCTGGGAGAGTGTACCCCACTTTTATGGCAGAGAATGTTATATAGTTCTTGTTCTTGCTATACTAGCTTAGTAAATGTCCTTCTGGGGAGTTAATTATAGATGGTTATTTAAAAGGTTAATATACTGATAGGGCTTGTGAACTCTGGTTTTCAAAGTTCAGACCCACAGACTATCTATGAATTTAAGGTAGCACAGTTGGTCAACCTTTCCATGAGCCAGCATGCTAGGAAACTCCCATAGGTCAAGTCAATAAGCATTTATTACATACCTACTGTGTGCCGGTGGTAGTTAGGTGGTGCAATGAAACCAGGAAGATTCATCTTCACGAGTTCAAATCTGACTTCATATACTTACTAGTTACTGAGCTGTTTGCACTTAACCCTGTTTGCCTCACTTTTTCATTTGTAAAGTGAGCTGGAGAAGGCCATGGCAAACCACTCCATTATCTTTACTAAGAAAACCCCAAAATGGGGTCATGAAGATGCAGATACAGCTGAAATGACTCAACAACAACTATGTTCAAGGAACTATGCTGCATGCTCGGTAAATACAAAAGAGGGCAAAATCAGCCCCCAGAGCAGTTTCCATCAGGAACCTCATCATCCTGCAAGATCCATCAGCCTTGGTACTCACATCTCATTAGCAGTCTTCTGACTAGAGGGTGAAGCAAAGATCTCTTCACCAAAATTCCATTTAAAGAGGGCCCCCAGACCAGGCATTTCTTCATTCCCCACCTGACTGTACTCCTTTGGATTTCATCATGCCCCCACACTAGGCACTGCACTACCCTCCACTTTTCAGCTTCCTTTTGTGTGATGTTTGTCTTCCCCAATTAGATTATAATTCTTCAAGGGCAGGCAATGTCCTTTTTTGCATTTATTCCCAACCACTTGGCACATAAATAATAATAAAATGAAAAATATACTAATAAATAATAGTAAAATTAATAAACGTTTATTGACTGATTACTTACTGCTCTTGAAGAGTTCACCCTCTAATTGAGGTAGGTGATATGCAAACAATTCTGTACCAAAAAAGATATATACAGGATCAAGTGGAGATAATCTTGGAGAGAGAAGGCACTAGAAAAAGAAGAGGTACATTTATGGAAGTCTCCTGGGAATTCCATATAATGTAGCCACAGCTTTCCTGAGTCCCAGAGGCTTGTGTCTGAATCTTTCTCAACAAATGAATCTTTTAAAATGCTCAATAATTGTGGCCAGTCTAATAGACTATCAGAAATAGGCAACACTCTTTCTCTTTCTAAATTACCTAGCTACCTAAAGTCCCTATGTAGGAAGGTAAGGAAATGGTGGCAAAATGTAGTCCAGCTACCCACTGATTTCCAAATTCATAGTACTAATTAAGCTAGATATTCACAGCTGCACTGCCAACTATAGGCATGATGTTGAGAGGAAGCCTCAAAGATGAGACTGAATTTTGAAGCATGGTTGGCTGAGATGATGGTGTTGACAGAAATTAAAAAAAATATCAGAGAGGGGAGTTAGTTTGTTGAGGAAAGATAAATTTGGTTTTGAATATTTTCATAATGAGGTGCTGATAGATTAGGTGACAAAGTCTAGAGGATAGCTGGAAAAGTGAATGTGGTATCATACTCAATTCCTCACCCTCACCCTCACCTTCACTCACCCCACATATCCACTCAGTTGTCAAATGCTGACATTTCTGCCTCTGCAACATATCTTGTGTGTGTGTGTATACATACATATATATATGTATGTACACACACACACACACACACACACACACATTCCCTTCTCTCCATCCACACAGCTATCACAAGAATTTGGACCTTCATTACCTCTCACCTGAATTACTTCCATAGCTTTCTAATTGGTCTTTCTAACCTCTAGTCTAGTCTGCCTCTTCTTCATTCCATCCTTCCCTTAGCTAAGATATTGATTCTCCTAAAGCATGGCTTCTTAAACTTTTTCCACTCATGACCCCTTCAGCTCTTCTTAAACTGTGGGTCTCAACCCCATATGGGGTCCTGACTCACAGTTTAAGAAGTGCTGTGCAGTTCTGACCATGTTGCACCCAGTAAATTCCAGTGGCTTCCTATTGCCTCCATCATACAAAGGAAATTCCTTTGGCATCTAAATGTCTTCACCACATTTCCTCAACCCACCTTTCTAACCTTATTGTGGATTGTTGCCCCTCATCCATACCATTTGAGTTCCACAAAACTTATCTGGCTATTCTTTTGAGAGGGTACTCATCTCCTATCTTCATGCCTTTGTAGTGGTTATTCCCCATGTCTGGAATGTACTCCCTCCTCTCTTCCATCTCTTAGAATTCTGATTTCCTTCAAGGCTCAGTTCAAGTACAATCTTCTACATGTGGACTCTCCTGATCTACCTCCCCAACTGCTAGTACCTTTCCCCAAACTTATTGTGAGCATCTATTTTGTAAATGTAATAGAAGTATGTAAATATCTAACCTGGCTAGACTGTAAACTCCTTGAAAGCAGGGGCTATTTTCACTTTTGGGGTTTTTTATCCCCAGCAATTAACACAATATCTGATACACAGCAGGTACTTAACAAGTACTTTTTGAGTGCCTTACTGAGAATGGGGGAAAACTCTGGATTGGAGAAAGATGAGATCTGGACTCAAGCTTCCTTAGTAAGGAAGCTTGTATTTTATTGTATTTGTATTGTATTGTATTGTATTGTATTGTATTCCTTGTATTTTATTTTATGAATTTATAAACATCAATCTGACAAGAGAATAGGTTGTGCCAGACTTCCAAAGGGGTCCATGAAACATTCAAAAAAAGTCAAGAACCCTCAAATTAATGATCCCTAAGGTCACTTCCACTTCTAAATGTACGATTCCATGACCATGACCTCTGCTTACCCATCTTGTATGGTTACCTTTTGTCTTTAGAATAATATATGAGCTCTTCAGCTTGGCTCTTTTTGGTTTTTTTTTGGGGGGGGGGTGAGAGGGATTAGGGTTAAGTGACTTGCCCAAAGTCACTTAATACTTTTTGTGTTAAGTGTCTGAGACCGGATTTGAACTCAGGTCCTCCTGACTCCAGGGCTGGTGCTCTATTCACTGCACCACCTAGACGCCCCAGCCTGGCTCTTTTAAAGCATTCCACAATCTGTCTCCCTTCTATCTTTCTAGACTTATTTTATATCATTTCCCTTTGTGCAGTCTACATTCCATTTAGTTGTCTCTTAAAATTCTATCTCTTGCTTGCCTTGATGCTTTTGTACACGCTATTCTTTATGACTAAAATGTACTCCTTCCTTCTCTTTTGCCTTCTTTCAAGGCTCAGCTCAGGTACCATTTTCCATGGGAGGAAAAAAGCTTTCCCAATCCCCACCAGCTGCTAGCCTTCTATGAGTCTTTATTTCCAGAAAGTTAAGACTACCTAGGAATTAATCTCTCATGTAGTGCCAATACAGCAGAAGGCTTAGGGGAGAGAATAGAGCATCAGCTGGTATCCTTGATTATACTGGGGCAGCAGTTCCTAAACAATGAGTCACAATGACAGAATAACTTAAATGCCATCAACAGTTTAGTTCAATGAAAATTTAAAAATATATGGTTGACACAATTACAAACAACTTAAAAAAAGATAGTTGACACAATTACAAACAACTAGTTTCCCAATATGGAGGAAATACCCAGTCTTCCAAAAATAGAACTAATCACATTGAGGGCTGTCACTAGGAGCAAGATGAAAGTTTGGTGATGAAATGGAATTTGGAGGTTACAACAGAATCCCATATTCCATGTCAAGAGACTTGGGAGACAAGGAAGACCTGAGATGAATTGTCCCTTAGACACTAGCAAGCCGTGGGACCCTGAACAAGTTAATTAAACTCTCTCAACCTCTTTTCTCATCTACAAAATGGGGAGATCCTCATGGGATGGTTGTGAGGAACAAATAAGTTATAAAAAGTGTTTTGTAAACCTTAAAGTACTATATATAAATAGATAGAGATAGAAATATGCTATTACTGTTATCCCTACATTGTGCCGTAGTCATGAAATGAAAACAAGAGCTTTTAGAGGTACTCTGCCCAAAATTTGGGAGCTTCTGAAAACAGTTATTTATTGACCTATTGGCACATGAGAAGGTATGAAGAAAAATGTTATCCAGGGTGGGGGAACCTGCAGTCTTGAGGCCACATGTGGCCTTCTAGGTCCTTGGGTGTGGTCTTTTGACTGAGCCCAAGTTTTACAGAACAAATCCTTTTATTAAGGGGATTTGTTCTGTGAAGTCTGGATTCAGTTAAAGGGCTGCACTTGAGAACCCAGAGGGTCACATGTGGCCTCAAGGCTGCAGGTTTTCTCATATCATACCATAGCTCATGTAACTATCGGTAATGGTAATGGGAATTTGAAGATCTTCCCTGCCCCTTAATAAGCCTAAGGGAATTTGAAGACCTTCCCTGTTTTGAAAATATACCCTACCTTCTAAAAGGCTGAATGTAATCACATGAAGCCTCTGGTGGGAAGAGTTTTCTGAAGGGTGGAGCAGAGCCCACGGGAAGCTGGGAGTCAGAGCAGCCATACACGGTTAGAAGGAGAGACTATATCTAAGGGAGCCAGTTAAGCTTGTGAGTAAATGTTGGTTGGTGGGAAGGCTGATGGATGCTGTGTCTCTCTGTGCTGTTATGGCTTATTAACTTCTTTGCTACTATGATGGAATCGGCTTACTGGTTTGGGGATTAGGTTTTTCTGGTGTCTAAATAAATGTTTTGCTTCTGTCTTCTATATGGAGCATCAGTTATATTTTGTGATCTAGCACAAATATACCTGCATATATATATATATATATCTTTATTTATATTTGTATATATTAATATAAATATATTTATTTATAATGACTCTTGGGTGAATATTGCATTGATGCTACACTAGCATAACACAAAGAACCCAAGTATTAGCCCCAAAGCTCTAAAAGAATGAGATCATTGTCCTGTCCTCTTCTGTCTCCTCCATATTATGGGTTATTGGAGATGGAAATATATTATTTCGAGTCAGAATATGTAGGATCAAGTTCTCTTACTAGATGAGTGGCAATGAGTAAGCCACTTCAACTCCTGCCATCTCAGTTTCATCATCTGTAAATTGAGAGAAATAAAAGTTGTGACCAGATCTATAACTAGGGCAGAGTGATTTGGAACTTGCCCAAGGGAACCTGATTTTAGAGGGTAGAAAAGTTTAATAAATATATTCATTCAACATAACACCCTCAGTTTGGCATGAAACTTTGGCAAGAAACACTCAGTTTCTTCATCTATAAAATTAGGGGTTTGAAATTGATAGTCTTATGAGCCTAAGAACAACATAGAAATGCCTCCATTTGGCACTGTTAGCAAAAGTAATTATTTAAAATATGAAGCTACATGATCCAAGAATCATTAAGACAGTCATGGAATCTCAGAATTGGAAAGGGCCTTAAATGCCATCTGGTCCAATTTGTATCTGGACAAAAATCCATTCCATAATACACAAAAATATGGTTCTCTAACCTCTTCTAAAAAATATCAATGTTGGGTAACCCACTATCTCATAAAGCAGTCCATTTTACTTCTAGAAAGCTATAATATTTTGGAAATTTTCCCTTGTATATCAAACCTGACTTTTCCTCTTTGCAACTTTCATCCATAGATTCTTGTTCTACCCTCTGCTTCCAGAGGCTAGTTCAAAGACACCTAATGGGAGGCTCTTGCAAAGATTCAAGTGAGAGAAGAAGAAGACCTGAACCAGGGTAATGGAAATATAAGAGGAAAGGGGATAAATATTAAGGATATTGTGGAGTTTGAATTGATCAGATATGGTGACTGATTAGATTTTGGGTGTGAGGGGAAAGGACAAATTGGCAATGACTCTGAGGCTATGATTACAGATGACTAGTAGGATGATGGTATCTGTAAAAGATATAGGGAAGTTGGAAGAACCTTGGGTTGAGTAAGAAAGATAATGAACTCAGTTTTGGAAATGTAGGGTTTGAGTACCATTGGAATAACCAGTTGAGGATGTCCAACAGACAGATGATACAGAATGAGAGCTCAGGAGGGAGACGAAGTCTAGAAGTGGAGATTTAGAAGTCATAGGCATGATAATTAATCCCACGGAGAGCTTTTAAAATCACCAAGGAAATGTGGAGAAGAAAGAGAAAAGGGATCAAAAGACTATCATTCTGTATAACTTCATCCAGGAGGTGAGGCATGGATGATGATTTGGCAAAAGAAAGACCAGTGTTATGAAAATCCAGGGAATAAAGAGAAGAGTTTGAGGGGCAGGATCATGTGGCAATGACAAGAACCCAGATAGCTTGACTCATTCCACTATAGCATCCAGATCAAATTCTACTCTTTTTTTTTTTGGCTAGGCAATAGGGGTTATGTAGTTTTCTGGATTCGAACTCAGGTCCTGTGCTCTATCCACTGCCCCATTTAGCTGGCCCCCCTTCCCCCACCCTGTCCCTTACTTCTTTTTTCTGATTACTTCTTCCCTCATTGATCTCTGCATTTCTTGAATTCACTGTGGTTACTATTTCCCAGTTTAGCACTTGAAGAGATCTTTACTATTTCATTTGTGCTAGTTTTATCTCTGCAACTAAACCATTAAGCTCCTTGCAGACAGTGATCATGGCAATCTCAACCATCCAGAACACATCCAAAAACCCAAAAGTATGCTTTAAAAAAAAAGGAAGCTTCTGGGCAGCAGAACTAAATGGTACAAAGTCCATGCTCATTATTTGTAGAACAACCTCTCAGGCTTTCACTCATAGTAAGCTCTCCCTTGTTAATTAAAACCTGAAGTAGGTATTTCATAAATGCTTGTTGACTTGATTTAGGTTGATCTAAAAGGAATGTCCTAGAGGCAGTCACACTGACCACATTAAGGAGTCAGAGCTCACAAACTTGTGAAAGAAAAGACAAAAATAAACAAACAACCAAAAAACCCTATCTAGAGCAAATACAAGAAGTTCTAAGGCTCAAGTCACAATAGTAACTCATTCCCCCTTTATGTGTTCTTCCTACTACTCAACATTGTCCCTTTTCCCACAGCATGTATCCTTTGCGCCAGTCAAGCTGGTTTCCTCATGGCCCTATGTACACACCTTGGTAATTTCTATCTTCTTATCTATTGCCCCCACCTGAAATTGACTTCTTTCTATATGACTATATTTTGTCCCACTTTCAGGGCCAGAAAACAGAAATATGGAGATCAGGGGAAGTTGAGTATCAGTATAGAAAGCAGCAGAAGTAGCTAGCTGCGTGGCGTTGGGGTAGTTGCACTTATCAATGCAACTAGTAAGAGTGATGTAAAATCCTTCATTGAGCAATAATTATAGACATTATACTTAAAAGAACACAAAGAGCTTATGAGTACAGGTATACATACCTTAGAGATATTGCTAGTTTGGCTCCAGGCCAACTCAATAAAGCAAATATTGCAATAAATCATATGAATTTTTTTGTTTCCCAGGGCTTATAAAAGTGATGTTTACACTATATTATATTCTATTAAGTGTGCTATAGTATTATGTCTAAAAATGCACATACCTTAATTAAAAATACTAAAATTACTAAATAAAAAATACTTTAAAAATGCTAACCATCTGCAAGTCATTATCTTTTTGCTGGTGGAGGGACTTGCCTTGATGTTGATGGCCATGAGTTGATCAAGGTGGTGGTTGCTAAAGGTTGGAAAATGTCCAGCTTCTTAAAATAAGACAACAATGAAGTTTGCAGCATGGATAGACTCATACATTCACTTGAACATGTAGAAGCCACTGTGGAACTGTGTTCAATATTGTTGTGTCTCAGGGAATAGGGAGGCCCAAGGAGAGGGAGAGAGATGAGGAGTAGTCACACAACATTTAGCAACTAAGTTCACCATCTTAATGGGTGTGTCTTGAAGTGCCCCAAAACAATTACAATAGTAACTTCAAAAGCCAATGATCACAGATATAATAATAATGAAAAAGTTTGAAATATTGAGAGAATTGTGACACAGAGATATTATGTGAGCACATGCTCTTAGAAAAATGGTGCCATTAGACTTGCTTGGTGCCAGGTTGCCACAAACCTTCATTTTGTGGAACAAAGCCCTGAAATATCTTGTAAGGGAAATAAAGTAGAGTAAAATAAAACAAGGTATGCTTCTACTAGTAAATAATGGAGACTAACCGTTGTTGTGATACTCCGTCCATGATTTAAGGGTTTTAATGAACTTCAAATCCCCTGTTGCTTCATGAAAGTCAATCTCTGTTGAGTTCAAGCTAAGTAAAGGGCTCAGAATTTAGACTCCTGATGCTTGAAAGGAGCTCCTATTCATAGAAAAGCAGACAAACTGAGAGTTAGAAGAGCTTAAAGCCTGCACTGCCATTCTACTAAAATTATTGGAAGAAGCCAGGCTTTGTATCTGCTACTGAGAGCTTAACTGATTAGAGAAAAATCATTGCTGCTGGGAGTTGAAGGAAGGAAAAGCATTGCTGTTGGGAGCTGATTTGAGGGGAAATATCTGTTGCTGCATAATAGAGCTGGCTGTGGCAAGGAGAGTTTTGTCAGACTTGTCCTTCATTGCCACCCTGGGCTTGAGAGAAGGAAAGCCCTTGAGAGCCCAGCCAAGAACATAGTCCTGAATATTTCTAAATATCTCTGCAGATCTTAGAGCTTAGAGGAACTATTTTTGCTAAAAGAGCATGAAATACTTCCTTAAACCTCAAACAAGAAGTAGTTTGAGTAGATCAGCTAATAAAGAAGAGGCCCTACTCAGCAGGTGGGGCCTCTTTTGATACAGAATTGCTCAAAGTATCAAGAGTTTCTTCCATATGCCTCACATTCCCCTTATACTCTGCTAAGTTTCCATAAGCTTATACCCATTATTGCCTACAATACTGGGTGCATTGGTGGGAGAATGGCATCCATAGTCATTGGTTGACTGTAATGTTATAATTAATCTTGTTTTTCATTTTGTGTAATACATGTTTCATGATTAAGAGTTAATGGTGTTCACCTTGGCTAATTTGTTTAAAGGGGTAATATACAAGTTGGAATCCAAGAGCCATAGTTATAAGAAGTATGTTTATATGTATGTGTGTGTGTGTGTGTATGCGTGTGTGTATCTATATGTAGACAGAGAGAGATGTATATAGAGATACATATAGATACACACATACACATATTTGTATACATAGATACGTACCACATATATACATACACAATACATTGTATATATATATATATATATGTATGTGTGTGCATATATATAAAAATTTCTTCATTGTGATAGGACCAATATCCACCAGTCTTCCCCATTCTTCCATACCACCCCATAGCATGAATTAGGAAAACACAACACAGTTGGGACTTCATTAGCCCAGGTACAACAAGGCTCAAGCTGTGATTCCCTTGATGTAGCTTCCTGGTGGCCTCTGGTTGATTGAGTTGACATAGCTTCCTAGTCACCTGGGGGTATAAAAGATCCCATCCACACGAGATAGGGGATCTTCCAACTTCATGGATGTCTGAAGATCATGACTCAGTACATCCTGATGACCAGACACATTTTCATATGGTGATGAGGAGATCCACATCTATAGAAGCCAAGTGTCACTGAATTTTTGTTATATTTTTGCTATATTAGACCTAACTAAACGTTATTTTTAATTGTCCAATGACTTAAAAGTGTATCGCCTCATAACAATTATACTGGAACTAACAAGGTGCCAGCATCAGGCCTAAACCACCCACATCATTGTTACTCCTAGGACCCATGGAATGAGTTATTACAGCACGGCAACTCCCTCTGGGAAAACCCCTGACTTTCCAGAATGGGTAAATGATAGGGAGAGCAAGCTAGTCTAGAGAAGAGTTGGAGAAGTCTAGAGCCCAAGTGCCATGCTATACTCAATGGGTCATACTGAAGAGGTCACGGTCCTACTACAGAATCTTTACACATATGCCAAATATATGCATATGTGCACAGTATTGGAAATGCCCTCATCCAATACAAACTAAGAAATTTCTTGAAACTTATACTCAGAATTGTCGGGATCATTGAGACATTAAGTGGTTTACCCAGGGTCACGTAGCCAGTATGTGACAGAGTGGGGCATTTGAAAACAGGTCTTCCTGGCTCCAAGGTCACGTCTCTCACTACCAAACTACACTTCCTCTCATGCTTACCCATATTCAGATCAATTCATTTATAATTGAAAGTGTTTTTTAAAAGTAGAATTTGCAACCACTTTTATCATCTTATTATGGTCAATAATAGAGAGCCCACCTTGAAGCCAGGAAGAGGCTTCAGCTCCCACAAATTCTAGCTATGTGATGTCTAAGTAACTCTAAGATAAGTTGCAGAGAAGGGGACAACAGGCTTTGGTGGAGGAAGTTCCTGATACCAATGAAATCACAGTGCTCAGCACATAGTAGGCATTATACAAATGTCTATTGCCTTCCCTCTGTTGTTGGGATCCATACTTGAAAACTTATTTCTCTGCTACAATGTAACCAGGCTATTGCATGAAGAGCAGACAACCTCACTCCCAGACATTCCTACATAGAATCATGAGAGCCTCTTTACTTCCTCTGAGAGTGGCTACCACAGTGTTTGTGAGCCCGAAGGTTAGCACACTGCTGAAACTAGAGACATAATGCTACAAAGACCCAGCTACTGATACACAATGTAGGAAATATATTACACAGCAAGAACCCAGACCTACTGCTGGGGAAGAGAGTCAGCTCCAAGGGACCCCCAGCTATGACCTGGGCACCATTGGAAACCATCATTGAGCAGATCCAAACACTGAGCAGCTGTGGAGTGGCTGATGCATTACCTATCAGGTTCCTCCATACGTGGCCAGTGCTCCCCTATTTATGCTCATTCTACAAATCTAGGCAACCACCTACAACGACATTCATTTAGGTTTTGAAATTTTTCTGTTCTCGGTACTATAGAATCTCAGAATTAGAGATTCAGATCTTATCAAGTACAAATTATCCTTGAAGAAGGAATCCCCTTTGCCCCTAATAAGTAGTCATCCAGAAAATCTCCGTGCTCAATGAACTTATTATCGATTAAGGCCACCCATTTGACTCTTGGAATTTTTGCACCCTAGGTTTACAAGGAGGTTATACTATAAATCCATAAGTAGTGATACCTCCCCATTCCCCGGTACTCACTGACTTACATAGGATTGAAGGGGAGTATAGAGAGTGAATAAGAGAGGCCTCTAATTTTGATGTAAGGTACAATTTTTTTTTGGAGAATTTCGATTCCACTCTACTTCATTTGATTAGATCATGCACTCAATTTGTTAATTGCTTTTCCCTGAAGCTGACACAGCCATATCCCACCTATACACACTACTCTACTCTCATACCCAAATAATTCTTAGTAATGACATACTCCCTATGATAGTGAAGTTAATTCTAAACAATGAAACTCATTATGCTCTTCTCCAGAATTAAACGGGGGCCACAGAAGTTAGTTGCCTGCTGGCTTACCTACGTAACTGAACTGACTCATTCTAAAGCACAGCAAGAAGAGTCCCACAGAAACCTCTGACTGCTCCAGATTAGAAAGCACAATGACGTGAAGACTTGTTCACAAAGACTCCATTTCTCTTCCTACTGCTGGTCCCTCAGAGGAGATCCAGGCACAAAGCAGGACAAAAAAGGAGGCCTGCATATTTTAAAACATGTCCTCCAGCTTCATCCTCCGCCACCCCTACATGGCCATTACCGTTTGCAGAGTGATTAACATAGTAATACTCTATGGGGAGAAGTTAACCTCTTAATTTTCCACAGTTCCTTCAGGAACCTGCTGACAGATGAATCACGGAGTTAAGAGACATTGGTGCAGATAAGGAGCCCGTAGTCATCGTAATAAATGGAGACATTTTCCTCCTTATTTTTTTAGGGGGAATCTATTTGCTATTGGAAGATATTCACACAAATCTCTTTATGACACAGGGATATAATTCTCAGTTATGTTAATATGAATTATGTATGTATGCCAGGGGAGAAAGCATATATCCCATGCTGTGTAGTTTGGGCTATTTTTAACCAGCATCCCCAGCACACCTAATGCCTGACTGCGACAGAAATCTGTGACAGCACATTGAGGATACTTTAAAAGTTTAACATATCTCAGAGTGACTAGCTAAGCTAAGAGCATGGATGGGGCTCAATATGACAGGGCCAGTGTTTTCATATGAACCATGTGACCTTCTATATCTTGGTGCACTGGAAAAGTACCTAGATTTGAAGTCAGAGGACAGAAACCCGAATCCTCACCTACCTACTCATTACCACTTATGTAACCTTTGACAGGTCTCAGGTTCTTTATAGAACAAAGAACTTAGACTAGATGATCTCTAAGGACCCTTCCAACTATCTATGGTCCCAACTGCATGAGATCAAATTACAAAAAAAAAGTGTCCCTATTAATTTGTATTTTTTCAAAACATTTTATTGATATTTTTATATTACAATCTTTTCCTGATTTATTTTACTCATCCCCCTCAAATGCTCCCTATACTAAAGAAAAAGTCAAGCAATAATAAGCAATATAGTAACCATATCTTTCCATACATACCACATGCCATCCACAGTCATAGCATCAGACTACCCTTCTCTACCGAGAGAAGGTAAGTGTTTTATCACTTCTTTTTCAGAATCCATTTTTATAGATTTTAAAGAAAAGTTCATATTGTTATTTCCTGGATGATATATGTGTGCTCTTGTCCCAGAGGCAAAAGGAGTTCCTTACCCCCAGTAAAATTATGGCTCTAGTACCAAAAAAAGTAACATATAAATATGTCTTATTATTATAGGAGACAGCAAATCCTTGATTGATTGAATTGAGGTGGGAGAAGTATATAAAAGGACCCTTTCCTGTCCATTCTGACTATAATAATACATTTATGTAGCACTCTAAGTTTTGTAAAACTTTAGTGACAAAGTGTAATGTTTTCCCCATCCATTAATAGACCTCAAGTGGAGCCCATTAAGGGAAGCTTGCTTAGGGGAGGCTTGCTTATAGGAATGTGTTCACACATTTGCTCATTTCTAATTAGGTACTGAGTCAAGAGGGTTGTGATACCTTCTGGCTCTTGAGAAGTATATACTCTGAGTTGGTATTTTGCTTTGGAAGCTCACTTATGAGAAGGATTCTGTGATTTCCTGGTTGAGATTCTGAGTGGACATATGTTCAGAACTCCCCGACAGCTCAGATGTAAAGGCTCTCTTGATCCAGGGATGTATGTAAAGTATATAGTTGACTCAGGCAGTCAGAGCCCTATCTGTTGGTCTTTATTTCTCTGTTTGTATTTTTTCTAAAGTTCAGGGTGCTGACTTTTCTCCTGATCTAGTAATGTAATTAAAAAAAGATTGTTGTCCCCTTAAACAGCTATCTTTCCTAGTAAAGCAGATCTAAGAATCTGTGCTAGCAGCCATCCTGGGTATGGTTTGTGTGGTTGCTGCTACATACAACCACTCTGGGAGAATGTAACAGTTACATGACTTGCCTGGGGTCATATAGCTAGTAGATAGAGGAAGCAGGAATCAAACCCAGGAGTCCAGACTCCAGACAAATCCAGTGCTCTTTCTATTATGTCCTAATGCCTTTTGAGTATTCCTCAGCCCTTTTATAAAGAGCTACCCTCCCTGCAAAAAGAAATCCAGTATGAGATCCTGTTCAATTTAAGACCTTGCAACTAGCACATTGTGCTGATTACTCTACTGCATGGCTAGATTCAGAACAAATCATTGTGAGGAACATCCAGGTCAGCTGTGACCCTAATCATTCATGAGGAAATAGAGTAATCTTGGGAAATGGCAAGGCAGTAGTGATTGACTTTGAAGTGATACTGAAAAAGTTCCTAGGAGCTAGACTTAAAAGTGATGACCATTTGAGAATAAAGAAGTTCTTATAGTTTGAATGAATGGGGTGAAAAAAAAGAAGCTAAATCAAAGGAGTTAGGTAAATGCAGGAAGAATCTTTAGAGACTTGCAGGAGATTAATAACAAGCATTTGTGAGGCAATAACTATGTGCCAGGCATCATACTAAATGTTGGAGATATTAAGAAAAGCAAAAACTGTTCCTGCCTTTAAAGAGCATATTCTAGTGGAGAAGTCAATGTAAATCATTAGGTATATACATAAAAATGCATAACATTTATATAGCACTTTTAAGATTTGCAAAATACTCTATACATATTATCTCCTTTTGTCCTTACAACCATCCTAGGAGGTGGATGCTATTATTTCCCCACATTTTATAGATAAGGAAACTGAAGCAGACAGCAGTTAAATGATTTTTTTCCCTAAAAATCACATAGCTAGTAAGTGTTAGGCTGGACTGGAACTCATGTCTTTCTGACTCCAGGTCCAGTGCTCTATCCACAGTGATTGATACCTAGCTGCCTATAGAGCAAATAGACTAATCTTAAAGGGAAAGTCTCTAGCAAGTGGTGAATAAGTTTCCCAGGCATCCACACATAAAGGTCACTCTCCTTTTTCCTCATTAGAATTGTTTCTCTGTCTTTTGAATTTAATTCTTGAAAACTTCCCATCTCTCCTGAGTTGATCCCTATATATAACTTTAAGCCATTGGATACTATCTATCTTTTTTCTGAACTTTTTGAAATGTTTCTTCCCCAAAATCAAGGATTTATGGCAAACTAGACCTAGTTTTCTATCTCTAACACAAATTCTACTATGTAGTAATCATTTCTGCCCATAGTTGACATCATTTCTATTTCAGTTACAAGTTACTTCTTACTGGTAAGATTCAGATACAGAAGAACAATTCTTTTCATTGGTTCTGCTATATTTTATTTATTTGCTTTTTTTTGGAGGGGGGAAGGTAAGGCAAGAAAGGTAGGGCAAGGTCACACAGCTGGTGCTTTTTTTTTTTAATTAAGTGTCTGAGGCTGGATTTGAACTCAGGTCCTCCTGACTCCAGGGCCAGTGTTCTATTCATTGTGCCAGCTAGCTGCCCCTGTTCTGCTATATTTTAAAGAAGGATTTAAGAAATTCAAGAAATTATTAGGGTTTCTACCTTTGACAGTGTGAACCTAAGATATCCAAGTAATTGAGTTCCCTGATCACTATCATATCTCTATGTTAGGATTGTGATCCCTTTGCCAATACAAGCCACAAAGATGAAACAAAAAACATCTTACATCTTTCTGGGGGGATGCAATACACAAGTACATAAATACAATATGATGATTTGAGTAGGAAGGAGAGAACCCTCATAAATAGGGGGATCTGGAAAGGCTGCCTATAGGAAATGACTCATGAGATGAACCTTGAAGGAAGCTATAGATTCTAAGAAGTAGAGGTAAGAGAGAGATGTAGTCCAAGCATAGGGGAATGGCCCATTTTATCTATTTTCCTTTTCTTTCTCAGCGGTCTGTTATATAGTCTTATGACAATATCATTTCGGTTTCTCCCCTCACACAAATACTCTGCACATTTCCACCCCACCCCCAGCTTCTAAATTTCTTCAAATGAATATATTGTCCTAATATGCAATGCTCCTTCTCTCTCCTCCTTACACATCCTGTTTCTTTTCAATGAAGTATAATCTTCCAGAGTCCTGTGACAATCATGGGTCCTATCCCACAAAGTCTCAGTGATACCTATAAGATCAAATTTACATTCTCATTGTATTATTTCTAGTTTACCTTGTTAGTTACTCATACTTTGTACACTTGTATATAGATATCTGAGTTATCATTTTATTAAAAATCTCCTTTGTTAGATTTTGTCTCCTGGGTTATCTCTATGGTTATTTCTCTTATATTGTAGCTACTCTTTATAATATCTAGTTTGGTGGCTATACATATACATATGCATATATACATAAATATGTATATATACACACATTTCATATGTATGTATACATATATGCAGTTTCTCCCTCCCCCTGGTTTTCCATTTAAAGACTTTTTTTTAAATTAGATTTATAAAACTCCAGAACATTACATTTTTATCAGTCTTTGTTAGGTATGCCATCCTTGGCCAGGAACATTTAATTTTTATATTTTAAGACATCCTAAATCCATTCACAGACACTGTCTTATAAATCAGTTGTTTGCTTCTCAAATCTGCCTTTGTCATCTGAAACCATTCCCTTTAATCAGTAACACTGAAGGAAATATCTCTAGATGCCTAAAAATCTTTAGTCTCTTCCCCTAAGACTTTATAATTCTCAGCAATGTTTTCTAGATTCCTTCTGGGAGCTAACCACATGAATCACCAGCAGTGAGTGAATTATGAGTCCAAAATAGGAAGGTAGGCATAGTAATAAAGAGGAAGAAATGAATTTAAGAAATCACCGAAAGAGTTTAACAACAAACTATATAATGCTGAAAGTGGGAATAAAAAATGAGTCCCAGGCAACAAATCTTAGTCACCTGGTGCTTACAGGAATAGAAAGAAGGAAACTTGGGAGAGAGATGGCTTAGAAGGTTTAGTTTGGCCAATGTCTGTTATTCAGTGACTACTACCTGTTTATTAGCTAATATTGCTCCTTTGGCTATTTCCATTTTGCTTCCAAGCCTTCACACTTTATGAAAGTTATCTAGCTTTGATTCATCTATTTCCATTTTCATTATTTAAGATGGTCTTTGTAATGGGTGTTGGGTTTGTTTATTTTTCATTAAAAGAAGAGGACTAATGTGAGAAAGATATATTTTGTGTAAATTCAAAATAAAATATTCTTTTAGTTAGGACTTCTCATTAAGTTATTTGGAATGAAGTAACTGCCAAAAAAAGAGCCAAAAGACATATTGCCATAAATAAATTATTATCACTAATAGGGTTTGAAAAATCAACGTCTGACCCACTGTCACTGACCAGGAATTTTGCCCTGGCTATTGAGAATGAAGCCAAATTGGGCTTCAGCACACTTGCCAAGTATGGGAGCTGGGAGCCAAATTCAAGTAAGTATAGAAGCTTTTGCCTGTTTGACTCCGGGTAAATGGATGGCGAATTGAAGTCTGGCTTTCAAACAAGATAGATAGCTCTCAGCCAAAAGCCAGAGCTAATACATAGGTCTAAGGCCATATTTACATTTACCAGGCAATGCTGTACAAACTTCCTCCTTTATTCCACAGAGTGAAATGGCAATAGCCATCGTCAAATTGTATCCATTATTTCAGCATTTCAACCACTGACTATGAAAATATTTTCTTTGGACTCACAAAAATGGTAGATTATTTTAATGATATTTCAGGCAATCGGGTTTCATTAAAAGCAGGCACGGGAAATGTTACTGAACACATTTTATAATTTTAAGAGAATTGTGATAAAATTATGACAATATAAGTATATAATATCCCATTGCCAAAAAAATAAATTTTAAATTGCACAAAAATCAATCGATAAGGATTTTTGAAGTTACCTATTAGGGCTAAGCACTGAAGATACAAAGATTAAAAAAAGGAAATAATTCCTGCTCTCAAATAACTTGTGTTCTAATTGGGGGAGACAATAGATACATATTATGGGTGTCCCAAGAAGTCTTAAAGCTATAAAAACTTAATGTTTATATAGCACTTTTGGGGTTTTCTCACAACAGCCCTATGATAGATGAAGATACTGAGGAATTGAAAGATTAAATGGTTTGACCACGATCAAACAGCTTTATAGGACATGGGGTTTGAACCCAGATTTCCTTCAGTCTCGTGAATATTTGATATATCATGCTACCTCACAATTTTAAGAATCCTATTTACTCCTATAGCTTCAACTATCAGCCCTATGTAGATGACTCCTAAATCTCTCTTTCTAGTTCTGACTTCTGTTCTGAGCCACAGAACTGCATTTCCAACTACTGATGGGAAATAATAATCTGTATGTTCTACAGGCACCTTAAGTATAGCCCAAACTGAGTTCATTACCTTTCCCTCCAAACTCACTCCTCCTTCTAACTTCATAATTTCTTTTTCTGTACCTATACTCAGTCCTGACATTCATAACCTTTCATTTATCTCTGAGTGTTCAATATCCCTCATCTTTCACATCAAATCAATCTCAGGTACTATTGATTTTGCCTCCTTAATATCTGTCACATCTCATTGCTATTGCCATGTCATTATCACTAGCATAAATTATTGCAATAGCTTTCTTATATGTCCTTCTGGCTCTACTTTCCCTTTCCTCGATTTTATCCTTCTTTCTAAGATAATCTTCTTTATTCATGTTTCTAGTCATGTCAGGCAGCAAGGCAGCACAGTGGTTAAAGTTCAGTACTTGAAGTCACAAAGACCTGAGTTCAAGTTTGATCACAGATACTCCCTAGCTGTGTGATTATAGACAAAACACTCAACCTCTCTGTGCCCCACCTGCTACTTACTCTGAGCAGAGAATCAGAGGAACATGGATTTAGAACTGAAAGGGACCTTAAAGGTAATTTAGTCTAATACCTTCATGTTGTATATGAGCAGGGGTATACTGGTAAATGTCTAAAGTAGCCTCTCATGAAAAAAAATATAATTAAATTAATTATATGTGCATAACTAAATTAAATCTGCATTATCAGTATTTTCTCCGTAATTTTAAGTCTAGACAATCAACACAACAACAAATCAAGCCTTAATTTATAGTATTTGCTGAATTTGCTGAAACTAAAAATTTAATAATTAACTTCTGAAAACTCCAACTACACTCTTGAATGAGCAAACTAAGCCCCAGAGAGGTTATAACATTCCCAAGTTATAACATTCCCACATAGCTAGGAAGTAGAAGAGCCAGGATTAAATATATAAGACCTCTGGCTCCACACTGAGCCTAAGACACAGACTCCACCCTTGAGGAACTTGTAGTCTGATTAGAGAAATTCAACTTGAATTTAACATGAAAAAAAAACTGGAGGATACTACAGCAGAGCATAATAAAGTAGTACAGATAATATTTATAATAATGCAAAGAAAGAAGACATCAGTGTGGCCTAGATTCATAGAAAGTATGGGCAGGAAGGCTTCACAGAAAGGAGGTAGGGTGTGAGCTGGTTTTGAAGAATGAATTGGTTTTGTATAGGGGGAACACTGAATAGAGGGTATTCCAGAAAGGGAAATAGCCTTAGCAAGATGTCAAATACGGGAATCCCAATGGTTTATGTTTGGGGCAATAATGACACAGCATTAATAGAGTACAGGAAGTTCCAGTTGGGAAGTATTAAAAAGGAAATAATATTGAGCAGGCAGGGTAGAGTAGGATCAGATTAGAGAGAGCCTTAAATACTAAATTGAGGAGTCTGGCTATTATCCTGAAGTCATTAAGTATTACTGTAGAGAAGAATGACATGATGAAAAGCAGCATTTCAGAAAAATTAATCCAGGAAGATGAATAGGTATTTATTACATGATCACTATAAACTTTTTATATGTATTTCTCACCCTTCAATCTACTCTTCAAAAAAAATTAATGTCTCTTGTTATATCACACTCATTTCTAAATATAACCCTTTTCTCCCTATCTATTGAGTCATCCTGTATAATAAAGATTAAAAAGGAAAGAGAAAAAAAACAATTTAGCAAAATCCATCAGCTATATCTCCCAGTATAAACAATATTCCATACTTATAAAACCCTACCTCTGCAGTGAAAGGAGGAAGATGTATTTTCTCAACTATTCTCCAAATACAAGCTTGGTGATTATAATTACAAAGTATTCAGTTTTCTTTTAAAAAGAATATATCATTGATAAATTATATTACTGATTGAAATGGTGAATTAGACAAGTGAACCAAAACTAATCTTTTACATTTTTATATGTTTATTTAATTGGAAGATAAATAAGGAAAATTATTTAGACGTGATATATCTGGATTGGGGCAAGATATTTGACAAAATCTCTCATTTTGCACAAGACACAGATATAGGTTAGATAACAGGCAAGGGATGACAAGTTGAATAATCATATTTAAAGAGTTTTGATGAACAGATTTGAAAGGAAGGTTCTACAGGGATTACATGAAGTTATATCTTCAGTCCTGTTCCATAACAATTTTATCAACAAAGATAAAGGAAGAATCGAATGTGTGTGTGTATGTGTGTACATACACATATGTAACCTAAGTTGTGGATAAGACAAAGCTAATGGATACTGTTAATACTCTTAATCATGGAACGAGGATCACTGGCATGATGCCACTGCAGTTGTCATGCTGGGCTACACATATCCCAATCTGGTCCCTAAACTAAGGCTTCTGGCACCGCATCATATACTACTTCAGGTTTCATAAGCCCTTGGTGATTAGTATGTGAAGAATAAGTACTGTCGGCACAAAGGCATTGGCCAGGAGGAGACATTGCATTCCCTACACCAGTAGGAACCCCATTTTCCCAGTCATACCTATATGTGAAACTTTAATCAAGAAGGCAAGTCAGCCTAACTGAAGCAACATGATACCCCGAAGAAAAGACATTAGTGGGATGGCTAGGTGGCCCAGTGAATAGAGCACCGGCCCTGGAGTCAGGAGGATCTGAGTCCAAATCCGGCCTTAGACACTTGACACAATTACTAGCCGTGTGACTTTGGGCAAGTCACTTAACCCCAACTGCTCTCCAAAAAAAAGCAAAAAAAAAAAAAAGACATTAGAAATGGATATGTTTTAATCAGTGGAAATGACATTAAAGAAAAGGTACTAACATCTGCTTTGACACTGTACCCTAAGAATCATGGGACCTTTCCATCTAACATAGCTGAAATCTTCCATATGTGTTAGAATGTGACCTCCTTGAGATTAGGGACTGTCTTACTTTTCTATTTGTGTTCACAATGTTTTGCACATAGTAAGCACCTAATAAATGGTGGGGGATTTTTCCATTCGTTCCTTTATTCATCCATCTTTTCAAGGAAAGGGCATTCTAAACAAGAGATACGGCACAAGCTTAATAATGGTTAATTGAAAAACTCTTAAGGATTTTAACTGGTGTAGCAGCAAGCACCCCAGCATTCCCAGAGTGGCTGCCAACACAGGTTCTTAGATCTGCTTTTGTAAAGGAAAGCAACTCAAAATGGGTTAACAAGCTTACTTTAATCAAACAAGCATATATTACCTAGTTCAGGGGGAAAAGGTCAGCACCCCGAACTTCAGAGTATACAGACAGATCAAACAGACAGGTTTCCAAACTGTCCAATCATCACATCAATACCTAATCACAGTTACCAGAGGGAAGCATCAACATCTGCGTTTTCAAAGCCGGGGGGCTCTCAACAACGGCTGCCCAGAGTCTCATCTGGTCAAATCACATAACACTTCTCAAAGTGAGCCCCAAAGCAAAGCCTCAAATCAGTTATATAGTCTTCTCCTAGCTCAGAGAATGTAACCACCCTCTTGACCCACTGCCTAATCACACAGCATCAAGGTGTGGTCATTCCTGAAAACCAAGCCTCCTACCACAGGCTCCATGTGACCACATTCAGCCTATTAGGGGGCAGAGTATATTTTCAAATCAAGGAAGGTTCTCAGAGTCACTTAAGTCAATCAAAGTCTCTTAAGCTAATCAAAGGGCCTAGGGGCAGGGAAGATCTTCAAATCTGCATTTCCGTTACAACTGGCTACAAGCTCAGAAGGAATTCATAATGTAATATAGCTAGTAAGGAAAAAAAAAAGCTAGTGCAAACTTGGGCTTTATTAGTGGGAGTCTAAGCATTCAGAATAAGGAAGGCCTAAATCCCACTATATTCTGGGCAAGTCAGATCTCATTTGGAGTACAGACATACCCCACCTAACATGGTTGTCAGTTCTGTGAAAACACCATGTTAGATGAAACAATGTGCTAATATCATTAAGGATGAGAATAGTTATTTCCAGAATAATGTTCTAGATGGATAATCAAATAACATTACAGTGAGGTTTTATAACTTTATATTGGGATTAGTTTACAATATATTAATGACAGTACTGAAAAATTATGTCAGTCAAGGCAATCTAATAATAGATATGATTACATTGTATCCAGGATAAGAAAATAATTTTTAAAAGGAATAATGACAAGCAGACATATTCAGAGGAGAGTATGGGGGTGAGTGGCAAAGAGATATTTAGAAGTCATTGCTGTGGTTGAAGAAGCAATTGATGTTTAACTTGGAACATTTATGGGAGAAAGTCTAAACATTATCTTTAAATGACTAGTATTATCATGTGAAATAATTAAACATATTATTTTTTACTCCAGAGGGTAGAATCAACAGACTTAAGTTATTGTGAGGCATCTTTTAAAAAAAAATTATTTGTTTTTTGAGGGGGAAGGCAAGGCAATTAGGGTTAAGTGACTTGCCCAAGGTCACATAGCTAGTAACTGTGTCAAGTGTCTGAGATCAAATTTGAACTCAGGTCCTCCTGACTCCAGGATTGGTGCTCTATTCACTGTACCACCTAGCTGCCCCTATTTTGAGGCATCTTAAAGCTCAAAATAAGGAGGAGCTTTCTAGTAATTCAAGTGAATGAAACCCAATTTCCTAATTTCCAATTAGCCTAATTTCCCTTTTTGGTGTGGTTACGGAATTGGTATATTGGAAAAATATTATAAACATATTGTCTAGGTTGGGCCATTAGTACAGGGCAAAGTTGCCTTATTAAGACTGGAGAGAAGAGTTCATCTATGGGGAATTTTACCAATGGTACCATAGTTCCTTCAATCAATCTCTAAATGGCACGATCTTGCCATCCTTTACCATCCTAGAAGCCCCAATTCTGGACATTCTTCAGTTTAATCAATATTCTTTCTAAAATTTGGCATCAAGATATGAACACAGTACCCTAAAGATAAAGGTTCTTTCATCCTTTCTCTCTATATATAATTTGTGACTCATCAGTAAAATATGAATTGCAAGTTTTCACACTACTCAGGATTGATTTGGGCTAATCAGTTTACCCTTGCTTGCCTTGCTTCCACATGATTATTTGCAAGGTAATTGGCTCAAGTAGTAATACAGTTTTTCTTTTCTTATCCCTTTGTGTTTCTTAGTACCTTTTGAATTACCATAGATATGAACTATAATTATTTACAGAGTAGTTTCTACAGTAATACATTTCAGGTTGACATTTGGATTGCTCCTTGTCTTACCAAAAATAGACAGATGCTTGGATCTGTGACTTCATTAACATATAGGGATCTCCCAGATGAGGAAATTCCCTCTACTATTGCATATCAGCATGTTCTCTACAACAGCTTAAAGTATTAGAATATTTCCCAGGGTCTTACGGTCACCCAGTCATTATACATCAGGTCTTCTTGGCTCTAAAGTCACCTTTCTACCCCTGCCTTTCATTTATAATATATCTGGGATAAGGACAAAGTTCCTAACAATTAGAAATGTCAACAAATGGAATGGACAACCTTCCAAGGTGGGGAGTTTGCCATCGAGAAGGTGTTCAAGTGGAAATTGGATGACAGCTTGTTAGGAATGTTGCAGAGAGCTTTCATTCAATTCACTAGATGGGAGCTGAACTATGGCATGGGGGAGGAGTATCTCTAAATTTTCTTCTGACTCTAGCACACTATGATTCTCAGTAAGTGATGGGAACAGGATGAAACCAAACGGTTCACATAAAATCTGAACCCTTGATGTTGACTTGGTAAGCATGGTGCCCCAAACAGCTGGGTTTATCAGCCTACCCTTTCTTAAAAACCCATTCTTAGCGGATCACATCACATAGCTTATTCGTGTGACACAGAATAAGTCATTGTTTTCTTCCTGGGGTGATAATCAAACATAAAAAGTGTGCTGAGTGCCACTTGCATGGCAATAGACTTTCTCTATCTTCTCTACAATAGCACCCACTTGCAATTGCAAATGCCTACTTGGTGTGCAATCCAGGAGACTGTAATTAGCTTCCTAACACACAATTTTATATGGAGGCATAAATAAAGTGAGGGAGGTGAAATTATCTGATCTTCTTCATTAGCTTCTAAAAATAACAAATTTCTGCAGCAGCACACTGATCGACATTTGCCCTAATAGCACATTTAAACCCAGGGACAGGCGTGCTTTTCTGCACAATTCAGACAAAAGCTCATTAGGACCTATGTTAAAAGCTATTAGGCACTTTTCTACATCTGGTACCTTGACTGCTTCATGATGATGAGCTCCTGAAAGGCATCTGCCACATATGCAACCTTTTAATGAAGAATAATAAAGAGAAAATGCCAAAGAAGAAAAAATATTCTATAACATAACTTCTTGACTCCATTATTAATGTTATATACTATCAAAATTCTAATGCTTATGTAAATTAGATTTAATTTGCACTCCTTACAATTTCTTCAGTGGAAATAGTCAAATTAACCTGTTAGCATCAAGATTTCTCACTGTAAATTTTAATTCTCAAACATGGAGTTTTAGTGGTTTGATGTTTAAATCCTATTTATGTCTTCCAAATTTCATTTCTACAAAAAATAGACAATTGTGTAATAATTGAGAGGTAATGTCGTCTAGTAAAGGAGGAAAGGAAAAAGCAGTAGAAGGGATTAAAATAATTAATTGTAGTTGGGTGACTTGTGAATCCTAATTTGAATCTTAATTTCCTCATCTGTAAAATCAGAGTATTTCAGTTCTAAATACTAGTCTACAGTGAAATTAATGTCTGTGATCACAATTAGTTTGTAGAAATTCATCTTTCATTGTTAAATTGAAGTTACTCCCTTCAGCATTATGCAATGATCATCAAATATTCTCTTCCACTGAACATACAAATAATTGCACTTGCGATTTCCTAATTGTGTCACATTGAGAGACAAACACTTGAGTTCTCGTGTTAAATGGTACATCATGCACATGAATAGACCACTCTGTTAGTAGTACATAATGTTTGCATAGAAAATCAAAATCCCAGCTGTGGTACCTTTAAACAATTTCCCAAATTTACCAATATGAGATGACAAATTAATTCAGGGGATGTATTCCTTTTTTTATCCTTCTAAAATATGAATTTAAGCCAAGGTGAGTGACACGTTTTAATTATTAGGACTGAGAAAAGTAGTGTAGGAGGCCTGCTTACTCAAAGATCTTCAGCTGCCTAATAGTATGAATGAATTTGTGGTTTAATTAGACATCCTTTTCTGACAATGTAATTTACATTTTAATTAGTTCAGTTAAAAAGCTGTCTTGCTATAGATCTAGGAAGGCAAAAAGTACAGCCCTTGGGCAAAGACAAGCAATGTCTGACCATAAGAACAGGCATGAGAGGTTGTTTAACACAATCCCTAGGAACTACAAGGCCAAAGCACCCAAATTTCCTTTGAGTAAATTCTTAATTTTTTAGTACTAGGACAGTGATGATGATGATGATATTGTAGAATTAACAGATCATTCTATAATTCTGTGATTCTAAATAACATGAATATCTATGACATCAATTCAGTTTATTCCTGAATAATTCTTAGGGCAGCTAGGTGATTCAGTGGGTAGAATGCTGGACCTGAAGTCAAGAAGATTCTTCCTCATGAGTTCAAATATGACCTCAGACACTTACTAGCTGTGTGACCCTGGGCAAGTCATTTAACCCTGTTTGCCTCAGTTCCTCATCTGTAAAATGAGCTGGAGAAGGAAAAGGCAAAACTTTAAAGAAAATTCCAAATGGGGTCAGGGAGAGTTGGACGCCACTGAAATGGCTGAACAGCAATTCTTAGAATCATCAACTTGTAGGTTCCAAGGGAGCATTCCTCTTATCCAAGCTGGCCTATACACAAACTATTTTAAATGGGAGGCAGAAAGCATAGTACAAAGGACATTGGGCTTGGTGTCAGAAGAATTAGGTTCAAGTTCTAGTCATTTGATCCCTAGAAAGTCAACTGACCCATTAAAGTCTTAATCTCCATATTTAGAAAATAGGGATTATGATACTTGAACCACCTCCTTCACAGGACTGTTGTGAAGAAAATATTTAGTAACCTATAAAACAGTTTAGCCTAATTGTTTACTAAATAGAGGAAATATTTTGGAGGTCTCTAGAGAGGGGAAATAGAGGAACAGAGAAGGGCTTTCTATATCTCCTGTTGGATAAGAGAGCCAGTTCAATACTTTGGTTCTCAGCACCCAGTGATTCTCTAATCTGTATCCCTTCTGCTTTGGTTATAGCCCCGTTTGCAAAGAAATGGGAATATTAGGTCAATCTTAAGACAAACTGAACAAATAATATGACTGCTTAATGTCACCCTTCATCCTTCTCTTCCTCAGACCTCTGGTTTTAACATTTCCTAATTATTTTAATCATCTGTATTAATAACTAAGGTGTTCTAAGTTATTCATCTCCGCTGAATAAAACTATTTTGGAACGAAGATAAAGAATCATTATTAGATGAGATTAGAGAGGCAGCTAGGGGGCACAGCAGATAAACCACTAGACCTAGAATCAGGGATATCTGAGTTCAAAGTGACTCAGACGCTTACTTGCTGTGTGATTTTGGACAAGTCATTTAACCTGTTTGCCTCAGTTTCCTCATCAGTAAAATGAGGATAATAATATCGCCTACCTCCCAGAGTTGTATCAAGGAGCAAATGAAATAACAATTGTAAAACATTTAGCACAGTGCCTGGCACACAGTGAGAACTATAAAACTGTTTGGAAAGCGAAAAGTACAATCTCTGGGTGTCTGACCATAAGAACAGCCATGAGAGTTATGTTTAACACAATCACCAGGAATTACAAGGCCAAAGCACCTAAATTTCCTTTGAGTATTCTCTTAATTTCAAGGTACAATGATGGTAAGAATGTTGATAATCTTGTAGAATTAGCTTATAGAATTAATTATTGATGTTATTATTATTCCTTTTTCTATCCTATATATTGTACTTTATGCATTCTAATATTATGTTTACTTTTTTTTTAAACAAAGTTAAATTACCCTTTTGGCTATGCTTGGTGAAAGAGAAGACTCAGTTCTAGATATATGACTGAAGTCTCCCAAATCCAAGTTAAAATCTTGCATTTTTAAGTTCAAGTCTAGAATTGTGGTAAAGACAGTAATTAACTCTGAGAAGTCATAGGACTTTCTAGATACAAATATATGTCAACATTTTTCCTGAGGAAGGCTTGAAGAACAGTTGTGATTCACAATCTAGCATTCTAACTATTGGATTAGACCACTTTGGGTTACTAATAATGCTTTACTCCTTTTATTAGACAGCTTCCCCTTATTAAAAATAATTGATGCAATTTAACAGGTAGAAAGAATCTTCTTAACCTGGAAAGACTTACATGAACTGATGCATAGTGAAGTGAACAGACCCAAGAAAACATAGACAGTAACAGCACTATTGCTTGATGAAGAACTGTGAAATGATTTGGCTATTCTCAGCAATGCAATGATTTAAGGTAATCCCGATGGAGTAATGATGAAGCATACTATATGCCTCCAGAGAAAGAACTGACACTGTCTGAATACAGACTGATGCATGCTATTTTTCTCTTTCTTTCATTTTTTCTTTTATTCCAGCCTTCTTGTACAAAATGGCTATTATGGAAATGTCTTATATAATTGCACATGTATAATGTATATCTGATTGCTTACCATCTCAGGAAGGGGGGAAGAGAGGGAGGAACAAAGGGATAGAATTTGGGACTCAAAACTTTAAATAAAAATCTTTAAAAATAAAGATATTCTCCAGGTTAAAAAAAGAACTTTTCTTTTTATGTTGTATATGTTGGTGAATTAAGTCGGAAAAAAAATAGCAGGGCTGCAGAAATAAATCTTGCAGTACAAAAGTCTGTTATGAATGGCTGAAGTAGCAGATATTGTATGTTATTTCTAATTCTTAATGGAAAATAATCTGAACTATGATAAAACCAATTAATTCAAAATTCTGCAATCTCCAACAAGGGAGAATAGAATCACACAGCTTAAAATAGAACAAGTTAGTAGGGAAGTACAGTTATATATTTGTGTAGCTTACATTTTAGTTTTGCAAAGTGAAGTTTCTATATGGTAAACTCATGGAGCCAGAAAATGGATGTTGCAATCAACAAATATTATTAAACATTAGTAAACCTACTATGCACCAGGCACTGTACTATGCAAAAGACAGTCTCTACCCTCAAGAAGTTCACAATCTAATGGAGGATTAGATATATACAAATAGATATATACAAATATATACAAACAAGCTATATGCAGGATAACTAGGAAATAATTAGCTGAGGAAGACACTAGAATTAAGAGCGGTTAGGGAAGGCTCCCAATAAAAGATAGGATTTTAGGTGGGATTTAAAGGATTCCAGGCATGGGGGACAGCCAGAAAAAATGCCCTGAGTTGAAAGATGGAGTATTTTGCTTGTGGAACAGCAAGGAAGCCAGTGTCACAGGACTGAAGAGTATGTATAAATTCTAAGAAGTAAGTAAGGTGTAAGAAATACACCTTAGCACTAAGTAAGTAGTAAGGCATAAGAAGACTGGAAGATAGGAAGGGGCCAGATTATGAAGAGCTTTGAATGCCAGAGGATTTCGTATTTGATTCTTGAGGGATGATTAGACCTGCCTTTTAGGAAAATCATTTTGGTGGCTAAATGGAGGATGGTTTGAGGCAGACAGACTCACTGACAGGATATTTTACTAACCCAGAAGTGAGGTGATGAGGGCCTCTACCAGAATGAAGACAGTGTCAGAGGAAAGATGGGGGCACATTCAAGATATATGTAGCAAAGATTAATTCAATAGACTTTGGCAACAGATTGGACATGGTAGATAAGAGTGGGAAGGGGTAAAAGTGAGCAGTCAAGGGTGACTCCTAGGTTGTGAGTCTGAGGAACTGAGAGGATGGTGTTGTCCTCTACAGGCTACTGTAGAGAAGGTAGGAGGGGCTGAATGGTTTAATGGGAAAGATAACAAGTTCTGTTTTGGATATGTTTAGCTTAAGATGTCTGCTAGATATCCAATCTGAGATGTCTGAAAGGAGATTGGAGATATGAGATTGGAGATCAATAAATAAGTTGGACAGAATAAATAGGTTTGAGAATCATCAGTGTAGGAATAATAATTAAATCCACAGGAGCTGATGAGATCACCAAGTGAAGGTGTATAGAGGGAGAAGAGAAGAAGGTCCTGGACAGGAAGGACCCCGAGGGACACCTACAGTTAGAGGGCATGCTCTGAGGAAGATCCAGCACAGGACACAGAGAAGGTACAGTCAGATATGGAGAAGAAGAGTGGAGTCCCCAAAACCTAGAGAGATGAGAGTATCAAGGAAGACAAGGTGCAGACAAGTGAAGGAGAATGAGAACTGAGAAGAGGTCATTGGATTTGGCAACTAAGAGTGCATTAGTAACTTTGGAGAGAGTAGTTTCAGTGGAATGATAAGGTTGAATGCCAGACTGTAAGGTATTAAAGAAAGAGTGAGAGGACAGAAAGTGGAGTCACCTAATATAGATGGCTTTTTTGAGGGGTTTAGTACCAAGGGCAGAGGCAACATAGGATGATAGCAAGGATGGAAGAATCAAGTGGGGGTTTTTTCAGGACGGGGAAGATATGGGCATGCTTGTAGGCAATAGACAGAGAGAGACTGAATATAAGTAATAGAATGGAAATGACAACAGGGGGCAATTGGTTGGAGGAGACAGGAGGGAAAGGTATCACTTGGGCATGTAGAGGAGTTAGCCTTGGTAAGGAGTATTTTGTCATGTAAGAAAGGGGTAAAAGAGGAGAAAGTGGCAGAAGACATTTTAATGACAGGAGATAAGGAAGAAGAGGGAACTCATGATGAATGGCCTTAATGTTTTCTATAAAATATGAGGCAAGGTTCTGAGCTAAGAGGGTGGTGGGAGGGAAACACATGGGAAATTTGAAGAGTGTTGAAAACCTTTGGAAGAGCTACTGTAGATAGTAGATAGTGAGTTGATAGGGCAGGCATTGAAGGATTGCCTAGCAATAAGCTAATAGTAGTACAAGCCTAGGTGAGGTTTGGAACATAAATTTGTAGTGGATTCAGTCAGAAGAGTTGTGTGAGTTTCTCTACCTGTATGCAGCAGCGTGTGTGCCAGTGGTAGTAAATGGTCCAAGATCCAAGACTGAGGCTTGGCAGGGCTTAATCAGTGAAATGATAACCAGGATAGAAACCCAAAAGGGGAGGAAACTTTTGAGTTGAATTTCTTCACCAAGGGGTCAAGATGGGGAAAAAAGGAGAGAGTGGTTGGTGCAGGGGAGATGGTCTTGGAGGGAATTGAGGGGTCAAGATATTGGAGGTAATGGTGTGGACAAGGAATATGGTTTTATAAGGCAAAGAAAGAAGTGAAAAGCCAATAGATTATGGTCCAATAAGGGTGACTTTGGAATTCTTGAATGTAGTGGTGGTACATTTGTGACAACAAGGTGATAGCAAGGTCAAGAATATGAACATCTTTGTGTGGCTGAGGTAGGATGGAGCAGTAGGTTATGGGAAATGAGTAGGTCATAAGTTTGGGAGAGTCAACATCTATGTTGAAGTCCCCTATTATTAGTCCAGGAGTTGGGGAGAAGAGAAAAATTGTGAGTCATGGAACAAACTCATTGAGGAAGGAAGGGGAGTGATGTGGAGGTCTGCAGACAACAGTTACCAGGAATGTGATTGGGTGGTGGCTAAAAATAGCATGAACCTGAAAGGAAGAGAGGTTATTGAGTGATGGAGAACCTAGAAGTGGCGATGGGAAGCAAAGAGTATTCCAACTTGGCCACCTTGACCACTGAATTGAGGACATGTAGTTATACCTCTGTAGTCTAAGCTAATGAAATTTAAGCCTACTTCTGCATGTGAATGCCCACTTAAAGATGCAGTCTAATCCAGCAAGGTCTCCTCAAGTTTGTTCCATTCCTATGGCGTTACTCTGGAGGGGAATAACTGACAAGCAGTCATCACAAAGGCATTATTTTCACCCAGCATATTGGAAATAAATAAGAAGAGACATATGATAATAATAATAGCTGGCAGTTATCAAGAGCTTTAAGGTTTGCAAAGTACTTTTCATGTATTATATCTTTTGATTGGGAACTATGCTAGAAGAAAATCCCCATTTCATCTCCCTCTATACAATTACAACTCTCCTGAGTTGGGCAGAGTCGATATTTAAGAGGTTAGGGTAATGCAGTAGAGTTTTATAGCATTTTATAGTACTTTTTATTTGAAATGTTTTATAATCATTCTCTGTATCTGCATTCTTACAACTCTTATCTTTCTCTTGTTCTGTTACACAATTTAAACGAGAAAATATTTGAAGAAGAAAATCTCTACATTCAATTATAGCAATGCTGGTTATTAGTCTGGGATGTCAGCAGCATCAATAAAATGCTTGGCTTCCAAACAAAAATGTTAATTGTGATGCTAATTGCTATTGCCATATATTGTGGCACATAAGCGAGTGGGGGGGGGTGAGAGGGAGGGGTGTAAAGTAATCTTCTTATAAACTGGGAGAAAGAAAACATACCACCAAAATTCCCCCTTCTCTTCCCTAACTTTTTGTCCATGACTCTATAGGAGAGACAGTAGTCCCAGAGAGCCTATCTACCAAAATTCCTTTCTACACTGCCATTAAACCTTGAGATCATGTTTAAGGTGGAATTCAGGCTATAAGATGACTACAGGTCAAAACCCTAATTATTATGTGAAGGTAAACTTAAAATCTTTCTTTATTCAAAGGCATAAGCCACATCACCCAGTAAGAATGGATAGCTTTTATTTATTTGTTTGTTTGCTTTTGAGAAAGCTATTCAGAGGCTGTTTGTATAGAATTTATTGACTTTCCTGGAATGTGTAATTAGGTTTCTATGATTTCTCCCAAGTGGGAAGGCCTGTCCCTGTCACACTAAAACCCTGGGCAATTCATTGTACCAGTTCCCTTTACAACTAGCTTTAATACGTACTTAAAACAATTTTCTTTATCTTTATTGTTTTATTTTGTTTGTATTTTATTTTATAACATGGCTAATATGGAAATATGTTTTGTATGATTTCATACATATAACTGAAATAAAATTGCTTGCCTTGGTGGGGAGATGAAGGGAAGGATGGAGAAAATTTGAAACTCAACATTTTTTAAAAAATGATTGGGGCAGCTAGGTGGTGCAGAGAATAGAGTACTGGCTTTGAAGTCAGGAGGACGTGAGGTCAAAACTAGCTTCAGACACTTGACATTTAACTAGCTATGTGACCTTGGACAAGTTATTCACCCCCAATTGCCTTGCCTTCCCCCTCAAAAAATATGACTGCTAAAATTTTTTACATGTAATTGGGAAATATTAAATAAAATAAATAAAAAAATAATTTTAAAAAGCAACTAGTTTTAATAGCCCCCTTTGTAGGAACATACAGTATATCTTTATAGAAACCCTTTAATAATAGCTATCATTTGTTTAGCATTTTGAGGTTTACAAAACACTTTATAACTATCATCTCATTTTATCCTCACAACAACCTTGGGAGGTGGGTATCATTATTATCCCTATTCTACAGATAAGGAAATAGAGGAAGTCAGAAGTTAAGTGGCTTGTCCAGAGTTATGCAGCTAGTTTCTGGAGCTGAATTTGAACTCAGGTCTTCCTCTGACTCCAGGAATAAAACTTTATTCACTCTGCCACCTAGCTTCCTTTTCTAGTCTGCAATGGAATATGTGTAATCTCCTAAACTATAAACTCCTTTTCTGGAGTATAAATTCCTCTAGCGCAGGGAATATGCTTCCTTTCAGTTTTGTATCCCCAACAACCAGCACAGGACTCTGCATGTGGTAGGCCATTAATACGTACTTTTGGCTCTAGAATGATGGAAGTCTTCTGTGGAAAAAGTACTTGCCCCCTTGTTTTAACTGAAGTAATTAACTAAATATTCAAAAATAAGGTCCCTTCCCCTCTAAAATTTTATGTTTATTCATTTTTCATAGCCCTGGGAAAAATGCATTTGTGCTATCTCTCAAATTGCTTTATATCTTTGTAGATAATACTAGAGACACTAAATGAGAGGGCTTTTTTTTATGCTGATAACTTATGTGAAGAAGGGATTGTGTGTTCCTTCTTTCAAAAAGACAAGCTTTAAAGTGCTGAATTAACTTATTCTTTGCTATCATAAGTAGGCATGAGTTTTCTGTGTAGGTCCGGAGTTCTCAGTCTTGTTTTGTGTTATGGACCACCCCTTTGACTGCTGAGAGTCAATGGAAACCTTTTCAGAATCATGTTTTTGCATGCATAAAAATAAAATACAGGATATCTCAAAAGTCTTAGTGCAGTTTTAAGCTTTAATAACATCAGAAGTATAAATGCTATAAACTCATGAAAGTCTTTGAAAGATTATTTAAATGTTTAAAACAGTAATATGCTTGCTATTAAAATTCAACATAAAGAATCATCCTGGGGCGGCTAGGTGGCACAGTGCATAGAGCACTGGCCCTGGAGTCAGGAGGACCTGAGTTCAAATCCAGCCTCAGACACTAAACACAAAACTAGCTGTGTGACCTTGGGCAAGTCACTTAATCCCAATTGCCCTGCCTTCCCCACTCCAAAAAGGAAAAAAAAAACTGTTTTGGGGTGGCTAGGTAGTGCAGTGAATAGAGCTGAGTCAGGAGTCAGGAGGACCCAAGTTCAAATCTGGCCTCAGACACTTAACACAAAACTAGCCATGTGACCTTGGGCAAGTCACTTAACCCCAACTGCCCTACTTCCCTCCTCCAAAAAGCAAAAAAAAAAAAAAAAAGAAAAAAAGAATCATCCTGTGCTATCCATAGTTCTAATAGAAAATCTAACAAACTTTCAACTGCTGCTGTTACAGAAAGGATTGTATTTATAATTTTAGAAAATATTATACAAATAATGAGGTTTTATTCCATAAATGACAGTTTTAACATGACCCCACAAAAAAAGTCTAATTGAGATAAATCAGGTGACTGAGGTAGCTAAGTCAGAGGACCTCCTCTACCAATCTGCTGGTCTGAGAAAGTATATATCATCCAGAAACTGTTGCTCATACCCAATGTAATATGAAAGGGTACCCTGTCTTGATAAAATTAAAATTTTATTTTTTATTCAAAATTTACAAAATTAAGTATAAAATAAACTCAAATAAACTTTAAAATTATGCTTTTGTAAGTTTGTAATATTTATACTTCTGTAGTTATTAAAGTTAAAACTACACTAAGACTTTTACATAGGATATCAAAAGAAATAAATTATACTCACACACAGATAGCAAAATAATTTCTAAAAAACAACCTTCACAGGCCCCTAGCTAAGAATCTGTGGTGCAGACTATGATTTTGACATCTTTTGTTTTCTTGATACTGAGCCATATATTACACTTTTCTCTACAACCACTTTTAAACTGAAGTCAGTGGATTTTTAAATTATGTGTTGATTTAATTTGCAGAGCCCTGTGGGGTCTGTTATAGAACTTCACTACCTTCACATTCTCTACAATACATATTAATATATTAAAAAATTTAATAACTAAAGCACAGCATTTTACTATTGAGAAGATCAAGTCTTCTAGGTGGCCAAATAAAGGAAGATAGACCCAAGGGGCTAAGTGAAAGACTTTTATTTTTGGCTACTGAAACTATTCAGAGACCATTAGAAAGAATAAAACCAGCTCCACTGCTAGACAATCTACATTCTGGCCATTACAGTATGAATGGCTAATACACATACACAACAGAGTTAAAGAACAGAAATGGAAATGAAGATTAAAGTATTGTATCAAGGGAGAACTGCAGAGGGAATTTAGGCAGATAAATAAATTAGTAATACTTTGAAAAGTCAGAACAATTACTTCTGAAAATCCAGTTCACTTAACAAACTATGCATTTAGCTTGTCCTCACGCCATAATTAGAAGCTTGTTCACTACAGCTATTACTCCCATCCTGGACAGAAAGGATCACCAGGGAATTTATGAGTTAGAATTCAGCTACAAAACCTTTTCCAGTTCTAGCCTTATGGAATTGGGCAAGGCTTTCTAGCTGAATTTTAATTCTTGTTCTAACTCTTGCTTAATTTCTTCCAGGAATTCTAATTGAATCTGTGTACAAGCTGTGCTTTTTTTCTAGGCTTTGCTTGTATGTGAATTAAAGTCCCGCTTCCCCACCCCCCCAACCCCGCCCTGAGTTTGTGTCTTGGCCATCCCTATTATTATAATAGCTCTTTCTGGTGAGATTTCTTTTTTGTTTATTTATTCCTCCAGTCCTACTTTCCAATTTGGGATGTTGTATTAGAGCCAGACTTCTCTCTGTGTCTCTGTTTCTGTCTCTTTCTAACGTACACAGCACAAGCCATTCAATAGTCAAATGTTGAAAGTTAAATAGTTTTTTGTGTATGCAACTCCCTTGGTCCAAACAAGAGAATGTCAAAGGAAAAAGAGGGGACTTTCTTCTCTACACCTCTCCCCGACCATAAGTCATGTCAAATACGCTACTAGATCTGTAGAAGATAAGGTATTCAGCCAGGAGCAAAGATACACATTCATGGATGGACATAAAAACAGAGAAAGATGGTTACCTAAAGGAAGAAGAAGCTTTAAGGAGTATAACCCCCCCTTAAAATAGATAAGAGTAAATAAAGGAATAGGGGTAGAGGAAGGAGAGTTTTTATAGTTTTTATATTGACCTTAACAAATGTCAAATCCACATATATAATAAAATCCCCAACAAAAGGATTGTATGTGAAACTTCAGATCTCTATTATGTATAACTTGATTTTCTTTTAAAATATATAAGTTTGGGGGGTGGAGCCAAGATGGCAGAGTAGAAACAGCGAGCCCAAGCCAATCTTCCCCCAGATCACCTCCGAACTATGTAAAAGGGGGCTCTGAACAACTTCTGGAGCCCCAGCACCCACAGAATGACACAGAGAAGCTAACCTCCCACTGAGGACAGCCCAGCAGCCCTGCAGGAAGGACCAGCACAGGGGTCTGGGAGCCTGCAGTGCAGCACGCAGAGCACAGGGAGCCAAGCACAGCCAAGTGCCTGAGTCCTGGTTTTCGCCCCAGGGCGGCAGGGCCAGTGGCTGGCTGGAGGGACCCCAGAACACAGCAGCTGCAGCGACTCCAGAATTATCAACATAGACATGCCTAGGACAAAGTGAGAGGTTAGTGCCCTATGGACTTTGGGACCAGTATTTGGGGAATGCGTAGGCTTCCTCCCCTGGGGGCTAGAAGCCACTGAGGAGACACGCCATTTTGTAGTTTTCAGAGGCAGCTCCAGCTCTTGGCCTGCAATTAATTGTAGGGAAATCCAGTGATCAGTCTTGGGGGGTAATCGCTCTTGCTTTAACCTCCCTGGATCTGGATTGTGATCTAGGGTGGAAGTCGTGGGTGGGTTTACAGCTTGCCAGAAACGGAAGTTGCCCCCCACACGTTTGGGACGAAAATTCCTCTATCTGGCCTTAAAGCCATAGTGTGGCAACAAGCCCAAAGGTCAAGCAATTAAGTGGCAACATGCCAAGGCAAAGGAAACAGAAAAATGCAACCCTAGACTCCTATTTTGGGGGCATAGAGCAGGAAAAGGACTGTGAGGTCAGAAGTCCTGCTCCAAAAGGCCCAGGGGAAAACATGAGTGGGTTGCAGGCCATAGAGGGCCTTAAGAAGGACTTTAAAAATCAAATAAGAGAAGTGGAGGAAAAATTGGGAAGAGAAATGAGAAGGATGCAGGAAAAGTATGAAGTGGGGGTCAACAGCCTGACTGAGGAAAACAACACCTTAAAAAATAGACTAGCTCAAATGGCAAAGGAGGCCCAAAAGGGCAATGAGGAGAAGAATGCCTTAAAAAGTCGAATTTGCCAGATTGAAAAAGAATCTCAAAAGTTCACTGAGGAGATTCATTCCTTCAGAGTTAGACTGGAGCAAATGGAAGCTAGTGACTTTATGAGAAATCAAGATGCTGTTAAGCAGATCCAAACAAATGAAAGATTAGAAGGCAATGTGAAATATCTCATGGGAAAAACCACTGACCTGGAAAATAGATCCAGGAGAGACAATTTAAAAATTATTGGACTACCTGAAAGCCATGATCAAAGAAAGAACCTAGAAATCACCCTTCAAGAAATTCTCAAGGAAAATTGCCCTGATGTTTTAGATCCAGAGGGCAAAATAGAGGTTGAAAGAATCCACCAATCACCTCCTGAAAAAGATCCCAAAAAGAAAACTCCCAGGAATATTATAGCCAGGTTCCAGAATCCCCAGATCAAGGAGAAAATACTACAAGCAGCCAGGAAGAAACAATTTCAATATTGTGGAAACACAATCAGAATAGCCAGGACCTGGCAGCTTCTACACTGAGGGATCGAAGGGCATGGAATATGATATTCCAGAGGGCAAAAGAACTGGGAATGAACCCAAGGGTCACCTACCCAGCAAAACTGAGTATTTTGTTTCAGGGGAAAATATGGTCATTCAGTGGAATAGAGGACTTTCAAGCATTCTTGAGGAAAAAACCAGAGTTGAATAGAAAATTTGACATCCAGATGCAAGAAGCAAGAGATGCCTGAGAAGGTAATCAGGGAAAAGAAATCAAAAGGAACTTATCAAAGTTGAACTATTTACATTCCTATATGGAAAAACAATAACTGTGACTGAGGAAATCTTTCTCAGTATGAAAATAATGGAAGAAGGGTGTATGGTCATATGAATACATATGTGAATGTGTGTATATATGTTTACAGTTATACAGGGATAGAGGGCGCAGGTTGAATCTGTTGAGAAAGGATGATACTTAAGGGATGAAAATATGAGGTGAGAGAGGAAAGTGGCAAGAGGAGATGGGGAGAGACTGGGTAGGGTAAAATATCTCATGTAGAAGAAGCAAGGGGAAGTGGTTGCAAGGGAGGGGAAGAATAGGAAGACAAAAAGGCAAAACCACATTCTCATTGAATTTGGTGCTGGGAGAAAATGACATACATACTAAATGGGATATCTCACCCTGCAGCAGAATAGGGGGAAGGGGATGAGAGGAGGGATGATGGATGAGAGGGCATCCTTGGGGGGAGGGGAGGTTGGAAGTACCCACTATAGAAGAGGGACAGGATCAAGTAGGGAATGGACCAGGTGGGGGGTGGGATGAGTGGGAGGGAATTATAAGCAGCCTTCTACAATATATCTACGATGGTAATGTTTTGCATAGCTAGACATGTACAACATATACTGAATTACTTATCTTCCCAGAGGGAATGGGTGACAAGAGAGGAAGGAAATGGATCTGAAATTCGAGGTTTTAAGACTAAATGTTTCAAATATATATAAATATTATTATTAATACTCTTTTGCTTGTAATTGGGAGATAAGATGTGCAGGCATTGGAACACAAACATTCACCTTCCTCTAATGGAAAAGTTGAAGGGGGTATGGGAGAAGATAGGGGAGAGAGCAGATTGGAGGGAGTGATATCTTGTGGGACTGCTATTCTGGGAGGGTGGGTAGGGGAAAAACAGGGGGGAAAAATAATTATAACTCAAAATCTGGCAGAAATGAATGATGTAAAACAGAAGTTAACAAAGCATTTGTTTAATAAAAAAAATTAAAAAATTAAAAAAAAAACAACCCCCCCCCCAAAAATATATATATATAAGTTCAACTTGTAGCTTTCAAAGTTGTATCCTCATCTGTTTCTTTCTGACTTTCCTTCCAACACAGACATTCTAAATATACACTTAGCCTTACTTCTATTGGTAGCTCTATTTAGGAATCAGAGCACAGCCTACCAAGCAAAAGATCATCAATACTGCTGAGAGCATTAGCTTTCCCTAACACAATTCATCGCCTAGGTCTCTATCTGCTTATACTATTAGCTGGCAACAACACTGATTTATAATTATTTCTGAAAACAATTGAGACATTTGCGGGCAAACTGGAAGACAGAACACAAACCCATCCTTTATCAATTCAGAGCAAATGTCCATTTTAAAACTTGGAGGTATTTAAAAATCAATTGTTGTTTGAATCCATTTGCATCCAAATAAGAGCTGAATTTGTATTTATTAGTATAAATAATAGTGTTAAAATAGTGATATAAATATAAATGAAGTACTTAACAAACGTTGGTTACATGGAGGAAATAAATAGTTGTGAATTCAAGGTAACTAGATGGTACTATAGTTAGAGTGCTGGACACAGAGTCAGAGGACCTAAGTTCTAATCCCACGTTAGTCACACATTAGTTGTGTGACACTGAATTAGTCACTTAACCCCTTTTTGCCTCAGTTCCTCATTTGTAAAATAGGGATCATAATAGCACCTACCATGAGATAATAGAGTACTGTGTGAAATTTAAAGTACTACCTAAATTCTAGTTGTTCTTATCTATCTTTTCAAATGATCGATTAAATCCAATTTTTTAAAAGTCCAGTAGACTGTAGGCTCTTAAAGGGCAGGGACTATCTTTTTTTTCTCTTTGTAGCCTTAGGATCTTACATAGAACCTTGCACAAAATAGTCTCTTAAATATCTGTTGTTCAAATAAACCTTGTGTTCATCAAAGAATACTCTTTTTTTTAAATTAATTTATTAGTTTAGTTTCAGTTAACAAGATTCAATTCCATAGTTCCTTGATTTTCAAATTTCCTTTACTTCCCTCCCCCCTCCCCTCATGACAGCATATAGTACAGTATAGGGTCTGCAAATGCATTCATATTAAACATTATTCCAATTACAAAGGCATATTGTACTAGGTGGGATGAAAGATGGTAAGGAAGAAGTAAAACCAAACAATGAGAAGAACAAGATCATTTAGTTTGCTTCCATCAGGATTCAAGAATAGTCTTGCATGACAATATAACCACTTCTCCCTCTAGTGTGCTAGCTGTAAATAGCAGTAAAGGAATCAGCAGAGATTTTGTAAACTAGTCATTAAAAAATGGCTATTTAAGACATTAAAGGAACAAATAATTTCTAAGTAACAATACTTTGTACTGCCACAGCAAATAAAACATTTCTAGATTATGAATATTAAAACTTGGGAGTATCTGTAGTGGAAAAATCAATCAATACATATTTATTAAGAACCTAGTATGTGCCTACTATGCTAAGCACTAAGGATGCAAAAAAAAAGGCAAAAGACAGTCTCTGCTCTTAAGCTGTTCACAGTCTAACAGGGGAGACTGTAAACTGTAAACATGTAAACTTTTTTTTTCTTTTTCTTATTTGTATCTCTTGGACTTAGCACAGTGCTTGTCAAGTCATAGGTACTTAATAAATTTTTATTTTATTATATTGTATTGAAAACAACTATGCACAGACTGTACATAGGGAAAATTGAAGATAATCAATAGAAGGGAGGAACTTATATTAAATAAGGAAAAAATTTTAAATAAAGTAATGGAAATTGCAAGAATAACCTTCAATTGGGGAATGGCTAAACAAGCTGTGGCATGTGATTGAGATGGAATAATACTGTTCTGGTAAGAAATGATGAACCGGTTGATTTTAGAAAAATATGGAAAGACCTGCATGAAATAATTAAGAGTGAAATGAGCAGAACCAAGAGAATGTTGTATACAGTAACAGCAATATTGTTTGAAGAACAATTGTGAACCAAGTTATTCTGAGTATAATAAATACTCAAATCAATTACAAAAGACCTATGAAGGAAGATGCTAGCCATCTTCAGAGAAAGAGCTGACAAATAGAAGTATTCATAGTATGGTTTTAAGTGTGTGTGTGTGTGTGTGTGTAAGAGAGAAAGAGAGAGAGAAATGGTGGTCTTGTGTGTGTGTATGTATGAGAGAGAGAGAGAGAGAGAGAGAGAGAGAGAGAGAGAGAGAGAGAGAGAGAAAGAAATGGTTGTTTTCTCTAGTGCATGTTGGGGAGGTGGAGGAGGGAGGGAGAGAGGAAGCCAGTTTGAAACTAAAAAAGTAACAAAAAATAAACTTAATTTAATTTAAAAAAAAGAATGAGGGATATATTTATCAACATATAGAAATATCTGTAAGAAAGAAAGCAAGAACAGCCAGTATGAATCAGTTTTTCACAATACAGCTAAGCGATAGGTAAGGAGTTTTTACGCAAACTGTACATTTAGCCCAGTTATACTTGAGTATCTATAGGCAAAAAAAATTTTTTTAAGTTAAAAAAAAATCAACTCATGAAAAATCAAGCCCCTAAGAGGAAAGAAGGAAAATGTGCATAAATAGAGTTGAATGTAGTCAGAATCACATTAATAGCAACATTTGTAGTGTTGTTGAAAAGGATTTTACTAAAAATATCCCAAAATTCAGAGTTGTGTTCCAAATGGAACTTTTGCAGCAGTTAAACAGCTGAGTTATGGAAAATCCTACCTGTCAGATCCATCTAGCAATTCTGCATAGCCCAAGGAAAAATCTGTCTAGATTTTGCAGTACTGTCACAAAACTGATCATTTTTATTTTGCAAAAGAGCTGAAGTTTTGCACCTACCTGTAATGGGAGGCAGGGGTGTGAGGGAGAAGAGGCAACAGGCAAGTCTACTGACAAGGTGTTCAGAACTAGAATTAAAATGTATATTATCTTCTGGAATTCTGTATCTTACTTTTGGGGACAGCCTGGAATGGTTTGAGAAAATTTTCAGATCAGATTTGCACAATGCCAGGCAGCTTCTAGAAACTTTTCATTTCTTGAAGTCATAAATTAGAGTTTAAACTTTTTTTAAAGAAAATTACTTCAGAGGAAGACCCAAATGTACAAAAATATTTATAGCAGCTTTTTTTGTGGTTGCAAAGAATTGGAAATTAAAGGGGTGCCCATCAATTGGGGAATGGCTAAACAAGTGGTATATGAATGTAATGGAATATTATTGTGCTATAAGAAACGAGGAGGAGACGGATTTCATATTTACCTGGAGAGGCTTGTACAAACTGATGCTGAGCGAGAAGAGTAGAATCAGAATAAATTTGTATACAATCACAGACACTTCATACGTGTGATGACCAACTATGACAGACTGGACTCTTTTCAGCAATGCAGTGATATAAGTCAATCCCAAAAGACTCATGATGGAGAAAGACGCCTACATCCAGAGAAAGAACTAGAAAGAACTGAGCTTGAATCCTGATGGAATAATTGATCTTCTTTTCATTATTTGGTTTTATTTCTTCTTTACCATTTTTCACTCCACCTAGTACAATACGCCTTTATAATTGGACTAATGTCTAATATGAAAGTATTTGCAGATCCTATACTGGACTATATGTTGTTGTGGGGGGTAGGGGGAGGGAGGTAAATGAAATTTGAAAATCAAGGAACTATGGAATTGAATCTTGTTAACTAAAACTAAACTAATAAATTAATTAAAAAAAAAGAAAATTACTTCAATAGTTCAAACTAAGGCATATGAAGACTAATTTATAAAAAAAGCAATTCTAAGTAAACTCCTAGGTGGCGAAAAAATGCTTGAGTGTAAGTTATGCTTCTAATTTCAAAACTCTATCTATCCTGTCTATCCATCTACAGACAATCCTTAACTTTTACAGGGGTAACATTCTTAGAAAATGGTATAAAAATAAAAAACACAAATGTTGACACATTGATACTATGAAACATAGGGGGTCAGGTAACTGTGACCACCAAAAACTGTTGTCTTTCACTAGAGATTGCTGAAAATACACTTTTCTACATATAATTCTTTAGAGCAAAACATTCTGATATTACACACTTTTCCTAACACAGTAACCATGAAATAACCCATAAAATGCAGACATAAAATAAAAGTGGCAATATGAAAAACATTTTCTCACTAGTAACTCCCTAGAATTCTGTAAATTTTTCAGCTAAATGTCTCGATTTAAAAAACACCAATTTCAGACAATATTCATTTTTCATAATACATGAAATCTATAGTCCCATAAATACTGTGCAGCAAATAACATTCTTAAAACTAAAACATTTTTTAACCTGTCTCACCTTCCACTGTCAGCTAATGGTATGAGGATGCTATACTGTATGCTATACAGTTATCCCACTTCATAGAGGTTAGGAATGTAGCACTCCCGGGATGTAAAAAATCTGTGTAAAATTTTTTGGCCCTCTCTTTGGACCAAAGAAGAAGTCTGAATTATTATGATATTAAAAGATAAAATACCTTGATATTATAGAATACTATACATATATTTTATGCATTTCTGAGTTTCTAAACTTTTTCTTTGTTGTCTGCTGGCTTTCATGTGTCATCTGCAGCTTCCATGAAACTCTCAAAAAAAATTCCCATGTAATTTTTTATGTTGTCCCATGGTATATCAAAATGATAGGGAAAGTCACAGTGTGGAAGGGATGGCAGTAAACCTCTCAACACTGGCCACCTTCTAAAGACAAGGGAAAGGTTGCTGGGACTTTAGTTATTGTAGTCCAAAGATTCTGACAACTGGAGAGGTCTCAGCATCACCTCCTACCCTCTGTTTTTCATGGCTGGTGGATGGTGTTGGAGCTCATGAAGGATGCACCAGCTTGATCAGATCAAGGTGGACATAATTGCAACACAAAACTTGAGTTTTAAAGGCAAACAATGAAAATATGCAATGAATGCCCACGAAGCTCATTACTCTACAATCGTAGAGTGAACAAGACCAGTGAAGTATCAAGTAGTCTATATCTACAGACTAGCATGCCTCTCATTTTTTCTCTACTGTGCATAGCCATGAATTTGTGAGGTTACCAATGGTAAAGTGAAAGAGGTTATTAATAAAATCACACAAATGCTTGAAGTCACAAAAGTTAAATGTGCAAATGTTGAAGATTGATTGTATTTATCATCTATCTACCTGTCATTCCATCTATCTAGCTATAATCTAGCTAGCTAGCTAGCTAGCTAGCTATCCTGTCCTTTCATCCTTCTATATAGCTACTGCTCAGGATTTTGTGGGGGTTTGGGGGCAACACAATATAGGGAAAAGAACACTGCCATTTACCTATTGTGTAACCTTGAGTAGGTCACTTAAACTCTGCAAGCCTCAGTTTTCTCTTCTATCAAATGGTGATTATAATTTTTCTTCTTTTCTGTTTTTGGAGGGGGGGAAGGTAGGGCAATTGGGGTGAAGTGACTTGCCCAAGGCCACATGGCTAGTTTTTTCATGTTAAGCATCCTATAATTTCTAATAGAGTCTGGCATATAGTAAGTATTTAACAGATGCATTTTCATTCATTTACTTTGTTCATACCTTTCTCACAGGGATATTACAAGGAAAGAGCTTTGAAAACTTTAATGTACTGTATAAATGCTGGTTATCATCATCAAGAGGAGAGAAACGCAAGGCAAAGGGTATCATATCCACTCTTCCCTCTTCAGTATTACTAGTTGCCACAGTAAAACTTACTGACACTTTGAAGCACTTTGCATGGCCAGGAACCAGCTGCCTGGGCCTTGAAATGAGGACATTGAAAGGAATTTGATTTGCCCTAACCCAACTAAGAAAGGAGAACAAATCCAGTAAAAAAGGTTTTAACAGCCCTCTAAGTAAACTTTTTACTTCTATCAGCTAGTTATGGTGAATCCTCATTGATAAGACAGCTGAAAAATGATCTCCCCTCCCCCTTTTTTTTATCCCTACTGAATTGGCATGGTGCCTGGAACAGTGAGCCCTTAAAAAGATGCTTGTTGTCTGTCTGGCTGCTTAGCTCTACTCCCCTCCCTCCATATTGACCCTGGGAAGAGGAAGTCACAGTAACAGAGTTGTCCAAGAAGCAACTTTGGTAGTGGAGTAGAATGACAGTAAAGTATAACAGAGACATAACTATGAGAAGTATCACAATCATCTCTCAGATTTCTTTCCAGCCCTAAACCCAATCATCCTGGGTAAGGAGATAACTTTGCCATTCACACTTCACCTATCTTCTCAGCTCCAAAACTTTCTAGCACAAAGCCACTGATTAAATATGATCAGAACAGGTTTTAATATAAAAGGGGAAAATCTTCTTAACAGCTAAAGGTATTGAAATTGGCTTCTTTGGAAGGTAATGGGTTCTTCACTAAAAGCCTTAGTTAGGGCTCTATGACCACTTATTAGATATGCAGTAGAGAGGATTCTTGTTCTGGTACAGGTTGATCAAGAAGACCTGTAAGGTCTCTTCCAGATCTGTAATTCTGTGATTATAAGATAAAACCTAGTATTCAGAAGAAGCAGAAGCCCAAGGCTGAGGGGTCAAAAGAGATAAAAATGCAGAAATGAAACCACATGTCCTTTGTCCTGACCAAGAGAGGTCATTTCAGTTAAATGCCTCATGGCCTATGGGGAATTTTTGCAATTACCTTAAGGTCTTAAGCAGATTAACCAATTAATGCTGATGTCACAGTCCTAAATTCTAGTCCTAGAGGGTATGTTGTTGCTATTACTGTTCAACTGTACTTTAAGACAGTTGGTGTTTAAAAAAAAGGTGAAACCCTTGGTAGAATTTATTTGAATGTCAGCTGTATTATTTCTAAAGATTTATTGAATTAATACACTTTTACTATTTGACTCATAGAGATTTTCCATCTAGAGGAACTGAAATTTTGGAAATCTGCTTGAATTTAAAGAGGATGATGGAGCAAGAGTGGTGCAGTAAAGGCTTTAACTGATGCAATCATTCACTTACTTAAGCAAAATAAGGTCACTTATGTGCCTGGATATGGAAATATAATGGGTAAAAATCAGGCCACAGTAGCAAAATCTGATGGTAGCTCTCAGGTTATCAATATGAGGAACATTCTCACTGCCACAAGTTCAGAAATTTCTTCCTGCCCTATGATCATGACTGGTGAAGATAACAATTATATTATATAGAAGGTACATAATCCTTTAAAAAAGTTCCAGAAAAGATGTTATCATCGGTATGGAGATGTACCCATTTTGGCAATGACAGTGCAGATGTGATTGTAGTTGAGTTCTTGGGTCATGGTGGTATGGGAATTGATATGGAGATTTCTAAAAGTTTTCAGTAAATCCTTTAAAAACACGGATTTAAGTTTAAACTAAATACTAAAGTTACTGGGGCTACCAAGAAATCAGAAGGAAAATTGATATAGCTATTAAAGGTGTTTCTCATAGAAAAGTTGAAGTTATCACTTGTAATTTATTTGTTGTTTGCTTTGTCTGATGCCCTTCACCAAAATTTTGGACTGGAAGAACTTGGAATTGACCTGGATCTCATAGGTAGCCTTTTAGTCAATGCTATATTCCAATCCAAAATTCTAAATATATCTACACAATTGCATGTTATAATTGCTGACCCCAAGCTAGTTCACAAAGCAGAAGATGAGGGCCTTATCTAAGTAGAAGGGACAGGGACAGCCAGTGGTGCTGTACACATTGACTAAAATCATGTGCAATCCATGATCTAGACACATCCTAAACTTGCATGGGTAGGTAAATCAGAAGAACAATTGAAAGATGAGTACAAAGTTGGAAGGTTTCCTTTTGCTGCCAATAGCAAAGCTAAGACTAAGGTAAAGATCCTTGGTCAGAAGTCAACAGAATACCAGGAGCACATATTCTAGGGGCATGTGCTGGAAAAATGGTCAATGAAGCTTCCCTTGCTTTGTAGTATAGAGCATCCTGTGAAGATGTTACTAGAGTCAGTCATGTCCATCCAACTGTATCAAAAGCTTTCATTGAAGCAAACCCAGCTATATCTTTTGGCAAAGCAATCAGCATTTAAAGTGAAATGTCATCTGTTTATACATCTGTATTTACTGCCTGAAAGGTTTTGTGGAGGATGTTTACTGTGAAAGGCTTCTATGTGGAAGGATCACAGATTTGAGAATCTCTAGTACTGAGTTAAGCAATGTTTTTGTTCAGATGGTAAATATTTAACAAATAAGTTTAAAAAATTAAAATTAGGGGGTGGCTAGGTGGCATAGTGAATAGAGCACCAACCCTGGGGTCAGAAGGACCTGAGTTCAAATCCGGCCTCAGACACTGAACACTTACTAGCAGTGTGACCTTGAGCAAGTCACTTAACCCCAATTGCCCTGCCTTCCCCCCATCCAAAAATGTTTTTAAATTGGGGGACTATACTAAGGTTTCCATTTTGAAATTTATTTCAAATGTCACCACTTTTTTTTACCTAAGGTACAAAATTTTTCTTTTTTTTTTTCAACATGGGCAAATTTAAAATTTGTCTTTCTTTTTTAAAGCCTTTGTTATTGTAATACAACAAAAAGTTACAAGAGATTGCTATGTTTTGTTTCCTCCAAACATAATCAAAAGCTTTCCTATGAAGTTATGAAACAAATTATATCTGAAGTATTCATGATATAAAATTTCTGTGGGCTATATTGCAAATTTTTACATTTAGCAGGTTAGTTATATTGTCTGAATACTAGTGATGTAGACAATTAAACTAGAAAATGGGGACTTTTTAGCCTTCATGTGAGGCATGAATGAATTATCTGCTCAGACTATCTACATTAATCACACTAACCAGTTAGTTGGCATGAGGTTCAGAGAAACAGAAAAGGTAAATCAGAAACAGAATAAAAATGAGATATCATACCCAGAAAGGAAAACAATTTAGTCTAGTGAAGAGCTAAGGAGAAAAGTGGAATACAAGAGAAAAATGAATGAGAAAATGAGGAATGAGAAAAGAATTCTGCAGAAACAATAAATAGTAACAAAGGAAAATCTAAAACTCGAGAGCCTGGGATCAAGTGTTGAAAAGACAACACAAAGCCATGGAAGAGGAATGAGCACTATTGGTGAGTACTTTGACTTTGAGAATGAATATATAATCAAGTGCATTGACTAAGCTGGGCACTGTGCTAAATGAGAGATATGGAAATATAAAAAACAAGATAGTCCCTGCCCTCATGGAGTTTCCATTCTACTGAGGAAGAGAGAACAACATGCACTAATAAAGATATAAAAAAGATAAAAACATAGCAATTTTGGGAGTGGGATGTGCTAACAATAGAGGGAGACTGATAAGGAAATGAATCAAATGGGAAATAGCAGCTGAAGGGCATTAGGGATCCAAGAGGCAGCTAGACAAATGAAAAACCAAGAGACAGTTCCTGCATAATGAATAATCAATTTATTAATCAGGCTAGCTGATAATCAATAAATTGACTGTCAGTGGTCTCTCTTGGTAACCAAAGACCCCAATGGAGACACTGAATGCCTTAATATACTATTAGAAAATGGGGTGCCTCTGATATGAACTAAAAGTCTTCAGCTCTTCCTGCTGAGAATATGGCTTGATCATGAGGCTCAGCTGCCTCCAGCTATCTACACAAAGGAATCCACCTATACCGAGTCCACTCTGGCTGGTTTCCTCCTTCATGACCCAGGTTACCCTTAACTCTAGTGGAGGGGTTCAAGTGTATAGATTTAATGCTTTGGGGATAGAATTCACCTGAATTAAATTCTGTTTATACTCAAAGCATAAGGTCTCCTAGTTGGTTGGAGTCCCATCCAAGATCGAGGGGCATGTTCCCCCGGGGGATTGTGCAATCTTGTCTATCAGTCATGTCCTTCAGAGACCAACTGACTAAGCCATAGGGGCTGGTCCCTGAATGAGAAAACAAAGAGAAAAAGCCTTATCTTAATTTAATAATTGGTTATTAACATGTTAGAAAAATAGTAATTTCTCCCAGCAGACATAAGAAGGAAGAGTATTAGAGGCATGAGAAACAACCCATGCAAAGGCTTGGGGGAAAAAGATAAAATATCCTTCATGGGAATCAAGAAGTACAGTTTGGAGGGAATGTAGCATGCAATGGTAGTATCTGTTAAACTACTGTTGCTGCAATTCATTACATAATGTCTGGTTTGTGGCTTCTGTGACCTTACTGATGGTGTATCCAAGGATAGTTTTGCATCTCTGAATTTTGTAGGTTCAAGAACATTTTTTCTCCAAAGAACGAAAAGAAAGGCATCATATTATCAGAGATTTGAAGTTGGAAGGACCTTTAAACACCAAATTCAATCCTCTCATTTTACAGAGGAGGAAGCTAAGGCTCAGAGAGGTTGACTTGGTCAGGGTCACAAAGCTAGTAAGTGACTGAAATAGAATCTGAACCTAGATCTTCCTAACTCAAAGTCCAGAGCTCAATTCAGGATGATACCTAGCTTCTGTATTGTTTGCCTGAAAATACACATATGCAGACACACACTGGCATGTGATTGTTTATAATTGAGGCCTTTTTTTTTCCTAATGTAGGTTTATTCTTGCTTTCTTATAGAACCTGACTTTGCATGCATACCGAGAATCTCAAGATGAGAAACTCTGAACACTTTGATCAGAGGGTCTTTGATCAGGCCATGTTTTAGCAGGAAAGTCAGAAACAAGACTCCCTGTGAGGACTCATCTCCATGTTAAGTGACTACTATTCTGGACACCTATGTTGCTTTAATTACTTCTTAATTTCTTTCTAACTTACCCCTAAAACAACTGAATTCTCTTCCTGTCTCCCCAATTATAATTTTGTAGAAAAGTATATTTCTGGGCCCAAATTATTGCTGGGATAATAGATAAGAAATCTCTTATTCTTCTTGTTAGTTAGCCTTGAGGAAATTAGGATGGGGGTATGAAAGGAAGGGAAGAAGAGACACATTCCTATTCCATGCTTCTCATCAATCTCAAACATAGCATGCAAAGATCCCAAAGGATAGTCAAATCAAGTAAGCAAGCATTTATTAAGTACCTATTATGCATCAGGCACTGTGTTTAATACCTGCTATATGCCAGGCTTTGGGGATACAAAGAAAGGCAAAAACATGGTGCCAGTCCTCAATCATAACAGCGCTGTTAGGAAAAGTCAAGGAATACAGAACATCCAGGAGAAAGATGTAGTCAAATGCTTCATGGAGTATAAGAAGGAAAAGATTTTTTTAAAAGGTTATTTGATTTAGCAGTTTAGTGATCATTGATAATTCTGAAGGGACCGAGCAAGCAGTGAGATAGGAATTAAGACTTCAAGGAGTTTAGAAGTGATAGGAGATGAAAAAGTAGAGGAATTTGACCATAATATAGATGAGAGATATGGACATGCTTTTGGTAGCAAGGAAGAAGCCAGTGGATAAAGAGAAAGACTGAATATTAGTTATTTTCATAATATTAGATAATTGTTATTAACTAATTCCATTGAGTTTATATTATTAAAAGATATAATTATGATTATTAGTTGTTATTAGCTAATTATAATGTAAATTAATTAGCTGGTTGTTAGTTAATACAATAGAGAGTAAATAGAGATTGAATATTAGCTAAGTATAGGTTTTTATCAAAGATAGGGGAGATAAAGATATTTTCAAAGGACTCATGATGAAAAATGTTATCCACCTCCAGAGAAAGAATTGATGAAGTTTGAATGCAGATCAAAGCATGCCATTTTTCACTTTATTTTTTAGTGGATTTTTTGGTCTGCAGTTTCTTTCGCAACATGACTAATATGGAGATATAGACGTGCATGATTGCACGTATATAACCTATATATAATTGCTTGCTGTCTCAGGGAGGAAAGAGGGGGAGAATTTGGAATTTAAAAAATTTTAAAGAATATTAAAAATTCTTTTTAAATGTAATTACAAAAATTATTTTAAAATAGGAGAGTGTGGGTATGTTTGTAGGTAGCAAGGAAGGAACCAGAGAGATTGAATATTAGCACTTCAGGAAGAATGATCAAAAGGAGAAGCTCCAGAAGGAGATGAGAGTAGATGAGCTTAAAGGCATAGATGAGTTGGCTTGGCTAAGGGCAAAGGCCTCTTCTTCTGAGAGTGGACCAAAGGAGGAGAGAATGAGGAATAATATCAACAAAATTCAAAATATAGAATAAGGAGGAGATGAAGCTCAAGACAAATGGCCATAATTTTCTTGGTAAAGTATGAAACAAATACTCTGCTGAGTACTTGGTGGCAGGGAGTGGTGTGGGTGCTGTGAGAAGTCATGATGAAAGAAATAATCAGTCAAGGAAAAGTGAAAAGCTTAGTGTAGAACTATGAAAGCCCAGATAAAAATTAGATAGCTATAATTTGTAGTAGAGTCTCATGGGAGCAGCTAGGTGGTACAGTGGATAGAGCCCAGCCCTGGAGTCAGAAAGACTTATCTTCAGGAGTTCAAATCTGACCTCAGATATTTATTTACTATGTGACCCTGGGCAAGTCACTTAACCCTGTTTGCCTCAGTTTCCTCATCTGTAAAATGAGCTGGAGAAGGAAATGGCAAACCACTCCAGTATCTTTGCCAAGAAAAATCCCAAATGGGGTCAAGAAGAGTAGGACAATGATTTCCTCTTCTAGCAGATTCAGCATCCCTGAATAGTATCAGAAGAGACAAATGGTGATATAGGTGATCTAGGTTTGGGGACTGAAAATGAATGAGCAGAGAGACCTGACAAGGAGGTAAAGCAAGATGGAAAGCATATGCAAGTGATACAAAAGTAGTGATTGTATTACGAATTTCTTAACTTTCAAGTTTTAGTTTTAGGATTCAAACACTTTTGGTCCATGATACAGCTTCTAATGCCACATTTTATTATTCAATATCCCCATAAGTTTGGAGAATTGGGAACCAAAAGTCTAGTATTTTCAGCCCAAAGACAGTAGGAAGAACATGAAAATGGACTATTTAATTTAATCATTTGTCTGTCTTAGGAAGCTGTGTGTCCATCCAAAAAAGTCTCTGCCATAGATGGTCTCAATCTAAAAGCATGAGTAGAGTGAAGATTATGAGTAGTAATTATTTTTATTCATTTTCTTACAAAATGGAGATTGAGGGCATATGAATGTGGAAAATAAACACTTAAGTATGATAGGTCAAATCTGGATCTTTTTGTGGTTTCAAAAGAAAACAACCGTTGAAAATAAACTTTCATTTTCTTGAAAACCACATCCAGAGCCTTCCTGTATTGCCTTCAAAATGACTGCAACTCCCCTTGCTACAATAAAGTCTATAATGTTACTTATGAATATCCAATTAAAACAACTCTAAAAATTGTTAAGTAAGACAAAAAGGCAACAGACAAAGGATACATATGACTCAAGATCCTTTGAAGCACAACTCAGGACTGAATATGCATAAGATCAGTAAAATAACACGTTGTTGGCTCTTTTCCTCTCCCTCTCCTTCTCCCTCTCCTTTTCCCTTCTCCTTTCTGTCCCCCTCCCTCTCCTCCCTCTCCCTCTTTTCCTCCCTCCTTTCTTCCCTCCCCCACTTCCCTCAAAGAAAATTATATAATGAAGTATTTGTGTTGTACTTCACAGTTGTTAATAAGATATTACTGATGGCCAATATCATTATCCTTAATGTGAAAATTAAAATTCTCCCAAATACTCTAACCACTAGCCCCTTTTCAAGCAACAACTGTTTCTTTTTTTCAATCTGCATTGATCTCATGTTTTTACAAACCTGTGGTCTTTAACTTCGTAAATTTTTGTTAACTTTAGTTTCTGCATCATCTAAATTTCCCCCTGTATCCCTCTCCTTCCTCCAAGATGGCCATCTCATATAACAAAGAATATTGTTTCTAATATGGATAACCACCCACGTATGTGAATGAAAACAATCAATCATACAGAACATGACTTTCTACAAAGCATCAATCACTCAGAAATGCATTTAAGTACTTATATGCCAGGCATTGTTACAGAATTACAGAGTACACAAAGAATTCAGAGGTTTACCCCTCATCCAACTTGTCCCTGAAAAAAAAAATCTCCCTATAACATCCTTGACAAAGACTCATCCATTTGTCCTTTTACCGTGGAAAAAGACCCTGTTCTTTAAAGCCTGGTACTGTCTGTGAATTTGCCATTTGGACTCATATTCTATCCAAAGCCTCTACTCAAAAATCATCTCCCCTTTTCTGAAACCTACTGGAAGTTGCATTAATTGTTTCCCACCTTTACCTGTCACTCAATATTTAATGAAGACTTATTATACATGCAGCACATTGTTTGAATCTAGGTATCACCACCAGCAATACAAGACTAAAGGCTCCCAATGGATTCTACCAGATAAATGGCAGCAGCACCTTTAATTGTGAGACTTTTACTACAACTTTGGTGCCATTTGATAAAATACATAAATTTTAAAAAGCAAGAACCCAAACCAAGGCCAGTGTGTCATTTGGGAGCTTGTGGAGTGAAACACTAAGGTCCATCAAACATCTAATGAAACTAAAAGTCTACCAAATCACAGGATCTCAGAGTTAGAAAGGATTTCAAAGGTCATCTAATTTACTCTGTACCTGAAACAGAATCTTATCCACCCATAAATGGGAAGTGGTCATCTAGTCTCTGCATGAAGAATTCCATTGAAGGAATAACCATTGTCTCCTAAGGTAATCCTTTCTACTTTGGGACAGCTTTTGCTGTGAAGAAGTTTCTCCTTATAGCAAAGGTCCTTAATTGACTTTGGGTCATGTGCCCCTTTAGCAATCTGGTGAAGCCTAAGGGGCCCTTGTCAGAAAAATGTTTTTAAATGCATAAAATAAAATATGCAGGATTATAAAGGAAACCAATTATATTGAAATATAATTATATATATGTATGTATATATACATACCTATATACATACACACATACAAATACATATATATTTTATTTTAAAAACAACCTAAACTCATAGGCCCCAAGTTAACAATCCCCTACCTCACATTAACTCTAAAATCTGCCTCTTCCACCCACTGCACCTAGTTCCACTCTCTGGAGTCAAGGAGAGTAACTATAATCCCTCTTCCAAATACTCCCCATTCAGCTATCTTCAAATGACCTGTGATAATCTCTAAATTTCTATTATTTCTAATAGCTACATCTATCACTCAGCCAGCTAGGCAGTAGAGTGGATAGAGTACTGGGCCTGGAGTCAGGAAGACCTGAGTTCAAATCAAACACTAGCTGTGTGACCCTGGGCAAGTCACTTAACCTTGTTTGCTTCAGTTTCCTCACCTGCAAAATGAGTTTGAGAAGGAAACGCAAACCACTTTAGTATTTTTGTCAAAGAAAACCCTAAATGGGGACACAAAGAGTCAGACACAACTGAACAAAAACATTTACCACTGAGCACTTAGCATAGTGCCTGGCACATAGTAAGTGCTTAATAAATATTTACTGACCATGCCATAGAGGATATAAAAGAATAGTGAAATATGAATTCCATCATCAATGAATTTATAATATTGTTAAAAATAGAGCATTTATTCCTAGGTCATATACTCCCAGTAAACCATAAACTCCTCAAGGTCAGGAACTATGTCATTTTTTTGTCTTTGTTATGACCCCTACAACAACCTTGAACAAAGGCCCTCTTCAAAATGCTGAAAAGGAACATCTGAAGTCAAATCTCCAATTGCCTTTACCATCTATACCACAAGTTAGCATATTAAATGCTGTCTTTTTCTCTGAATTGTTTCCTGTGTGAAAGTCATGTCTTCCTGACTAGATTTTAATGTACTTGAAGAGTTTTTAATTCTTTACTGCTCTCCACTGTTTTAGGCATATAAATGAGTGTTTGGTAAATATTTGACTCAACACACTGACTAGAAAACAGAAAAAATTTCCAAACAACAAAGTATAAACTATTCACAATTGAAACTTAAAGCAAGTGAATGCCAGTACAGTGTCCCAAAAGTCTTAAGCCTACTGATGTTTTAAACTGAAGACTTAAGTTTAAGCTAGACTTAGATTCAAACAGGCTTTCTTCTATACAAGATGTCCCCAAAAACCTTAGTGCAGTTTTAAGCTACTAACTGCACTAAAGATTTTTGAGACACCCTGTATAGAAGAAAGGCTTCTTGAATTGTATGTAAGTCTTTAGCTAGGTTTTAAAGAAAATATTGGTCGTGAATTGGTGAGAAAGTTAGAAAATCAGGCAGTCTTGACAGCGAGTAGCATTAACACATTTGTAATTTAGTAAATTTTGAATGATATACCTGTCTCTAAAACCGTGGCTAGTTAAACGAATTGGTATCAATAAGTATGATGAAAGATCAAGACTTCTAACTTCTAACATCATGACATTCTAAGATTTGCAACCTAGGGACATGACTAGAAGAATATTGTTAATAGGTTGGGCTTTATTTAGGAAATAGCTAAGATTCATTGAAAACCACTTTATAATTTCACAAAAGAAACCCCATCCCCCTCAATATCCTCTTCTTTTCTACTGTAGAACCATCTAATTATGCATCTTGATTACTTGTCTTTACATATACTAATGCACCAATTTAATGACTATCAATACAATTTCATACCACAATCCAATCAGTATCAATCAATTAACAAGCATATATTTGTTATCTCCTGCATTGGATTGTGAACTTCTTGAGGGCAGGAACTGTCTCTTGCCTCTCACAAAGTCTGGCACATAGTAGGTGTTTAATAAATGTTTATTGATTGATACTATGCAATTACTATGTGCCAGTTACTGTGTTAATATAAAGTGATATAAAAACAAAAATGAAACAGTCTCTGACTTCAAGGAACATAAATTCTATTATTGAAGATAAAAACTGTATGTGACTAGATATATACAAAACAAATACAAGGTGATTTTGGATCAACTACCAGCACCTGGAACAAACAGAAAAGACCTCATATGGAGGTGAGCTGGCATTTGAGCTGTGCTTGAAAGAAACTAAGACTCCTAAGAGGCTGAGGTGAGGATGCCAGGCCTGGAGCACATAGAAACAGAGATGGGATGTCTGGTATAAGTAGAGTAAGAGGGTTAATTTGGCTGGACTATAGAATCTATGAAGGGTAATAAACATAAAACAAACCCAAGTAGTTTTAAGTATGGATTTAAGGGAACAGAAATTTGGAGGCTGAGAGGTGTGTTAAAATGTACTGCAATCACCTATTGTTGTTTTTGTTGTTTAGTCATTTTTTCAGTCATGTCCGACTCCTTGTGACCCCATTTGAGGTTTTCTTGGCAAAGATACAGGAGAGGTTTGCCATTTCCTTCTCCAACTCATTTTCAGATGAGGAAACTGAGGCAAATAGGGTTATTTCTTGCCCAGGGTCACACAGCTAGTAGGTCTTTGAGGTCAAATTTGAACTCAGGTCTTCCTGACTCCAGGCATGGCAGTCTGTCCATTGTGTCACCTAGCTTCCCTATTGTAATTATCTAGGTAAGTGGTAATAAGGGTCTGTTGTGGGTAGTAGTAGTCTGTAGTCATGAGTATATAAAAAAGAAAGGGAAGATATAAAAAGAACTATAAAGGTAGAATCAATAGGAATTGGCAACTAATTAGTTGTGTGAAGTGAGGGGAAAAGTAACTGTCAAAGATAAAACCAAATGGAATGTGTGAATGGTTAAAAGAAAAAATACAGAAAAAGGAAAGGCAGAAGGAGGAACAATTATAGAGTAGGAATAGGGGTAGGGGGAAGTAATAAGTACAGTTCTGGATATGTTGAGTTGGACCTGCTGGTAGAATATACCAGGCATTTGGAGATGCAGGCTTTGAGAATACATAGTCATCTTCATAGGGGGATAGTTGAAGCTGTAAAATGAGATTACCAAAGGAGAAAACAGAAGAGAGATAAAGATTTCACTTCGAAAAATAAAGTCATTTTTAGTTGTGGAGGAGGGAATTTGAAAGAGTTCAAGCTGAAGGTGGGAAATGGAGAACTGGTTCCAGGGGAAATGTGCAAGGGGTTGATAAGAAACTGAATTACTGGGAAGCAGTGAGGGACTAGATAAGGTTAGATGATACAAATTGATAGCCGAGATGCTCAATAACATGATCTCATGACTTTCTCTGGCAATATTTGGTATCTTAAGAACAATTAAAGCAAACAGTGTGAGTGACCCAGAGTCAGGGCTACTTGGACAGGAACAGCAAATCAATCAAGAAAGTCATTGATTTTAGGGTGGTGGCAAAGTATAACTGAAATGGTTGACCACAGTGGTCCAAATGCAGTAAAGAAGCAAGCAAAACCAAAATGGAGGTGGAGAGACTGGGAGTATAGGAACCAGAGGTCATAATGAGGATGAAGAGCAGGTTCAGCTGGAATGAGGGAGTAAATGAGATAGAAGAACAGAGTACTGTGTTTAGAAAAAAGGAATTTCAGAGTTCAAAAACTTAGGAGTTTCTTGACTGTGGTTGGAGATGTAAGTCATGGAGTTGAGAAGGCTGACAAAATGTGAGGCCAGTTTGTTAGAAGAATCATCAGCATTAATGGGGCAAGGGCAGAAAGGCTGTCAATCAGGGACCAGTCTTTAAACAAAGGAAGGTTCCAGAAGGGAAAGAACAGCATGAATTATTGCAAAGTGAGGGGAGCTGCCTTCCACATAATGGCACCTAATTTACGTTGAATTAGATCTAATTGAATTGCTGACTAAAGATGAAAGAACAAGAAATGATGCAAGGGAGTTTTTTGTTTTGTTTTACAATAGTATAGGGATTCAAAAGAGTACAATGGAAAAAGTTGATAGGAGGCAAAAAGAGGTGAATTGTCTTGGAAGGAGTCAGCGCAGAGATGGTTAGGAGTGAGAGTAAGCAGAATAAGAAAAATGTTGTAAATCAGTATAACAGGAATTATAAAGGTAGACGGTAGGTTGGAGAAGCATATTAGCCAAAGAGTGGGAGGGTACATAGTGACAGTAAGTTAGCTAACTAGCCCCAAGTTTCCAATGTTAATGTCGATGAGACAGCTGTTGACCAGAGAGTATGTACCTTCACAGGCTGAATTTATGGCTGATCTGTAGTTTCTGATAGGGGAGGAACCTGCCTTCAAAAATTGACTCTGTGAGTTGGAAGATCTGAACTAAGTAAAAGCACCTGAATTTTAAAATAGTGTCTATTTGCAAATGAGCAGGTTTCAAAAGTGACAAAGAATTACTCTTTGCAAAAGAATATACCCTGCTTCTGTCCAATCAAGTGTCTTGTGGGCCAAATATAGAGTAACTTCCAACTAATTAGTGCCATGTCTTGGGAGGGGGGGATTATTGATAGATGGACAGATAGACAGATAGATAGACAGACAGACAGACAGATTAATTTAAGCTTTGTCTCATGGAGGAGGGTAAATAGTTTGAAAAATATGGACAATTTTTTTCAGTAATTATAAGGCAGATACTTTAAATTCAATATAACTTCCAAGTTAATGGTTACCAAAAATGACATTTGATTGATTTCATTAAAGCATGAGGATAAACTTAATAGTGGAAATACTTAAAAAAAATCAATAGTAAACTGTATTTAAATAGGATTTCATATGTTTCAATGCTGAAAAAGCCTCAAATTAAGGTCTGTGATTTTCACAGAACAACATGCTTTTTCTGGCGACTAGTTTATTATAGTAAACAAATATGATAAGCAAAATAAAGTCCAACACAATGCCTGTGACTTATGACATTCCTTGAAACCAAAACAACTCTTCCTTCTGCCTGATTTTCTTCTATGTTGGACTAGATGATATCTTAGGTTATTTCTAGTTCCAAATCCCATGAATTCTCTTCCATGTATCTTAAGCCTTGGTCTACAAGCTCCTGGTTCACTGCTAACGTCAGCTTTTTCTCTCAAGTCCCTCTGCTTTACCCCCTAAAGAAGGAATCCACTATTTTCACTTCTCCCCTACCCTGCTCTCTTGAAATAAGGACATAACTTCTTATTTTTTTTAACTGTAGGGGTTTTGGGGGGTGGGATTTATGATTAGGAGCTATAGTAAAGCTAATTTAAGGAACTGAAAAGGATTAGAGGAAATCTTAAGCTTAGATCACAGAAAATTTCTCAAACTCTGTTTTCTTAAACTCTGTGCCATTACCTATACCTAATCCTTCTATATCTTTTTATTACTTATGCTGGGGCTCTTCCGTTTCTTCTACCCAAATAATTGGTCACAGAATTATAAGAAAGGATGTTGGGGCAGCTAGGTGGCGCAGTGAGTAAGAGTGCCGGCCTCGGAGTTGGGATGACCCGAGATCGAATCCGGACTCAGAAAGTGAGCACCCACACACAAGTAATGACTAGCCGTGTAACCTTGAGCAAGTTACTTAACCCCAATTGCTTAAAAAAAAAAAAGGATGTTAAAGATAATCTAATCCAATCCCTTCATTTTACAAATGATAAAGCTAAGGCCAAGGCCAAGGTCCATAATTTCATTTGCTTTTGCACAGTCACATAGGTGTTAAGCACTAAATAGCCAGCTAAGTTTCCAAAGGCTCATGTGAGAATCATCTACATTCCCAGACTGACCTTTGAGATCTAATATTTTCACACATCACCCACAGAGCCTCATTTGGGGGTTGTTTCCCCATCAATTACAGGGAAGGATGCTCTAGCTTTCCATAAAAAAAAGTTTTTGAAAGTGAGTTAGAAAGCTTGTTTTTTGCTTTGTTTTGCTTTGTGTTGTTTTTTAACTTAGAAGACATTTTCAGGGGCAGCTAGGTGGTGCAGTGGATAGAACATTGGTCCTGGAGTCAGTAAGACCCGAGTTCAAATTTAACCTCAGACACTTACTAGCTGTGTGACCCTGGGCAAGTTGATTAACCCCAAATACCTCTGAAGAAGACATTTTCAGGGACAACTTGATAACCTCATTTAATTTGGTTCAAGTAGTTTTCTTGTCTAGATTCTCAAATCATGTCTAACTCCACTAGATCTTACTATTCTAATCTACATGTTATCAAGACATATTTTTTTTCTTATCCCTCCTGATAAAAATAACATCAGATCCTTTAGAGTGGGGTCTGTTTTAGTTTTTGTCTTTGTATCCTCAGCATCTATTAGAATGCCTGGTACCTAGTACATGCTTAATAAATGTTCATTGAATTATTGAATACATCCCGAGTCTTAACTAAATAATCATTTCCAATGGTGGGAGTACCATCTACGTAGTGCAAATCTACTGAGGCTTTGATAATGGGGTATGGAGAACATCTCTCTGGTCGTATGGCTTTGGGGGAAGAAAGGGAATAAACATTTATATAGAACCTTCTATACACTGTGCTAAGCAGTTTACAAATATCTATCTCATAACAACCCTAGGAAGTAAGTGCTATTGTGATCCCCATTGTACAAATGAGGCAAGTGGAGGTTATGATTTGCCTTTGGTCACATAGCTAATAAGTGTCTTGAGATTGGATTTGAACTCAGGTCTTCCTGACTCCAGGCCCAGCACTCTACTGTACCATCTACCACAATTACCCACACAACTATCCACGTTCCTTAGTCTGAAGGATTTGAAATAATATAAAGAATCCAACCTCCCTTTCCTTCCCAATAAAGGAAACCTTTGTTTCCTTTGGAACCTCCTATGCTGTTAGTACATAATCACTCTTGCCCATCTGCTTGCAAACCTCACATATATATTTGGCAACATCCAGTCATATTTGGGGCCAAATTTGGCCCTCAAAAAGTGAGCTAACAGCCTTTGATGAGTCTTTTCTCCAAAAATATCAAATGATGAGAAAATCATAAGATGAATTTAGAAGCCTCAATGGATTTTTAAGAGAACAATTAGCTGCTTTAGAGGCTTCCTTATGGTAACTGATCTAGTTACCATAATTAGGGCCCTAAGCAAAACTGTTAAGTAAGCCAAGTTTGGTTTAAGCATCTTCCCATCTTCTTTTCTGTGTTCCTCTGCTATCCTCTGGCATTCTGTGCTCCCTGACTATACAAATACCCCCACCATGCCACCCCCCTTAAGCCAATCCTCTTTTGAACTAAGTCTCCAAAATTGCTTCCTACCCCTGGCTTTCCTCCCCTCAATCAAACCTTTCATTCCCATGAACGGCAATCTGATTATCTGAACATTGGTATGGCTATTATACCGGTGTCAATCTGTAGAGGATCTGTCATTTCATCCTTGTGTATAAAGCCCTCAACTAAACAGATCAATACCTTACTAGGCGGTCTTTGTGCATTACTAAAGCAAAAAAAAAATCATCATCTTGTGTTCAAACTGCTTATTATAAGCTTCTCTTAGCTGAGCTAGCTTCATTCTTGTATAATAAACACAGAGTTTACTAGGCCCAAAATTTTGCTATGTAGGAAATAGTACATATTATTAGGCTAGGGGGCATGGCATCTATAGGAGTACCAGATTTTGAGTCAGGCGGACCATCCTATTCTAGACACTAATCATTTTCGTGATCTTGGGGAAGTCCCTAACTTCTATCTGCTTCAGTTTTCTCACTTCTAAATGGGGTCATAATAGTACTTGTCTCCCAAGGTTATGGCCAGAACAAAATGAGGTCAAATTTATAAAGCACTTCCAACCTTAACGTATTCTATAAATGCTAATGTTCTTACTGTTGTTACAATTATTATTATTACTGGGAAGGGGCATTCCAGTGCAAATTATTATTTTAAATAATAGTAACAACAATACAGAAGATGAGTTTATAGACCAATAATTTTATTTGATTTACAAATGCAATCATTGTATCCAATCTATACAATAGATTTTTGCAATAATCTGCCAAATATTAAGCATAAAAACTGAATAGTTTCCTATCTCAGGCGACTGCTACTGTCTGAATTACATCAAATATTCAATGAGAATTTACATAATAATAATAATTTTTATTATGGCAGTTTGTGTTGATAGTATAGTCCAAAGGATCACGAGTCCTATTCCTGAGGGGAATATCTGAATTTTAATAGAGGAGGTTTGTTCATCTAAATGATATTTTACTGATGACAGGTATGGGGAAGACATTTTTGAATACAGAAGCTTCGTGATGACCTTTTCCCACTAGCACTAGAGGATTAAAGGCTAAGGGATGTGGGACTCTTTATTTTCTTACCTCAGTTTCTTTTTAATTTACTCATATCTTTTGTTCTTATATCACCATTTCCGAATATATCCCTCCCCTTTCTTTTTTCCATACACAGTGAGCCATGTGTTGTAATAAATAATTTTTTAAAAAAGAAAGAGAAAAAAAATCAGTTTATTGAAACTAGCCAACCAACACCTCTGGCAGTCCAGGCAACATTCTATGCCCACAGACCTCCACTGCAGTAAAGAAAGGAAGGAAGTTAATTTTCTCCTCTCTTCTCCAGGGCTAGACTTCTTGGTCATTAAATTCCATAATATTTAGTTTCTACTATTTTTTGTTCCTTCTTTTTACATTGTTGTTTACTTTATCTCCTGACTCCAGGTATTTTCTCTGGTTGTTCCCCATGTCTAGATTTCTCTCTCATCTCCACTTCATGAACATATCACAACTGGCTGGCCATCCTCCAACTGATGACTTTGCCCCATTTTCCAAAAGGAAAAGCTGTTTCTTATCTTCTCTTTCAAAGGAGGCTAGGATACTACATAGCCTCCCTTTAGAAGTTCCTTTTCCCACAGCTGATATCCCCTCTCCTTAAATAGGTGCCCAACAGTATTGGTGCTGCTCACAAACAATTAAGGTCCTAGATATAATCCCTTTAATCAGATCATTTCAAGTTGCACATGACTTTTGTATCAGACATTCAGCTTATATATCCTGGGTTGGATAAGGTTGTTTCTTAAGATTCTGACAAGGACAAGGCAGTCAACCTCACCAAGGCAGGTACATTCGCTGGTGGATAATTCTCCCCTGTCACCTGACTGTTCTAATGAGCTACAGTTTTTCTGTGTCCAGACACTTTTCCTTTATGATTATATTTACTTTGTCTTTCGAGTTCCACAGACATGACTTGTGGCCTAGCTAAATTCAGTCCCACTGGGCTAATTTTGTGCTATGGTCCCCCTACTCCTTTGTTGAGTAGGAATGGTAATTTAGTTTTGTGGCAAGGGCATCAAGTTTTTTAAAGAATGGACCAAGGGGTGGCTAGGTGGTGCAGTGAATAGAGCACCGGCCCTGGAATCAGGAGGACCTGAGTCCAAATCTGACCTCACACTTAACACACACACACACACACACACACACACACCACACACAACTGGCTGTGTCACCTTGAGCAAGTCATATAACCCCAACTGACCTCCAAAAAGCAGGGGGAAAAAGGTTTTGGGGCAGCTAGGTGGCACAGTGAATAGAGCACCAGCCCTGGTGCTAGGAAGACCTGAGTTCAACTCCAGCCTCAGACACTGAACACAAAAATTAGCCTTGTGACCTTGGGCAACTCACAACCCCAACTGCCCTACCTTCCCCCTCTCCAAAAAAAAGCAAAAAAGAAAATGGACCAAGAAAAATATGCTGTGCATCAATTTACAATTACCATTATTAGCTAGCATGATGTCCAATTGTAAAAAAATTTACATTTTTGTAAAAAATTTTGTGAAAAAATTTACATTTAAAAAAATGTAGTCAGCTTTACACAACTCTGAGGACAAATAGCTGAATAGATCTCACTAGTGTACTAGTTAACTTGGGTGAATTTTGTTGTCATGGTTGTCATTTTGTTTTGGTTTTGCTAAATAACACAGGTAGACTACAGTGGGACAAGGCAGGCCACATTTGACTGACAGGTCCCATACTTAAGGCTGGGGTGTATGACTTTCCCCTTACTTGCAGAAACCTATCTAGCAGGAACCAGACTCACCGGACAAAGTCAGGCTGATACTGCCCTCTGCTGGCCATGGTGAAATTTGTACACCCAAAAAACTAGCAAGCAGTGAAGGAAAGCATGCATTCTAGGCTGTGAAGTATCAGCTAACATAGTACTCTTTCTGTGTCAAGCCAAGGAAATCAATATTTATTAAGCACCTACTATGTTTTAAAAGTACTGTGCTAAACACTGGGGGTACAAAGAGAGGCAAAAACAATACCTGTGCTCTAGGAGTTCTCTATCAATAACTATATACAAACAAAATATTTGGACCTTAACCAAAAATGTAGACACTGTTGATAACTTAAGGAGGCTGTTAGGTCCCTTAGTGGATAAAGTGCTAGACTTGAAGTGTGGAGGATCAGAGTTCTAATCTTACCTTAGATAAGTATTAGCTGTGTGAACCTCTGCTAAGTCTCACTTTCCTCGTATATAAAATAAGGATAAAAATAACACCTACTTCATAGTGGTGCTGTGAGAAACAATTCGATCATATGTGTAAAGTGCTTTGCAAACCTTGGAGCACTATGTAAATATTATTCTTATCATCACCTACAAAAATGGAGATGTCTGATATTCTAGTTCAAACATCACTAATTTTTACTGCCTCTTTCAGACACTTCATTTTCATGGTTACAGGACAAGTAGACCAGCTATCAAAAGGTGGGAGCCTGATCTTTCTGTATTCTTGTTTGAATAAGTTGTGATACATTAACTTAAGAGGTTCTCTTTTTTTTAAATTAAACTTAAGTAACTACTTATAGTTCATTACAGTGATCAAAAGTTTCAACTTTTCCCCCCTTTGTTTTCCATGTCTATTATCTCTCACCCCCTTTTTCCTTCCTCCCCAACCACAGGTTATTTCATCTACTCTCCCCCCCACCCCGCCCCCATCCCTTCCAATCCCTCCCCACTATGTATAGTCAGGCAAAACAACAAATTGGCCACATTAGCTGAGAGTGTGCCTGGTTCTGTTCTTCTACATCAGGGGTTCTTAACTTGAGGTCCATGAATTTTTTAATGTAAATTTTAATAATTTATTTCAATATAATTTCCTTTGAAATAATATGAACTTTATTTTATGCACTTAAAAAATTATTCTGAGGAACCCACAGGCTTCACCAGACAATGGAGCCAATGATACAAATAAAGGAAGAACCCCTTCTCTAGTCCATCCCCTCTTTGCCAAGGGGTAGAAATTATGTTTCATCACCCATCTTTTAAAGCTATGACTGGCTTTTATTTTGGTTGGTTCTGAGGTCTTTCAGAGATTTCCTCTTATACAATCATTGTGGTAATCTTGTACATTGTTCTCTTGTTTCTGTCAAATTCACTGAATATCAGTTCATACATGTCTCTCCATATTTATCTGAATCCATTATATTCCCCATTTCTTATGACACGCATATGCCACAATTTGTTCAGTCAGTCTATAATCATTGAACAATTATTTTTGTTTCCAATTCTTTGCTACAGTAAAAAAATCGCTGCTATAAACGTGTTTGTACATATGGATTCTTTCCTTCTGCCAACCTCCTTGGGGTACATGGATAAAAGTAGTATTGCTGAATAAAAAGGGTATGTACCGTCTAGTGACTTTTGGAGTAGAGTACCAAATGATTTTAAATTTTTCTTAATTTATATTTTCAGTTCCAAATTAGGTCCCTCTATCCACCCTCATTTCCATCCATTGAGAAGACAAGAAATACAATACACATTATATATGAAGTCATGAAAACATTTCCATATTGGCAATTTGCGGGGGGGAGGGGGAGGAGTAAGAAAAAGAAAGAAAGAAAATGCTTCAATCTGCACTCAGAGTCCATCAGTTCCCTCTCTGGAAGCAGACAGCATTTTTTATCATTAGTCCTTTGGAAATGCTGTGCATCATTGTACTGATTAGACTAGCTAATTCTTTTCACAGTTGACTATTGTTACAATATTGCTGTTACTGTATATAACAGAGAATCGAATGGTTAAAGAAATTTTTTCTAAAAGAAAAATTCCCAAAGCAGTCCAACTTTTTTATTTCTATGAGGAAAAATGGATGACAAAAAAGTATTCATTGTGAGGCAGTCCTGAATTTTTTTTTTCTTTGTATCATCCCCTGATAAATAGCAGATAGAGTTAACAATAGACAAACAACAGATCAACTCAGTCACTTAGTAGGCTGCTTAGTGCCAAGGCACTGAAGAGAGCCAAAAGAAGCACAGTAGAGAGTATGTTGAGTTTGGAATTATGAAGGTCAGGTTTCTATCTTGCCTCAAAAAACTAACTGAGTCTGTGAGCAAGTCACTTAACCTTTATGAGACTATCATCTCTAAAATGGGCATAATAAGAACACCTACCTCATAGAGTTGTTATGAGGATCAAATGAGAGATGTTTGTCAAGTTCTTTGAAAAATCTTTCTATGCTATATAAATGTGAGCTACTAATAATAGCCTAAACAACTAGTTGGCTGATTTCTTTACTTTTCATTCGCATAACCAGTTAAAAACTCTGTTTCTTTTCCAGAAAATTTAGGAAAATATTAGGCAAAAAATTGAAAATGATGGCAAATATGATAGTCAAACATAGATAACAGAAGCATGTATTATTATTTAGTCTATATTGCTACAAAAAGGCAAGGGGAAAGGTAATGGAAAACTTAGAAATGATGTAGATGTAAAATATACAAAACTTTTTACTCAAAATTCTAAAATCTGTTCCCCCCCAACCATATTAAAAAAAAGAAACCTGCTTAGAACAACATAGTTTTCTTAGCATTACTTTTCCTATAAATCACATGAATTTCAATTCATTTTAAATAAACATTTCGTATTTTCACCTTATTGAAAACACTGTTCTCTGCTTTTACCCTGGTTTTAACTAAAGATGCATAGTACAGACAGAAGCATAGCAGGAAACCTCCCACACTAAGGAAGAGAAGATAAGGATCTCAGAAATGTGAATAGTTTCACTACAGGCTATTTAAGAGTCAAAATACATACAAAAGGTTTATCGGTATATTCCCTAAATCTATCTGTAAATATATACTCTTGGATTCAGAACTGTTTGTTGAGCTTATCAAACCAAAAAACTACCATTTTACTTACTTCTTTAGTTCCAAGGCTAATTGTTGAAGGAGGCAGAGATTTTTATATTTTTGATAGACTTGCTGTTGTTCAGTCATTTCAATCATGTCCTACTCTTTGTGACCCCATTCGAAGTTTTTGTGGCAAAGATACTGAAATGGTTTGCCATTTCCTCCTCCAGTTCATTTTACAAATGAGCAAACCAAGGCAGACACGGTTAAATGACTTGCCCAAGGTCACATAGCTACTACTCAGTGTCTGAGGTAGAATTTGAACTCAGGTCTTTCTGATGCCAGATCCAGCATTCTATCTAGCAACCTACCTTTCCCTGATAGGCTACAAATTCCTGATTCATCAGTCAATAAACGTTTATGAAGTGTCTATTATGTGCTGAGCTCGTGGACAGTTAGAAAAGATGACTAAACAAACGCTGAATGATTCAATGCAAATAAAGTCTACTAATTTATTAATAATTAAAGAATTTAAAATCATAAAGCTAGAAGAGATATTGGAGGTCTTCTAATTTCATTTGCTATTTTACAGAGGGCCAAAGGGGCACCCAGAATTATACAGATAGTAAATGTCAAAGTCAAGACTTAAACCCAAGTTTTCTGATTCCAATGATGAGTCCATTTACAATGATATATATGTACATATATTTCTTTGTATGAATATATAGACATCCATATGTCTCTATGTGCATATGTGCACATATACACATATATACCTATAAACACATACACACTCACACATATACAGTCACATTTAGGAAACAGCTCTCTTAAGGTGATACTATAAAATAATCTTATTATGAGTTGTTTATAGAAGTGATGGCTTAAGTCCCACTACTCATATTTTCTTGGTGTCACTAGCTTATTGGTGGCAGTATTTTACAGGATCCACCATGCTTAAACTACTTGGATTTTTTTTCTTCGGACTTTTTTGATCAACTTGACAGAGTCCCATTTGTTATAATCTTTTTGTCACTTGTGAGTAGCAGCTGAGTTCACTTGAATGTTGAAATTTGGCTAACAGCCAGTCCTCAGTTCCAGAAGATACTAGTTTATGAAAGTAAAGGAATAAACTATGGTACTTAAGGCTGCATGTCTCTTGAATCCCCCATCTTTTGATACCACAGTCAACTTTATAGCCTTCGGCTTATTACTTCTTACCTTCACTGTGATTTAAGCCTTCTCATATGGCCTCCTCTTACTTCTCAGATTACAGGATCACCAACTGCATGTATTTGAAATCTTTTACTGCTCTTTTGCTGGTACCTTTCATGGTATCTATCTGGTGACTTCACAAATACCCTGCTTAATATGTAGGACAACTGAATTCTTTGCTCAATAGGTCTTGCTCCCCAGTCCCACCCTCTGGGTTATGTTGAGTGGGACAAGACTACAATCTCTCTTAATATGAACATCTCATACAAAATAAAGAACACAAAGTGCTTCACTAATAGAGAGAATATTCCTTCAAATTATTATTATTATTATCATTATTATCATTGCTTTTTGGAGGGGAGAGGGCAGGGTAATTGGGGTTAAATGACTTGCCCAAGATCACTTGGCTAGTAAGTATGTGAAGTGTCTGAGGTCAGATTTGAACTCAGGTCCTCCTGACTCCAGGAATGGTGCTCTATTCACTGCACCAGGTAGCCATCCCCTATTCCTTCAAATTATATTGTGAAAAATATTTACTTCATAGAATAAAACAATAATGTTTTAAAGTATTTTTACTAAGGCAAGCTCCTATCCTATGTCTTTTTTCCCCCATTCAGCTACTTGAATGTAGTATGTCTATACTATAATAGTATGATACCTAACATGGCACCCACACCCTCCTCTTTCTCTGAGTGTTGGCTCACTCACCCCAACCTGCACTCATATTGACATGGTTTGGCCATTTTCCTAGGAGGATACTGAAGGGTGATAGCTATGAATGGCTAAGCTGCTACAATGTACACTCAGTATTGTAGAATGCTCAAGATTAGCTTAGCTTTGATGTAGGGAACATACCATTACTCTTTATTTCCCTCCCAAATGGTCACGTGGATTATTTATGCCCAACTTGTGGCAGAGCCTTCTAAGCTTGTAGATATGATAAGCCAAAGCTGGATACATTGTGCACTGACCTCGTCATTGAGGTGTCTTTTTGGTCCTCTGAGCACAAAGGACAAACAACAACCAAGTCCTTATTGAAGTAGCTCCTGACCTCCCATCAATGTGCCTCCTATTACTAACCAAAATCTTTTTCTGCCCTTGTCAGCAAATAAAATGTCCACCTAAAAGGGGGATTTTATACAAATATGATATTAACTCCTCCTATCTCAATTTTCTTTTCACCAACTCTCTAATTTAATTCTGGCAATCTGAAATATCCTTGGCACCCCACATAAACTGCTATGGCTTATGGTTACCAGTGACTCCCTTTAAGCTAAATCTCCCAGCAAATTCGATAGAATCTGTCAGTTTCCATCCTTTTGGACTTCTTTGCTGACCTTGGCACACTTACAATATTTCTTCCCATGTTACCACCTCCTAGTTCTCCTTGTTAAAATACATACATATATATGTGTATGTATGTATATATATATATATATATATATATATGTAAATTTTTTTAAAAGGAGGAATTTCTGAACAAACTCAAGTACCTAGACCTAAAAGAGAAGTTCTAGGACTAAGCAGGAACCAGAGCCAAGGGGCATCAAGAGAACCAGCCCTAACAAAAAAAACCATTCTAGACCTTACCTTTGATCAACTCTAACAACCTCAAATTCTTTCCCCTTTAGGGAGCCCCAACCAGGGTAGTATCAAAAGTATGTATAAGTTCCTGGACTGATGGGGGTCACAGAAAAGAGAAGGAGAATTGTCCTGTTTGTAAGCATGGCTGCAAGGAAAAGGAAATTCATTTTTCCCTTGACCCTGAGTACCTTCCCTTCTTAGAGAAGTCTCAATCCTAGGATGTATGTTGTGGTTCATCTTTTGTTCTCAGAGAGGACCAATGACATCAGGAGGATGATGTCTTGATTTGCAAGTGAATTGGATTTAAGTGGGGCAGGGCTATGCAAAGTTATCAACCTCACTCTCTGTTCCAGAGTAAGACTGTATGACTAATTGAGAAGATTTGGTAGAAAGTAGAGGATCAAATAAGAGGGACAAAAAGATGTCTTAACTGTTGTGGACTTGGATACAAGCCTTTTGTGTTTTTCACCTTCTGTCAGCTAAGATAAAGTCTGTTTTGTATTGGATATATTGTTAACCTGCAACCTTGTGTAGGAGATGAAGATATTTTTTCTTTTTTATTAAAATTTGATTGATTGATTTATTAACATAAGGTATATTCTGATGTTACCAGGGGAGACCTTGATTTGGGATATAAATCAAAGAGAATAATTTATGAGATGTGCCCAAGATTGAACCTGTCCATGCAAATTCAAGAGTTTCCAGTCCTAAGTACACAATAGAGAACAAAAGAAAGCAGAAGAAAGCATGGAAAAGTTGGATAGTTTTGAAAACAACAGATAGTATTTATTACATAGTTTTTCAAGAAAAAAATAAACAGTCTGAAATGGAAATTTTTGGTTTTATATTTAATCCTCTATGTTCTGTTGTGTACAAGGAAATGTTCTCTTTTTTTTTCTCATTTTGTATTTAAATTTAAAATAAATAAAAAAAATTTTTTTTAAGTTTTCAGTTCTGGGTCATGAGTTACCTAGAAAATAAGTCACAATTCTACATTAACAGAGCCTTAATCTCTCCCTGCTTTTGAATTTCTCTCTATCTGCAGAATATTCACTTTTGGATATTACTTTGTTACCAGTGTTCTTAAAATAGTTTATCATGTTTACACTTAAACTTCTCTCCCTTCCAGGGTTGCCATTATCATCAGAGGCTCCACTAACCTCCTAGCTCCTAAAGCATTTAAATTTATAGCCACAGAATCAAAGGGGTTGAAGGTACCTTTGAACTCATCTAGTCCAAACTATACCTAATCAAGAATCCTTTTTACAGTATACCCAATAAGAGGCTACTAGACACTACTTGAAAGCTTCAGATGAGGAGGAATGTGCTACTACATTTTGAGACAGCTCATTTTCTGCAAAGCCCTGATAATTAGAAAGTTTTTCCTTATATCAAGACTATTTGCAATTGCACACATTGCTCCTAGTTTTGCCTTCTCAGATCAAACAGATGAATCTGTTCTGACAGATCGACTCCCATGTAACAACCCTTTAAATACTAAAATGCAGCTATCATGTTCCCCAAAAACCTTCTTTCCCTCTTTTCCTAAATGCCCTCAGTGCCTTCAACCAATCCCATATGGCATAAACTCAAGGTGGTTCACCATCTTGGTTGGCTTCCTTTGTGCATAATCCAGCTTCAGTTTTCAGTCATCTTTAACCTCTTTTAACTTCACACATTTCAGTTTTTCTTCCATACTAATACTAAGAATAGCTAACATAAGAATAGCAAATAAGCCTTTATAGAGCTATAAATTTTATAAACCTTTAAAATGAACTTCAGGTACATAATTTCATTTGCAATAGTTTTCTGGTGAGTCTGCCTGTCTCAATTTTCTCTCAACTCCAATTCATTCTTCATTCAGCTGCCAATGTGATTTTCCTAAAACACAGGTCAGATCATGTTACCCCCAAACTCAATAAACTCCAATGGCTCCCTGTCTCCTCCAGGAGCAAATGCAAATTGCTCAGTTTGACATACAAAGCCCTTCATAACCTAGCCACCTCCTACCTTTCCAGTCTTCTCACACCTTACTCCCCAACACATCCTCTTCAATGCAGTGATACTGGCCTCCTGGATGTTCTATGAACAAGACATACCCTCTCTTGGCTATGGGAATTCTCTCTAGCAGTTCCCTATACTTACATGCCTGGAATTCATTCTCCTTTATTCCAGTTACTGACCTCCCTGGCTTCCTTTAAGACCCAACTAAAACCCATATTATACAGGAAGCCTTCTCCAACTCCTCTTAATTCTAGTAACTTCCGGAGTTTGGTTTTTCTGTAGATATATTTCAAGGTAGGGTTTTGAGAGAGGCTGTCTCAAGAGGCAAACCTAAACTTTAAAATGACTACTGGAAGCCCTCAGAACTGCAGACATGTGAAGAATCTGACCTCATCAAAGCCCTTGAAGTCCAGGCTTACAATTCTAGATTATTGAGAGTAAAACTACTTATTTTTTATTTTTTGGGAGGGCAACTGGGGTTAAGTGACTTGCCCAAGGTCACACGGCTAGTTTTTTGTTTTAAATGTATGAGGTCGGATTTGAACTCAGGTTCTCCTGACTCCAGGGCCGGTGCTCTATTCACTGAGCCACCTAGCCACCCTGAGTGAATCTACTTATGGTAAGATAGTTTTATCTCTCTTAGTTTTATTTCATTCTCAAAGATCTCCTTTACCATTGTGTTTTTCTTGGTCTGTTCTACTTTGTACAACTTCCCTAACTTCTGTTTGCTGTTTTACTTGGATAAATGGCTTTAAATGCTAAGAAAAAAAAATTCTAGTGACTTCCCCCTATTTCCTATTTATTCTGGATATCCTGATTTATATGTGTATATTTGTTTGTATGTTGTGTCCCTCAGTAGATTAGAAATTCTTACAGAGCAAGGGCCGCCTTTTGCTTCTTTTTGTATCCCAGCAATTAGCACAGTGCTTAATAAATATTTATTGATTGGTTCCTGGAGATACTATACCCCAAATCGTCCTCTTTCCACAGACTCTATCCTAGTCCAAGACCTGATGCTTCACAACTGGACTGTAGCTGTGGAATAGTGGAAAAAACAAGGTATCTGATTTATTGCCCAGATACTGGGTGTTAAACCAGCAGTGTGCATTACTTGGTTTCAATTGTTCCTTGCAATAGAATTGTGTAATTTCTCTTGTAAGCAGCTTTGGTAGCCACCTGATCCAACTGGAACCTGCAAAATAATCCCTTCAAGGGACCAGTGATAAACAATGCTACTCACTTCCTGACAAAGAGGATGGAGTCAAGATATAGAATGAAACATTTTTAATTATGGCCAGTGCCTATACATATTACCCTTACACGGGTTTTGTTTTCCTTTTTCTTCTTAATGGGGGGTGGGGGGAAAGTGGGAGGGAGATAAAATATAAATTTGTTCATTGAAAAGATTAAGCCAAATAATTTTTTTTAAAAGAATTTCCTCCACTATATGCCTAATAAGTGGTCATTCAAAGGTTGCTTCATGACCTCTAGTGAGGGGAAAACCATTACCTCCTAAGGCAATCCATTCTACTTTTGACTAGCTCTAATTATTCTACAGCTTTTTATCTTCTCCAGATTGATTCTAGCTTTGTTCTCTGGAGGCAAGCACAACAAATCCAATCCCCTTTCCGCACAGCAGATCTTCAAATACTTAAGGTATCATGTTGCCCCTAAGTCATCTTTCCATAGGCAAAACATGCCTAATTATTTTAAGTTCCAAATCAGATGACGTCTTCTTACTCCTCCTTCTTATTGACCTCTCTGAAGTCTCTGACACTGTTGAATATGTCCCTCACCAGGTACAGGAGATATATAAGTGAAAACTAAAGCTGACAGACAACTAGATTAATATAATCTTTGGTCCAAGTCACAATAGGCCTATGAGCTAAGGTCCTGGTTGGATCAAGAGGCAATGCCCTAACTCATATCTGATAACATTTAGCTCTTTTGTAGACAACTACTGATCCTTCAGCCTTGTGCAAAAGTCACTGGATCTGAAGTTGTGTGGCATATAGGTATGGTCAGGCACTACTACTGAGATGACCCACATCAGAGCACTGTAGAGCAGCCTACCAAGCCACGTGGGGAGGGCATACATGATAAAAGCCTGGCACTTCACAGGGGTAAGTGAATATTAATAGAGATTAATGGGGTGGCTAGGTGGCGCAGTAAATAGAGCACCAGCCCTGGAGTCAGGAGGACCTGGGCTCAAATCTGGCCTCAGACACTTAACACAAAAACTAGTCGTGTGACCTTGGGCAAGTCACATAACCCCAACTGCCCTCCAAAAATAAAAAAAAAAAGCCCAATAAATATTTTTAAAAAATAAAGACTAGTACTCTTGGCAGGGAATAATAGTCTAGACTGAAAAAACTTGAGGGAACAAAATGGATGACTGTGAGAGAGGCCACAGAAAGCAGTGCAGAATTATCACTATTTAAAAAATTTTGGTAACTTGAGACGCTACCTAGTAAGGATATTTCACTGAGGCTTTTCTTGGGGATAAGAGGATCATAGATTTAGATCTTGAAGGAACCTCAGACAGTGTCTAGTCCAAACTCTTCATTTTATAGATGACAAAGCTCAGGAAAATTCAATAAACACTGGCAGGTAACCTGAGCCAGGTCCCCTCTGACACTACAATAACACATTGTGTAATGACAACCTGAGGCAATTCCTTGGGCAATAAGAAGATGGTAAGGGTTTCTGAGCAGAGGGGTAACAAATGCATATAGATGATTTATCTGCCGGCCTTGTGAAGACCAGATTGGAAAGGGGAAAGACTGGATTAATTGGGGGAAATAAGTGAAAACGATGAGATTTAGATTAGAGATGTCAGAGACACTTTCCTTTAGTCCACTATGACTTCAGCTTTAAAATCAGAGACTCTGGTGGTCAGGTGACTATTTCAAAATTCTTCATGAGGCTCCATTCAAGTTCTGTGATTTCTTCTCTACTGGGTTTCAGATACTAATTGACCAAGCCACACCACCCTGGGACTCTTCTTCCACGATACTTTGACTTGCAAATTTTTGAAGCTCTTTCTGATTAATCAATTTATCTGTCTGACTTCTCCACATTCACTAAATCTCATCCTCTCCCCCTTTACTAAGAGCTCTGTCTTAGCTTCTGTTCTCCTCTAATCTATCCCTCATACCACTAGCAGATTAATGGTCGGTGGGCATTAGTGTATGGTGTCAGTCCTCTGCTCAGAACTCTTTGATGGCTTGCTATGTACTGTACAAAAAGTTAGAACTCCTTAGTATATCATTTAAGAACCTTTACAATCCAGTGCCGACCTAGGCATGCATAGAGCATGGACTGGATGTGTGGACACACCCTGAGAACACATTACATTGACCCTTCTCCTTCTCTCATGAGCTGGGACATACTCTATGTATGTCCATGAATGCCCTCATCCCAACCTTTCCAGCCTTATCTCATACCAAACTACCATTTTCTATGTAATCTGATCTATTTATGTTTCCCTGAATCTGTTCTTTTTTAATTCCATACTTTTCTTCACATTGATCCCTGGGCCTGTACTTATTCCCATCCATACCTTCAAGCAGTTGAAATTTTACTCAGTTATCAGCTCTAATGGCAACTCCAATATAAAAGATTCCCTGAAGACCTAGTCAGTAATGATCTTTTCCTTCTTAAACTCTGTGCAGTTTTTATGCATTAGTTTGTACTGTTATTCATGGATGTACCATGTCTCCCACTGGACTATAAGCTCACAGCCCAAGTCTTAATGAAACTTTTTATCCATCCCATCAAATAGTACCACCCTTCTGAAACAGCAGGTGCCTGATAAATGTTTGTTAAATGAATAAATTTCTGTACCTGATGTTCAAGCTGAATTCCATGGTCAGTCATTTCAAAGCAGTCCTTACTATGCTAAGACTATAAATTTCCTCTCACTTGACTATGCCAGTCATGTTGATTGTTTTTTTGGCTTTTTGGAAGGCAATTGGGGTTAAGTGACTTGCCCAAGATCACATGGCTAGTTTTTGTATTAAGTGTCTGAGGTTGGATTTGAACTCAAGTCCTCCTGACTCCAGGGCCGGTGCTCCACTGTGCCACCTAGCCGCCCCAAGTCATGTTGATTTTTAATCTTGGATCACCTCTACTTTCTTCGTTCTTGCTCTCTGGCCTATGATGTTACTAGAAAAAAAATCAGAATTTAATAGTTCTAAGCCTAGACAGATCTCCTTATTTAAATGGGATTGTATAACCACTTCACGGTCCTTACTGATCTTTTGTCTCTAGCATTCTCTATACAACACCTGTTCATATCTTCTTTCACTTTTCTAGCTCATTATTTCAAAAATTCTATTATTTTTCTATTGTATTCAAAACCATCCACTGAGGATGGCTTTCATCTTTGAAAAAAATTAAATGTTATATGAAAACAAGTTTAGCGAAGAAATAGGTATTTAAAATGGTTAAGATTGCTTTTGTTTTAAGGGGTTAGAGTTTAACAAAAACCAAAGCAAATCAAACCAAGATGTGACTAAGGAGTAGTGAGTCTTAAATCATCATGTGGCTTAGAACTAGCCCTGAAAGTAATGCCAGAAGAGGAACCAAGAATATATTTGGAGCTACGGCAATACTGTTGGAATTAGTACAGAGCTTCCCAAAGACAATTTCTTTGGAGAATGCCACTTATAGCTAATAGCTAGCCTTTATATAGCACTTACTCTATGCCACGCACTGTGCTAAGCACTTTAAAAATATTATCTCATCCTTACAATAACCATGGGAGAAAGGTACTATTATCATCTCTCATTTTATAGTTGGGGAAACCGAGGCAGACAGAGAGACAGGGTCATGCAGCAAGTACGTTTCGGAGGCCAAATCTGGACTCAGGTGTTCTTGAGTTCAGGCCAGCACTGTGGATCCTTTGTGCCAACTACCTACGTAATTGGATACATAAGCTATGACAGTGATATAAAGACTGAATCTGTGATTTTATTGATATAGGGAATTCCCAAGTAAGGAAACTTCATCTACTCATATAGTGCCTTCTCTACAACTTACAGCCAGAGAAAGTTGTCTAGAGCACTGACTTATCCAGGCACTGCCAGAGTGTGTTAGAGGAAAGTATTGAACCTAGTTCTTCCTGACTTTTGAGGCCAGACCCTCATTCGTTAAGCCACGATGTCTCTCAATCATGTTACAGTCACACCTGACATCTCTCCAACTACCCTTTAAAGGCAGGAACTAAAGCATGCATCGATCAATAATCAATCAACAAATATTTATTAAGCACCTACTATGTGTTGGATACTGTTCTGGATGTTAGATACATAAGTACAAAAAATGAAAAATCCTGATTTACCTTGTACTTCGTTGTCCCATTTTTTTTTTTGGAGGGGCAATTGGGGTTAAGTGGCTTGCCCAAGGTCACACGGCTAGTAAGTGTTAAGTGTCTGAGGCTGGATTTGAACTCAGGTCCTCCAGACTCCAGGGTCAGTGCTCTATTCACTATGCCACCTAGACACCCCTTGTTATCCCATTGTTTGATAAATATAGGTGATGATGAGGGTAATGAGAATGAATATTATAATAATTATAGATAGATAGATAGTCAATCATTATTTAATAACTTGTACAGGTAAAACAACAAGTACCCAGATGAACTAAAATGTACATAAGAATACAGAAGCAGACTAGTTGATTTCAAGTATAAATTTCATGTCACATAGCCCAAACAACTGATCTCCTAGAGTTAAAGTCAACATAGTCACATGAGTTGTTTTTGTTGTTTTTTGTCTGGAAACAATTAAAGTGGATTTTCAAGTGTCTTCCAAAAATTTTATTTTTAAGCATTAATGCACACATTCTCTTCTCTAGCCTCCACTACTACCCCCTAAAGCACAGAGTCCATATTGTTATCAGAGACAAGCTACAAATACTTTTTTCAAGGCTGTATGTAGGCAGCAAAAAGCTGCTAAATAAGATAAGTAAATGTCAAAGGTTTAGCCTATAGGTCACAGGCTGATCCCACATACTGGTAACAGCTAGTGCAACCTACTTTTCTTTATGTAAACTTCAGCTAGTATGATCAAAGATAATGAGTCATGCAACATTATGGTACTTTCGAAATGTTCTTAGCTTTACTTTAACTGAAACTTTTATGGTGCTCTGATCAAATGATTCTTATGCAGAGAATTTAAGGTTAGTTTAAAAATATGAGCCCGAGTAATTAAATATAATGGGCTATCCTTAATATACAGGTAAAATCCTATTATAATTAATTTAAATGTGCTGTCCAAATCCTTTGCACTGTACTGGAATTTTCTTGTATTAGATACTGATTGAAATAAATGGGCCATGAGTTTGGAAATCTCTTTGCAATCTAGAGATTTCTGGTCTGATGTTATTTGTTGTAATGAAACCTGTATTGGGCAAAGAATTTTATCTACCCTCTATCAGTAGGAAATATGTTAGTATTATTTTGCTGGAGTGGCAATTGATTTGTGCCAAGCTAGATATTTTCTCACTCAACACTCACTCTGACCAATAGCATGCAAAACATATTATTAGGGTTAACAAGAATTCCCAAACCAAAATCCCTAAGTTCAAATCCAAAACTAAAAATTAAGCAGAAAAACTGAATAAACAGCTTGGGCTAGAGAATTTTTCTTCATTAACAGTTAATCATTTGCTTTTGAATTCACTGATTAAATTTACTTACTTCAGGGATCTATGATTTATTTGGTGTGGGTACTCCTTTCACCAACTACAAATGACAACTCTCCACCTTAAAAGATAATCTTTGTGACTTGCTGTGGCAAAAAGAAAAAAAAGGAAAAAAAGAAAAAAGTATCAGCTGATAGAAATCCTCTCTACTTAGCTGGGTTGGCCCTTAGACATCCTATCGTTCTGTATTTGAAGTCTTTCCAACTTGCTAGAATCTGAAATCTGAAAGTTTGCATTCCTCTGACATATCTTTTGAGAACTTGGAGTCACTTCTTTGCCATAATGAGGCACTGGAATAGGACTTTAATAGAGGATGAAATTAAATCTAAAAATGTAATTTTCCTTGGCTGAATCAATTAGCTAAATTAGCTAAAGACTAAGTTTCATGCTGCATAATAAGAGCTCTTCTACATTTAAATACTTATTTTGGTGACATGTATTATATTGTATGTGTAGATTACCAAAGGGCAATGGAGAAATGCCAAATGGGTGTAAATAAGATGAAACATACTACTGATGGTGGACTGTGCAAGAAAAGCAAGAGATGTAGGATCAGAAAAGGAAGTGGGTTGGTTATATAGCACGGCACAGTGAAAACCAGTGGATGGACTTGTGCTCCATTAGTATACATGCAACAATAAAGGACCTTAAGGAAGGTGCCACCTCTGGATGATTTACGGGACAACATGGATAAGAGCAATATAGAATATAAAGGTGTAAACTGATTGTGATCTGTATCATTGGAGGAAGTACCTACACTCACACCATCACACATTTAGAGCTAAGAGGGTCATCAGAAGTCATCTTGTCTAACTCTCTCCTCTTACAGACTCAAAGCCCAGGGGTAACATAATAAGTTAATAAGATTTAGGATTTGTAATATGATCTCAAGATTCATTGAAGAATGTCTATTGTAATAATACCCCTCTCTTCATATGGATCGAAGGATAAAAATAGCAACTTGATGTAGAGAATTCCTGGATTAAGAAACTCCCTCTACCAGTACAGGTTGACACTTTCCCTGCAACTTATATTCTTAGATGGCTGCCTAGATCACTGAGAATTTGTGACTTGCCCAGGGTCACACGTCCTACAGAGGGGGAATTTGATCCTAGGTCTTCCTGGAACCAAGGTAAACTTTCTCTACACTACACTATGTTGTCTCCAAACATGGATGGAAATTATTTACAATATTTATGTTTCCATGCACTTAAATTTTATGTAATGTATTAATGGGAAACTGTTAAGATTGGATTAAGGGTGCTTCTTCCCTGAGGGCCAATGATTCTTCAACCCAAAAACCTCTGGATTTGGGCAGAAGAGGTGCTAGAAAAGTATGAAGTATTCATTTCCCCTACAGGTGTCAATCCTTCCACTTATTTGGGAGCTAAGGTAAGAAGACCAGGATGGAAGTTGGTGGAAGATGCAAGTGGGAAAATTGGCTTTGAGACTGGACAAGAAAATCAGTTGGCCCATAAGCACTGGATAAAGAACCACACCAGAAGGACAGTATCCAAGACTTTAAAATATCATTTAACTATTTAGAGGTAAGGGAATCAGGTTTAGATATAGTTGAGCTGCTAATTAGTAATGAAAAAGCACAGCTAAAGGAACCTATAAAAAGATAAAATGTCTATGTATACATACTACAGAGAATGCTAGGCTGCAAGTGCAGACATACATGATTGAGGAATGAGAATAGAACTTTGCAGAAAGGTTTGGAAGATGTCTATTTTTCTGCAAACAGGGTAGTCTCAAGCAATTATACTCTATTCTTCCCTCTTTTAATATCTAGTAAAGTTTTTTTTTTTTAACTCTAAATGGTCTCAACCGAATAGAGAGAAAGAAGTATGTATGTGAGATAAGAGGAAAGAGATTAAAATTTCTCTCTGATGTCTGATAAATGTTGGTGGGTTTTGGGGACAGAAGCTCTTTTTGTTCATGAGAAGTATTTCTTCACATATGCCTGTGTATCATCTTAGATGCACTTCTATCCTATTGTGGGCAAATAGGTGGCACAGTGGATAGAGTACTAGACTAGAACCTGAGTTCAAAGCTGGCCTCAGATACTTACAAGCTGTGTGACTCTGGGCAAGTCACTTAACCATGTTTGCCTCCATTTCTTCTCTATAAAATGAGCTAGAGAAGGAAATGGCATATTATTACAATATCTCTGCCAACAAAACCCCAAATGGGATCAAGAAGAGTCTGCCACAACTGAAAAGTGACTGAATAACAATAATTTGAATGTATTCTTATTTAAATTTATTAAGTTTTACAAAACACTTTGCTGGTCCACTTTGGTAGCCTTCCAATTCTGTTGAGGTGTTCCATTCCAAAATTGCCCTATTTATCTAAGAGTCCTATAGAAACACTGTAGAGGAACCTGAGAAATACATGACTAGTCTGGATGTCCTAAAGACCATGAGTTGAAAAGATAGTATAGAAGAAAGAATAGATCTTAGACATAGGAAACCCGAGTCCGATAGCTTGGAGGAAAAGCTGACCTTCTTTCCTTGGGGGGCTGAGTATTTCCTGGAGCATAGGTGAGAAGGGGATAAATAGCCACAAAAACAGCAGACATTTTATGCCAGATTTTTCTAAAGCACACATGAATCATCAAAACAACTCTCAGGTTTCTACCCCATACTGAGCAAATTGGCAAAAGATGACAAAAGATGGATATAGTCGATAGTGGAGGGCTTGCATTGTTAGTGCTGCTATAAACTGGTCCAACTATTCTGGAAAGCAACTTTGTATTATGCAAAGAAAGAAAGTGACTAAAATGCCCATACTCTATGATCTAAAGGTCTTACTGTTAGTCATATGCCATAAGGGGGTCAAAAGCAAAAAGAAAGTTCCAATATATATATATATATATATCAAAGTATTTATAACAGCACTCTTTGTGATAAAAAAGAACACTTAACAAAGTAGATGCCTATTGATTGGACTAATGGTTAAACAATTGACTATGACAGAATTTTACTCTGCTCTAAGAAATGATTAAATATGAAGAATACTGAGAAGCATGGGAACACGTATAAGAACTGGTCCAAAGTGAAGTAAACAGAAACAGGAAAACAACATGTACATTATTATTATAATATTATGTTTATATTATATGATTATAACAATGTAAATTGAAAGAACAACACCAAAAATCAAAACCCAATGCTGTGTAATTTAAATTACTAAACTTGACTTCAATGAAAAGATATGACAATGTGCCTCTGTCCCTTCTCAGAAGAAAGTGGGGACTATGGAGATGGAACACTGCTTGTACTTTCAGACTTAACTAATATATTAATTAAATTTACTGGCCTGATGTTTTTTCTCTTTCTTTTTTTATACTTCAGTATAAGGGAAGGCTCTCTGGAAAAGGGAGGGAATGGAGTATATTGAAAAATGAAGGTGATAAATATAAAAAAATTTTAAAGAACATTTTTAAATAGCCTTTAAAAGTAAAATAAACTTCTAAAAAAAGATCTGCAGTGTACATTGATGTACATTTTGTAAATCTTAGTTCTATAGGACCTTACTGTCCTTTGTGTAAGGAAGCTAATTTCTATCTAGAGTCATAAAATATTAGATCTGGAAAGGACCTTAGTGGTTAGTCTAGGCCCAGAGAGATGAAGTGATTCGAATAAGGTCATATTGTGACTAAAACCAGTTTCAATACTCTATCTACTGAGTCACATGGCCTTACTCTACATGACACATATTTCTCTTAAGATTATAAGGTCCTCAGGAGAGCAGGGTGGGGTGTCCATTTTTATAGTCTTCAAGAATAGATTATCCATGCAGTTAATTAGATGTGGGCAAAATCATCTTAACTGTTGGATGAGTCCTTTTTTATTTCCTGGTATTTTTTTTGCCAGAGCCATTTCTAGAAATACTGTTTTTTCATCATGTGAACATAACAACTTAATAATAATCAAGCCTGGCCTCAAACAATATATGAGAAGGCATCCCTCTTGTTAGCAGAGTGTGAAGGACTATGGGGGTGGATTGCTACATACAGTATCAGACTTTTTCAATATATTGATTACTTTTGCTGATTTTGCCCTTTTTTAAATTGTCACAATTAAGGTGATATAAAAGCAAGCTTATTTTAAAAGGCAGCACTTTTTTTGCAGGTGAATTTCAACACTTGTTTTTTAAAAAAGTCTTTAGATAATACCAATGTCTTGTTAATACAAAATCTCATTAGGTTTAGGTGTTTTTCTAAAAATGGGTTGTTTTTCTTTTGCCTCAACTTTTTTATTCCAAATTATACGTAGTAAAATAACTAGAAAAAAAAAGACTTGTCCTGCCATAAAGCATTAAAGCAACACTATAGTACTTAGGATAATGCTTTGTTCAAAGGGATTTACAATCATTAATTATTTAACCCACTTCACCTCCAGTTGAGGTAGGTCCATATCATCCTCATTTTAAATACTGAGATAGACAATGTACAAGGTTAAGTGATTTGTCCAAGGTTAAGCAATATGCCATAGAGAAAGTTGGTCTGCTTAGTACCCAGCTCCCAATTCGGCTTCTGATAATGCTTAGCACCCAGCTCTTAGTTTGACTTCTGATAAGACCTAGAATGGTTCTTTCAGGAGTTTCAGATGCTGTCCCCAAAATTCACCTCCAAAACTCAAGGTCCTTCATTAAAATCTTTTAGGTGTAGATAGAGCAGTACCACACACAGTCAAGGAGATGTATAAATTCAAAGCAATGCCCAGGACCAAAGCAATCCAAATACTGACCACCTGATTGGGATTGGGAGGCAAAGTCCTTCACATTCTCTTCATATTTCTCAAAAAAACAGAACAGAACAAAACTCCAAATGAGCAATTTACCTAAGAAATGCTAAGGGGAAAGTTATCCAACTTTTATCCAACTATGATGGTTGGCTTTGGAATAAGGACTAATGCACCACTTTTGTTACCGATGAATTTCAAAACTTGAACAGAAGAAAAGCCCTTTTACAGACATAGAGAAGCTTCCTCTTCCTGAGAGAGAAACCTAGGGCTTCCTCTTTCTAGACAGAGAAACTCCAAACTAATGAAGCTTCCTGGGTGCAATGAAGGGGTTAACCACAAGCAAGTGATCCAGGCCACATTGCTTTAATATTGTTTCCATCAGCTGGACAGTTAGAGCAGAAATAAATTGTGCCTGCTTTAACAATGTCAAACAATTGATGGCGACAACCCAAGAGTATCGTGGCAATCCGAGCGCTCCTGGGGCCGGCCCAAAGAGCGTTTCCTGGCCCCCCATTCTCCACTCTGCCCAGGATCGCCCCTTGGCAGTCCGGGGACTAGGGGCTGGTAGAGGGACACGCCGTGCGTGGGTGAGATTAACTGCACGAGCCCAGCAGAGGCTGGCACCGAGGCTGGGGGGCTTCGTGGTCGGTGGCCCTGGGAGCCTGGCCACCTGCATCCAAGTGGACCGCTGTCACCCTTGATCCCCCGAGGCCAGGGGCATGCTCAGCCTTCCCAGGAGGTCTTTCCTTGGAGATGCTGCTTGCCCTGGGCATGTGTAGGGGCATGGACATGGGCATAGGCATGGGCACGGCACGTTCTCCGCTACACACGAGGGCCAAACAGGCACACCTGCCCCTTTCCGAAGCCCTTAGGGTCCCCAGTCTCTGAGTCTCCCTCCACCCCACCCTCGTCACTTGCCTCCTTACCTGAGCCGGTAAGGTGGAGCAGGAGCGGGCGGCCCCTGCTGGAGAAGGAGGAGAGGTCGCTCTGCGAGCGGCCTCGGGGGCTGGGGTCGCCTGGCAGCCAGCGGGGACCTGAGGGAGGCTGGGGAAGAGGCGCCGGCGTGGCCGCTTCTCCGGCCTCTGGAGCTGCAGCCACCGCCCGCCCTTCCTCATTCTCCGCCGCCTCCCTGGCGGTCTCCTCGTCCTTCCTAGGAGGGTGCGGGTGCTTCGGGGTCGTTCGTTTGCCCTCCTCTGCCATCCCCGCCCAGGCGGAGGCGGCCAGGGCTCCTGGAGAGCCCGAGCAGCCGTCTGGGCTCACGGCTCGGAGGGCAGGGTGGGGCAGCGGCCACAGCGAGGGGGCTGCGCTCTCGGGCGCGAGCCGCTGGAGAAGCAGGGAGAGACTGGCTCCTCGGTTCCAGTAACAGAGATGGTCCTGGGGGAGGGGGATAGAAGGGAAAGAAAAGGTGGGTACGGAGAGGGGAGATGCCAATGAGGAGGACAGGAGGAGGAGAAGGAGGAAGAAGGAGAAAAAAAGAGAAAAAAAAGTTTATACAGGAAGGAACCGCCTACAGCTGGCCCTTGTTAGCACCAGCATTTGAGGTATGGACAATGGTGCCACCAGATGCCACAATTGACTTGGCCAACCCTATTTCTCTCTCTCTCTCTCTCTCTCTCTCTCTCTCTCTCTCTCTCTCTCTCTCTCTCTCTCTCTCTCTCCCTCCCTCCCTCCTCTCTTTCTCTCCCTCTCTCACTTCCCCCCTTTTCTCTCTCTCCCTTTTTCCTTCTTTTTTCCTCTCCCTTCCTCTCCCTCCTTGCTATGTCTTTATCTCTCCTCTCTCTCTTTTCCCCTCCCCTTCTCTTTCTCTCTTCCTCTCTTTTCACTCTCTCCCATCCCCTCCTCCTTTCTGTCTCTCTCCCTCCCTTCCTCTCCCCATTTCTGTTTCTCTCTCCTTCCTCCCCCTTCTCTTTCTTCCCCCCCTCTCCTTTCTCTCTCTTTCATCTACTCTCCACCCTATCTTTCCCTGTCTCTGTCTTTCTCTGTTTCCCCCTCTGTTTCTCTGTCTCTTTGTCTCCCTGTTTCTGTCTGTATCTCTCTCTCTCTCTCTCTCTCTCTCTCTCTCTCTCTCTCTCTCTCTCACACACACACACACACACACTCCTCCAAATTATTGGATGTTAGGAGTTGGTTTTCTTCTGAGGTGAGCACGGACCACTTTGTTACCCGTTAGACAATGTTTAGAAGCTAAGAGTTCTTACTTCATGATAGGAGAGGGTTGTTCAGGACCAGACAATTCTACCTCAGAACCATAAAATGTTAGAAGTGGATGGGACCTTAGAATTCACCCAGTCCACTTCCCTTATTTTATAAGATGAGACCCAGAGAGATTAACCGGGCTAAGGTCAACCATGTAGTTGGTGCCCATGGAGGGTCTCAAACCCATCTCCTGAGTCCTGATCCAGTGCTGTTTTCCATGACATCACAGCTGTTTCTGGTTAAAATTCCAGTGTATTGGAGTGGTACCAGACATGTCTGAATAAAAATGATGATGAATATTGAAAAGTCTTTCTAAAGTGTTTTTTTTGGGGGGGGAGGGGAGATGAACAAGGATTGGGGGAGATATTGTGTTAGCCTCCATTTACTCACCTCTTCAGTTAGAAAATTATACTTATCTCTAGATCCATTTTTATCTCTAAAGGTCTATCAATTTGTTGTCTGAGATTTTAGTGGAAACCTATCGCTATCAGCTAAAGATTGACAAGGATGATAGGCATATGTCAATAATTCAAGAATCTGTGCTTTCTTACATAGACAATTTGACCATCCACAAAGATCACACTTCCTCTACAATTTGGTAGATGGCCTTCAGAGATACCATAGCAAAAAAAAAAAAAAATCATCACCCTTATGGCCATCACCATGGTGAGCCTCTCCCACTAGGTTAACTAAACTGACCCTCAGATGACAGACATCACTAAGCCTGTATTTGCACTCTCCACCTATAAATGTGTACCATAGTTCAGCATGTACTGGTACAACTTTTGGGAATTTAGTGTCGCCTCCATGTCACAATAAGGTATCAGTCTAGGACTTTAGTGGACAATCACAAATTAACATTTATAGTGAACCCTACAGGGGCTATTTTGGTGTTCATGTCTCATAATGATTGTGCAAGATGTACTTGTTTTATCTTCATATTTAAAAAATGAAGCCTAGAAATTTATTTTTGTAACAAAAGTTACTAACTTGTAAACCAGCATTAAGTAAAACCTGAACTGATCCTTTCAAAGATTTTCTAGACCTGCTCTGAACATTTATATATTCTCAACTGCATGTTGGCCACTGATTTAAATCTATGACTTTCTTGATCTCCTACAAAACTTGTTTATACATAAAAAGTCACATCTTCTCTAACCTGAGAATTGACCCTAACCATTTTCTTTTGAGGGTATTCTATAGAATAATTTCTGTCCAGGATACTGATATGATAGTGGTAGAGCTGTGAATTGGTCCAATCATTCTGTAAAAGTCTTGAATTAAGCTGAGAAAGTGACTAAAACATTCATACCTTTTCACCCAGATATTCTACTGCTAGGTTTATGCCTTAAGGTGTTAAAGGGGGGAAAGGGGTATATACAAAATATAAAATACTTGGCAGCACTTTTTGTTGTAACAAAACTATAGATATGGATCAGTTAAGGAATGATAAAATCACATGAACCTAAAGGAATTTTAAGAAGAAATGTTAAACACAAAAAAATACAATGGAAGACATATGAACTGATGCATAGTGAAGTAAACAGAACCAAGAAAATAGTATATACAATGACTACAACAATGTAAATGGAAAAACTAAAGCAAACAAAGTGGAATGGTGTGAAAAAAAAAAGATGAGAAAATGCACATCCCTCCTTTGCCAACATAGGAGAGAACAGAAATGGAATGTTGCATATACTGTCACTCAGATGATGCATTAGTTAGTTTCGATGAATTGCCTTTTTCTTTTTTCTTTGTTACAAGTGATGGCTTACTGGATAGGGGAAAGAAGTAGCTATTAAAGCTTAAAACTGCACTAAAACTTTGGGGACATCTGATATATGGAAATAAAAGTGATACAAATATAAAAAGTATCAGTAAAATTTTAAGAATAATTTATATTTTCAGACATAGCTGAAATACCATGGGGGGGGGGGATTTTTCTGCTAACCTTGAATAATCTACATCAGATTAAAATGAATATATACCCTTAATACTGACCAGATAATGACACCACACCCACTGAGTCTTGCTTACAATTTTTCTTCACTACCACAATCTGACCTTTATCTTAATCATGAATCTCTTCTTCTCCCACCTTTAACTTTCTACTTATGTCATTTTCCCTATCTAGAAAGCTCTTCTCTAAATGACCACGTTTGTCTTCTTAAAATTTCTTGTTTAAGACTCCCACGTGAAGCTTTCCCTGTGTTTAGACCTAATTACTTTATTAGTCCTGGTGTGTGTCAGTCAGTCAAATGCACATTTAGTAAGCATCTACTGTATGGTAGGCACTATGCTAAGAATACAAAGTTAAAAGACTATATTTGACCTCAAGAAGTTCAGTCTGACATGGGAGAAAACATGTAAACAACTATAAACAAACAAGCTATATATAGGATAAATTGAAAATAATTAACAGGCATAGCAATAAGATTAAGGAGGACTGGAAAGGCTTCTTGAAGAAGGTAGGACTTTAGCTGAGACTTGAAGCCAGGAAATCCAGGAGTCAGAGACGAAGAAGGAGAGAGCTCCAGGCAAGGGGGACAGCCAGTAAAAATGACTGGAATTGGGTGGGAGAATGTCTTGTTTGAGGAACAGTGAGAAGGACTAGTGTCACTAGATCTCAGAGTATATGGTAGAGTGCAAGGTGGAAGAACACTAGAAAGGCTGGGGAGAGAAAGCTATGAAGGGCTTTGAACACCAAACAAAAGATTTTGCATCTGATTCTAGAGGTGATAAGGAGCCACTCGAATTTATTAAGTGGGAGAGGTGCACTTTGGAATGATCACTTTGACCACTAAATGGTGGATGGTGAACTAGAAGGAGAAGAGACTTGTAGCAAGTAGACCAACCAGCAGATTATTGTGATATTTTCTAGGTGTGAGGTGACAACGGTCTGCATGAGGGTGGTAGAAAAGACGTTATGAAGATAAAATGAACAGGTCTTGGCAACAGATTAGATATGGGGTTGAGAGAGGGTGAGGGGTCAAGTGTATATCTGTATTTGTATATAGTTGAAATAGAGGCAGCTAGGTGGCTCAGTTAGGAAGATCTGAGTTCAAATTTGGCCTCAGACACATACTAGCTTTGTGACCCTTTTTGACTTTGTCTCAGTTTCCTCATCTGTAAAAATGAGCTGGAGAAGGAAATGGCAAACCACTCTAGTATCTTTGCTAAGAAAGCCTCTTAATGGGGTCATGAAGAGTCAGAAATGACTAAAGAACAGTAGCAACATACTTGAAATGTTTAAACTTCAACATGGAATGGAATATTAGAATTAAATAAACCTTAAAAGGCCAACCTCTCCAACCCCTTTATTTTGCAAATGAGAGAGAGGATGATGTAGTGGAAAGAAAACTGACTTTGGAGTCAGAAGACCTGGGTTCAGATCTTGCCCCCATCATTTGTTACCTGTGTGACCTAGGGCAAAAGAACCCATCCTCGAGTCTCATTATCCTCATCTGTAAAACATGGATGTTGGATTAGATGGTCAAGTCTTCCACATCTACAACTATGTTCATTTTTGCTTCTTTCATTCCTTAAATTCTAAGATCCTTCAAGGCAGGGACCATGAATTCCACCTCCTTATCAATTCTCCTAGTATCTAGTATAGAGACTGCCATGATATTCACAGTGAGTATTTAATAAATGTCAATTGATTAGCAAATTGATAGCAAAGAAACAGTCATTTAATTCAATTTCTTCTAAGTAAATATGTATTTATGTACCATAAGTTTGTTCTCACACAAATATTTTTGTAGAAACCAGTATGTCTCAGTAACTGAAAATAAAAGCTCTTCTATTACTACACCCATTCCCCAGATCAAAGTTACATGTAGTCACTCCCTGATCTTAGTCACATGCTAAAGGTTTAAGGTGACATGCATAGCGTCTAATGAAAGTACTTCCATTGGTTTCACTGCTCTTTCAAAAATATCACTAACTCAGCATTCTTTTCTCTACATTTTGTAAAAAACATCGAAGAAAATCTGCAAACTGCTCTAGGACACTTTTTGGTATCTTAAACTGTCTCATTTTAGACATAGAAATGAGATATCCATTTGAGACTTAAAAGAAAAAAAAGGGAACGAATTGCATGAGTATATTTTATTTCAAAGGAGTTGGATATTTAAAGGAGACACCCACAGTAAGAGACAAATGCAAAGCATAAATAAACTTTAATATATAATTGATTTCTGAAAAATATAATTGTCTTAGGAAATACTGAGCTTCTGTTCTATATTACATATTTTGTTTGCATGATACATTTAGGTTAAAAAAAAAACCCTCTCCAAAGGAAGGGGGGAAAAGGAATCAAGATAGCATCAGAAATGAAAGGACAGAATTCAAATGAGGTGATACAGAGGCCAATATAGAATCATAGAACTAAGGAATGTTAGAATAGGAAGAAAACTTGAAGGTACATTCTCTAATCTAGTCCAATCTCTTGGGTTTTTTGGCTTTTGATTTTTGGATTTTTTGAAGATGAAGAAATGAAAAAGATAAAGTTATTTACCTAATGTATCATAGCAAGTGGTAGTAGAGTTAGCACTAGAACTCAAGTCCCCTGAGCAATGAAGCTAAATAAGAACTCGATAAAACTTTTCAATAACAGATAAAATGAAAGTCAGTAAAAATATTTTAGTAAAAGTAGAGTAACATTGGAAATCACACACACACACACCCACACACCCACACACACACACACACACATCCCTCCCAATTCTCACACATCTCACCAGGGCTCCCAAATAAGCAAAACAAAAAACAACAAACCAAACTTTCATTGTATTTTTTCTCCAAAAGCACTGAGTTAGTCCTTTGGGTGGGATAAAAGTAAAAGAGAAGGCCTCTGACCATAAGGAGTTTAGAGTCTAGCTGGAGAGAAAATACTAACCACACATGAAACAAAGCAATGTATCACATAACTCAATTCCTTTACTTACTGGGTATTTGATAACTATTTGGTTGTTTGTTTGTTTTTTAATTTGAGCTGAATTGAATACTATAAGATCTATCTATCTATCTATCTAATTAAATGCTAAATTTTGGAGTATAAATCTTAAATAATATAGTAACTGGGAATAGGGAAGAGTTGATATTTGAGGGAACAATTAGGAAGGGGGATGAGTTGACACTTAAGCAAATCCTTGAAAGATGGAATAGAATTTGTTTAGTTGGAGGAGAATAGGGAAACCATTTCTGAAGGGTGAGGGCAGGGAGAGAATATGAACAAAGGTATGAGTGAAGAAATGAGCATGATGTGTATCTAGAGAGAGAGAGAGAAGAGAGAAGAGAGAAGAAGAACAAGAACAAGATGAAGGAAGAGGAGGGGGAAAAGAACAACAAGAATGAGAAGAAGAATAAAAGGGGGAGGAGAAGAGGAGGAGGAGAAAGAAGAGGAGGAGGAAGAGGAGGAAGAGAAGAGAAAGAAGAAAAAGGAGGAAGAGAAGATGAAGAGAAGAGGAAGATGCAGTTTTCTGGATATGTACATACACAGAGGAGGTAATAGTAATACATATGTAGATATACTCAAATACACCTCTTGAAATCGCTATCAATCAAGCAATCCATATGTTAATAACCTACTATGTACCAGGCTCTGTGGCAAGTATTGGGGATACAAAAAGAGGCAAAAAACAGCCTCTGGCCTTAAGGAACTTACAATATAGTGAGCAAGATAATAAAGAACTAATATGCACAAACTATAGACAGAATAAATAGGAAATGATTACCAGAGGGAAGACACTGGAATTTAGAGGGTTGGGCAAGGCTTTCCATAGAAGGTGGGCAGGGGAGGGATTTTAGATGGGACTTAAATGACACCAGGGAGGTCAATAGGGTGGAGGAGGAAGAGCCTTTCAGGCATGAAGGACAGCCAGAGAAAATGCTTGGATCCAAGAGATGGAGTGTCTTGCTCATGGAACAGTCAAGAAACCAGCTTCCTTTTGGGATCAGCTTGTGTCAGTTCATATATGAGCCTTTAGCTGACTTTGTCCATGCCCCCAAGTTGTTAGAGCCCCTTCCCCTGAAATGATTTTGTATTTCTGTTGTATTGCTGTCTGTGTGCATTGTATTCCCTACTCCCACCCTCACCCATCACCTCATAGAACATAAACTCCTTGAAGACAGGGACTTTTTCCTTTTTCATGTTTTATTCTCAGGGATAAAAGGGGGAGGAGTGTGTCTTGCACATAGTAGGGGCATAATAAACATTTATTGAATGAATTAGAATAAATATGACAAGAAGTCTGTTGGGTGGATTGGAAGAGAAAGGGCTGGGGGCAGAGAGAAATTTTAGGCACAGCCTGGGAAAGAAAGACTGACTACTCAGGCCCTACCCCAGACAAAGTGAAATTTGCAAATTATCATGTACAAAATACAGCAGTATCAGTGATTCACAAATGTACAGTGCTCAGCAGTTTAGCTAAAGTTGACCAGAAAGAGCTCTAAACTACTTTGTTTAGGGAAATATGGACATTTGGCCTGAAGAAAACTCTGGACCAAAGTCTCCAAGAACCTTTACTCTATCACTACATGTGTTGAGTCTCAACCTCAGGCTATGGAGATACAAAACCTTCTGCATGGTTTTGTATCCTAAGCATATACTATAATCTTGGTATAGTTTGTATTAGGCAAAGAGAGTTAGATTACAGTCAGAAAGACAATCATTTGAATTCTGCTTCCAACACTATGACTGTGGGCAAGTTACTTAATCCTTCTGTGTCTCAGCCCTCATTTATAAATCAACAAACATTTGTTAATTATGTTCCAGGCACTATGCTAGATGTTGGGGATGCAAAAAAAGACAAGATACCTGTAAGTCCCTACTTTATTGGAAAGCTCAAATGAGATAATGTGTATAAAGTACATCGCAAACCTTCAAGTGCTTATACAAATTTTAGCTATTACAGATACAGTGTCAATAGATGCAAAATTAGAAAATGTTGTGCCATGTGTCTGTCCTACCTTTACATTGTACTTCAATTCAGTTCCAGTTGTTATTGATGTTACTGAGGGAAACTATACAACTTATCTTCAGTTTTTATCCTTCAATATTTATTTGCCTATAAATACCTGTCTAGAAGACTTTAGTTTGGTGAAGTCTTGGCTTTCCTCCTCCTCCTCTTCCTCTCCCCAAGTCCTCCTCCTCCTCTTCCTCTCCCCAAGTCCTCCTCCCTCTTCTTCCTCTTCCTTTTTTTCTTCTCTCCTCCTCTTCCTCCTCCTCCTCCTCCTTCTTCTTCTTCTTCATCATAATATATGTATCCATACCTTTCTCTCTATTCTCTCACTACTTTCGCTCAAACCTAGTCATCTCTCACCTGCACTAATGAAATTTCCTCCTTGCAAGAGAGAGGGGAGGGAGGGAATTTGGAACTCAAAAATTCTTAAAGAAACAAAACAAAACATCAAACAAGTGTTAAAATAATTTTGCATGTAATTGAGAAAAAAGGAAAATAAAAAATCTAAGGTCCCCTCCAACTCTAAAGCCTTTAAGTCAATCTTATAATCAGTTTTTCTTTTTTTTTTTGAGGGGGAGGGCAGGGCAATTGAAGTTTGCCCAAGGTCACAGGGCCAGTTAAGTGTTAAGTGTCTGAGGCTATATTTGAACTCAGGTCCTCTTGACTCCAGGGCCAGTGCTCTATTCATTGCACCACCTAGACATCCCTATATTCAGTTTTTCTAAAAACATTTGTTAACTTTGGCCCAGTCATTGTTTTAGATCGAGAGAGAGAGAGAGAGAGAGAGAGAGAGAGAGAGAGAGAGAGAGAGAGAGATTTCTTTTAATCTGCTTATCAATTTAGAAAGATTAATTTAAATAGGCATTGTTTCTGCCTTCTAGAGGCAATATTTTAATTGTGTGCCATAATATACTATCTTTTCTCTTATCCTGAATTGATTTCCATAAGATAAATGCTCATATTTTGTAATATTTTGAAACCAGGGTTTCTATAATGCTATGATGGTTTATAAGTGAAGACAGACAGTACTGTTGCAGAAGCATATGCTGAAAACTTAGAGGCAACTAAATAACAAGCATTGAACAAATTTATAAATAGATTCCATTAAATATTTATGTTTTACACAAACCAAGGGTAAGTGCATTTGTAGGCTAGACATTGGGGTGATATTCATGAGAGTTTCATGTTCAGATAAAGTCATTTTGTTTGAGGTGGAGTCACCTCACCTTTGCTTAGTTATTATTTAACGTAAAGTTGAATATAAAGAGTACTTTAAATAATGGAAGGGAGACAGCTTCTCAGGCTGGTGTAGGGCGTGGAGAAGCAGGTGTGAAAGTGGGATAATCGGGGCGGCTAGGTGGGCAAACCTCAATTGCCCTGCCCTCCCCCTCAAAAAAAAAAAAAGAAAAACTGATTATAAGATTGACTTAAAGGCTTTAGAGTTGGAGGGGACCTTATAAATCATATAATTTAGCCCCTTCATTTTACAAATAAGGAAACTGAGGCCCAAAGAGGGGATGGTCATACAGATTATGATGTTGATGATACTCCACATATGTGTTATAGAGAAAAGATTCATTGACATATTGAAGTATTATAGTAGTACTATAGTAAATTTCCAAGATGACATCTTGGTGAGTTGTGTGCCTTTTATCACTGTCAGTAATAATTTCTTACTCTAAAATGAATGCCATAATGCTGTCATATGTCATGACTTTCCCTTATTTTGGTCCCTGATATCTTCTTGTCTCTTCAAAGCTTTTTGCAAACTATAAAGGATTATATGCCCCAGATTATAGTTATAAAATCTCATATCTCAAAGACGTATAGACTATTCAGACGTTAATAACCTGTATAAGAAACTGCCGTTGACAGGGAAGTCACTAATTATTGCAATAGCTTATACCATTTTTGGTATAATAATTAGAAATTTTTTCCATATTTTGAACATAAGCTCATCATTATATATATAAAAACCTACATCACTGCTCCTAGTTCTGCTCTCTGGATTGTTGTAGACCATGACACTCTTAAGTGTGGCCTGAACCAGATTAAAATGTAGTTTCTGTCTGCTTTTTTTTTGGAGGGGGGAAGGCAGGGTTATTGGGGTTAAGTGACTTGCCCAAGGTCACACAGCTAGTATGTGTTAAATGTCTGAGGCTGGATTTGAACTCAGGTCCTCCTGACTTTAGGGCCAATGCTCCATTCACTGCGCCCCCTAGCTGCCCCTCTATCTAATATCAGTATTTTAATGATAAAAAAGAAATATATAAATATTTGGGGATTTCTAAATCAATATGTGACCCACTGAGGTCTTTGTGTACGGTTTAGTAGTGCCTAGGTCTATTTGAGTTTGACATCATTGTTGTTGGTTAGAGATTGTTAAACTATCCACTACCACTATTCATTTCAGTGTCTAGTTTGTGGCTTCTATAACCTTTTTCATGATAATTTGCTTCTTAGAATTTTGTAACTGCAAGTGCCTTCCTTCCACAGGAAAATATAAATGAATTTATATTGCTAGCTATAGAAAATATACATTAATCTACCCATTTATACATGTCAGACCTGCTAGAACTTGTGGTCTGCAGTTCTAGCTTCTGAGAATCCAGTCACCTCCATGTCAAAATGAAGCCTGTGAGTAGGACTTTCATGAACACTGAGTTACCATAAAGAGAACTAAATGAATTGAAATGAAATTTCATTTGAATTTTTTTTCAAAATGAAAAAGTACACATGTATGCATGAATGTGTGAGTATTGATGTCACAGCTAGATTAGAGCACCAGGCCTGGAGTCAAAAAGACCTGAGTTCAAATACAGCCTTAGACACTTTCCAGTTGTGTGAACCTAGGCAAGTCATTTAATCCTATTTGCCTCAGTTTCCTCATCTGTAAAATGAGCTGGAGAAGGAAATGACAAATCATTCTAATATCTTTGCCCAGAAAACCCAAATAGGGTCAAACAGGACTCAAACAACAGAACCAACAGAATTTGAATTGACATTCATATGTAGCATCCTAAGGGAAAAGTTATAAATATCTCCATCAAAGGACCTTTCATGACTATTTGAGAGAACAAAACTTTTGTATAGGAAAAGTCTTACTTCTGACATGTATGTTTCCTTATTCTTTAGGAGGATCTAGAGTAGGAAATGCTGGAGAACAGAGGGGTATCTATTACCTCTGTTTCTTATCTCCCCACATTAGAATGTAAGCTTCTTGAGATTACTTCATTTTTGTATTTGTAGAGAAAAGCTTTTTGAGAACTACTCCTTACCACACCCCTCACCCAAATGTAATGGACTGTCTTAGAAGTAGGTTCAGATTCTCTCTTGCTCTAAGTTTTGGGGTGGTTTTTTTTTGTTTTTTTGTTTTTTGCTTTTTGGAGGGGGAAGGTAGGGCAATTGGGATTAAGTGACTAGCCCAAAGTCACATAGCTAGTATTTTTTGTTTGTGTGTTAAGTGTCTGAGGTCAAATTTGAACTCAGGTCCTCCTGACTCCAGGGCCTGTGCTTTATTCACTGCGCCACCTAGCCACCCCTTGCTCCACATTTTTAAGAAAAGATTGGATGATCATTGTATTAGGTATATTGTACTGAGGATTTTTCTGCAGGTAAAATGTTGGACTGATTGACCTCTGAAGTCCTTTCGAGCTCTAAGGTTCTGGGATGAACTAAAAGCAGTATATAAAGAATACACACAGATCTTCACTTACTCTCCACCTATTTCCTATTCCCACCCACTTGTCTATAGGCCCACACATTTTATTTACCCTTAATCACATTTTCCAACCAGTCACCTACTCATTCAGTTTCTCCTACTTATCAACAATCTACCACTTTCCCACCCTCTACCTGCCCATTTTTTATCCACCCACTCCTAGTTTATATCCATTCACTTTCTATAGATTTCATCTTTCTTTTTCTTCATTTCCTTTTTAACTCAGCACGTAAATCTTTTGTTGATTGTTTTTTTCCATGTCTTGAACTTTTATGTGTTCCTTTTTACCCCTTCATCTTCGTTCTTCCTTTCTTTCCTCCTCTTCTTTTCTATCCCAGCTTATCCTGCTCTTTCTCCTGATTTTTCCTCCAGCCATATTTCTCTTCTTTGGAGGGAGGGGAGTTTCTCTTTTCCTTTCTCTTTTCTTCTTGCTTCTCCCTCTCTCTTTTAAAATCTCTTTCCTAACATAATTTTCTTTAGTTTCCATGCTTCTATTTTTTATTTGTTTTGTTTGTTTTTATCTTTTTTTCTTTTGTTGCCCGGGGATCTGAAACCTTCTCCCCTCCCTCATGTCTGAAGAGCAGGGATTCTAAATATATTTGGTATCAAGGAACTGTTTGACAGTCTGTTGAAGCATACAAACCCCTTCTCAGAATAATGTTTTTAAATGCATAAAAGAAAATACTTAGGATTACAAAGGAAATCAATTATGTTAAATACCATTATCAAGAGATCTTTTTTTTTTAATGGGCCTGAGGAAAAAGAACACCTGCTATGGAATTAAACGTTTTCTTATTAGGTATTATATATAGAAAATGTATTATTATATAGAGAAAATGTAGCATCCAGCATAGGACAGAGAGAAGGGACTACCTCCCTGTCAGTCCTTCCATCCCTCTTTAGGCACCATTATTTATCACTTAGGTTCATCAGTGGTGGGAAGAAGAATGAAAGAGCTAGTGTGGCACAGTGGAAAGAACATTGAATTTAGAATCAGAAGACCTGAGTTCAAATCCTGTTTCTTTGACTCATGTGACCTTGGTGAATCACTTAATCTCATTGAACCACAGTTTCCTTATCAGTAAAGTGACGATATTGAACCAGATGACCTCTTAAGATCTCTTCCAGCATTACATATATGATCTCATGATTAACATTAAACAAATATAGAAAAAGGTTAGAACCCAAGGTGCTCTCTGACAGTTGCCATGACCAAAAAATTCTCATAGCCAATCTGGGGATGAGATTTTCTGAATTTAACTAAGGTCTCCCTCAGATTACTGGGTTGGTACTCTAAATCCTTTCAGTTTAGCAGGACCTGCCAGAACTCGTGGTCAGCTGGCCTAGCCTCTGACAATCTGGGGTCACCTCCATGCCACAATGGGGCCTGCCAGTAGGACTTTTGTGGACATTAAATCACCCTAAAAAGAACTAAATGGGTTCTGATGCAATTTCATTTGAATTCTTTTTTCTTCAAAATCAAAAAGTATACATGTGTGTATGAATGTGTGTACATTGATGTCACTTATGATGCAAATGTTTCATTTCTTTCCCAGCCCACTTCAGGGAACTTCTGGGAATTGCCCCAGGCTGGCTAGTGGCAGTCATCCAATTTTCTTATTTGAAACTCAAAATGTGTCCTACAGAGTACCTCAGATATCAGCACCACTCTAAGCAGCTAAAGATATCCCCGAGGACACCAGAAGTAAGTGTGACTGCTTCCTCTGGCAGAATCAAAAAAGTCTGGCAAAGTTAGCAGAAACTGGACCCAATCCCCTCTCATGGGGTGGGAGCAGGACAGGAGGCTGGCTTTCCATAAAAGGTTATTCTAATGATAAGTAACAAATTAGGCTGACACATATTGCCACTCATTTCTGCAAGAAACAGAGCTATAGCTAATAATTCTGGCACCTGACACAAAGGGGTGACATTGGGATTTCCCTTCTGGGACAGGGCTGTTTGTACTTTTCCATTTCATTGCTCTGCAAGTGGGTTTCCTGTGAGACTCTTATAGTTGGATGTGGTCATACCAGGGCAGGGAGGAGCTATTCCCAGGGAGTATAGCCCAGGCCCCCAAAAGGCAATCAATACCATCTATTCTGCCAAGTCCCAAGAAGCTGGAGAGACTTTCCTAGCAGTATCCTCTCTCAGACATGCAATGTGTAGCAACCATGCCCTGGATGACAAGTGTGATGACTGAACCTGGGAAAGAATTGGAGCTGTGGCCCATGTTGAGAAGTTTGAGGTGGGTTCTGCTAGTGACTCAGAGGAGCCACAGGGCCTAGGTAGTTGAGGCAGCTTCTAGTATATTTGACTATTCTTCTTTTCCCCTCTAAGTTTTCTATGATGACTCCCCTCTGTTGAATTATTTTGGGCAGATACCTGATACTGAAATTTTGGAGGTTTTTCTAGAACTTTTTCCCTTTATATATTTTGGATGTTGGAAGTTCAGTAGCTCAAAGTAACCAATATTAAAGAAGTCTGTGCCCTGCCTGGGGTTTGTTAGGAACTAAGGTTGTTATTATCATTGTTCAAGTGTATCAGACTCTTTGTGACCCCTTTAAGTTTTTTTGGGGGGGGAAGGGGCAAAGATACTGGAGTAGTTTGCCATTTCCTTTATAAATGAGAAACCGAGGCTAACAGGATTAAGTGACTTGGCCAGGGTCACACAGCTAGTAAGTGTCTGAGGCCAGATTGGAAGTCAGGAAGACGTGACTTCAGGCCTGGCACTCCATTTACTGCGCCACCTAGCTGCCCGTAAAAGTGCTTACTATGCTGCTGATAATGGTTTTCAACACAGAAAACTGGCCCTCTTGGGCCAGTTGACTTCCTGATGATAGGAATAGGGATATAAACTTTGAAGCAGGATCTTTAGGGAAATTACCTGCAAAGACCTATAATCCTACTATAGAAACCTCCAATATAATGTCCTTTTACACGTCTGGTATGTGGCCATAATATGGCAGTACCTGAAATACCTACCTATCGGGTTGATCTCTTGAGGTAGGGAGTTCTGATTGGCAGTCATTGATTGCTGTTTGACCCGTTCTCGTTTTCAGGGAGCTCATTACCTGGGTAATGGTTTTCTGCTTTCTCTTCGAGCTATTTCCTCTTCTTTGAATTCTTTCCTCAAGAGCTTTAATTTCATTTTTTATCTATTGCTTCATTGTTTCTAGATGCTCTCATAGTCCTTATAGAAACTACTTTTCCTTTGTATCCTTTTTCTTGTAGCTGTTACAGATTTACTCCTTCTTTGGGGGTATCTCTAGATATAAAATAATAATAATAAAATAAAATAAAAATAAGTCAGTATTGTCTTTGATTTACTCATATCTCCAGCTTTGGTTTCTTAATTCGACTTTGTGCCAAGACCAGGCTCTGCTACCTGCCACCTTTTTGGGTAGAGTGGTTGGCCCTGCTTGATTTTGCCCTCAGTTCTTATGCCTCCCTCTACTTCCTGGGGTTCGGTTCCCCTGGATCTTTGAGATTCAGAGATCTGGATCTTCAGGACTTTCTATGGAATCTCAGGCCTGAGTGTGAGGGACCTCTGAACACCTGGGTTGTCTTAGATTCTGAGTGTTGCTACACCTCTCTGACCACTGCTGCTTCCCAGGACCTTCTGGTCACCCTGGAGTTTTCTTGGCTTCCTTCATCTTTCTCAGTATAGTTCCCTCCACTCTTGTCATCTCTGAACAAAGACTTTAGTTGGCTACACATAGGTTCACTGAAGGCTAGTCATGCTGGGAGGCTGGGCTTGTTTGCTTGCACTGACACTGACTTTACTATTAGCCCCCCTTCCTATTGCCTGCAAGCTTCTGGCTGAATTTTTGTGCATGTAGTTTTGGGTGAGAGAAGTAATTCACTGTAGTTTCTCATATTATTTCTTAACCATTATTTAAAGTCATATACAAATTTCAGATTTTTGCTGAAGTAGTGTTTGGGAACTGGGCAGTCTGCTTCTCTTTGGGAAGCCATCCTATTATAAATTACAAAGATTATACATACATATATATATATATAATTAGGATATGAATATATGAGTGACTTTACTTGCATAATTCTATATTGCTTTCCAAAAATGGTTATATCAGTTCACAGATTCACCCACAATGCATTAATGTACATATCTTCCCTCAACCTCTTCAAGGCTGACTGTTCTCATATTTGTTATCTTTTTCAGTTTGTTGGGTATAAGGTGAGACCTCAGGGTTGTTTTGATCACCATTTCTCTTACTATTAGTGATTAGGAACATTCTTGTATATGGTTAACAATAGTTTGTAATTTTTTTGAGAACTCTTTGTTTATATCCTTTGACAATTTATATATTGAGGAGAGATTAAGTATTAATCAGACTTTGTGTATCTTCAGGGCCTAATACAGTTTGTGTTTATTTTATAATTACACTACCATTTTAAGTATATCACCAAATTCAAAAGAACAGCTCAAAGGGATTTAGAACAAGAAAGAATCGTAGAGGTCATTTAATTAAGAAAACTGAGATCCAGACATATTAAACAACTTGCTCAAGAAAGCACAGAATTGGAACCCAAATATTTTTGCCTTGAAGTCACAAGTTCTTTCTTTAAAAAACCAAAAAATAAGGATTATTTTGCTTTCTTTTTTATATTGTTCCTTCCACCTAACCTCTTTCTCAACAGAACCCTTCTTTATAACAAAGAAATTGTATATTTTATTTTCTTATGCCATTAATGTTTGGATTTTTTTTTTTTGCTTGACTATATTTATGTTAAAAAGAAGGGCTTTTTTTTCCCCTGAAAGGACAGCTATGAAAGGAAAATGGAAGGGGGGAGGGAATGATAATGATGCAAAAAAAAAAAAAATTAATCAAGAGCACCAGTGAAGTATTTTAAAAGTCCCTAGAAGTAAATTAAATTAAGTTGAGAAGGGCATACAGAAAAGCAGGGAAGGGTTTATGCTATTGATCAAGTTGAATAGATCTTTAAAGTCCTAATTCCTCAATAAGTCATATTCTAAAAGGGATATGGGAGGGGGATAATTGCCAACCAACTCTACAAAGAGACATATAGACAAATTGTATACAATTAGAGTGAAGATCTTTCAGCCCATGGGAGGGAAATAAATGCTTGTACTTTGTCTGCAGGGAAGATTGTTCAAAGTAGTCCTCTCTTTTTGCTTTCTGAAAAGATGCTTGAGTCAGGTGACTCCTTTCTAGTAGAGGTATTTTGGGCTGATCCCTGATACTGAAGTTTTTGGAAGTTTTTCTGTCTTATGATCATTGATCTATTGGGAAATTGTGGAATTAAGTCTTAAGCTGACTTTCTGTATCTCCAGTGCCTAACAGAGTGATCTTAAATATTTTTTGATGGGAAGATTTATATGACCAGATGTAGAGAAAAGAATTTGGAGTGGAGTATACACAGTGATGAACTATACTCTAAATAGGCAGCTAAGTTCATGTTAAATATAAGTCGGGAGGACCTGAGTTCAGATGTGGCCTCAGATACTTAATACACACAAAAAACTAGCTGGGTGACCTTGGGCAAGTCACTTAACCCCAATTGCCCTACCTTCCCCCTTCTAAAAAAAAAAAAGCAAAACAAAAAAATTAATATTGCATACACTGTCAAACCCCATTGATATGTGTGTTGGTTTTGCTTGCCTCCCTTTCTTCTTTCTCTCTTCTTCCTCCCCCTCCTTCTTGAAATTCTAAGGGTCCAGACTTGGTATAAAAGCACAGGAAAGAAATACCATTTCAGCTGTCAAATTTAATTTATATTTATGCTACTCTTTTAAGCATATCACCAAATTCAGTAGAATGGGACTTTAGAGATCATTTAATTAAGAAAAGTGAGACCCAGACATAGTAAGCAACTTCCTCAAGATAATACTAGTTATTGATTAGCCAAGCTAGAATTGGAATCCAATCACAAATGATTTCTTTAAAAAACAAATTTTAAAATTTGTTGTTTTTTTTTTTACATTTTCACTCCACTGAACTCCTTCCCCAATTAAAGCCTCTTCTGTAACAAATATATATGTTTTTCTTTTTTTTGTTTGTTTGTTTGGTTTTGTTTTTGCTTTTTGGAGGGCAATTGGGTTAAGTAACTTGCCCAAGGTCACACGGCTAAGTTTTTTTTTGTTTGTTTGTTTGTGTGTGTGTTAAATGGCTGAGGCTAGATCAGAACTCAGGTCCTTCTGACTCCAGGGCCGGCGCTCTACTCACTACGCCATCTAGCCGCCCTGTAACAAATATATTTGACAAGTCTAAAACTGTTATATTTCCATTCTCAAATTGGATTTGTTTTTTCTTGACTGTATTTATGTTAGAAAAGAGGTTGGTTTTTTTTTAAGGGAGACATGAGACAATGTGTGTGAGAAATGATAGTGATGCAAAAAAATAAACTAAAAAAGAGCACCAATGAAACATTTTAAAAGTTTCTAGAAGAAAGTAACAGGAAGTTCAGAAGGGATGCAGAACAACAGGACAGGGTGATGCTACTATTAAAATTTAAGACAGTCTTTTTAAAACCAAGCTCTACCTAAGAGAGATTGATAGTTCATATGTGATGCCTTTTTCTGTTCTTTGGCTATGGAAAGTTGATGTTGGCTGCCATTTGTTAAGCTGATAAAAAAAATGAAGAACATTTTAAAAAAGAAAATGTATGCCTCATTTTCTACCTCTAATCCACCTGCAGAGAATCCCTTGCTTTCCCCGCCATTATTCCAACTTCAGTTTTTAATTATGCACCATAGAAATATGGTCTCTTTTTAAGACAACATTAGACAACTGTCTGGCTGACTCTGGTATATTCCCGTTGCTAATGGAGGGGGACTCTCTCAGCCTATAGGTTTAACTCTATCCAGCAGATTGTCTTGAAAAAGTCCCGACTACCACTTTGCAATAGAATTCCTGCCCCACTGCTGGGTCACATTGCCACCTCCTGGACGTTTAAACAAATGACATACTGTCTTGAGCAGATTTGGGGAAGGGAAAAAAAAGGTGTAGGAGGGTGTTGGGGGGGAAGCCGCCCTTTTTGCAAAGCTTCTAAGGGCCTAAGCGGAATTTGGTGCCCAGGGCTTCCTGCCTCAGCGGACGCTTTTCGATTTTAACACTCCGGTAGCGATGCAGCCCTCTCCAGCCTAGTGCTCCAGCAAAGTTTCTGCCCTGCAAGTCCTTCTGCTGTTAACGTCGGCCCAACTCCGTGGTGCAGGGCAGAGAGGGCTGGATTTGGGGCCAGACAACCTGTTTTTCAGATCCTAGCTCTGCTGCTTACGTCCGTATGGCCCGGGGCAAGTCGCTTAACCTCCCTGGGCTGCATCCAAAGTGACTTTCTCCTCCAAACTTACTGTCCTTTCCTTTTGTGACATTCATGCCACGACTACAAGAAAGTATTAAAAGCATCCCCTTTGTATCCCCCGTGAGTCTCGGGGATACAAAGAAAGGTCAGAAACATCGTGACCCGCCCGAAGGCGACATTCTAAGGGAGGGGCGGAGATAACTGGCAAACAAGCTTGCAGGAGAGAGAAGGGACAAAAACTCTAGATCCTGGGGCCAAGTTGCCAAACCAGCGCACAACCCTGCCTGGAGGGAAGACTGCTCAAGGGCGAGCCTTCCCCTCCGCGCTCGGACCAGAGGCCAGCCCTCCGGAGTCAGGTGACCGGCTGCTCTTTAAAGGCGGAAGGGAGCGCGGCGCCCCGAACTCCCCGGGTGCTGAGAGCGCCGCTGCCGTTTGCCGCCTCTCCTCTCCCGGGGAGCCGACATGGGTGGGGCCGAGAGCCCGGCCGGTGCGTGGGCCAGGGCGCGTGCTGCTGCCGCTGCCGCTTCCGCGGCCCGCCCGGCTCTGCTGCTGCTGCTGCTGCTGCCGCCGCCGCCGCTCTTGCCGGGATGCTCCGCCGAGCCCAAGCGCTACGAGCCCACCTGGGAGTCCCTGGACGCCCGCGAGCTGCCCGCTTGGTTCGACGAGGCCAAGTTCGGGATCTTCATTCACTGGGGCGTCTATACCGTGCCCGGCTTCGGGAGCGAGTGGTTCTGGTGAGCGGCTGGGGTGCTTCCCTCTTTTTTTCCTCTTTCCTCTGGAGTTCCGCTTCTCTCTGTCTCTGTGTCTGTCTGTCTCTGTGTCTCTCTCCCTGTCTCTGTCTCTTCCTCCCCCCTCCCCGTACCTGTACAGTTTCCTTCACTTCTGGATGCCCCCCCTCTGCTTCTCGTCCCCCTTCCCTTACTCCTCGTTTCTTTAGCTCCTGTGCTTGCTGTAGTCCTCCGTTGGCCCCGGTATACAGATAGTTAATGATGCCGTGATTTTTATTGAATGCTGTTTACTAATGTTGATACTTTTTTTCTCCCTAAAACTTCAAGAGTATTTTTCAAATAGCATCCCCGTTGGTCCTTACACGAACCCTTTGTAGGGAGCTGCAGTTAGTCAGTATTTAAGCGACTACTATGTGCCAGGCGCTGCTAAACAGTGTGGGCACCAAGAAATTCTTTTAAAAGAGACACAAAACACCAGTCCCTGCTTTCACTAGGAGCTCACATTCTAACGGGGGAGATAATCTCTGAGAAGGTACTGTGGTGGTGGTGGTGGTGGTATGCAGGGGGAGGGCAGGGGGCTTTGATCTGTCTTGAAGGGAGCCAGGAGACCAGAGATGAAGAGACTGTGTTGGGGGGAGACGGAAGGGGGAGATAGTTTGTGTAAAGAGCCCCCCACATAGTAGGCAAATAATGAATAACAGGCTCAGTATATTAGCAGTGCCTTGTGTGAGGATGGGTAAGTAAGCCAGTGTGACTAGATTGTTCAGTAAAGATGGAAGAAGATCGGAAAAGTCAGCCTGGAAAGGAGGTTACATGCCAGAGGATTTTACAGTAGTTGATGTAGGAGGTAATAGTAAGCCTCTGGAGTTTATTAAGTAGGGGTGTTACATGGTTTAACTTGTACTTTGTGGGGATCAGTTTGGCCACTGAATGGAGGATGACCTGATGGGATTAATATCCTCTTGTCCAAGTTGGAAATTTGATACAGAAAAATGGAAGAATGATTAATCTTCGGCTTAAGTATTTCCCAGACCAGAGATAGGATCATAGATTATGGTCTTGGAAATGATTTAAGAGGTAATCTAGTCTGACCCGTGAGGGCACTGATTTCCACAGAAGTGCTGTGATTTGTCCAAGGTTACACAGTACATGGAAAAGCTGGAATCTGGGCCCAGATCATCACACTCCAAATCCAGCCCTCCTCTTCCACTAGACTGTACTCCTGGTTTGAGAGGTCTTCAGATTTGTGTTTAAATCTCAACCCTTACCTTTTAACTAGATGCCTGCATCCAGGATGTCCTAGTTAACATTTTTAGTCTTTATTCAACTACCTGACTCACAGGACTGTTATGAGGTGTGAACAGTGCTTTGTAAACCTTAAGCAATATTTAAATTAATTATTATGATGATTTGCCAAGAAAAAATTAAAATCATGTTTTAATTTTTTTTATGCCTACAACAAATAAATGTTGGGGAGGGGGAGGTCATGCCACCTGTGATAGGTATTGCAATCTGCTTGCTTGAAGAGTCACCATGGGCTACAGAGATCATGGTTTGCATCCAAAATAGCAGGTCCCCGTTACCTTTGTAATTTTCTGGTTGGTGATGAATATGGCATTTGGTCACATTCTCGAACCAAGCTGGATGGTGAGTACTAAAAACATCATGGCTCAGAGTGGCTTTTTTCATGAGTTTTTTCTTTAACTTCAAGTTCCTGAATGGAGTGACCTCGTGCCAGAGCCCGTCGAAACTGTAGCCTTGACCTGATACTTTGTTTTGAAGCATCAGTTCAGTCTAAAAGATAGTATTTTGTTAGTTCATCTTTGGTACTTTTCTTGACAGAAAGCTTACTATCATGGATTTAGGGCTGGAAGAGACCTCAGAGTTAATCTTGTCATAGAATTGGAGGACCCAAGCCAGAAGGGACTTTAAAAGCCATTCAGGCCCAAACTCTCATTTTATATTTGAGGAAACTCAACACTGAGAAGTGTATATTGGGGGGGGGGGTGTGAGAGGTAGTTTTGGGGCCAAATAGATAAAGTACTTTTTCTGTATGTGCTGTAATATACAGTTGGGTCTTCCTTTTGTGAGACTTTTTTTTTTTACTGAGTTTGATGGTGACAGAAGTCTCATGGTGTTTCTTGTTTTCCAGTGTCTGTTTCTTTGCTACTGCTCAGAGTGAACATATAAGAAATAAACAGTGAGATAAGAATTAGTTTATGAAAAATCATTTTATTTCCACCAGTTATCACTCCATTTTATTTAATCAAAACTAGAATAAGTTGCATTGCCAAAAAATAAACTTAAGTAAACTTGTCTAAAGACACAAAATATATCATTCTTGAGCTCCTTTATGAAAATGGAAGGGGTGGTAAGGACCCATAAGCAAAATGTTGTACTTTGTGGGATAAATGGATTTTCCAAGAGAATTGGAAGGAATAAAGAGGGGCAGCATGATTCAGTGAAGAGCCTTGGATCTCTGCTCAGTGGGGACTCTTCAACCTTTTCCAAAGTCACTTCTCCTCTCCGGCTTCAGTGCCCTCATCTGTAAAAATGAGGGAGTTGGATTAGATGAACTCGAAGGTTCCTTACAACTCTAAATCTATGATTATATGAGTTGTGCTGCATGTGAGTAGGCAGGCCCAGAATAAAAAGTTGTTTTTTTTTTTAAGGGGGGAGAAGGTAAACAAAGAAATCTATTTTATTTTCATATTAGTCTGAATCTCTAGAATACTGAAATATTTCTTCAGTATTTAAAGGACCCATATAAACCCTCTAAGGGCAGGGATTGTTTCATTTTTCTCTTTGTTCCTTTGTACTTAGCTAAGTGACAAATAGTAGGTACTTAAATGCTTGATTTGATCTGTGACATTTTCCCCTTCACCAGAGAGGTTCATACTATAGAGGAGGGAAGTGTATTTATTAAGCACCTACTGTATGTCAGGTACTGTGCTAAGTGCTTTACAAATATTATCTCATTTGATCTTCTCATCAACCCTGGGAGGTAGGTGCTGCTATTATCACCATTTTACAGATGAGGAAACTGATGCAAAAGGTCAAATAACTTGCCCAGGTTCACACAGCTAGTAAGTGTCTGAAACTGGATTTGAACTTGGATCTTCCTTATTCTAGTACCAACTCTCTATTTATTGTACCACCTGGTTGCCTCTAAAGATTGCTACAATAACTATGGATGATTCATTTTATTGATTTGCTCTAAAAATTCAACTAAATTCAACAAGCATTTATTCAGTATGTACTATGAGCCATATTCTGGATACTGGGGATGCAAAAACCAAAACCCAGCAATCCCTGCTCTTTGGGAACTCTCGTTCCTTACCCTGTGGCTTCTGTTCTGATGAAGAACCACTTCTCTCCACAGATACAAAGTCCAAGCCTCTACTCAAAGCCTTCCAAGTTTGGTAGGATTTGAACCTCGAACAATCCAGGGTTGTTACCTTCACACCATAACCAGCAGAACTATAGGCTGGGAGAGAAAAAAAGATGAAAATTAGCAATCTTAATACCACCATTCAGTTGTTAACCATGAGTACTTGAGACTTTTCTTTTTCTCACTTTAGGTGGTATTGGAGACAGTTAAAATTACCGGCGTTTGTAAATTTTATGAAGGCTAACTATCCTCCTGGATTCACATATGAAGAATTTGCACTGGAATTTAAAGGAACATTTTTTAATGCCAGCACCTGGGCAGATATTTTGGAGTCCTCAGGCGCAAAGTACGTTGTCTTAACTACCAAACATCATGAAGGTGAGTGAAATACTGAAATAAGGCATTTATTTGTTAAGTGCCTATTATGTGCCAGAAACCATTTTAAGGGTTTGGATACAAAGAAAGGAGGGGGAAAAGCTGATAATGCTTAGGGAAGAGTATAAACCACCACCTTAAAATTTTTTTGTTACTATAAGCAAAATATTCACAATTAATACTAATAAATAAATCAAGATGGAGGAAATCTGTAAGTGAAATCTGAAATTTAAAACATTCACATTTGTATTAAAGAGAAAACAAATAGGTTTCAGCTAAATAAAAATGGTGCCTTTGTTGTGTTTTCTTCTGAATTCATTTGTTTGCTCATCAAGGTCTTCAAGGTCTGTTGCATTTATAAAAATCATGCAGATTTTTTCAAATTTCCTTGTATTCCTGATTGGCCATTTTCATATTATAACGAGATTGGAGTAGGAACTAGGACAGAGGATGCCCCAGATGGGGGGAGGGGTCTGATTCTGGAGAAACAAGTCTTCAGTGGTGGTACCTAATCTGTTCCCACTGGTATAGGATAGTCCAGTGGCCCAGTTCTGTGTCCAGTCCTGCTTCTGACATCAATTAATGTCAGCTGGACAGAACTGGCCTCCAACCTGTGGGTGGCCAGAGCTGAACAAAGCTGGCTAGGGACAGGAGAGTCAGGAATCAAACAGAAGTTTAATTTTGAAGTGAGGGAAATGGTTTACAAGCAAGGACATGTGGGGAGATATCGATACTTAATACCAATGGCTATGCAATGAGCTGTAGCCCTGACAATGAGGGGTAGCAGCAATAGTGAGACAACTATGATTCATAGCAGGGTGTCATGACCAGAAAAAATTCTGGGATTTTGCTGTGGCTGAGATCATCCAGAGGGTGAACACAAAGGATTGTTGTTATGCCAGCTGATGGGTAACCTCTTAGGTACTTAGTCTAGGTTAAGCTTAGTTTCTTAGCGATGGTTCCTTTTCCTCTTGGATCCTTTTAGGGTATAGGCCTAGGAGTGGTATTATTGGGGCAAAAGAAAGGTATGATTTAGTAACTTCTGGAAAATATCTTCAAATTGCTTAAGAGACCAGATGGATCGATTCACAGCTTTACCAGTAGCAGAGGTAGAATGTCCCCAATTTTCTGCAAACTCACGGTTTTGTTTGTTCTTTTATTTGTACTTTTAAAAACTTTTAAAATTTTGTGTAATCAAAAGTGGCTATTTTATCTTCTGCTTTTATCTCTATCCCTTGTCTGGTCATGAACTCATCTCCTATGCATTGATCTGAAAGATTTGTTTCTTCCTTGTTCCATTTGTTTGTGATGTGATCTTTTAGTATTTTTCATGTATCACTTTGGAGCTTATCTTAGTAAATTGTATGAATGTTGATATTAACCTAATCTCTGCCAGACTGCTTTCCAGTTTTTCAAGCAGTTTTTGTCAAATAGTGAGTCCTTACCGCACTAAGTGGAGGTTTCGGGTTTATCAGACACCAGGCTACGAGGTTTGTTGGATTTTGTATCAGATGAGGAGACCCTTACCATCCAGTTCAACTACTGTCTTCTACAGTCTACAGGCCTTAGCATTTGCCTTATGGATCCCTAGCGTTGTCACCTGACTTGCTGATAGAACCTCAGTAACCCAGGGCTTTGCCATCTGACTCAGCACTACACCTTTGGAACAGCGAGCCTTTTCTGTCCCCTCTATTGCTGAACTTTCCTTTGTGTGTTGTCTCCCTCAGCTAAAGTGAGGTCTTTGGAAACAGAAACAGTCTAAATTTTTCTATTTATAACCCCATCATTTAGGACAGTGGTTGGCACACAGTAAGTATAGAATAAATGTTTTTTCCTTCATAGAGCCACCAATGGGTTAGCTGTTTATTGGTCAGATTGCTTGCTAAAAATTTCCTTAGTCTATAGCCTCACCAACAGGTGGACATCTGTTTCCTTGAAATATTGCCAGGGGGCAGAGTCAAGATGGTGGAGTAGAAACAGGACTTCTATGTAGCTCCAGTTTTCACTTTCACCAATCCATGTAAAAGGGGACTCTGAACAAACTTTGGAGCTACAGAACCCACAAAATGACACAGAGAAGCTAAGTTCCCACTGAGGACAGCCTTGTAGCCTGTCAGGGAGTGGCCAGCATAGTACTCTGGGAGCCGACCCCAGCCCCTGTGCCAGAGGTCTTAGCCCCAGGGTGGCCTGACCAGCAGCCTGCTGGAGGGACTCTAGAACACTATGTCCCCAAACTGCATTATATGTTCACAGTGAGCTGGGGTTTTGTTTGTTGCTATTGTTCCATTCCTCATTCCTGAAGAGGACCAATGACATCAGGAGGGTGATGTTTTGACTTGCAAGTGAATTGGATTTAAGTGAGGCAGGGCTATGAAAAGTCATCAGCCTCACTTTCTCCTCCAGAGTTCTTGGAGTCCAGTGGCAAGACATAGGTCAAGACAACTGGTGATGCCAGCCTTCCACCTCCCCCCATGGGTTTTTAGTGTTGTGCCTAGTGGGCTGACAGGTGACAGATATAGATTCTTTGGGACCCATGTTGTCATATACAGGGGATGTACTTGCTGAACTCTGTTAGAAAGGTAAGCCACAGTGTTAGATGTTATTAAACTGAAGATCCATATGGTAGAAACTTTGGATTGCTAAGTTGAAAGACTTTAGGTGGGATTTTATAAATATCAGTACTGCATTGAAACCTACTATAATTCTGTGATCTTCAGAACAAGAAGACATTTAAAAATTTTCCTTGTTACAGATCAAAAGTTAGACAATCTTAGAATTCATTTTTACTTTTAAAAGTTGAAGAAAATACCTCTTCCCAATATACTTGATGTTCCTATGGCACCAAAAATTGTTTTTCCTTTGGATCTTAGTGAATATCAACAAACCTGATTCTCTCTTCTGAATCTTCTAAATTATTATACAGAAATTTTGGGGAGTTTAATTTTTATGTCTGTATACAAAGGCTAGGATTTAGGAAGCCCTTTTCAAGTCTGAATTATTCAAAAGGGCTAGAAAAATGGCACACAGAATTGTTTTCTCATCCACTCAGTTATATTTATAGAAGATTAAAATCAGTAACTTTTAGAGCAGTGCTCATAGCTTCAAGGTATTACAAAATTAAATATAATGTCTTCATTTCAAAGCAGAGCACATGACAATGCAGAATGATTGGGAAATGGTGTCCTTTTAACTAAGTTTTGGTTTAACTGAGCTTTACTGAACATGGCTTACCAAATTTCAGAAAATTTGAATAAAAGGCATTGATTCCCTCAGGCAGGACTACAGAGGGGTAGAGAAGGAGCTGAGTGAGGTGGGAGGTCAAATTGATCAAAATCTTTTGGTTGATTCTGAATCTGTAACTCGCTGATCTTTAAGTCAGCTGCTAAGTCTGTTCTTTCCTGGCAACAAGTTAAAACAGCATCATCTTCCTCTTCCAGAAATGATCCTAAGACTGAGGATATTAAAAATAACTCTTTATCAGGAAGTAGAGAAGTTATGTGGTGCAGTGGATAGAGTGCTGGGCCTAAAGTCAGGAATACATGAGTTCAAATCTGGTCTCAGAGACTTACTAGCTAGGTGATCCTGGGCAACTCACTCAGCCTCTTTTTGCCTTAGTTTCTCTGTAAAAGGGGGATAAATAATAGCACTGATCTCTGAGGGTTTTTGTGAGGCTCAAATGAGATATTTGTAAAGTGTTCTGCAACCTTAATGAGTTGTATAAGTGCTAGCTATGATGATGATGATAAGTGATGATAAGCCTATACAAATACCTACTTTGTGCCAGGCACTGTTAGGTGTTGGGAATATAAAGTGCAGATCCCACTCTCAAATACAACATGTAAACAACTATATATAAATATGATGTCTATGAGATGTATATAGGACATATCAGAGATAATCAGTAGAGGGAAGGCACTAAGATTTAGGAGTACTAGGACTTTATCTGGAACTTGAAAGAAGCCAGGAGGTGAGGACAAGAATTAGAAGCTTTTTTGAATGTCTGTTGACAAAAACTTGTCATTATTCTTTTGTATAAAAGTTGATAGTGGGGGAATAAAGAATAAAACATAAATTGTAAAATTTGGATTCTGTACAAATAAGAGTTACTATGAATAAGGCATGCATTTATCTATATCCAGTGAGATGCAGTATGGTATAATGGATAGTGAGAATCAGGAAAACTTGAGTTTAAGTACTTCTGTTTATAGGCTGAGTAATCTTGGGCATGTCCCTTGATAGATCAGAGTCCCAGGCAACCTTATGAGGTAAATAACCTAGAAGTGGCTAATCTGCCTGAGTAAAAGGAATTTTTTTAATCCTTGTACAGATGAAATCACACTGACCCATATAAAAAACAATGCAATATATATACTGCATAGCCCAGAAGTATTTATAAAGATTTCCTGTTTCCTCTTCGGTTTTTCAGGTTTCAACCTCTGGAAATCTAATAATTCATGGAACTGGAATGCTGTTGATAGGGGGCCAAGAAGGGACATCGTAAGAGAAATGGAAGTAGCTATTAGAAATAAGACCAAGATGCACTTTGGCTTGTACTATTCCCTTTTTGAATGGTTCAATCCCCTTTTCCTTGAGGATCAAGCTAATTCTTTCCAGACAAGACATTATCCACCCTCTAAGTGCCTGCCTGATCTCTATGAATTAGTGAACACATACAAGCCCGAGGTTCTCTGGGCAGATGGTGATGGAGATGCACCAGATACCTATTGGAACAGCACTGGCTTCTTAGCCTGGCTATATAATGACAGGTATATAAATTTATAGGTTTCTATAGGCACTATAAATTATCACTAAATTGGTAATATTTTAAGTTCCTCAGTTCCTGTTTTATTGGTTTGTTAGGGAGAAGTCATCGTATACGATATTTCCACATAATTCTTGTGTCCAAAAATCTTTGTCTTTTTCTGGACCTTTTGTCCATTATCTCTCCATCAGGAGGTTATTAACATGCTTAGTTATACACTGGAGACATAATTTGTCACTCACTACATTGATCAGAGTTTTAAAGTCTCTCAGAGTTGTTTTCCTTTACAGTACTTTTGTCTTTGTATGGTTCTTATGGCATTGCTCATTTCAGTTTGCATCAGTTCACACTATTCAGGGTTCTGAAATCGTCCCCTTTGTCGTTTCTTACAGCAAAACAATATTCTGCTATGTTCTTATAACATAACTTGTTTATCCATTTCCTAATTGTCTTAAGAGGCAGCCTATGGTATCCCCCTATCCCCTAGTTCTTTGCTTTTCTTTTCCTCCATCAAGATTAGGAAGTGTCTTTTGCTTATAGTGCTTTCCTTCCTGTACTTTCCACCGTCTTATCATCATCCTTCCTCCCCAAATCCATCCCTGTTTCCCTGTTGATTTTGCTTTTTTTATACCAGACTGTGTGTGTGTGTGTGTGTGTGTGTGTGTGTGTGTGTGTGTGTGTGTGTGTTCAGTCTTTTTTCTGTTTAGAGAGGAGTCAGGTTCACCTGAAGTACACTCCTTCCACCCCTTTTTCTATATTGATTTAGTCTTCTCATGTACCCCACTTATGAGAAATAAACTCCACCTCCTTCTTCCTCCTTTCTACACTGATATATGCCTATTATCTTCTCTTCTCATTTTCTTTTTTCAAACTGGTGGAACAGAAGAACAATTTTACCCTTTAGTAGAAAGAACTCTGTTCTTGGAGTCAAGAGAGTTCTAGGTTCGACACTTCCAACCCTATAGCTATGGGCAAATTACTTAAATTTCTGATTTGGTTTCATTAAAATGAGGACAAAAAGAACATTGACCTTGTAAGGTTATTTTGAGTGTTAAATGAGGTGATGTATGTAAAGTGCTTTTCAAACCTTAAAGTCATATATGGATGCCAGATCATGTGGGGACCTTTCTGTATTAAATGTTACATTTAGTTTTAGATAGCATTAAGAAACAAAAGCTCTAAATAGCTTTCCCAGTGTAAGTTACAGTTGGAAAATATGAAGAGCACTGGATAATTCAGACTTTCATGAGTTTGTAAACCAAAATTTCTCATGATTTTTCTTGGTATTAAAATAGACTGTATTTTTCCCTTTTAGCCCAGTTCGGGATACAGTTGTAACCAATGATCGCTGGGGGCTTAATAACATCTGCAAGCATGGTGGCTTCTATACCTGCAGTGACCGTTACAACCCTGGACACCTCTTGCCTCACAAGTGGGAAAACTGTTTGACAATAGACAAGGAATCTTGGAGTTACAGGAGGAATGCTGAACTCTCTGATTACCTCACAATTGAAGAAATAGTGGAGGTATGGTAAAATACACACTAACTATTGGTATGGTAGCTGTGCAGGGCACTAGATGAAGGAGTAAGCAGGTCTAGGTTCTGGTCTTGGATCTTTCACTAAGGGTTGTGACACCATGGCCAAGTTGCAGCCTATTTGGGTCTTGGACTAGAAGACTTGTAAGGATTCTCCAAACTCTGCAATTCTAGGCTTGATGTTTTCCTACAATACAGCTCAAAATGGAAAACTGCTTTGATCCATTAATACAAAGTAAAATTTAATTATGAGCATCCATTCATATTTGCTACAGTGGAAGGGCACCTAGCCTGGGAATCAGAAGAAAGACCTGGGTTCTAATTCTGACTTTGCTACTTGTTAGAATGTGATATTGGATAGATTATTTAACTGCTCTGAGCTTCAGTTTTCATCATTAAAAAGGGGGATGTATTATCTACCTCAATGGCTTGTCATAAGGATTAATGATCTTATGTATGTAAACTGGGATACAGATGTCAGTTATTACATAACTTGATGGATTACTACATATGCGTGTGTTATACAAGGAATTAAAACCAAAGCACCAAATACAGAAATATTTTAAAGTAAGTAATAATAACAATAAATCAGATGAGATATTTGCAAAGTGCTCAGCACAGTGGCTGGCACACAGTAAGCACTTAAATGCTTGTTCCCTTTCTATGCCTTCTCATAACAACAATAATAACAATAATGCTATAGCTGTGCCCTTTAACCTTTTAGCAACTAATAGAAACGGTTTCATGTGGAGGAAACTTTTTGATGAATATCAGTCCCACAAAAGATGGCGTTATTCCTCCAATATTTGAAGAACGTTTGAGGCAAATAGGAACCTGGATGCAAGTCAATGGGGAATCCATTTATGGAACCAAACCTTGGCGAGCACAGAATGACACGATCACACCAAGAGTCTGGTGAGTGGTTTGATTTTTTTATCCAAATACTAGACCTGGGACTTCCTTTACTGGGCCTTCTCCTGGTGAGGGACTTCCTTTACCAATTCAGATGGACACCTTTTCTGCAACTTAAAACCTTAGAAGGTTGCCTAGGGCCCCAAGAGGTTAAGTGACTTGCCTTCAGTCAGGCAGGATCTGAATCCATTTTTCCTGACTTGTGAGGCAAGCTCTCTGCTTACCCCACTGTGGATTAACTAATATACAATACTGGGTAGAAAGGACTTTGATTCTATATACAGGAGGGTAGAGGCCTTTTTTCAGAACAGATGTGCTTTTAAAATCACACAATGAACAACTAAATGGGCTGTTATCCTGGAAAAAAAAAAGGTCTTAAATACTCAAGAAGTCTAGTAGGATGGAAACTGAAAGGTAGAGGAATTTTCTTGTTGCTATCCACACGCTGCCTCTTTCTGGGTGAAATATATATATTTACATTTGGCTCTCATTATATTCTATAACTTTCTTGATTGTTGGGATTCTGAACCTTCTCAGGTACCTTCTGTAGAGTAGGAGTATATATGTGTGTGTGTGTGTGTGTGTGTGTGTGTGTGTGTGTGTGTGCGCGCGCGCACCTGTGTAGGCTGGGGGGCTGGAAGTAAGTAGAGGTAAGGTCTAGTAGTGTCTTCCTGCTCTCAGAGGGCATCCATCAAGTATTGATTGAAGGACTGCTCAAGTGTTAATGGGATTAGTCTATTCTTCTTGACCCCACAGGAATAAAGTAGCAGAAATGGGTAGAAATAGCAGAGAGACAGAATGAGGCTTGATCACTAAGCAAACTGGAAGACTCAAGAGTTGTATATAGAGAAATATATTTTGAGGCAGATTAAAATCAAAGCTAACACCTTTAGTTAAAAACACAATTTTTCAGAGAATTAAAAATGTTACTTGTCTTTATTCAGTTAAAAAAAAATCACTGGTTTCTATTTATTGTCTTTTGAAGTTCCAAATCACTCTGTCTCTGCATTGGGCAGTTACCAACCTGTAGTTAGATCTGCTCATCTTAAAATGGATTGGGTTTCTGTATATGAGCCTGTGTTAAAAGAGATAAAGAAGCACAATAGTCATAGAGTACAGTGAATTCAGTGTGCCTAAACTAACTGGAACATGAGGTAAAGCATGAGTCGTTATATTAGCCTAATGTTTAGACTCTATTCTTATTTGTTGTGTGACTAATGTAGTTAGTGCTTAATTAGCCATACTAATGGAGAAGAGCCAAATAAAGAGAGTATAAAATTAAATATAATTTTAAAATATTTAAAATATTTTTATTTGCGTTTGAACATGAGAACATCCAGTGTTCTGAAAATTAATTTTTGAATAAGAATCAAAATTTACCCTGAAGATTTGATTCAGGAAAAAGTGACAAGCTTTCAGTGTCCTCTATTCAGCTACCCTTTTCCTGCAACACACTCAATGCTGATGAAAAGTATAAACCTAGGCACAGATGCCACTAACTAATCTTTCTAGGGACAATTTTTTTAATTTCAAAGAGAAGTAAAAGTACAGATCTACCTTCCTAATGTAACTAATAATATGGCATTCTATAATTGATATAACTAATATAGCTAATTCTATGAAAACACAAATTCAGGAGAAAACAGTACTACAAGGAATAGTGAATGTCATGGTGACAAGATAATAAATAGGAAGTATAATTCTTGGGACATGATGATCCTAATGATGAGTACAGTGGAGCTCTGGACCTGGGCTTAGCTAGGTTTGTGATGGACTGAGGCTCCAAGGAAAATTCAGAGAAGGGTCTAAGGGTTGGTTGGTTAGAAGTGGAAGGAATACAAGGTAGAACAACTAGGCTGGCTTTAAGGTGACTTTATGCAGTGGGGACAAAGGGACAGAAAGTAGGGGGTGTTAGACTTCAATCTGGTGGTTCAATGAACTGATGTGACACAACAGTGGGATTTTACATTGTTAAGGTGCGGGTTTGGGTTATATTCCATGATATTATTGTGAAATACTATACATTGGAATCACTTAACATGGGAAGGTTACTGACAGAAAACTGTGTCAGTATGGCATGTCCTTGAGCAGAGGGACAATTATCAGCAAGAGCTTGAAAGCAAGATTGGTTGTGAATAAGCTAAAATTCAGATTGCTGATTCTTAATTTGTTAAAGACTGCAGTAAAGAGTGTCTTTAAAAAAAAGTGTTTTAAGAATGTGTACATAGAGCTTTTATCAGATTGCATGCCATCTTGGGGGGAGGGTAGAGGGGAGGGAAGTGGAGAAAATTTAAAACTCAGAAACTTGTGAATGCTGAAAATTAAAATAGATTATTTTTTAAAGTGTTTTGATAAACTATGTCTAGATTCAACTCCTCACTAGGGTGCAAACATTTTTAGATGCTTAAACTTTGGTTTTAATGGTCTCTTCTTGTGCTTCCTGCCTGCTCCTTTCTCTTAAAAACAGGTATACATCGAAACCTAAAGAGAATTTGGTCTATGCTATGTTCCTTCAGTGGCCATCATCAAGGCTAGTGGTACTTGGCCAACCTACAGCAACTGTTGGGGCAACAGAAGTAAGAGTTTCATTAACCTTTGTTTTTGTAAATTTACTGTGTGGGATTTCCTGATAAAAATATATATACAATTCCAATTTTAATTTAATGAACTAAAAGGTAGTCTTACATACAAGAGAAATGCCCAATAACTTTATAGTGATTTCGTAATAGCATTTATTAAATACTTTGTGCCAGACACTCTTTAGTGCTGGAGACATGAAAAAAAGGCAGAAACACAGTCCTTGTCCTCAAGGAGCAATTCTAAAGGGGGAGAAAATGTGCAAAAAATCATACACATAAAATTTATATAGTGTAAATGGAAGGTAGGCTTAGAGGGAAAGCAGTAGTAGTGAGGGTTGGGGGAAGGTGGGAGTATGAGGACTAGGAAAGGCCTCGTGCAGGAAGAATTGGATCTGAATCTTGAAGGAAGACTGAGAAGCCAGGAGATAGAGTTGGGGATAGGCAAGGGTGGAGAATAGGACAGAGCATTTCAGGCATGGGGACCAGCTGGAAAAAGGCGCAGAGTCAGAGAGATGGAATCTAGTCTTAAAGGGAAACCAAAGCCAGTGTAACCAAATTGTTGAACACATGGAGGGTAGTAAAGTGTAAGAAGACTGGGAGGGTTAGAAAAAGCCAGACTGTAAAGTCCTTTAAAAGCTGAAGAGAAGATTTTATATTTGATCTTAGAGATAATAGGGGGTCATTGCAATTTATTGAAGAAAGGAGTGACATGATTCAACCTACTCTTTAGGAAAATCACTTTGGCAGTTGAGGGGTGGGTTGGAATAGGGAGAGACTTAAGATAGAAAGACAAACCAGAAGGTCATTATAATAGTCTAGAAGTCAAGTAATGAGAGCCTACACTAGAGTGGCAGCTGAGTAATGAAATAAAAATTGAGAAACACGAAGGTAAAAATGGTAAAACTTAGTAACAGATTGGCTTTGTTGAATAAGTGTACATGTGCATAGGATTTGTTAAGTAAGTGATCATACAAATTAAATAATTTTTGAAGCCTTTAAAAGGCTGGTTTCAATGGTTGTCATTTTAAAGAAAACTAAAATTTTAAAACAACAATGTTCATATGAATATAAAATATCTAGATACTGCTTTGCAATATAATTAACCACCAAGATTCAGATCTTTTATTATTTTTTTCAATTTATTGTTTCTCCTGCCCCACTTAATACTGACATTAAAGGTTGCTCTGTTTGCCTTGTCTGGTTAGTACACATATCATTTAATCAACTTACGATGCAACATTAAATTACTAATATGAATTCACTAATATGAATTCTGGCACCATTCATTACCTGACACATAGTGTCTACTTTAGGGTAGATGAGAGAATTGTCATTTTCTGTCAATAAGGGTGGTGTTTTTTGAAGAAAAAAATCAAATAAAAATAATGAAACAGAAAATGGATAAATAAAATCAATGCATTTTGGTGACCTTTCTATTTTTAAACTTCTTAATTTCAGGTGAAATTACTGGGTTATGAATATCCACTTAAATGGGCTTCTTTGCCAAATCATGGAATAGTGGTGGAACTTCCAGAACTAACCCTTGATGAATTGCCATGTAAATGGGGCTGGTCTCTGGAAATGAAAAATGTGAACTGAATGATGCAAACTCATTCTCAAGTTTGAGGTCTGTCTACTGCTCCTTGTGGAAGAGAAACTTTCTAGAAATGAACCAAAGACTGAATCATTTCATATTCAGTACAAAAAGCAAAATAGAAATCCAGGAGAATAGCCAAAGTAAAACAAAGAGTAGAAGTAATTATCTGGTTGATTAGGGTTTGTTATGACCCTAAATTGCCTAATTGATTGCTTCAGTTTTCTAATGTGCTTGATCATCAGAGACTTGCTTTTGTTAGATGTGTGTGTGTGTGTGTGTGTGTGTGTGTGTGTGTGTGTGTATTGGGGGGTACAGTTTAAAGGTGGTATTTGTTGTGAGCTGGCAGTTGATATCCTAGAAATCACGTGATTGTAATCATGTACAGGTAATTTGTTTTGCTTTTCACTATTTTTTCTTAACTTTAATCCTTTGGACAAAGACCATCTAGGGATAATTTAAGGCCCAATTTCTGACCTAAGCAGTAGCTCTTCTGTTAGAAAGCAAGAAGGCTTTTTTTCTGATCCTGTGATCAGAAAAAAGTATACTTCATTCTGACACAGGTTCATTATTAACTCAAGAAGAAAATTAAGAGCTTACTGCTTTTTGCTGCTGACTGGATTAAAGTGAATAGCTACATATAGAGCCTCCATTTTGAATGTTAGATGTTTTCAATTTGCCCATATCAATCAAATAAATCAGCTACTGGCAACTTTATAATTTGTCTATCCAGAGAGTTACTGTAATTAAAGAACATTATTTTGTACCACTCTTTTGATGGAGATATTTTTTTTTCCTAAATGAGTTTGTGCTTTAGGCATAACTAAGACATTCTAATATAATATGCTGCTATATTTTAGTTTAAGAATAAAAATGTCCTCTGGGTTTTCACAAACAACTAGTAATTATAAGACCATGTAAAAAAAAAGCCAAGAATTTTGGCTTTGGTACATTTTGGGATGCACTTCACAAATACTAATTTGTTCTCCCTCAAAGTCCTTATAACAGTATTCACCTTGGAGTAAATGCACTGTGAAAAAATTAATAGTACATCATACAAATAGTTTGGCAGGGAAGAAACTAGCGTTGACAGGTATCCACTTATAAGGTGTTGCCAACTTTTTGTTTGACAGGGAACTTTCTAGGTAAAAACCTATTAGTAAGCAAAGCTTCTCTCTTTGGTGGGGGTGTGTATAAGACAATAAAGAGCTTAAATTTTTTTCTAGATGTTGGCTTGTCTTTATTGGCCAGACATTCCTTTCAGTGGATAATCCAGAGAAAACAATAAATATATACTGACTGTTCAGTCTCTATGAAGATCTTTTAAATACTTGAAAGTTAAATGCAAACTGGGAAATCATATTAAAAAATTTATTATAATAGCTAACTTGATATAGCACCTTTATTCAGAAAAGTACAATTATTTTTTATATTAGGCTGTTGTCTCATTTTTCTTCAGATAGCCCTGAGGTACTTTGTTGTGAATTTAGGAAAGACAGCCATGTTGAATGAAACAGCCAATTAATATTTATTAAGCACCTACTGTATGCTAGGCATTGTGCTAAGCATTAGGGATAGAAAAGGATAAAAGACAGTCCCTGCTCTCAAGGAGCTCAGAATCTAATGGAGATGATATACAATTATATACAAACCATATACAGGATAAATGGGAAATGACCAACTAAATGAAGGTCCTGTAATTAAGGGGAAATCTTTATTTGATCCTAGAGGTGATAGGGAGCCACTGGAGTTTACCAAGTACATGGTCAGACTCGAACTTCAGAAAGGTCACTCTTGCAGCTTAGTGGAAGATGGACTCGAATGGGGAGAGAGTCAGGGCAGGGGGGCCAACTACCAGGCTACTACAATCATCCAGGGATAAGGTGATGAGAGCTTGTAATAGTGTGGTAGTACAGTATAGTGTGGTAATATGCCCACTTGTAATAGTGTGGTAGTATAGCCAGTTCCATTTTTTTTTTTGTTTTTTGTTTTTTTGGGACAAAAAAAAGGAGAGGGGAAGGTAGGGCAGTTGGGGTTAAATGACTTGCCCAAGGTCACACAACTAGTGTTAAGTGTCTGAGGTTGGATTTGAACTCAGGTTCTCCTGACTCCAGGGCCGGTGCTCTATTCACTGTGCCACCTAGCTGCCCCAACATCCCAGTTCTAGATGTTGAGATAGGCTGGAAATGTGAATCTGGAGTTTAGTTGAGGTAGGAGCTAGATAAGTAAAACCTGGGAATCATCAGCATAAAGATGGTAACTGAATCTATGGGAACTGATAAGACCACCAAGACCACTAATTTAGAGGCAGAAGAGAAGAGCATCCTAAGAAAGGCTTTAAAAAAATGAAAACAAAACAAACAAAAAACCCAGGCTCTAGGAACATGGAGATAGATAACAGGTGCTTTTATACCTGTTTGTTTGTTTTTTTTATACTTTTTTTTTCAATTTTACACTTTTTGTTAAAAAAAATTATTTTTTGCTTTTTGGAGGGGGGAAGGCAGGGCAATTGGGGTTAAGTGACTTGCCCAATGTCACATGGCTGAGTGTTAAGTGTCTGAGGCTGGATTTGAACTCAGGTCCTTCTGACTCCAAGGTGGGTGCTCTATTCACTGCACCACCTAGCCACCCCTCAGTTTATTTTTGTAAGTGAAGAAGATGCCTGTTTGTTACAAATTAGAAATTTACTCTGACCTCCAGTCTCCTTATCATTCTCTAGCTCTTCACATTTAAGTGTATCCTTTTGGAATACAGGTAGCATATTAGTATCATAGATTTTAAATTACGATAACACAGTCAGGACGACCCTGGAAATCAGGGAGACTTGGAGTTAAATATGCACTCACATGTGTTAAGTGTGTGTCCCTGATGAAGTTATTTAACTTCTCGGGAATTTTAATTTCCTCATCTGTAAAAAAGGAAATAATAATTTTATTTCCTATTTTACAGGTTTGTGAGGAAAACAGTGGATAGAATGCCGGGTCTGGTATCAGGAATACTTCTCTTTCTAAGTTCAAATCTGGCCTCAGACACTTCCTAGCTATGTGAACTTGTACAAATCATTTAACCCTGTTTGCTTCAGTGTCCTCATCTATAAAATGAGCTGCAGAAGGAAATGGCAAATCACTCTAGTATCTTTGCCAAGAAAACCCTAAATAGGTCATTAAGAGATATGACTGAAAAATGATTGAAAAACAACAAAAAATACATGTGTGAGACATGGCAGTGCATACCTGTAAGCCTCTGATACTGCAGGAGGCTGAGGATAGTGGATTACTTGAATTCAGGAGTTCTGAGCTACAGTAGGGCTAAAGCCAACAGGATTTCTATACTGTCTGACAACTAATATAGTGAGCCCCCGCTAGTGGTTGAAACTAGTGCAGACTGGAAAAATGGAGCAAGTTAAAGATTCTGTGCTGCTCATCCGTATACAACCTGGGTGAGACAGGGAGTCCTACTCACAAAATTTTTTAAACACCATGTTTTAAAGCTAAGGCTAGTTAATTTCAAACATATCCTTTTAAATCTAGTTGTCTTCTCTATAGACAGAAACTATTCCAGGTGATTTTTGACCCAATTATCACATAGCGATGTCCTTATTGATCAAGACACACCTATTTAGTGTTTCATACTCTCTTCAGAAGCCATATTATGTACAATTTACTTGTCTTTGATATATAAGAAGGGACTCACAGCCATTATATACTTGGCTCTGCTGAAAAATTATTCTGCCTTGACTTTCATAAACTCCTAGAGTCAGGGAGAACAAGATTTAAAACCCACTTCACGTAAATCATGTAATCTCTCAGTTCCTATGCTACCTTTCTGAGACTTGAAATTGCAGAACGGTTGCAAATCTGTGCTGTGTGGATAGAGGTAGCTTTTTCACAGTGAGTTCTATGTACCAATGAAATCACAGGTCAAGACACACACGAGTATATCTGTCCTGGTCTTTGACAGTCAAGAGAGGGTTCTCCTCTTCTTTAATGTTACCTACTTATTTTTAACTAAATTTTTTAACTAAAATTTGTTTTCTTCAATTACGAAGCATTTATTTCTTCCTAACATTCTGCCCCCCAAGAAAAATAAAACTTTCTTTTGAAGGTTCCTAACTCAGCCTTTGCACTAGCCCAGGCTCAGAAAATCACAGAATTTCAGAGATAGAAGGTACTTTAGTGTCTGTATAGTCCATCTCATACCTGAAAAGAAATCACCTCTACAATGCACCTGAAAAGTGATTGTATGCTTCCCTACTATCTACATACATGTCCATGTCTTCCCCTCCTTAAAAACCTTTCACTTGATATATTCATCCCTGCTAGCTATTTTCCTATATTCTCTCTCCTCCCTTTTGTGGCTAAACTCCTTGAGAAGATTGTCTGTAATAGGTGTTCTACTCTTTGCAATCTGGCTTCCAACCTCATCACTAAACTAAAACTGTCCTCCTGACAAATCAAAGAACTGTTTCTCAATTATCATGCTTCTTGACCTCTCTGCATTCTTTGACAGTGTTGATTACCTTTTTCTTCTTGAAATTCTCTTCTATGTTTTTGTGACACTGTTATTTCCTGGTTTGTCTCCTACCTGTCTGATGGCTCCTTCTTTATCTCCCATGCTGAATCTTCACCCACATTGTCCCTGATAACTGTGGGGATCCCCAAGGCTCCATTCTGGAGCCTACCTCTTCTCTTCTTCCTCTATACTATTTTACCTGGTGTTCTTATCAACTCATCTCAAGGAAGAAAACTCTCAGATCTACTTATTCAACTCCAACCCCTTTGCTGCCCTCCAGTCTTGTTTCTCCAACTGTCTTGAATGGGATGTGCTTAAAATATCTTAAACTTAAAATGTCCACACTGAACTCTTGTTTTCCCTCCAAACACTGGCCCCTCCTAACTTCCCCATTACTATTGACGGTATCATTTCTCTCCTTTAACTCTGCAACTACCCTGTTACAGGCCTTTATCACCCCATGTTTAGATGATTGCAGCCATTTCCTCATGGGTATCCCTGCCCTGCGTCTCTCATTGTCCCTTTCATTGTCCACTTAGCTATCAAACTGATTTTCCTAAAATGCAAATCTGGCCATATCATCTCCTTATTTAATAAACTTGAGCTTCTCTACCACCTCTGTGATTAAAATGTTTAGTAACCTGGTCGCTTCCAACCTTTCCAATCTTCTTACATCTTACTCCCCTGCACACCTTCTATGTTATCTAGTGGCCCTGGCCTTCTATGTTATCTAGCAGCCCTGGAAGATGACTATCTTCCAGCTCTGGCAGTCTCAGCTGAAGTCCCACCTTCTGTAAGAAGGCCTTCTTGTTCCTCCTTAATCTCAGTGCTTTCTCCAAGTCTACATCCAACTTTCTATGTATAGCTTGTTTGCCTGCTATGGTTGCTTGCATTCTGTCTCTTCCATTAGACTGTGGGTTCCTGGAGAGCAGTGACTACTTTTGGCCCTCCTTTGTGTCCCACAGTGCCTTACACATAGCAGGTACTTAATAAATGCTCAATGACTGGATTTTCTTGAAGATCTCCACTGAAGTTTTTCACTATTTCCCAAGAGAGCACATTTCACTTCTAGTTACCTTTCATTGTTAGGAACTTTCTTCCCCAACAAAAAGTCTGATTTATTTGTTTTGTGTTTCACCTGTTGCCCTTCAAATGCTTGCAGATCATTATCATGCCTCCCACCTTGAGTCTTCTACAAACTAAACATTTCCCCATGTATTTCACCCAGTTCTCACTTGGCATGAACTTAAGTCTCTTCACTGTTCTGGATGCCCACTTCTGGATACTCTTCAGCTTATCAATGTCCTTTCTAAAAGGGTGGTACTCAAAACTGGAAGGAAGGAAACAAGAATTTATTAAGCACCTACTACATGACAGGCAAAAGTAAAACAGTCCCTGCCTTCAATAAGCTTATGCTTTATTACAGATGGGCAGGAATGATACGTACACAGATAAGCACAATATATGAAAATTTCATCCAAAGTAATTTTGTGGAAGGGCATTTTGGCAAATAAGGGTGGGTCTTGTGTAGGAGATGGCACTTGAACTGAACCTTGGGAAGGTGGATTTTCTGGGAAAGAGGAATGGAAACTGGATTACAAGAAGGGGTAATACTGGGCACAGTGACAGAAAGAGAACACATATATAAGGAACAGTGATGATTTTTACCCAAGTCATTTATAAGAATTGTAAATAGCACAAGGCCAAGCAGAACCTTCTGGGACACTCCATTGTGCTAAAGTGCCTTGAAATGCTTTTCAACATCTCCAGTATTGAATTTCTACCTATGACTAGTCACCTGCACTTTCTTTGAGAGCTAAAGGACATACTAATGACAACTCATAATTATAAATCACTTCAAGGATTGCAGAGTTCTTACATCACAACAATCCTGTAAGATAAGCAGTCCAAATGATAGCACCTCTTTTTAAAGAATGAGGAAACTAAAGTTTTGAAAGGTTAAGTTTCATAGTTATGATCACACGGCTTTGGAGGCAGGATATGAACCTAGTTCTCTTAGTTTCAAGTCCACAGCTTCTTTCATGAGTTTATCATTAACTAGAATAAGGATAACAAATGCTATTAAGAGATTTTCAGTTTGCATCATGTTATATGGAAACCAGCTCATTTATTTCTACTTTATCCCTAAAGAACAGATCTGTAGACACACTTGCATAATTCATTTTTTGAAACGTCTGTTCCTTGAGCAATGGCTAATAATAGCTAGCATTTATACAAGGTTTTCCATAAGTGTTAAGTGAAGTTTTAAACTATTAAAGCTTATTAATTTAATGGCTATTTAAATTAAAGCTTAAAACTGAACTAAGACTTCTGGAAGACACTATATAACATTTAAAAGTTTATAAACCACTACACATGTTATCTCATTTATCCTCTCAACAAACTTGTAAGATAGGTTCTTTTAACACCCCCATTTTATAGATGAGGAAATAGGCTGAAACAATTATTGTAGTTATTAAGTATTTGAAGTGGTATTTGAACTCAGGTCTTTCTGATTCAAAATCCAGTATTTTCTCATTTTATCACATAGTTAGAAAAGGTATTAATCAGATTGCCAGTGAAAATGAAGCTAAATTGAGCTTTAATAACCTAGCCCCCAAAAGCAATTTTGTTCATACTATGGAATAAACAATTAGGAATGGAAAAGATTAACTCGAAACAATCACATTTTACATTAAAATACTTTATTGCAATACAGACATTCACTGGGTTCAAAAATCAATACAAAGTAAATTAATAAGAATATTTACAAACAAGTTCACAACAATTGTGTAATAACAAGAGCTGTTAATAAACAGCATCAATACAATTTTAATCTCTAATTCAATATAATTTTCTAAGGCTTGATAGACAGAGAATACCTAACATTTTGGTCAGGCATATCTGATAAATAGCTAAAATTCACTGATTTTCATATAAAGGAGAAAAGTCTTCTACCAGTGCATTTTTTGAGGATGAGTGGTTTATCTTTTTTGAATAGTGACTTGGGGAAAAAAGGCTGACACATTCCTGTTTATTGTAGCCTGCACAACCTTTTTTTTTAAATTTAATAGCAAAATTTCTAGACTCCACTATTCTCCAACCCCATCATTTATTTCCCAAACAAATATTCCTTGGTATTAACATTAAAGTATACTGTATTTCACATATTATAAAAATAACTAAACTAGCTGTTTAGTAGATATGATACTAATAACCATGGTATACTCAACTCTTAATAAGAGCAATTTTAAAAGGATATTAATGGTGAAAGGATACAAATGTGTTATTTCCACTGTGTGTACAATAAGCACACAGAAATGTCAACAACTGGTGCAGTTGGATGATTTTTTCAAATGAACACTTTTAACAGGCCAAATATTCTATTATATTATGAAATAATATTTTGATTAATAATTTTAATGGGAATTTCAGTAACAAATCATTGCACCATAAATACTTGATCTGTATGCAGTGTGTGTATGTGTTTTCCACTCAAGTGGACTTCACTGGGATTTATCTTGAAGAAGAGAATTACTTCTCCAGTTGCTGAGGGGTACTAAAAGCTTCATACACATTAGCAGCAAAGTCTTTCACTTGTTCCATCATCAATAGGTCCTAATAGAGATGACAATGCAGTGTTAAAATCTTACTCAATTTATATAAAGCACTAACAAGTGCTTAGGAAAACAAACCCAAAAAATTTAAATGAATTTTCAGTAAACTTATTTATAAATCATATCACGGGGTTTTGACTTCTTAAAATATTTTAAATGATATGAGAGCAATCTTTTCTTAAAAATTTAATTGCTTGACACAAAGAAATGCCAATTCTCCCTTATTTTAATGTATCTGCAGTTTCTATGTTGGTTTTTCATATCCCTTTTTGCATCATAATAGGATAAAATACAAGATAGGAATGTATTTTATCCCATATTAACAAAGATTACAAATTATAATACTAAAACCCTGATTTTATTTCCAGTAATTTATAATAACCCTTTTCAGAAATGATTTGGTATACTAACTTACAGAAATCATAGTTTAAAAAAAGAGGACATATTAATACTCTAGAAATTACTGAGTTACTTTGGATCTACATTTCTTAGCCTTTTTTTTTTTTGCTTAGTCATGGACTCCTTTTCAGAATGTTTTTAAGTACATAAAATAATATACATAGATCATAAAGGAAACCAATTATATTGAAATACAATTATCAAGAAGTTAAAAAAAATCCACCAGGTTTGTAGATCCAAGGTTAAGAAGCCTGCTTTAGAGGAATTTAAACTAGGCAGTTAAGATCTCCCTTAAAAATGAATATTAATATTAATTTTGTTAGATCAGGAGTGCTAAGAGGAAAGCTCTCTGGAAACAGTAAAACTTATGTATAAATGTAAATTATTATTGATCTCTTCTAATGCTAATATGAATTCCATTGACCATTATGGTACACCTAATCCAATCTGTACTCCAATAGGTATGACCTATAGAAACACCATAAGACTCACTCCCAAATTTCACAAGTTAGCCCGAATAATATGTACTGACCCCAAAACAGCAGCCTACTGCTCACTATGTTTTACAGCTTTCAAAAACATTTTATACTATAGGAGAGAAATACAGTTCAGATACATGAATTCAGTAGTGACATCCACAATTTACTGTATACTTTTATTTTATGTTGCTGAGAAAATGTGCTTCTTACCTGAACAAAGTGACTAGGGGTCTCACTGCAAACAGAATGGATCTGTCCATTTATTATTGGAATTATTTTAGCTAATGGCAGACTGACACTGGAGAGACTGTGGAAAACCACAAGAATTATTTTGTGTTGTCATCTTCCAAGACAAGCAATACCAGAATACAATGTTCTCATCAAATACATTGTGCTAGATTTTTGAGATGTAAAAAAGTCATGACTGGTCCATTATCTTTAAAAGATTCATAATGTCTCTGGAGAAAAGACATGGACATAAAAGAATGAACAATGATACAAGGCAGTATCCACTAAGTTCTCAATGATGGGTCAATAGACAATAGTTATTAAGTGCCTGCTCTGAGCCGATGCTGAGGTCGTAAGAACAAAGAATGGCACAAACTCTGAGTGCAAAGGAATTTACATGCTAATGGAAATGATAAGTGCATATAAAAATATACTGTGCAGCATTAATATAACCTAAATATAAATACAGACCAAGTGATTCAATGCAAAGTTGTTTGGGAGGGAGGACACCAGCAGTTGGGGCCATTAGGAAAAGCTTCATGTGGAAGATAGTGCCTGAGCTTTATCTTAAAGGAGAGAGATGAAGAAAGTTCATTTTAGGCATAGGATATTGCCAGTGCAAAAGCCAAGAGAGAGGAGAGAGAGGGAGGAACAGAGAGGAGGTTAGTTTAGCCAGAGTCCAAAGTGCAAGAGGAAGAGGAATGTTCACTGAAACTGCAACAAGTCAAGGAAGGCTCTATAGTGGGTCTTGAGCTATGCATTCAAAGAAGAATGTGATTTAAATAAGCAGAAAGGAAGAGGGAGGGCATTTCAAGAAAAAAGATAGGCTTGAGCCTGTCAGGAATATTTTCATAAGGCACTGAACAGTCTGGCTGAAACAAAATATAGGTTTGAATAGGGAAGTAGTATCTGATAAATGGAAGAGGGAGTTGGTCAGAGGCTTAAGTACATATAAATAAACCTTGAAGATCAGTCTATGGAATTGGAACTTTATATATAGTTCACTTCTTATCTGAGTTTTCATAAATATGGTCAATTTACTACAACAAAATCCCATAATGAAAATATGTTATCATATTAGATTTGATTTTCTAAAATTATAAATAGCAGAGTTTCACTCATATATTAATTAAAAAACTTTTCTAATGTCACTTATGATAATGTATGTAAAGATTTTTTTCTGATAGTATTCATTTCTCTCAAAATCAATACTTATTCAGTATCTACTATGTGCAGATTGTTCTTCTGGGCACTATGCAGAACATAGAGTGTAAGATGTAGTTTTTACCTTAAAGAAGGATATAACTTAATAGAAAAAAACAATCTTTCTGGAAAGAAAAGATCAACTAGATGATCTGAAGGCAAATGAATGACATACTTAAGCTCATTTAACATATATTTGTTGTGCCTACAATGTGTAAGGCATTGTGTGGGTCCTTCAGGTTATAAAAATATAAAACAACACAGTCCTTGCCCTTAGTGATTTTATAATCTAATAAAGACATAAGCTATGCATGTACACAAATCAGTGAGGAATAAGGTTAAATATGATAAGGGCAAAGAACAGGTCTGTGTAAAAGTGCCTTAAGGAAATTTTGAGCAAAGAACACTGGGCTGGGAGTCTGAGGACCTGAGTTTGAATCCCAGCTCTGCTAACTCACTACCTGTATGCTTCTGGTGTTATGTGGCTTTATTTAACCTGTCTGTATTTCAATTTCCTCATTTACCAAATGAGGGGAGTGGATTACATGATATTTAAGGTCCTGATAAACCTTATGATCTAGAATGCTATGATCTACAATCTTGACCTTAAAACAATCCTTAACTTGTCAAAATGGGTTTATATTCTCACCACCATCTTGACCTTCCTATTGTTTTGTAAGGTCAAAGAACTTTTGAGTTTGAAGGAATCTTATAAATCTCCTAGCTCAGTCTCTTACCAATCCATAAATCCTAATGGTTACTAATTATGTTATGAATCTTATTACAAGGAAAACACATAGTCAAACAGTTTGCTATTTAGGTACTATAGCAAAACCACATTAATTAGAACTCTACTAAGTAGAAAATTGTGATTTGACAGACAGGCCAATCTTGGTGTTTAGTTTTACATTATCTAAAAAGAAAAGGTTTGCTAAGTAAAATATGTAAATAAAATTCCGAGGGAAATATTTGAAGTACTTAAGTTGTTTGAAACAACTTTTATTATTATTATTATGATTATGCTTTCTGGAGGGCAATTGGGGTTAAGTGACTTGCCCAAGGTCACACAGCTAGTTTTTGTGTTAAGTGTCTGAGGCCAGATTTGAACTCAGGTCTTCCTGACTCCAGGGCCAGTGCTCTATTCACTGCGCCACCTAGCCACCCCAAAATGCATTATTTTTACAGCAAAGTAATTACCACGTTGACAGAATCACTCAGTGGTAGAATGAGAAGTGACTTCAGAGACAATCTAGACTAATCTCAACACAAACATGAATCACATTTATACCATCTGTAACATGTGATCATTCATTAAAACACATCTCTATAAGGAACTCTTACTAGTCCACCTTTTATTAACCCAGTTACAGTTACATATGTACTTTTTAAAAACAAAAGCTAAACAGCATTTCTTTTAAAATATCCAATTACTGAGAAAGCTTTTCTTACATTTAATTTAATTGGTGAGTTTTTTTTTTTAAAAGACTACTCTGGGGCAGCTAGGTGGTGCAGTGAATAGAGCACTGGTCCTGGAGTCAGGAGGACCTGAGTTCAAATCCAGCCTCAGACACTTGACACACTTACTAGCTGTATGACTTTGGCAAGTCACTTAACCCCAATTGCCCTCCAAAAAGCAAAAAAAAAAAAAGACTATTCTTTAAGTTATATAAATACTAAATCAATGGTTTACAGTAGTTTTTTATAGCATACTACATGATAAAAAGAATAAATATACTATTAAAGATTTAAAATGCAAGTGTCAAGAACTTCAGAAAGAAATTCTAAATTTCTTTTAGTTAATGTTTATTCAGTGCCTAATGTGTACAAAATTCTATTTGACGCAATATGTAGTTAGTAGGGAGCAAATTACTTGCTTTTGATTAACTTAAAAGTTAATTTTCAGATTTGAAAGGAAGGAAAAATTATTACTTATCATGGAGAGTGTAGATATAAAATATTTTTAGGATACTTTTATCATTAGAGGGAGAATTCAAACCCAAGTCCTTTGACTCCAGAGTCTAAACCATACTGCTTCCCAGAGCGATCATTGAAAGATAGCTTATAAAAAGATAGCTTTTTTATATTACAGAAAAGCTTCTATGGGGGAAATACTAATATTATCTTTAATCTATATAAGGAACTCAAGTCTTTGGCTTAGCAAAATTCAATTCAACAGAAGGAATACTTCTCTGATACTTAGGTATTTAGTATGTCTTTACAGTACCTTAAGATGGAAGAAAACTTTTCCATAATAAATTTCTTAGTATTTGAAGCACTTATCTTATTGTGATTATTAAACTCTTGTTTTATATGTGATCTTACCTATTCATAGAATCACTGCAATTCAGATCTTGTTCAGTAGGTCTAAAAAACTCAGCCATATTGTCCAGAAGTCGACTGAAACCTCTGTTTAAGCAGGTGTTCAAAACTGTACTAAAGTCTGGACTGTGTAAGATGAAAAAAAAAAAGGTTAATATTTACCTATCTTATAGAGAAGGAATTTTTAAAAACTGCCTCAAATATGGTCATAATCAACAGCTAACAGTATCAATTTCAAATTTATAATGACTTCAGTTAAAACTCTGCATATTAGTACCCATAGAAATCAATGTTGTTTTAATAATGCAGTATGAATAAACTTTTTTATGCACCAGGCACAGAAAAAAAGACTTGCATATCTTTTCTTATATTATTCATTGATTTACAGAATTTAGTTTGAAATCACATGTTAATGTTGTTTACCTCAGGAAATTCTTCTGGTCCCTTAGATTCATTGTTAGATTATGGGTGAACAAAGATTTTTATATTATACAGATTACAACTAGTAATAGTACTCAAGTCTGAAGAAAAACTAATAAAATAGGCCATTGTGAATGGTAAAAGATGCTTACTTACATTGCTTTTATTTTTGGTGTCTCTATTTAAAAGACAGAGATATATGATGAAACTGCTTAGGCTTCAAAAAGCAGAACAATTAAAGAAATAATCATTGGGATCTAGGGAAGATGGTCAAGGAAATAGGTTTACAATCTAGAGAACGAGTGGCAGTTAACTTTCTATCAGTGACATCAACATTCAACTAATCTCTCATGTTTAGAAGCTCATTGTTATATTTGACTCTTCTTTCTTGTTTCTACTCTGCCATCTTGGCTCCACCCCCTGACTCTTCTTTCTTTAACCTCTCATATCCAATCAGTTACCAAGTCCAGTCTTCTACTTCTGCTTTCATAATCTCTCTAATCTGTAGCCTTCTTCATATATTCTAACTTCCATCCTAGTAAAGGTCTCTATTACTACTCATCTGGACAGCCACCCAAAAGATCATTCTGCCTTCACTTGCTCATCTATCTAGTCTGTCCTTCATATCACAACCAAATTCAACTTTCTTACACACAGATTTAGTAATTTTTTTTACTCAGAATTCTCCAATGCCTCTTTATTGCCAACTGAATAACATTCATACTCTTCCACCTAGCATTCAAAGCCTCCATTTTACAATCCTTCTCTACTCCATGTGCTCTTTTTTTATAATGAAACTATTTTCCATCTATGTCCTATACTTTCTCACCTCCATACTTTTGTGGCATTGTTCCTCTTCTCTAGGATGATATAGATACTCTAAATATGAGATCTTTATCTACTGCCAGTAAGTTCTCAAAATATTAGAAGAATTGAACCAGATAACCTACATGGTATAGTGGATGCTCGACTGGTATCTACTTGACTAGAGTCTATAAGACTTAGGTTTGGATTCCACTTTAGATACTCACTAGCTGTATAACCCTGAGCAAATTATTTAAGCTTCTTCAATTTTAGTTTCTTTCCATGTACAAATAGGGACAACAGTACCTACTCCTTTTGTACTTATTTCACAAAGTTTCCATGCAGAAATAAATGAGCTATTAGATAAAATGAGCTGTTAGACATACAGCTGCACATGCTGCATATGGCCCACAACACTCCTGAGAGTGACCTAAACAAGATTAAGATGTAGTTGGGAAATATTTAAGAAGACAAATAAATATACAATAAAATAAGTTAATGCTGATATGTGGCTTTCTAGGTCAATGTGAGGCCTCCGGGCATTCCTTTATGAAGTTTAGTGGTCCTGTTTCCATTTGAGTTTGACACTTTAGCCCTAAGGCAGTATGTGTATATGTGTGTGTGTGTGTGTGTGTGTGTTTGTATATGTATATATATATAAAACTAAATATAATAATTATTTCTTTGATAAATATGGAAATATTCCTGATAAATGAAACCAGGAGATAAAAGGAAGTTGTAATTATGTGGTAGGAGAGCTCACAGCTACCCTAGAGAGGCAGAAAAAGGAGTTGAACCCTTTAACCCAGCAATATCACTATTAGGTCCGAGATCATATTTGAACTCAGGTACTCCTGATTCCAGGGCTAGTGCTCCATTCACTGCACCACCTAGCTGCCCTGAAAAACATTTAAAAAAAAAAAGAAAAAGGAGCTGGCATAGTTAGTTTCATCACATACCCAAAGGCAATAAGAATGATCATTTTATGGAATTCTTGATCATTTCATACTGCAGGATTCTTGATGAATATAAGCAAAGATAATTGCAGCTTAGGTTTATTATCTGTTGTAGAAGATGTAGAGATCAACAACTTTTATAAAGAACTAGGCATAATCTTTCAAAACAAGTCAATATAAAACTCTGTTACGTAGTAACTTCAATACAAAGTTGAGAATAGGTCAAAGAATTATAGACTACTCAGAAACCTCATATTTATCTATTATGAATGTTTTCTTACAGAAGAGTCAGAAGATGCTGGGTATGACAAGCACTGGACATTACAATGTGAACTGATTGCATGTTATCACAAAGGAAGAACTAGTTACTGATGTGGGAGTCAGAACTAGTTGTTGACATATGTATAGCCATATCAGCCAGAAGTTAGAATAAGGGCCAAAATCAAAATCACACTTGAATAAAGACAAAAGATGAGAAGACACTATGACAACTTTAAATGAACCATCAATATAAAAAACAAGAAGTAGGAAAGTCAAACATTCTGAACTCGATTATCAGCATTTCTTGCACAAATAGTTAAATTTTTGATCAGTTAAGATGAAAAATAGCAACCATAATGATGTGGCCATTAAGTCTAGAAACTGCCTCCATTTGGTCTCCATACCCAGGAGACAGACATGGCAGGATACTAAAGATATCATAAAACGTTGATACTAATCGTATTTTAAAACTTCTGAAACACTGAAGAGCAATGAAAGAAACAAAAGTCTCTAAAAGCTTGGCATGACAACCAAATGAGTGACATTCCCAGATTACATACATACGTACGTACGTACATGGGTACGTACATATATACACACATCCTCACATACACTTAAGGAGCGAGACAGCCTTTTTGCGTGGGCTATTTGCACTCTTTACTCTCTGATGTGGCATGGAAGCCTCTCTCTGTCTTGCCCCTCATTCTCTTTCACTTGTTCTTTGGACTAAGGTTTAGAAATTCCCTTGCTTTTTTGCTTTTTCAGGGGCTTCACTGCATCCCAGCAAGAAGTGTCTAATGGGGCTCAGAGAAAGGTCTTTATTTCTTTGTTCCCTCTTCCCCAAGATACTTTCACTGCTTATATTTTAGTTCTCTATATTCTATCTTCGTGTATGTCTTCTCCTCTTATTAACCTTGGCTTTGTGCATTCTCTGAATGGTATGTAAAATTTACCATTAGAAATCGGGTTAAATTTAAAATTCAAAATAGTTATTTGATTGAGAAAATTATTTTGATAAACAATGATCTGCATTCTTGTTTGTGTGCTAAAATTTTCCCAATATGATCAAATTATGTAATCTTAGCATTCCTATGGTGCTATATTTCCCCCCAATTTTATTTTATTTTCAGTTACAAATCCTCTCCTTCCCTTCCTTTTAAGAAGGAAAGAAAAACAAAGCTTATCACAAATATGTGTGGTCATACAGAGCAAATGCCCCCATTAACTATGTGAAGAAAGAAAGAGAAAGAAAGGAAGGAAGGAAGGAAGGAAGGAAGGAAGGAAGGAAGGAAGGAAGGAAGGAGGAAAGGAAGGAAGGAAGGAAGATAGGAAGGAAGGGAGAGAGGAAGAAAGGAAAAGAGAGGAAGGAAGGAGGGAAGGAAGGGGAAAAGAAAGGAAGAAAGAAAGGAAGGGAGAGAGAGAAAGAAAGATAAGAAAAGGAGGGAGGGAGGGAAGGAAGGAACAAAGATAGAAGGAAGGAAAAGAACATATGCCTTGATCTGCACTTATCATGAGTCTTTTGGCATTGGGGTTAGTCACTGTGTTGATTAGAGCCCCTAATTCTTTCAGAGTTAACTGACTTTATAATATTATTTCTATTGTATGAATTGTTCTCCTGGTTCTTCTCATTTCTTTCTACATCAGTTCATATTGTCTTCCCAGATTTTTCTGAAACCATCTCCTTTCATAATAGTTTTTCTTTTTAATTTTTTTTTAAAGCAATTGGGGTTAAGTAACTTGCTCAAGGTTACACGGCTAGCCATTATTTATGTGTGGGTGCTCATTTTCTGAGGCCAGATTCGATCCCGGGTCATCCCACCTTTGAGGCCAGCGCTCTTACTCACTGCACCACCTAGCCGCCCCCATAATAGTTTTCAATCACAATCATGTATCATAATTTGTACAGCCATTCCTCAATTAATATACACTCTCAGTTTCCAATTTTTAAAGTTGTTTTATTTATTTATTTTTAGTTTTCAAATTCATTTCCACAAGATTTTGAGTTAGAAATTTTCTCCACATCTTTCCCCTACCCCCACCCCAAGATAGAGCCTACTGAATACCCCTTCCCCCAATCTGCTCTCTCTTATATCCTCCCCCACTCTCCCCCTAAGTTTCTAGTGGGGCAAGATGGATTTCTATACCCTAGTGCCTGTATATCTTATTTCTCAGCTGCATGTAAAAAACAATTTTTTAAACATTTGTTTTTAAAACTTTGATTTCCAGATTCTTTCCCTTCTACCCTCCTCACCCACCCCCACTGGGAAGACAAGCAATTCAATCTAGGTTGTACATGTGTAGTTATGCAAAACATTTCCACAGAAGTTATACTGTGAAAGACTGACTATATTTACCTCCATCCTATTCTGTCCCCCACTTACTCTATTTTCTACTTTGACTCTTTCCCTTTTCAAAAGTGTTTCCTTCTAACTACCTCCCCCCCCCTGCCAACCTACCTTCCCTTCTATCATCCCCTCTCTTATCCTCTTCCTCCCTACTTTCCTATAGAGTACGATATCCAATTGAGTGTGTATGTTATTCCCTCCTTAAGCCAAATTAAATGGGAGTAAGGTTGACCCATTCCCTTTTACTCTGTTGCTCTTCCCCTCCATTGTAACAGTTTTCTCTTGCCTCTTTTATATGACATAATTTACCCTATTCAATCTCTCCCTTTCTCCTTCTCCCATTATATTCCTCTCTCACCTCTTAAAAATTTATTTTTTTAGATATCATCCCTTCCTATTCAACTGATCCTGTGCCTTCTGTCTATGTATACACGTACACACACACATACACACTCATATATGTATTTATACACATACACATCCTCCTATACATACATATATGTATGTATACATATATGTATATATGTGTATACATATATACATATATATTCCCTTCATACTGAGAAAAATATCATGAGTTACAATTATTGTTTTTCCATATAGGAATGTAAATAATTCAACTTTAATAAGTTCCTTATGATTTTGTTTTCCTGTTTACCTTCTCATGCTTCTCTTGCTTCTTGTATTTGAAAATCAAATTTTCTGTTCAGCTCTGGTTTTTTCATCAAGAATGCTTGAAAGTGCTCCATTTCATTGAATGACCATATTTTCCCCTGAAGCATTATACTCAGTTTTTTCTGGATAGGTGATTTTTGGTTTTAATCCTCACTCCTTCAACCTCTGGAATATCATATTCCAAGCCCTTTTATCCTTTAACGTAGAAGCTGCTAGATCTTGTGCTGTCCTGATTGTGTTTCCACAATACACAGATCATTTCTTCCTGACAGCTTGTAATATTTTCTTCTTGACCTGGGAACTCTGGAATTTCGCTATGATATTCCTGGGAGTTTTCTTTTGGGGATATTTTTCAAGAGGCAGTCAGTGAATTCTTTTCAATTTCTATTCTGGTTCTATGAGGGCAATTTTTCCTTGAGAATTTCTTGAAGGATGATTTCTAGGCTCTTTTTTTTTATTATGGCTTTCAGGTAGTCCAATAATTTTTAAATTATCTCCCCTGGATCTATTTTCCAGGTCAGTGGTTTTTCCAATGAGATATTTCACATTGCCTTCTACTTTTTCATTTGTTTGGATCTGTTTTATAGTATCTTGATTTCTCACAAAGTCATTAGCTTCCATTTGCTCCAATCTAATTTTGAAGGAATTATTCTCTTAAGTGAGTTTTTGAAATTCTTTTTCCATCTGGGCAATTTGGCTTTTTAAGGCATTCTTCTCCTCATTGGCTTTTTGGACCTCTTTTTCCATTTGAGTCAGTCTATTTTCTTCAGTGTTTTTTTGGGTCTCCTTTAGCAGGCTGACTCACTTTTCATGATTTTCTTGCATCATTCTCATTTCTCTTCCCCATTTTTCCTCTACTTCTTACTTGATTTTCAAAATCTTTCTTGAGCTTCTCCATGGCCTATAACCAATTCATATTTTCCTTGGAAGCTTTTGATGCAGGAGTTTTGACTTTGTTGTCTTCTTCTGGTTCCATGTTTTGATCCTTTTTGTGCCCCCTAAAAGATTATATGGTCTGATTGCTCCTTCTCTGCTTGCTCATCTTGCAAGTCAATTACTTGAATTTTGAGCTCTGTCACGGTAGAACTCTGTTTCCAGAGTGGAGAGAGCTGTGTCCCAAATTGCTGGGGTTTCCACAGTTGCCTGAGCTACGAGTAGGGCACCTACATCCACCACAAGCTCTGGCACACTGGCCACACACCCCAGGATCACCGCCCCAGACTGAGACCCAGATCCAAGCAGGTCAAAGCAAGAGCAATTACCCTGTGAATGGTTGCTTGGTCCCCCTAAGATCTGCAGGCCAGGAGCTCAGAAGGCACCCACATGGCAGCAGCTGCAGCCGCTGCACCTCTGCCACCTCTTGCCCCAGAGGTAGGGGCTGGACCATTCTAAAAGAGTTCCCTACTGACCTTTTACTTTCTCTTTGGCATTTATGGGTTGAAAAGTCTGGAAACCACTACAGCTGCTGGAGATTCACTCTCCTGAAGTCTTCTCTGGCTGGTCTGGGCTGCTGGCTGGGGTCACCCTGGGTCTGGGCCCGCATAGCTCACGAAGGAGTGCTCTGCTCCCAGCTTGGTGTGATGGACCCTTTCTGTTGGCCTGCCAAGCTGCCTTCAGTGGGAGATTTGTTACTCTCTGTCACTTTGTGGGTTCTGTGGCTCTAAAATTTGTTTAGTCATTTTTTTACAAGTATTGGAGGTGGTTGGTGTGGGAGTTCAGCAAGTTCTTGCTTTTACTCCGCCATCTTGGCTCCACCCCAGTTTCCAATTCTTTGCTACCACAAAAAGAGCTTTAGTACATATGGGTCTTTTTCCTCTTTCTTTGACCTTTTTTGGGATATGGATCTAGTAGTGATATTTCTGGCTCAAAAGGTATACACAGTTTTTTAGGCATAGATCTGAATGGTTGGACTAGTTCACAACTTCACAAACAGTGCACAGAGAACCTATTTTCCACCACTCTAACATTTGTCATTTTTAATCTTTCTGCCAACTTACCCAATCTGATGAGCATGAAGTAGAACCTCAGAAGTGTTTTAATATGTATTTCTCTAATTATTAGTGAGTTAGAACATTTTTTCACAGGCTATTGATAGCTTGATTTCTTCTTCTGAAAACTACCTAGTCATATCCTTTGACTACTCATCGAATCAGGAATGGCTCTTTTCTTAAAAATTTGACTCAGGTTCCTATATATCTTAGACATGAGACATTTGTCACATAAACTTGCTGCAAATAATTTTCCCCAACTTTCTATTTCTCCCCAAATTTTAGCTGAATTGCTTTGGTTTGAGCAACCTCTTTTTAATTTCAAGTAATTAAAAGTTTCCATTTTAATTTCATATATTTTGACCCAGCAATACCACTTCTAGGGTTGTATCCCAAAGAAATCATAGAAGTGGGAGGAAGACCCATATGTACAAAAATATTTTTTTTCTTTTTGGAAGGCAATTGGGGTTAAGTAACTTGCCCAAGGTCACATGGCTAGGTTTTTGTTTGTGTGTCTGAGTGTCTGAGGCCAGATCTGAACTCAGGTCATTCTGACTCCAGGGCCAGCGCTCTACTCACTGCGCCACCTAGCTGCCCCCTACAAAAATAGTTATAGCAGTTCTTTTTGTGGAGGCAAAGAATTGGAAATTAAGGAGATGCCCATCAATTGGGGAATGGCTAAACAAGTTGTGGTATATGAATGTAATGGAATACTATTGTGCTATTAGAAACGAGGAGCAGATGGACTTCATATTTACCTGTAGAGGCTTATACGAACTGATGCTGAGTGAAAAGAGCAGAACCAGGAGAAATTTGTACACAATTACAGACACAACGCATGTGTGACAACCAACTTTAATAGATTGGCTCTTCTCAGCAATTCGGGGTCATAAGTCAACGCCAAAAGACTGATGATGGAGAGAGATGTCTACATTCAGAGAAAGAACTAGAAAGAACAGAGTTTGAATGCAGATTGAAGCAAACTACCTGCTCTCTTTCTTTTTTTGTTTGGTTTTGTTTCCTCTTTCCTATTGTTCATTCCATCTGATACAATCCTTCTTTATAACCTGACAAATGTCTAATGTGAAAGTATTTGTAGATCCTGTACTTGATTGTATGCTGCCATGGGGCAGGGGGGAGGAGAGGGAAAGGAAGAAAATTTGAAACTCAAGGAAATGTGAAACTGAATCTTGTAAACTAAAAGTAAACAAACAAATTAATAAAGACCAAAAAAAATTTTTTTTAAGTTTCCATTTTACTGCTGCATACCATTCTATTTCTTATTTGGTCATGAACTCTTCTCCAAAGAGCTCACTGGTAACTTCTTTCATATTCCTCTAATTTGCTTATGATGTCACCCTTTATGTCCAAGTCATGTGCTCATTTGGAGCTTATCTTGGTGTAAGATGTTGATTTACAACTAGTTTCTACCAGGCTGTTTTACAGTTTTCTCAACAATATTTTTTTTGTCAAAAGATAAGTCCCTGGGCTAAGGTGGGATATTTAGGTTTATCAAATACTAGGGTATTATAATGACTTGTTTCTGCACACTGTGAACCTGATATTTTCCAATGACCAACCCGTCATTTCTTATCCAATACCAAGTTATTTTTGAAAAGTATAATTTTTTAGTATACTTTGTAATTAGGTACTGATAGGCCACCTTTTTACCCTTTCAAAAAATCTATTTCCCTGACACTCTTGACATTTTATTCCTTCAGATAAATTTTATTTCTATTTTTGCTAGATCTATAAAGTAATCCTTGGTAGTTTAATTGGCATGGCATTGAACAAGTAAATTAATTTAGGTAGTATTGTCACTTTTATTATATTGGTTCATGCTACTCATAAGTAATTCATATACTTCTAATTATGCATATCTGCCTTTCGTGTTTTGTAATTGTGTTCATAAAGTTTCTATGTGTGTCTTGGCAGGTAGACCACCAACTATTTTATATTGTCTGTAGTTATTTTAAATAGAACTTCTCTATCTCTTCCAACTACATTTTATTGGTAATATATAGAAATGCGAAAGATTTCTGCAGATTTCTTTTATATCCTGCAACTGTGCTGAAGTTGTTAAATGTTTCAGTTAGTTATTTAACTAATTCTCTAGAGTTCTCTAAGTAAACCATCATATCAGCTGTAAAAAGTGCTAGTTTTGCTTCCTTTTTGCTTATGCTTAGTCCTTTAATTTCCTTTTTTTTATTGCTATAGTTAGGATTTCTATTACATTATTGAATAGTAAATTATAATGAATATCGTTGCTCCACTCCCAATCAAACTGGAAAAGCTTCTAGATTGTTGCCATTATAGACAATGCTATCTATTGATTTTAGGTACTACTTATTTTAAGGAAAGCTCCATTTATCCCTATGCTTTTTTGTGTTTTTAACAAGAATGGGTGTTTTATTTTGTCAAAAGCTTCTTTTTTTTGCCTCATTGAAATAATTATGATTGCTGTGGGGGGGTATTATTGTTAATATGGGTAATTATGCTTAGAGTTCTCCTAATATTGAACTAGCCTTGCATTCTTGGTATAAATCTAGCCTAGTTATAGCATATAAACTTTGTGATATACTGCTATGACCTCCTTGGTAGTGTTTTATTTAAAAGTCTTGAAACAATGTTCATTAGGCAAACTCGTCTAAAGCAGGGGTGGAGAACGTTGAGGCCACATATGGCCTTCCAGGTCCTCAAGTGCAGCCCTCTGACTGAATCCAAACTTCACAGAACAAATCCTTTTATTAAGGGGTATTGTTCTGTAAAACTTGGACTCAGTCAAAAGGCTATACCCAAGGACCTAGAAGGTCACGTGTGGCCTCAAAAGGCCTCAGATTCCTCACCACTGGTTTAAAGTTTTATTTCTCTGTTTTGACTTCCTGGTTTAGGTATCAAGACAATATCTGTGTAATAGAAAGAATTTGGTAGGACTTCTTTAGCTACTTTTCAAATAGTTTACATAGTACTGTAATTAACTGTTCTTTAAATGTTTCATTTTAAATGTTCATTATCAATGTGCTGAAAGAGGACAAGCTTATAACTCTGGGCAACTTTAATGAAAGAGTAGGCATGGACTACCAGATATGGCAGGAAGTCCTTGGGAGAAATGGTGTTGAAAACAGCAACAGCAATGGTCACTTAGTACTGAAGACTTATGCACCTTAGGACCAACACTGTCTTCTGTTTACCTAAATGCAATAAAACTTTGTGGATACACCCTTACAGCAAACACTGGCACTTAATAGACTATGTCACTTTGAGGAGAAGAAACAGGATTTAGGAGTGACAAAGGCAATGTATGCTAGAGTGCTGGACTGATCACATACATCCTCTTAAGATAAATATCTGTGTTCAACAAAAGTTATGACCTCAAGGCAAGATGGACCCAAGGCCCTTACCAGAAAATTTAATGTCAATAGGTTAGAGTGCTTTCTAATTTGGAGGGGAAGCTGAGCCATCATAATATTGGCAACAATGGAACAGAAAAGATGTGGGCAGCTTTCAGAGATTTGATGTATAGCACTGCATTTACTCATCTGGGTCAGAACAGTCATAAACATTAAGACTGGTTTGATGAAAATGATGGGGAAATTCAGAAGCTACTAAATAAAAAATGAGAACTCCACAGGGATTACCAGCAGGATAGTTCATCTATCTCTAAGAAGCAGAATTTAACACCATCAAAAGTAAAGTACCAATGCAGGGTTCTTGGTTTAGTAAAAAGGCAATGAAATTCAGTTTTACATTCACAGTAACAATTCAAAGTGCTTTTATGATGCCCTAAAGGCTATGTATGGGCCAAAGACCAATGGTACATCTCAACTACTTAGTGCTGATGGAGCCACATTGATAAGTTATAAGGATATGATCCTGGAGAGAAGGGCTGAACACTTCCATAAGTGTTTTGGACAGACTGTCATCAATCAGTCAATGCTGAGGTCACGGACTATTTGCCCAAGTTGAAGTCAATCACTCTCTAGCCAAATTTCCAACTGAATGCCATTAGGCTCCTCTCATGTGGCAAAGGGCCTGATGCTGATTCTATTTCAACTGAGATTTACAAGGTAGAAGGTCCACTGCTCATAACAAAAGTTGACTGAAATCTTCTAGATTATATGGCAAGAGGAAGTTATCATCTAGGAGATAAAGAATGCCTCCGTTGTCCATCTCTACAAACGTAAAGAAAATATATTGTTCTGTGACAATCACAGGGAGGTCTCCCTCTTAGTCACTGCTGGCAAGATTCTCGCCAGAGTCCTCCTTCATAAGAGAACTTCACCTGGAAGATAGTGCCAGTGTGGCTTCAGAAAGAATCAAGGAATAGAGTTATCTAACAACTCTGGGAGAAATGTCAGGAGAAGAACAGAGGTTTGTTTTTCTTTCTTTCTTTTTTACATTTATTTTTTTCTCAATTACATGTAAACAAAATTTTTGACATTTGTTTTTTTAATTTTTAGTTCCAAATTTTATCCTTCCCTCCTCTTTCCCATCCTTGAGAAGGCAATTTGATATCGATATACATGTGCAGGGTAATGTATTATCTCCCCATTTAAGAATGTAAATAGTTTGGGCAGCTAGGTAGTGCAGTGAATAGAGCAGCGGTCCTAGAGTCAGGAGGACCTGAGTTTAAATCCAGCCTCAGACATTTAACACTTACTAGCCGTGTGTGACCTTGGGCAAATCACTTAACCCCACCTGCCCCTCCAAAAAAAAAATTGTAAATAGTTTAACTTTTTTTAGTTCCTTATGATTCCTCACTCATGCTTACCTTTTTTCATACTTCTCTTATGTGGTGTTTGAATGTCATGATTTCTTCTCAGCTCTGGATTTTTCATCAAGAATGCTTTAAAGTACATTATTTATTAAATATCCATTATACTCAGTTTTGCTGGGTTGGTTATTCTTGGTTGTAAGTCTAAATCCTTTGCCTTTAGGAAAATCATATACCAAGTTCTCAGATGCTTTATAGTAGCTGCTACTAAACTTGTGGGATCTTGACTATGGTTCTTGGTACCTGAATTCTTTTTGGCTGTTTGCAGTATTTTCTCCTTAACCTAGGACCTTTGGATTTTGGCTATAATATTACTGAGCTTTCATTTTGGAGTGGTTACCAGCAGATTCTTTTAATTTCTACCTTGTTCTCTGGTACTAAGATATTTGGACAATTCTCTTTTATGATTTATTGAAATACAATATTTATGCTCTTTTTATTAATTTCTTTCCGTTAGTCCAGCATTTCTTAAATTATCCCTCCTCAATCTATCTCCCAAGTCAATTGTTTTTCCTATGAGATAGTTCACATTTACCCCCTATTTTCTGGTCTTCTGACTTGTTTTATTGTTTCTTGATATCTCATGAGCTTCAATTTGGCCAATCCTAATTTTCAAGGAGCCATTTTCTTCAGTAGGATTTTGCATCTCTTCTACCAAGCTGCTAATTTTCTTTTCACATCTTCCATAGATTTCATTTCTTTTCCTATTTTTTCCCCTACCACTCTCATTTGGTTCTTAAGAATCAGTTTAAAAAATTATTTTTGCACTTTAAAACTCTTGAACACTTCTAGGAATTCTGGTTGGAGTCCAATTGGCATTTTTTTCCTTTGAGGCTTTGCTTGCATAAATTTTCAAGTTATTATCTTCTGTGTTTATGTATTAAGCTTCCCTGTTACCACAGTAACTTTATAGCCAGGTTTGGTCTTTTTGCTTATTCTTCTAGTCTACTTCTTTATTTTGTTAGTGCTAAGCTTTGCATACTTCTAAGGTAAGGGGGGACATGTCTGGCTGAGCTTCTGTCCTTTTACTTGTGCTGCTTTCATGGCTCAGTCTGGAGGTCTGCAAGTTCTAAGTGTCCCCAAACTGGTGACACAGGGAGAGGTTTGTTCACTGTCCTGATGTGAGCTCTGTAGGTTCCTGACACACATTTGAGTCTGCTGGCTTGTTAGGTTTCAGTAGATCAGGTCTGCAAAATGGCCTTTTGCTGCATGCCAAAAGGATTTTGGGTGCCCATAAAAATGCTGAGGGAAAACATCTTTTGTATGTAGAAGAAATGCTTTGGAATACAAGGCTGTAAGCAGCCTTTGGGCTGCAAGTTGTGCAGACTTGCAGTAGATTGTTGTTGGACTTAGTCAATGTTAACCCCCTGGTAGGTTCTGCATATTCAGAGTGACTGAACTGCTAGCTCCACTTTGGTCTGTTACTCCTAACTGGTTATTCCACTATAGGCTTATGTGCTGGGATAAAGACTAGTCACCAAGAAAAAGACTGAGTCACCAATCTACTCTGGGGCTCAGAGCCACACAACTACATTTCTGGAACTTGTTCCTTCCCCAGGAGACAGCTGGGACTCAAGCTCATTTGTAACTGTTCCCTTCTGCCCCGGATCTGTTACCCTGAACTGAGTAATGAGCCACTGAGTTCAAGGATCCTATCTCTTTCTTCTCAGTTCTTTCCTGCCTTGGTCCTCTTTTGTACATGTAGGCACTGGGATGCTCTCTGCTGTTGCTGTAGTGCTCCTGGATAGCCTCTCATTCCAGTTTCTGCAGAGCCCCCTCTTTGTCTTCTTAAGCTGCCCTGAGATGGAAAACTTACTCACTGTGACTTTTTCTTAGCTTTCCCAATCAGAATTTGGCCAACTGTATTTTCTAGGTTATCATGGAGGAGTTGTACTGGGGGAGCTAAGCAAAAATGCTTCCTCTTATTCCTCTAACTTGCCTCTGCCTCCCTCTCAAGGTATCTCTTAATTCTAGATATTTAACATATCTGCATTCCTGTTTTCAAAGAAGAAGTTTGTGAGTATGAATTACTAGGTACAATCTGCCAAGATGCACTGCTGCCAAAACTAAAGATCTCAAGTTCACCAGACTGAGGTCATGTCTAACAAAACAAAAACAACCCCCAGAAACATGTCCTTGAGAGGTACTATCTGGTAATCACAAGATGTAAAAGACAGAGGAAGAGCTCAAGCACGTTGGATGAACATGCAAGTGGACAAAAATCTCACAGAACAAGAAGATGGATTATGATTGGTACTGATGAAGAAAATGCCCACAATAAAATATCCAATATCCACTGAAATATTAAAGTTAGTAGAGAATACAAATAGGCTTAAATGACAAGTGATTTAGGTGGAAGAAGATTTTCAGCTATTAAGAATGATAAAGTAGGGGCGGCTAGGTGGCGCAGTGAATAGAGCGCCGGCCCTGGAGTCAGAAGGACCTGAGTTCGGAGCCGGCCTCTGACACTTAATCCACACAAACAAAAACCTAGCCGTGTAACCTTGGGCAAGTTACTTAACCCCAATTGCCCTAAAGGGGCGGCTAGGTGGCGCAGTGAGTAAGAGTGCCGGCCTAGGAGTTGGGATGACCTGAGATCAAATCTGGCCTCAGAAAATGAGCACCCACACATAAATAATGACTAGCTGTGTAACCCTGAGCAAGTTACTTAACCCCAATTGCTTTAAAAAAAAAAAAGAATGATAAAGTATACAACAAATTGGTTAATTATGTCATAGAATCTCTGTGCCTGAAAACATTTATGGATACATATATCTCCGATGATTAAGGGATATTATGCCTGGAGTTAGTAGATAGAGTATATATATATATATATACATACATATATATATATCTTTATAGTTCTGGGATTTTATGATTCAATCTTAATTTACTGAAGTTGAAAATTCAATTTTAATTTATACCATTTCTGGAGTGTTAAGAGTACACAAGACATTCAAATATATACTTTTAATATGAAGGATACACATACCTTTCCAACATATCTCTTGTTTCATTAAGTAATTTAATAGTAGTAATATCTCCTGCTGTGAGACCACAAGCCTAAAAAAAAATAAACAGGCCATATTTTAGGTTTTAAGAAGCTAATAGAGTTATAATGGAAGCTAATCAAATTATTAAATTTAAGGATTTAGGATTTTTCAAAGACTAAGCTTTGTCACTGTCAAAACAATATTTAAAGAAGAAAAACATTTACATACACACTCATGTCTACTGCATGTATATTTATAATCCATACCTAAAGGATACACAAGCATAGTTTTAAGCCTGGCTCACACCTTACAAATACCAATTTATTTCTTTATACAAGTTAGTTATATGAAGAGACTTCATGACCCTCTAAATCACTCCATAACCTGAAGTATTTTCATGTAGCCTAGCAGCTTAATCAACACCAGATGTACTGGACCTTTTCAGTCGGTACACTTCTGTCATCACCTACATTTTTGGACACAGTAATCTATGGGCCAGTTATATAGTGGTAAAATTCAGAATCTGACCATCACCCTAGCAGACCTTTCTACACAATATAAACTTTTCAGTCACATTAAAAAAAATTAATCCTGAGAAGGGCAGCAAGAAGTAGAGGACAGAAAAGTAGGCTCAAAACACGGAAAATCTGGGTTCAAGTTGTGCTTCTGCCACATAATGGCAGTGTGATCCTGGTCAAGTCAATTTTTCAGTGCTCTAGGCAACTCTCTAATACTCTTAAGTTGAAGGGGAGCTATTCTGAATTGATAGGAGGTGTTTCCTCACTTGGGAATTACCTAAACCAATGAAATCACACATAAAGTTCTTATTTGTATTCATATTGCAAAACATAGATGCTGCAGTATAATGTAACAGCAAATTATCAGGTAAACCTATGAGTAGAGAAATCAAAGTCTGACAACCTTACAACATTTATACTAGGAAACTTACATAGAGATAGGCTGAATGGGTGATAAGATTTTCCCCATTACTCACGAATTAAATCTGGAAGCACCAGCTGGAAGCACATTCTTTACTTTATATCTACCCCCTGTGTATTACCAGTCCTTGAGGAGTTTTAGGGAGAGGTATGGTTTGTGGGTGCATGACTGGGTATGAATGGTTGAGGCAGCAGGGCCCCTCCTAGGGCTATTTGAGTCATTAGTGCCATCTGAAGGCAGGACTTAAAAGCCTCCAGAATAAAAAGACTTAGTTTGGGGGAATTTAGTTTAGGCAAAATATAAATTCCATGACTTCTTGCATTTCTGACTCTTAAGCTTTGGCAGAACTCTTGGCCATGGACTTGGACTAGCATAGGTTTCTTAGATATCAGCGCATCTTTATTCTTATGATTTTGTTTAGTCTGAGAACTACACTTATTTTCTCCTTATCTCATGGCTTTACCCTATGTCAAGCCTAGCCTTCCACTCCCTCTGGGATTTTCCTAATTAATATTGAAGAGTCTAGCAATATCTATTAAGAATATACTATTAGGTAGTTGTATATTGTTCTAATTCTATGCTCAAATAACCTTTTGAGGTTGTCTCCTTAAGACAACCTTGTCTCCTAAGTAGATTCACCCAACAAGAGGGAATGCCTTCTGCAAATAATATCATTAGCCAACATTTATATGGTATCTAGTACATACTTCTCATACTACAGGTAAGAAAAATAAACCCTGAGAATTAAATGACTTAACATAAGTAATAAGCAGCTGAGGCAGGATGCTGAACCTCTATGTTCACTGTTCTTTCCCACTGTATCATGCTGCCTTCCTTTATTCTCTACCTTTAACTGAAAGACTTATTCTATTTTACATTTTTTCACAACATATTTCTTTTATATACTTATAAAAGTTTTGCCATAGAGGGGAAATGTTTTAAAACTAGCTGTACTAGTGACACATTCTCAAAGTGAATATAAAGATGACGTTTTAAAAACATCTACCCTTATGCAGGCATTGGGACACAAGATTCATCTTCCTCCAATGGAAAAGTTGAAGGGGGTATGGGAGAAGGTATGGGAGAGAGCAGATTGGAGGAAGTGATATCTTGTGGGACTGCTATTCTGGGAGGGTGGGTAGGGGAATAACGGGGGGAAAATGATTGTAACTCAAAATATGATGGAAATGAATGATGTAAAACAGAAGTTAATAAAGCATTTGTTAAAAAACAAAACAAAACAAAAAACATCTACCCTTAGACTTATCTTTTACATATATTTCCCCAGCAAAAAAAAAAAACACTAAGAAAGACAGTATATGATACTATCAATCAATAATCAACTAGATAGCTAGGTGTTGCAGTAGAGAGAGTGCTGGACTTCAAGTGAGGTAGACTTAAATTCAGACTTCTGCCTCAAATACCTCTTAGCTGTGTTAATCTGGGCAAGTCACAATCTCTCTCAGCCACAGTTTCCTCATCTATAAAAAGAAGCTAATAATAACATCTATATCACAGGATTGTTGCAAGGATTGAGATAATACATATAGCACTTTGTATACTTTAAAGTGCTATATAAATGCTAGCTATTAGTAGATATTTATGTACATAAAATATACTAGATGATAGTGGAATAAATAAAATATAAAAAATATAGAGAACACAATGGTACCAAAATACTGGCATAAACCAATATGCTTTTATATATATTATCTCACTGAATCTTCACAAAAACTCTGTGAAGTATGTGCTATAATTATCCCTATTTTATAGTCGAGTAAAACTGAGGCAAACAGAGGTTAAGTGATTTATCCAGGGTCATACAGCTAGTAAGTGTCTGAGATCAAATTTTAATTCAGATCTTTCTTTTATTCCAGACCCACTGTACTACCACCTGCCTCTGTACTTTCCCATAATATAGCAAACAATAAATACATAAAAACAACAGCTACATTATCCGTAATGAAGAAACTCTAGAAGCTTTCCCCATAAGATCAAGGTAGAATAAGTATTCCCCTGTCACTACTTTTATTCAACATATAGTTCTAGAAATGCTAGCTATTGCAATAAGACAAGATAAAGAAACTGAGGCAATAAGCACAAGCAAAGAAGAAAAACAAAATTATTATGATTTGCACATGAATGACTTACAGCATACTATAAATTCAGCTAAAAAGGAAATGAAACAACAAACCATTCATTAAAGTAACATAAAATATAAATATAATATGTTATAATATATTTATAATATAAAATAAACCCACAGAAACAATAAGCTCTTCCATATATCATCAAGAAAACAATCTTATTGTTTAGTCATTCAGTCATGTATGACTGTCCATGGGGTTGTCTTGGCAAAGATACTGGTAGTTTGCCATTTCCTTCTCCAAACAAAACAACAGCTGATAAAAGAAAGAAATTCCATTAAAATAATTTTAAAATATACAAAATATCTGAGAGTTAATTTATCAAAATATGCTTAGGTTATGCATGAATAAAACCATAAAATAATCTTTAGGGAAATAAAGATATAAATAATTGAAGAGATTAGGTTAAGCTATAGTGTTCACAGTTAGGCCATGCCAATATAATAAAAATGCTATTTAAATTAATTCACAGACTCAGTTGACCATATTAATCAAATTGCCGAAAGTACTAGACAAAATTTAAAAAAATTCATCTGGAGGATTAAACACTCAAGAATTTAAAGAGAAATAATGGAAAAAAAGATAGAAATGAAGGAGGCCTGGCAGTACCACATCTCAAACTGAATTTTAAAGTAATAATTATCAAAATTACTTGGTATTGCCTAACAAACAGAAAAGATGGAACAGATTAGGTAGATATATTCCAGAAGTAAATGACCACGGTAGTATAATATTCAGTAAACCCAAGGATACATACTATTTTGGCAGGGTAGGGAACCTGTGGCCTCAAGGCCACTTGTGGCCCCTCTGAATCCAAACTTCACAGAAGAAATCCTTTTATTAAGATTTCTTCTGTGAAGTTTGGATTCAGTCAAAAGGTTGCACTTGAGGAACTAGGGGGCCACATGTGACCTCAAGGCCACAGGTTTCCCACCTCCATACTAGATAAGGGCAAAAACTACTGAACTGTAAAGCTGTCCAACAGAAATTAGGTTTAGATCAATACATTATGCCATATAGTACAAGAAAACTCCAAATGGATATACGACTTAGATATACAAGGTCATTATCATAAGAGAAGGAAAGAGGATATCTTTCTTAACTGTGTCCAAAAGGAGAGTGCTTAACTAAGAAAATATATAGAGAGATGATCATAGGTGATAAAGTGGATAATTTCAGTTATGTAACATTCAAAACCTTTTGTACAAACAAAATCAAATCAGAATTAGAAGGAAAATAGTAATATGGGGGAAAAATCTTAGTGGCAAATTTCTTTGCTAAAAGTATAGCATCAGGGCGGCTAGGTGGCACAGTGAGTAGAGCTCTGGCCCTGGAGTCAGAAGGACCTGAGCTCGGATCCAGCCTCAGACACTTAACCCACACAAACAAAAACCTAGCTGTGTGACCTTGGGCAAGTTACTTAACCCCAATTGCCCTCCAAAAGGCAAAATAAAATAAAATAAAATAAAAATAAAAGTATAGTATCCAAGATATATAGGGAAATGATGCAAATATATGAGAATAAAAACATTCTCCACTTGATAAGTGGTCAAAAGATATGAACAGTTTCCAAATGAACTAATACAAGCTATCAACAGCCATACAAAAAATGCTCCAAATTCCTAATAAAAACAAAAATACATAGTTAAACTCAGAGGTTTCACTTCACTTCTATTTGATTAGCAAAGATGAAAATGACAAACATGGAAGTTTCTGGAGGGGATATGGGAAGATAAGCACATAAAATCACTAAGAGCGGAACTGTGAAATGGTCCAACCATTCTAAAAAACAATTTGTATTACATCCTAAAAGTCACTAAAAATTTCCCCTAATTTGTTACTATATCCTAAAAGTCACTAGGTATGCCCCACATTGTACTTAAATGTTTATAGTAGTACTTTTTTATTGTAACAAGTAATCAGAAACAAACTGGATGCTCATCCACTAAAGAAAGACTAAAAAAAAGGCATATGAATATAATGGAATATTATTGTGCCATACGAAATTATGAGTAAGATAAATTCAGAGAGAGCTGGAAAGACTTGAATGAACTGTACAGACTGAAATGAATAAAACCAGAAGAAAAATTTATATGAGGATCACAACAATGTAAAGATAGAACTCTGTATCAATGCAGTGGCCAATCATGACTTGAGAAAACTGAAGAAATATATGCCAGCTATCCCTTGGCAGAAAGATGCACTCTAACTGCAAGAGAAGATGTGTTGAATATTTTCTGTGACAAGGGAAGGCTTCTGTTTTGGTGGGTGGAGGAGTCAGTGGATAGTGAAATAGATAGAAAAAAAAAAGAAAAAGAACCACAAAGCATTTATTAAGAACACAGAAGACAAAAGAAAAATCTGTAAGGGGACACAAATGGCCAGTCTTAATACTGGACTAAATTTAACTTACTCTTCTTTAAAAAAAAATATTTATTTTTAGTTTTTGACATTTACTTCTACAAGATTTTGAGTTCCAAATTTTCTCCCCATCTCTCCACCACCCCCACCCAAGACTGCATATATTCTCATTACCTCTTCCTCCAATCTGCCCTCCCTTCTATCACCCTCCACGCCTCTCATCCTTTTCTATTTTCCTGTAGGGCAAGATAGATTTCAGCAGATGTATCTGACAAAGTAACATCAAAACAGACAGACAAAGTACAGACACCACAGCCATGCCTCCTCCCAGTTCTCCTCTCTTCTCATTTCTCAGTTCTTCTTAATTCTCTGTTCAGTCCTCAGTTTTCATTTCTCTTCTCAGTTCTCAGTTCAGTTCTTAGTTCTCTGCTCTCTCTCTCCAGATGCTTGCTCCCAAGCCTCCAGATGGTTGCTCCCAGCAGTTCTGGCCTCTCTCAGCTTGGGCTTTTCTAATATATGGTATTAGCTCCTCCCTTTTCTGCCTCTTCCTGTTATGTCAACAAGTCTATCCCACAGTCAACAAGTCCATCCATTTACAAGTACTGGGTCTTAATACTTGACACAATCATGAACTTGGAACAAGGCACTAAGTACCTGTTTGACTGCAAATACAAAGGGCAGGGAAGATCTTCAAATTCCCATTACCATTACACCTTCTATCACCCTCCCCATCCCCCTTATCCTCTTTCTCCTACTTTCCTATAAGGTAAGATAGATTTCCATACCCAAATCAGTGTGTACATTATTCCCAACTTAGGCCAAATCAGATGACAGTAAGGTACATTCAATCCTTCTCACCTCCCCACTCTTTCCCTTCACTATAAAAGCATTTTCTTGCTACTTTTATGTGAGATAATTTACTCCATTCTACCTTTCCCTTTCTCCTTCTCCTAGTACATTCTTCTCTCTCACCGCTTGATTTTATTTTTAGATATCATCCCTTCATATTCAACTTACCATGTGTCCTCTGTCTACATCTATATGTATTCCCTTCAACTACCCTAGAAAGGTCTCATGAGTTACAAATATCATCTTTCCATGTAGGAATGTAAACAGTTCAATTTCAATAGGTCCCTTATGATTTCTCTTTCCTGTTTACCTTTTTATGCGTCTCTTGAGTCTTATATTTGAAAGTCAAATTTTCTATTCAGCTCAGTCTTTTTATCGAGAATGCTTGAAAGTCCTCTATTTTAGTGAATGTCCAGTTTTTCCTCTGAAAGAGTATACTCAGTTTTGCTGGGTAGGTGATTCTTGGTTTCAATCCTAGCCCCTTTGACCTCTGTAATACTATATTCCAAGACCTCTAATCCCTTGATATAGAAGCTGATAAATCTTGTTATTCTAATTGTGTTTTCATAATACTTGAATTGTTTCTTTCTGGCTGCTTGCAATATTTTCTCCTTGACCTGGGAACTCTGGTATTTGGCTACAAATTCCTAGAAGTTTTCCTTTTGGGATCTCTTTCAGGAGGTGATTGCTGGATTCTTTCAATTTCTATTTTACCCTCTTGTTCTAGAATATCAGGAAACTTTTCCTTGATAATTTCTTGAAGGAAGAAATCTAGGCTCTTTTTTTGATCATGATTTTCAAGTAGTCCAATACTTTTTAAATTACCTCTCCTGAATCTATTTTTCAGGTCAGTTGTTTTTCCAATGAGATATTTCACATTATCTTCTATTTTCATCCTTTTTGTTTTGTTTTATAATTTCTTGATTTCTCATAGAGTCATTAGCTTCCATTTGTTCCATTCTATTTTTTTGTTTGTTTGTTTTTTGCTTTTTGGAGGGGGGAAGGCAGGGTAACTGGGGTTAAGTGACTTGCCCGAGGTCACACAGCTAGTAAGTATGTCAAAGATGTTATTTTCTTTGGCATTTTTTTTAAGTCTCCTTTAGCAAGCTGATGACACATCTTTCATGATTTTCTTGGATCCTCTCATTTCTCTTCCCAATTTTTCCTCTACTTCTTTCACTTGATTTTCAAAATCTTTTTTGAGCTCTTCCATGGCCTGAGACCAATTTATATTTTTCTTGGAGGCTTTGGATGTAGGAGTTTTGACTTTGATGTCTTATTCTGGTTGTATGTTTTGATCTTCCTTATCACCAAAGTAAGATTCTTCCTAACCTATTACTTGACTTTTTAACTCTTTGTTAAGGTAGGACTCTACTTCAATTGTGGAGGGCATACTGTCCCAAGCTTCAGGAGTTTTGTGTAGCTATTTTCAGAGATATTTCTAGGGACTTATACATTTTTACTTCTTCCAAGGTTGTATGATCAAAGGAGAGATATTACTCCTCTCCTGGTTTGTGTGCTGGTCTATGAGTGATCACAAATACTTTTTCCTGTCCTGGAGTTGTGAGGAAGGGTTTCTCTCCACTACTGCCACAAGTTCTGCCGCACCAGTGCTTCTCCTCACCCAGGCCTGCCACCCAGGACTGCAACCTAGATCCAGGCACAGGCAAAGCAAGAGAATCCTGTCTCAGTGCCAGCAAAGAGATCCTTGATCTGCTTAGCTGCTTGATCCCCCCACCATCTATGAGCCAAAAGCTCCAGAGGTAACTGCTGCTGCTGTGGCTCTGCTGCTGCTCTGAGGCTGAGGCCAGATTGTGCTCTTCTCACCGAACTTGGACAGACTTTTCCTACTGACCTTCCAAATTCTCTTTGGCATTTGTGGGTTGAGAATTCTAGAAACCATAACAGCTGCCAGTGATTCAGTCTCCTGAGGTCTGCTCCAAGGGTTGCATCTGTGCCGGTGTGGCCATGCTAGGCTGCACTCCTCTCTGGCTGATGCAAAAGACCTTTCCTGTCGACCTTCCAAGTTGTCTTGGGCTGGAAATTTGTTTCACTCTGTCATTTTGTGGGTTATGCTGCTCTAGAATTTGTTTAGAGTAATTTTTTTATAGGTATTTGAAGGGGTTTGGGGGAGGGCTCAAGTGAGTCCCTGTCCTTACTCCACCATCTTGGCTCTGCCCCAATTTAACATACTCTTAAATGTAAAAATAGCATGTGCATATAAGAGCAGCTTAAAGTCTCACACATAATCTTATATATTCACCTTTATACTCTGAAATGTTCATGTTTAATAAATATGTTAAAAATTAAGTAAATATAAAACAAAAACATAAGTGTGGAGACATAAATATGCTGACATGAATATATAGAAACCTTTTAAAGACTCATGGTTAGCTAATAAATATTTATTATGGGGTACATGTATATAGTGCATAAAATAGGATGGGATAGAATCTATATTTATAAAGACACATTTAAAGAGATAGATAAAATAAAGTATTATTAGTCTGACATTCAACTTTTTACAAAAGATCAAAATATGAAGCAACTGATATTTACTAATCAATTTGATACTTTACTATTCTTAAATGAGAACACAAAATTATTTCAATATTAAAAACCAGTACAACCATAATCTATACTTTGATTCTTTAAGGACCAGTATTTTCATGTTTTCCCTTCATTTATGCATATTACAAGTCCTCTACACCTGAAAAAAAAAGTTCATATCCTTGCAGCCAACCTGTTAATGAACCTCTCCAGATGTAGCTAGGATGGTGCCTGGATAACAAGAATATAGTCTGTTGTTGGGTTCATACTCAAAGTATTTCCAGCTTGTTGGACAGTCAGAATTTGTATTCCTCTGGTATAACTTTTGAAAACCCAAGGTTATTTACATTCCATAATGAAGCATTAAAGTAGCATTTTAGTAAAAGATAATTACAGTAGTTATCAATCTACAAAATTTTTAACAGTTAGTCTTTCTTTCCCTTCAGAGTTTTGGTTTCTAATTACTAAAATTTCATAGTATCATCTTTAAATTATTTTTAAAAACCCATAAGTTTTAAGAGATTAAAAAAACCCCAAAGTTCAGTCAACATTTTATTTGGAAAAATCAGGCAAAAATCAATATAGTTAAAAGGATGAAGAAATAAGCACCTGAATTGCTAATGGAGTTTCTTCATCTGGCATCATATACTGACACAGTAAAGATTTGGATCCAGTCTTATCAATCCATGAAGAAGAGGTATGCTGTTCAGTTATTTTTCTGATTTCTTTTAGTTTCTGTTCCAACTCCAGAAGGGACAAAGAATGCTTAAGGGAAACACTGGGAATAAAGAAAAGGTAAGTGGGGTAGAGCATACTAAATACTATATATTAACATACCTTGCTTCTTGCTATTTGGTAGCTGAAAAAACCCCCAACACTTTAACAGACAGGATTCTAGCAGTCAGACCAAGAATGGAGTAGGGATTTAGTAAAGCTATGCTTTTGGGGATTTCACAAAGTAAGTTCCATGGTAATTAATGATATTGCTGGCATGTGAAATATTTTTGTCTGTTTGGCTTATATAAAAGCCCTAGTGACATATTACCCTAAAAATGAAAAAGTTTCCAATATACCAAAACATTTCCATCAATGAGGAAGGGCTATAAGGAAGAGGAAGGATTCTCCTAAATACTATAGGTAATAGTCATCCAAATTACAATTTGTCAAGTTGACTCAATCAAACTGATTTTAATTATTTTTTTAATCTATCAGTGTTCTAGGAATATTAAGGATAAAAAGTGCAAATTTACCAAGCTAGTCTTACCTTCCCAAAATTTTCTGTACAGCTTGTTTAACAACAGTAATCAACTCAGTCAGACCTATGAATAAATAAAAACAGAAACCCAAATAATTTCTTCATTACTATAAATAAAGAGAAATTAGTCAATTCTCATATAAGCATCTTTAGCATCTTACCATCTCCTAGGAGGTGCTGAATACTTGACAAGTATTGCTGTTGGACTTCAGGAGGAGCAAGAAGCGTCTATATAAGGGAAAAATGAAGCTGAGTCAAAGTGATTCACAAACGTCCTCATTTTCTTATTAAATTGTAAGTAACATTTGTATACAATTTTCTTGGTCTATATGCTACAGATCCAATCCTCCCAAATGAGCAAAGGACAGTGTGATGTAACATATAATGAAACTGGAAATGTGAATGTTAAAGGTTATAACCTTGTACCCAAGTTCATCATCTCCTGAAATACAGTCAATACAGGTATGATACCAGAATATTTTTTTTTATGCAATACAAGAACTTACAGAGCTTCTTGAAAGAAAGGGGAGACAGGTGTCTATTTGGTGTGATAACTTACGGTGCCATTTTTGCCAACTGCTGCATTATCCAAATATATGTATCCACCAATAATATTTAATTGGACCCGAAGAAGGACAACAAGCATGCAAGTACTATATACAGCAACAATACTTCTTGTGAAACCTTCAAAGGGAAAAGGAAATAATTTTGTAGTTCTTAAAACTAAAACACACACTATACAACAAAACAGCATTATCCCAGGATTTTATTCATTCCCATGATTTATTACTTTAAAAAACATACATAATATTGTTTTGCATTATAAGAAGCACAGAAATCTGTCAATCCAAAACTTTCTTTAACCATAAAAATAAAGAGATATATAATAGTAAAATTAGGAAAGAAAAATAAACATTTTTGTTTCTCATTTGATATGAGAATATTCATTAGACCAAGTGGTTATTTTTTTCAAAGTGTCCTACTATTTAAAGAGATCCAGTTTCTTAATTAAAATAATAAACCGAGGGCTGGCTAGGTGGTCCAGTGAATAGAACACTGGCCCTGGAGTCAGGAGGACCTGAGTTCAAATCCAGCCTCAGACACTTAACTAGCTGTGTGACCTAGGGCAACTCACTTAACCCTAATTGCCCTGTGCTCCCCCCCTCCAAAAAGAAAAAAGAATAATAAACCAAAAGAGTTTTACAGTTATCAGCTTAGAAATCCAAGCTAGGAGGACTGGAAGAGTGCTTAAGGGCTGCAAAATATAGCATGAAGGAAGACTGTACTCATCAAACTACATTATAGAATATCATTTGGTATATATGAAGGAAAATGGGTTGAAAAAATACTGGCTTAAAAGAAGAGATTTATTAAGTATAGCAATTTAAATAGTTATAGTACATTTACAATAGTTGTAGGGTTTATAATTTGTAATTTGAAAAACAGCTCACTATCAGTTATATAAGAGCTAATTTTGAAGTTACTTCTTTTCTGCTGCCCATCTTTTGGTTATCCTAGTATTCATAACCACCTTCATCAGAAATGGTACAGGGCTTGCTGAAACTCAAATCTGTCATATTTTGTAACTTATAAGTAGTTCTGTAAAAAAGTTTAACAAAGGAGGTTGAAACATAACTCTGAAAGGCAGCAAGGACTGCAGGAAAACAAAAGGAAGACTTGGGTTTAAGTCTTCACTATGCCATTTACTAGCTGTGTGACTTACAGATTAGTTCAACCTCTCTGAACCTCAATTTTCTTATAATGAGAGCCACAGAATTTGCACTAAAAAGTTTTATACAGATATGAACTATTAATATAATCTGTTACTTAGTAATTGTTGTACTGAATATAGTCAGTTTACAGTCTAAAAATAGGAGGGAAGGAAAGAGTGAATTATTCTTTTTGTGTCAAAGAATTTTTAAAATACACCAACTCAAATATGATGGCAATACTCTCAATCCCTCCCCTATTCCCTCAAAAACCTATGATATAACTCTAAGAATTTTTCATTATTAGGTTTTGGTTACTAAGCAGAAATGTAGAAAGCAATGAAAAAACAAAAATCTTACTTTGGAAATAAACAGGAAACGGAACCATAGCACTTATCTAGTGAGAATGTCTAGACCTGTGATTTCACTGGTGCAGAGAATTTCCAGTTGAGGAACCCTCCTCTACCATTAGATCCATGTCTCCTCTGCAACTTTATGGAGATTCAGTTTTAGAGACTTGCCTAGATCACTGAGAGGTTAAGGGACTTGCTTTGGGTCACATAGGCAAGACGTGGAAGAGAACAGAACATACTGAGAGACATGATGGTACAGTGGCTAGAGAGTTATCTTTGGAGTGAGGAAGACTTGGTTCAGGTTTTACCTTTGAACAGTTATTTACATACATTTTAATTAAATGTATGATCATTATTTCTGAGAATTTGTAATGTAGTTACATGCTTTCCACAGCAGCTATAGAGATAGAGCCTGGACCAGTAATTTCACTGATATGGGGAATTCCCTGGAAAAGGAAATTTACTCTACCAATGCGGGTCAGTATGTTCTTTACAACTTAGTCTTCAAAAATTGATTGAAGTACTCAGATATAAAGTGACTTGACCAGGGTGAAACAGACAGTATATGTTAGAGGCAGAACTTGAACCCATGTCTCCTGGTTCCAAGGCCAACTAACTATCCATTACATCATGCTGCCTTTCTCTTCTAATACCATTCTGAAATTTTCAAGCTAAAACAAAACAATTTTTTAAAAGTCTTATCATGGATGTTTATGTTGTAAAGTATAGTTGAGTAAAGCTACCAACTACCTTGAATAAAATGAAATTTCTATTCACTTTAATTTTGACAGCAAAGGTATAAAGAACCCAAACACCTATTGTGGGCTACTTTATGTATTCTAGACCATATTATCTAAGAGGCAACCACAGAAAAAGCACTAAAACTGACAGTAAGAATAACAACAACAGGGGCGGCTAGGTGGCGCAGTGAATAGAGCGCCGGCCCTGGAATCAGAAGGCCCTGAGTTCGGAGCCGGCCTCTGACACTTAATCCATATGAACAAAAAAACCTAGCCGTGTAACCTTGGGCAAGTTACTTAACCCCAATTGCCCTAAAGGGGCGGCTAGGTGGCGCAGTGAGTAAGAGCGCCGGCCTCGGAGTTTGGATGACCCGAGATCAGATCCGGCCTCAGAAAATGAGCACCCACGCATAAATAATGACTAGCCGTGTAACCTTGAGCAAGTTACTTAACCCCAATTGCTTTAAAAAAAAAAAGAATAACAACAACAAACCCTTATATTTTAGAATTATAAGTGTTTCAGTTGCATTTTAACATTCATACATAAAATATGCAAGCTTACTTATTATCTTCAGATCCTCCCATATTTCTAACTTGTTTGAAGGCCTAAGGGGGGAAAACATTATAATACTTAAATTCAGAAAATGAGAAATTAATCTATAGAATCTAAAAGAAAAATGTTGTTATAAAACAAGCTATTAAAATCAACATACAAATTATTAAGAAACATTGTCTATCTTCATTATGCAGATACTATGACATGCTGTGTTCATTATGTGCATGAATAACAAAAGGGCACTACAACACTGCATGTTTCTGAAATGTCTTTCAAATAGATGGAAAATAGGACCTAAATCATGTCATTTTTACTTTCTTGCTATAAAGAAAACCAGAAGGAAATGCAGTCAAATAGAAGGATGTATCATGTTATGCCTTAAAAAGGCAAAGAAAAGAATGGGTGAAATTGGTTTTACTGGGTATCCAAAGGAAAGAGAAACATTGTTTCATAGGATATTTGGTCATCTTATAGTAGTAATGATGGTAAGTATTTGCAAAAAAACCATCATTAAAATAACTGCAGCCAATGCACCAATTTCAGCTGTTAAGGATAAAGAAACTCTATACAGGATTTGATAAAACCCTCCATTTTAAATCAACATGCACTCTGATCACTTTAATACAAAGGTGGGAAAAGATGAGGATAGCCTGGTGGGGTGGGGAAGGCTGGGGAATGAGAGAGACGAAGAACTAACAGATTAAGTAGAAGCCTCACACTATTACATCACAAACTTTTTCTTCAAGAAAAGTGTAGGATTTGGACATGGTAAGCACCAATTATATTACCAAAAAAAAAATGAAATCAATTATATTTTAACAAACATGAAAAAAAGACATTATTGATATGGAAGTTATCATAATACCATAGATTTATAGAGTTAGTAGAAGGGACCTGAGAGGTTATCTAGCACAAGCTTCTCATTTTATAGATGAGGAAAATGGGTCCCAGAGACATTAAGAGACTTCTCACTCATAGTAAGTGGCAGATGTCGAATATGAACCCAAGTCCTCCAACTCCAAGATTTTTCCTCTTATCCCTAAAAAGCTCCTTCTGTAAATTCGCTGATTTGTCAAGGCAAAGATCAAAGCTTGCTTATTTAAAAAAAAAAGAATGAGTAAAATAGGGAGTAATTTTATCTTGAGTTTTTAACAATTAGCAATGAAAAATGGGAGAGACAACAGAGATGATATCAACACTAATTATATTAACTACACAGAAATTTAACCATGTTAACCTATTGCCTTAAGAAGAAGACCTGAAGAGTCAAGAATTTGGCACTGTGATAAAGATGGAATGCTTTACCTAGTAGATTTGCATTCTAGTCTCAGAGTTCTACCATTTATACATAGGATGTGTGATTATGGTAAAACATCAGCTCTCTAAGCCTCAGTTTCTCCATCTTTGATGTGGCAGTGATAGTCATAGTACTGCCTACCTCACAGGGATATTGCAAAGATCAAGTAAGCTAGTCTATATTGTTTTAGAAAAAATATTCTTTAGTTGTTTCACTTGTCTGCTCTTCTCAAAAACATTTATTAAGCACCAACTGTGTGTAGGGATCAGGACTAGAGGTGGTATAAAGTTTAGCTAAGACATGACCTCATGGCCCTTATAGTCTAAAAGGAGGGAAAACATATAGATAGCTAATTATAGGAAAAAGAATTAGACTAGTGATTCTATTAGTACGGGAAACTTTGGAATGGACAAACTCCCTCTCCTAATAAATGTTGGTACCTTTCCTGTAACTTAATAGCGTTAGAAAGTTGCTGAGGCAGTAAAATTTAAGTGAATTATTCAGAGTAACATAAGCAACATGTATCAGAAGGCAGATTTTAAATGTGGGTTTTTTGGCTCCAAGGACGACTCTCAATTCATTAAGTGTTGCTGCCTCTCCTAGAAAATTGTAAAATATAATGATATATAAGTACATTAGGAAGGTAAAAAACAAGTTTCTATATGAAACCTAGATGCTTTTGTGGACTGTAAGCTCAATATGAGCTAATAATGGAATACAGAGACCAGAAAAACCAGTCTGATCTTAGGTGGCATTGAGAAGAAGAATGTCCAGGAGAGAGGCTAGATATCTGGCTGTCTTGTCTGCATCTCAAATTCAACATGTCCAAAACTGAATTAATTACCTTTCTCTATAAATTGACCTACTACTCTAAATCCACCTTCTACTGAGAACACTTTCATCTTTCAAGTCACTTTTCAATGCACTCTCTCTTATCCTCAATATGCAAATGGTTCTCACTACTTTCAGTTTCTCCTTTTTTCAATAAATCTTCCATATATACACTAAAATAATCTTCTGAGGGTGAAAGTCTAAGCCACTCTCCTATACAAAAACCATTAGCAAAAATCATTGTGAATCTATTGTCCTAACAAGAAGACCAAAAGAGTCAATAATCTGATACTAAGATAAAAATGGAGTGCATCCTAGATGGACTTGCATTCTGGTCTCAGATTTTTACCATTTATACTTAGTGGTTCCTATTGCCTCTAGTATAAGACACAAAAATCTTAGTCCAGCATGTAAGGCACTCCATACCCTATCTCCAATATAACCTTTCTAGTCTTAATCACATCAGTCCCTTTTATGCGCTCTATGTTCTAGTCAAACTGGAAAATGAGCTGTTCCTCATATTTCATATGCCACATGCCACATTTGTATATTGTATATTTGTATATTGCTGAAATGCACTCTGTTCTCTCTGGCCTTATGGAATGCTTGTTTTCCTTTAGGTTAAGTTCTTTCTGAGCTGCACCCTTCTCTAATTCCCCTAGGCAAAAATGTTTTTCTTTCTTTCTAAGCATTACTAGAACATTTTGCCTAGTGTTCTTTTACTATTACATCCAACTTTGTATTATGCTTATCTGCATATGTCTTATTAGTCCCAATAGGAGGTAGGCTCTTTGAGGGTAGGAGTTTCTATCTCCAACACCTAGAACAATACTTTGCACTTAAACATCCAGCAACAAGAATTTAATAAGCTCCTACTATGTATCAGGAACTTTGCTAAGCACTAGAAATATAAAGAAAGGCAAAAGATAGAATCTGCTCTCAAGAAGCTTATAATCTAATGGGGTTTAGAGTCTAAATATTTGCTGTACTTAATTTGTTGTGTTATCTTGAATTGAAATTTCTTTGATATTTTATGAAATTTTACTTTATTTTAAATTAATTTATTGTGATATGACTCAGATTTTTTACCCTCTTCCAAAAGTAAAACTCTTCACACTTAATAGCAGACAAACCATGGAATCCTAAATAGTTGTCAAATAATAATCACAAGACACACTTGATCTTGGATGTTCTTTCTTCAACCACAAGCCACAAAAAACTGGTACTTTTATATATCTAATTACATTAGCTAGCAACAGAAATGAGAATTTAAGTGCTTACACTCCTAGAAATCTTCTCATGATAAAAAAAAAATTCCTTCAAATGATAATCATCACTAAGGCACATCTTAGACTACTTTGTTTCATGCTTTGACCAGGCAATAAACTCCAGCTGTATTCATTTCATATGAAAACATGCTATATTGCATATACTTGTCACCTCTTAAAGCATTTTCAGATTAGGAAACTTCCTGGAAACTAATGAATAAAACATTTACCAAGTGCTTCAGCTAAGTGCAGGGAATGCAAAGAGAAAAGTAAGATAGTCCCAGCTTTCATTAGTTAGCATTCTAATGAAGGAGACAACACATATGAAGGTTTCAGCTATAAGTCAGGGGGAAAAGTCCCATGGTCTTTAGGGTGCAGTGGCAAAGCAGATAGTAATGCCTTTTCTTTAATGTAATTTCCACTGATACAATCATGTGATTTTTGACTATTGAACCATTTGACAATTCCAAGGGCTTCAGTGGCATGATAATTTTCTGGGTCTTTGGTAGCTATGATTGTAGGACCTACAGGAGCAGTTGCCAGGTTGCAGCTCCACAGGGGGTTGATTCCAAGGCTGAAGGCTGAGGATACTGGGCTAGATGCACTGTTATTATCAAGGCTCCTGGGCTTAGGGTCATGGCCTATCTCCACGGGGATCTGAAGGGAGATGGTGGTGGTGGTGGCTTAACCACCTGGTCACACCTGACCTGGCACATGCTGCCTCTTGTCTCTCCCTCAGGGAGTCCCTGCTGCTTCAGTTAGGCTGGCTAGCCTGCTCTGTGGGTAGCAGATGATTGGCTTAATTATACGCATGGCTACCTATATTACCACAGAATACTAACAGCTACAACATTGACTACTACAACATTTTAATATCATAGGATCATACATCTGGAGCTGAAAGGACTAGAGAAGTCATCTAGACCATCATTTTAAGAAGGAGAAAATTGAAAACAAAAGAGGTTACATGGCAGAGCCAGGATTTGAACCTCAGTATAATGACTTCAAATCCATTGTTCCTTCCATAGTACCATGCAAATTATACTTGTCTTTCATGGAAAGCCCAAAGTCAACTTCTTTTTATTCCTCCCAATTAAAAAAATTATTTTTAAACATTCTTTTCAAATTTTGAATTTCAATTCTCTCCCTCCCTTTCAGTCCTTCCCCCACCCACTGAGAAGGCAAGTAATATATCAGTTATATATGTGAAGTCATACAAAACATAGCCATCTTAGCCATACTGCAAAAGAAATGAGAAAATTCTATTTCAGTTTGCACTTAGTTCAGCAGTTCTCTCTGGAGGTGGATAGCATTCTTTCATCATAAGTCCTTTGGAATTGTCTCAGATCGTTATATTGATCACTGCAGCTAAGTCTTTCACAATTGACTATCATTACAACATTTCTGTTACTGTGCACAATGATTTTCCAATTTTTCCCCTTCACTTTGTATTAGTTCATATAGGTTCCAAAGACAATGTTTATTGCTTTCTTAAAGACTTTTTAAAAACAAACAAAGACACTCTCAGCTGCCTCACATTTGTCTTTGTGTCAATATTCCATTTACCCAAATGTATTTAATGGATTATTTCCATTTCCAAGACTGTATGGTTACAGGGCAGACACTATTCTCACCTCTGATCACTGTGTAACACTCCCATTTTTGTGCCACAAAAAAAGTATATTCCTATGACTCTGAATCCTTATGGATATGAGTGGTTCCTCTAATGTTTCAGAGAATAACATTCTAAGACACTCTTGTTCATATCCTCCTATAAGGTAATCCAAGGTACCCAACCAATATGAGGGAAGGGAAGAGCTTTCCTGTTTTCTCCTAATAGCATGAGAATTTTAGCACAACACATGGTTTATCCACTGTTTATGCAATGACCTTATAAGATGACTAGTCCATATTTTTTGGTAAACATTTATTTCTTCAATGGTATGCATTAGTTGGATTCTTCTACAAAGTTACTTTATGGTGAACCCTGCTCACATCTATAATCTGCCTCTCCATTTCCCTCAGAGTGATACTCACTTTTAATTCTTTGGAGACTGTAGGTTTTACATTTTTTTTACATTACGTTACATAAAATTACATTTTTTACATTCCATTTACATAAAATATTTACAATTTTTTTAATTCTTTGGAGGCTGTAGAGTTCCACAACTAGAGTTCATATAATAACAGTGGCAAAATCCTAGCTTATATAGTGTGAGCTTTCTCAGCATACTCACTCCTGCTCTAATCTTCCTTAATGTGTTTCTACTCAAGATACAGTGCTTATTTTTCTGTGCTAGAAGTCTCTATCTCCCACAGAGAAGCTTGTATGTGAGATAATTTCATAAATGAATTTGGCCCTAAAGATGTCTTCAGACAAAATATTTTCATGACCTTGCTTAACTGCTGAACCAAATGTCTGATTTCCACAGATTTTTCCCTTCTAGGTCCGATCAATGTAGCTAAAAATAAAAGAGACTGAGCAGACACAGGGAAAAAAAGACGGGGCAAATATATGACCAAAATATCATTCAGATACAACAATAAACATAGCTTACATTTACATGGCATTTTATAATAAACATAACTATATGAATGCATATATATATACACATATGTGTATTATGTACATATGTAATTACAATTAATTCTTATGACAATCCTGTAAGGCAGGCCCATTTTACAGATGGGTGAACAAAATGAGTGATACAGCTAAGTGGCAAAGCTAGATCTAAAATCTATGCCTTCTGGCTTTAAGTTCTGTGCTCTTTATAGACAACATGCTGGTGTCTCCAGCAGAATGATTTAGATAGTTGACTGGCAGCTAAAGAATTTGGGGTTTATAGCAATTAATTTTAATGTTAAGATAGAGAGATAGGGAACAGATAATGAATGGAAGTACAGGCTGAGAATGGTGATCAAGACTGGAGGACAATGCTGTGAAATGTCAATGACAAGTGTGTCTAACTAAGTATTTAAAAATAATTTGTAGGAAATAACAAGCAAATAAAATATAATTACAAAAGCATTTAAGCTATATTAACTAAAATAAACTGTGTGAAATTATTTTTTAATCCCAACTAGATATTTAACTATTTTCATAAGTTTTCCTATATTAATGTATAAAGGCCTTATGAAACTTTATAATCCTAAATTTAAAGTGTTCCTGTGTATTGGAAAGATAATTTCTATTTACATGAAACTGTAAATTTGGGATTACGTAGATTTATGTATATTAAATACATTTTTCTTGTATTTACCTGTTCTTCAGAAGAGCTGTGAGGTTCTCAGAATTTAATTGCTGCATTAAGGCATCTCTCAGGGTGGGAAGCATTGATAGCACTGTAATTCAAACAAAAATGCCAGTTAAAACAATAATATTGTTTTATTTAAGATATTTGAATATCTTATTTAAGATTTTTGAATATCTTAAGTGAACAGTCTTAAGCTGTTTTTATTTTTTTAACATTCTTTTCTTTTTAAATTTTGAGTTCCAAATTCTCTTCCTTTCTTCTACTCCTCCCCCCACCCCCCCAATGAGAAGGCAAGCAATATATCAGTTATATATCTGAAGTCATGAAAAACACATCCATCTTAGCCATACTGCAAAAAAGTAAGACAATTAGATTTCAATTTGCATTCAGTTCATCAGTTCTCTCTGGAAGTGGACAGAATTTTTTCATCATAAGTCCTTTGTAATTGTCTCAGATTATCATATTGCTCACTGCAGCCAAGTCTTTCATAGATGACCATCATTACATCACTGTAATCACAATAATTTTCCAATTTTCCCCCTTCACTTTGTATCAGTTCACATAGGTCCCAAAGGGTAAATGAATGAATGAGTAAAAAGCGAAGTCTTAAGCTATTTTGTAATTTAAAAGATTTGGTAGGTATATGTTGGCAAAGAGAGTGAAGAATGGAAATTCAAATTAGTGTCTATTTTTACTTATAGCTTCTGCTTCACACTTCCATACTGATTTATGGTAATAGGGCTTATTAAGAGACAAGAAGAGATAAACAGTTTTGCATTTTGGTAAAAAGAATACTAGTCAAGAGAACCAGAGTCCTAGTTTTGTTTCTATCACTGCCTCTGTGACTTTGGGTGTGATTTATTATATATCTCTGTGTTACTGTACATAATCTTTATCCTTAAATTACAGGAATGCTATAAAGATAAAATGAGATTCTATGTGAGACAGTGTTATGGAAATAATGCAGTAGGTGCTATGTAATATACAAGTTATTATTTCACTTACTGATGCTAATAATAACCTAAGAAACTCCAAATAAATGTACAAATGTAAATAAAATTTTCTGATACCAGAGTTTATAATTTAAAATGACAAAATGAGGAAAAAGAGTGATGCAAAACAAAGCTATTAAGAATAAATCACTAATTCTACAATGTAAAAATGAAAAATAAATATGTATTTAATTTCTCTGACTAAATATTTATTGTCTTTTAGATGATCTTCTATATTAATTCTTCAGAGACTATGGTGTTTCCATTAATTACAGCTATACAGTATTTGGTAAAACTACTAATATTAAAAAGATGGCAGCTTGGGATCACTGTGAGAGTCTGTTACTTAAACTAGAGAGACTGTACATTACAAACAGAAGGTCCAGTCAATGCTGAGAGCAAAATGCCTTTTGAGTGAACTCGTTTAAAAGAAGACCATCTAACAGAGCATGGCAGGATAGGCTGGGGCAGTCCACCAATTTCCTCACCCTGTGTTAACCCTCAGCATCTCTAAAATTGTAAGAGTTGGATAGTCTGTCTACTTTCAGGAACCTTGCCAATTTCTTTTATTTTTTAAGAGCATTTTATTTTTTTCCAACTACACATAAAGATAATTTTTGGCATTAATTTTTTTCTTTTTTTTTGGAGTGGGGAGGGCAGGGAAATTTGGGGTTAAGTGACTTGCCCAAAGTCACATGGCCAGTAAGTGTTAAGTGTCTGAGGCAGGATTTGAACTCAAGTCCTCCTGACTCCAGGGCTAGTGCTCTATTCACTGTGCCACCTAGCTGCCCCAACATTCATTTTTTATAAAATTGTGAGTTCAAATTTTTCCCTCCCTCTACTCTATCCTTCCTAAGATGGTAAGCAATTTGATACATGTTATATTTTTGCAATCATGTACAGAGGTTCCCAAACTTATTTGGTCTATCACTCACCTAAAAAAAAAGTATTCAGCATCCTCCTAGGGTTAGGTAAACCCTTATTTTTATTCAATGCCCTTCAATTGCACCCAAGGTTACTACTGCCCCCTGGATCATTTCACTGCCCCCTAGGGGGTGGTATTGCCCATTTTGGGAAGCTATGAAACATATTTCCATGTTAGTCATGTTGTGAAAGAAGAAAGAGTATAAAAGGAAAAAAATATGAAAGAAAAAAAGTGAAAACTATATGCTTCAGTCTGCATTCAGATTCCATAAATTCTTTCTCTAGAGGTGGAGATGATTTTCCATCATTAGCCTTTTGGAATCATCTTGGATCACTGTATTGCTGAGAAGAGCTAAGTCAACCACAGTTGATCATTGCACAATGTTGCTGTTACTGTGTAAAATGTTTTCCTGGTTCTGCTCACTTCACTTTGTATCAGTTCATGTAAGTCCCTGCAGGTTTTTCTAAAAGTTCATTAATCACCTCTTGAATATTAAGCTCTAGAATATTCCCTCACTAGCCAGTCTGAGAAACCTGTCAATAAACATAATAAATGATTTCTTTAAAAAAAAAGATATATGGAATGCTTTATTATAATCTAAATTTTAAAAAAGGGAATGAAAGTAACAAACAAAATTCACCACTTGGCAGGGGATAGGGAGGAGGGAGAGGATAAGGGAGGGATCTCTAGAGGGAAGGGTGAGGGAATAGGTTAAAGTGGGGTATTGCTTAGATCAATGGGAATGGGAGGATACTGAAGGGATCCTTGGGAAGATAAGGGAAGAATCTCTAGAGGGGAAGGTGAGGGAATAGCTTATAGGGGGTTATAGAAGGGTGTTTAGATTTGTGGGAATCAGAGGATAGAGGAAGGATCCTTAGGGAGGGGAGATAGGCTAAGTAATAAGAGGGCAAGATAGTGGGTAGAAGTAAAGCAGAGGAGTCAGGAGGGATAGGAAATAAGAGATAATGCACATACATAAATACAAAGATCAGGAGTAGAATTTGTTAGGGAAAGTATATGTCTATATATATACATGTATATGTGTATGTATATATCTACATATAAATATATCTGCACTTAATTGTAGCCTTGGGGGGGGGGAGAAGGGGGAAACAAAGTAAAAAGTGCATAACAGAGAGCAAAACTTACAAGGAAGCAAAGAAATGATGGACAGCTCTCAACACAACATGTAATATTTCTCAGGCTTTCTTGAAATGAAAATTTATCACTACATCTTTTGAATCCTTTATGTTCTGCTGTGCACCTGACATATTTTTTTCTTTTCTTACTTTGTATTTAACTTTCAATATTTAAGTTTATGATGTTTCTTTTTCTTTTCTCTGCTCTGTATTTGATTTCTGGTCGGGAAGTCTTATATTTGAAACTTAAGGGAAAGTAATTGAGGTCTAAAATAGCTAAATATTACAGGTCCAAAACATGAATTACATATTTTTAAACTTCCACATTCACTCTGAAACTCATTTATCTCCTTCAGCATCCCAAAGATTAAGCACATGTTTTGCTCAGTTATACAATAGTTATAAACACACTACTCCCCTGACATCACAAGACAGTTGCCTATAAAACTAGACCACTGATGCAGGGCCCTACCTTACAGGTCATCATCTTCATCAGGGAAAACAGTTGTTTAAGCAATCTGTACATCCTGTTCATACTGTGTTGACAGTGCTAGGTGCATGAAAAACCTTTGAAGGTGCAAGAGCAGGTATTGCAAAAAACTCCAAATTTGGGTCTCCAATAAGTTTTCCAGCAAGCCAAAGGAAGGGCTTCTAAAAGATGTTTTTACTTTTGGCTGAACTGTCATGATATTGGGGATTCTTCTTCGTTTTAAAAAGATCATGTAATTGCACTTCTGTTATCTTTCCATTATTCAATTAGACAGAAACTGAGATACTTCTGGAAGAACCATCATGATTGCCACCCAAGGCAACCAACTCCAAGTGAAATTCAACATTATATTAGGTGGTGATGGATGTTCTGGAAAAGCTCCTCACTTGACTGGTGAATTTGAGAAGTATGTAGCTACTTCAGATGTTGAAGTTCATCACTATATTTTGAATGCATAATTGCAACACAAAACTTGAATTTTAAATGCAAACAATGAAAACATGCAATGAATGCGCAAGGAGTTCTTTATAATGGTATGGGGAGCAAAACCAGTGAAGAGTCTAATGGGACACCAGTCACTCCACAAACTTGCACACAAAGTTCTTCTCATCTTTTCTCTACTGTGTATAGTCATAAATGTTTATTAGAGGTCCTTTTTTTTTGAGGGCAATTGGGGTTAAGTAACTTGCCCAAGGTCACCTGGCTAGGTTTTTGTTTGTGTATGTGTTAAGTGTCTGAGGTCGGATCCGAACTCAGGTCCTTCTGACTCCAGGGCCGACGCTCTACTCACTGTGCCACCTAGCCGCCCCTAGAGGTCCTTTTAACAACTGTTTATATTTTTTCCCATCAACTGCTCATGAAAAGACATCCTCTTTAGGCACAGACATTGAGGTAAGTACCCACTAGATTGAGAGTTCCTTGAGGAAAAAACTGTTTTTGCCTTTGTTTGTATCCCTGGTGCTTACCACAGTACCTGAAACACAGTAGATCTTTTCCTCCTATTACATGTAAAAACAATTTTTAACATTTAATAAAAAAATTTATTTTGATTTCTAAATTCTCTCCCTTCCTTTCTTCTCTCCTCTCTCACCGAGAAAGCAAGGAATTTAATTTAGTTTATACATGTACAGTCATGCAAAACATATGGGGTGTTCAGGGAGAATTAACACCTCTGGTGTGAGGGCTTGCCAGATCCTTTTCAGGGCTGCTTATCCACTTTTGGTGTCCACTTGGCACTCAACTCTCCCCTGTAGCTCCAAGAAGCTGTAGCATTTGCAGTGGCCACACCCCAATAAAAACATTTTGGCAGACAGGCTAAATCAGGTTTAGGGGAACCAACAAGTCTCAAACCCATTGGTGAGCTGGGGGATGTCCAAGCATGTGAAGACTTCCCTGGATAGAATGGATGGATGAGAACAATTTGTTCTGACGGCCAGGAAGGTGGCTGAAGCAGGCAGTGTGGAGTGCTTAGAGCTTGGTCAGACAAGATGCCAAGGTCATCCCCTGGATCCTGGGCCACTGTCAGTGATCTTGACTTTGTCCTGCCACTGGATTTCGATGGCTGGAAGAGAGAGTGAGTCTGACGACTTTTTGCAACTCTACCTCACTTAATCCAATTCAGGTGAGTCAAGACATCACTTCCTAATGTCACTGGTCCTCTTTGAAAAGGAAGGACAAACAACATCTGTTTTTCTGTGGTTTCTCCTATTAGATTATGAGCTCCTTGAAGGTAAGGTTTATGTTTTGTCTTTTTTTCTATCCCCAGGGTTTATTTTGCACAGTGCGTGGCACGTAATAAATAGTTGAAAATTTAATCAACTGAGGCAGTTTCCAGTATAGTGTGAAGTATTCAGTAATCTTGGTCTGGAGTGTAATCTTTCCCTTATCTCTAACCCTTTCTAATGTCATGCCACCTTCCATGTGAACTTACATATTCTTGCTCTGTTCTCTCCAAGATGTACTTCCCAGGTGCCCAACCATTTTATCTGTTAGCTTGAGTCAGTATTGAGAGATAAGCGTCTCTGGATCCTATGGAAGCTTATCTCTAGAAATGTCCACCACACATTCCAATAGCAGAGTCCTTTGCAAGACCTGTTTCTTACCTTCTTTCCTACCTCTGTAGGGTTTGGTCACACTGCTGCCAAGCAGTTCCCTTTTTGCTGACTATACCAAACTCCCACTCCTCTACATTCTATCTGTAGTGTTTTATCCTTCTTTTCCCACTAATTCAAAGGCAAGGCAGTAAACTGAACATCTTTCACCCATCTATCCTCTTGTGTCTAGACCAGTCATGACCTGGGCCCCCTGATTTCATTCTCTCCTCTCTCAATCTGAGAGAGATTTTTCTGCATTGTCTTACCTATTATATTGATTTATTAATGAGTTTTAATTTCTCCCCTAAAAATTAATTTCATCTATGTATTCTCTTCTTGATTTTCCATTACATCTCTTACTTTACAATTACTTTGCCCATTGTTTCTCTCTTTGCTTTTACAATGTTACTTATATAATGAGAACTTTAAAAAGAAAAATAGAATATTCAGCCCCCACTTCCATACACAGATAGACACAACCCATTTCCTTGTCTAACCCTAGATATATTAATAAACACTTTTTTCCCCTTATGTTTGGTCTCAGGTGCGCAAGATGCACTGTTTTGGGATGCCATTCAATGTCCTTCATGCTTCAGAACATCATATTCCAATTTTCCATTTGATTTCATATAATGTCAGAACAATACTGTGGTTATTCTTTTTCTACTTGGAATTTGAATTCTTTTTCCTAGCTACCTGCAAGACTCATGCTTTGCTGACACAGTTCTTGATTACTATGTTTGTTAGTAATTTAAACTTTGGAGTACCTTTCTGTTGGCTTTCTTTGGATCCTCTCAATCTGAATTTTTTCATCTGTTTCCAGTGTTTCTTCACATTTTTTCTGTATGATTTCTTGGGGTATGGTATTCAGGCATTCTTTTTCATTATTTTTTTCTGGAAAGCCTATAATCTTAAATGATCTCTTTGCAAATATTCAAATTTGGTATTCTTTTGCACTCTTTTACATGTTATACTGATCTTTTAAAAATTATTGTTAATTATCTTTTTCTTTTACCTCTGCACTTTCATAGTTCAATTATATTTGTTTTCTTCATAATTTACTGACATTGGAGTATGTCTGTCTTTCATTCTAACTTCTTTAATCTCTGATTAGATTTGCTGATTATCTCCTTAAAAGTTCTAATTTCTGTCCTTATTCTTCTTACTACTCTTCTGAACCATTCTGGAGGTCCTTAAGAGTTGCTTGATTCTTATATTAAGGTAACCTGAAGAATTTTCTTTGGTGATGTGTTAACACAGAGATGGATTTTTTCTTTGAACAGCTTCTCATCATTTTTTGTCTGTCATTTGCTGTTTTTCAGTTATGTCTGATTCTTCATGATCCCATTTGGAGTTTTCTTGGCAAAGATACTAGAGTGGCTTGCCATTTCCTTGTCCATCTCATTTTACATATGAGGAAACTGAGGCAAACAGAAGGGTCACAAAGCTATTAAGTGTCTGAGGCCAGACTTGAACTCAGGAAGAGGAGTCTTCCTGATTCCAGGCCTGGCACTCTATCCACTGTGCCACCTAGCTGCCCTAGTCTGTCATAATTCTTTTATTTTTCCCCCTATGGTATCCTGCAGAAAATGTTTATACTAATCATTATTTCTTTTCAGAAAACCTGGTGTTGGCAAACCTTCCTGCCTTTTGTGTGTGGGGGTAGTTGCAACCCTCAGGACTAATTATTTGAGATCTGTTTCCAGTGAGGGTAGTTAGATAGGACAGAGCTTCAGGGAGATTCCAATCCCCTTATCTTTCTGGATTCCATCATCCTTTCTGGCACTGGCTTTCTTCAGTCCTCAGACTAATCCCACCAGATGATAGTTGTAAAGGGGTTGGGGGAAGCACTGTGGAAAGAGGTGCTCTAAGAAGCCTCTGAGGTTGGATTTCTTTTTATCCTTCTCTCACTCCTATTACTGGCTACCTGTTTTGATACATTTTATGTCTCCTCCTTTTATTTTCTTATTCCTTCATTCCTATATAGTTCCCTTTCCCTTTCTTCTTTTGTCTCAGGGTTGTATTGATTCACATGTTTCAATGCCTCCTTTAGTAATGGTGTATACCTTCAGCAATCATACCACTTCACTGTATATGGTGCTCTTTAATATGGCAGTTTTTCCCTGTTTATCTTTCATGACTGCAAATTTTTGTTACCTGATTTGAAATCATAATTACAACTCTTCCTTTTCTTTTTCTCCTAAGGCATAATACATTCTGTTAAATTTCATTTTCTTTAGGAATGTATCTTTATAAATGTCCTCATATACAATAAATTATTGAGTAGTGTTTTCTTATCTATTTTATTGGTGTTCCTATATGGCTCATGAAAGATGAGGGACTGTAAAAAGGTGAAACTAGTGCATTCTTGGAGGAGCTAAGAATGAGAAAAACATTTTGGAAAGCAATTTGGAATTATGCAAATAAAGTGATTAAAATGTCTGAAACTTTTAATTCAGATTTCACTACTAGACTTATACTTCAAGGAGGTCATGATAAGAAGAAAGTCCTCATATATACCATATATATTTGCTACCACAAAAAGTACTGATACACATATATTGTGAAAGCAAATAACTAGAAACTAAGTAGACAGTGTACATTGGGGAATGGCTAAACAAATTTTAGTATATGAATGTAATGAAATATTGTACTTTGCTGTAACAACAAATGTAATGAATACAGATATGTGGAAAAACTGACATGAACTGATGCAGAGTTTTTTAAGCAAAGCCATAAAAGCAATATGTGCAATGATTACAACAATGTTACTGGCAAGAACCACAGCCTTAAAACAACTGAAAGTAAATGTTTCAAAATTGCAAAGAATAAGCAAGGCTCCAAAGAAGACACATGAGACAATATCTTCACCCCGTTTCTTTGCAAAGATGGGAAGTTGATGAGTGTTATACATTTCAAAGTGGATTTTTTTTGGATGTATTGATCAGTTTTGCTTATTTTTTCCTTAAAAATATTTATTACATGGGATGGCTTTCTATGAGGGAGAAGAGAAGAGGTAAAGGGAAGAAATTTTGAAGATGTGAAGAGACATCATTAAAATTTTATTTGTTTAAAAAAAGTGAATGCTGAAAAATTATAAAGAACAAGCATGACCCCAAAGAAAAGATATGAGGAGACATCTGCCCCAACACATTTGCAAAGATAGAGGGAAGGTCAGTGATTATGGAGCACTGTACATATTTTCAGATTTTTTTTTGTATTGATAAGTTTTGCTGACTTTTGCTCTCTCTTTTTCTTTAAAAACAAATTCTATTCTATGGGATTGTGCTCTAGAAGAGGTAGGAATACAAGGAAAAATTACACTGAATGTAAAAATAAAGGGGGAAAGTTATTGTGGAGGACAATATTAAGGCCTCTCATTATATTGCAAAAGTTAAGAATTAATATTTTAAGAGTGTCCAGGGTCTCCCTTTAATCACTGACTATAATAGGTTTTGTGAGTATCTTACTACCAAGAAGTCACAACTGCCAAGCAGATCTTCCCAAGGTTTTACACATATCACCACTGTTACTTTTGGAAAATAATTCAAAAAAGTTATTTAAATTATATACTTTTGTCCTTTCACTGCTATAAAATTTCTTCTTCTTTTGCTTCATGATTACTATAAAAAGTGAGTTGGAAATCACTTGAGTCTAAAAAGTCATTGGCTAGAAAGGGAAACTTGGCCAAATCTCTCTCTAAATAAAGGTATTTCTGACAGACTTCAGCTAATAACAAAGTAAATAGATTAATAGAATCTATCTTAAGCAGCTGAGATGTAGACTGAGCTTAAAGACTCAATTTCTATTCAATTAATCAAATAAATGTATTAGAAATAATATGGCAAGAGCACATATCTATGAAATAAGGGTATTATACTATATGGCCTCTGAGGTACCCTCCAGCTGTAGATCTATGATTTTATTTACTGTCTCCTCATAATAGGATAATTATGACAAAACCTGTTCTTTATAAAGCTGGGCTTACAATAACCCATTAGAAGGGTGCCTTCACAGTGTTTACAAATTGATAATATTTTGTGATAACATCTTTCTAGTACAGACAGTCCCATATCATGAATAGGTTATATTCTTTTTTTTTTTTTTTTGCTTTCTGGAGGGCAATTGGGGTTAAGTGACTTGCCCAAGGTCACATGGCTAGTTTTTGTGTTAAGTGTCTGAGGCCAAATTTGAACTCAGGTCTTCCTGACTCCAGGGCTGGTGCTCTATTCACTGTGCCACCTAGCTGCCCCAGAATAGGTTATATTCTTAAAGTTCATATTGCTGTTGGTTCTTTGGATCTCAATATAAACAATTCCCTAAATATAATGTTATGCAACAGGTACCAAAAAAGCCAATTTAATCCACATTTGATGTATAGTACCGTATACAGCTCTCCAATTCAACAGAACCTAACCACTGTGTGGAAAGTATATTCATGGGAAAATACATTCAAAACTCCATCTTGTGATAAAACAACCTTTTCCAACAGATTTTTTTTTCATCTTCCAGGAGAGAAAGGGCTTCACTTTGCTCACAGGTATTAAGAACGGGAACTTGCCCAGCTTCTGTTCTGCATGGTGATTGACTGTGCTGGCTCTCAAAATCTAAGGAAAAGAACTGGTACGTTAAGAAAAAGAGGGACAGACCCTGGTGGAAGTTGGTGAACTGGAATTATGAGATTAGCATCATGGAAATGGATCAAGGAAGAAAAAAGGAGGCAAAGAACCCCTTGAGAGTAAGGACAATTAGATGAAGGAAGTGGGGCAGGTCCTCCTGTCAATATGAGAGTCCCAAAACAAATACTCAGGGACATGTCTTAATCCTATTTCTGAGTCATCTTATTTCTTCTCTTCCATTCCCATTGCCACCACCTGTTGCTTCCAACTAGGGTTTCTTTCCTTTCATGTCCATATCATGAATGTTTCAGCTTCTCCTTAATTCTATGTCCTAGAAGCAAAAACAAGAGGGGAGCCTAGGAACTGGTATTAAGAAATGGGACAGAGGGTTATAGGTGCACCTCTGGGCAGAAAGTCATCTTATTGAAATTTTGTATCTTCCCCATAGCCTAAGATAGTATTGTACAAATATGTGCTTAATAAATGTTTAATAAATTAATACATTTATCTCTCTTAACCATTCATATTGTTACTAGGCATCTGCCCTGCACTTTGAAAAGGTGAAAAATGGCGGAGCTATTTGACAAAGAAGTAAGGGGAAGACTAGCTCCTGTAATCATCAGATTAACTGAGGGGGCATTTAATCATATTTACGAAAATTTCTCTAGCCACAGCTATTAAACTTACCAAAGACATGATGAGTATCTATTCCAGGGAAGGCACTTTACTAAACTAAAAGGTCTGCAGTTTTTCAAATACCAAAAAAAGTTATATATTCTTATAACATTACACATTTACATCTTGATATTGTTTATTCTTACATAAAATCTTATTATCAAATAATACTTAGCCTTAGCATATTTTGAGGGTCCTCTAAACAATGAGGAGGTCAAATCAGTCAATACTTAAAGAAATTAATTCAGGCTATACACTGGAAGGTCAAAAACTGAAGTTGAGGGGCGGTAGGTGGCGCAGTGAGTAGAGCGTCGGCCCTGGAGTCAGAAGGACCTGAGTTCAGATCCGGCCTCAGACACTTAACACAAACAAAAACCTAGCCGTGTGACCTTGGGCAAGTTACTTAACCCCAATTGCCCTCAAAAAAAAAAAAACAAACCTGAAGTTGAAGCTTAAATATTTTGGCTACATAATGAAAAGATGCAACTTATTGGAAAAGATCCTGATGCTGGGAAAGACTGAATGAAGGCAAAAGGAAAAGAGAATGAACCATTCTGGAGAACAATCTGGAACTATGCCCAAAGGGCTATAATAATATTATATAATAATATATGCATACCCTTTGACCCAGCAATACCACTTCTAGAGCTGTATCCCAAAGAAATCATAGAAGTGAGAAAAGGACACTTGTGTACAAAAATATTTATAGCAGCTCTTTTTGTGATTACAAAGAATTGGAAATCAAGGGGGATGCCCATCAATTGGGAAATGGCTAAACAAGTTGTGGTATATGAATGTAATGGAATACTATTGTGGTATAAGAAATGAGGAGTAGGGGCGGCTAGGTGGCACAGTGAGTAGAGTGTTGGCCCTGGAGTCAGAAGGACCTGAGTTCGGATCTGACCTCAGACACTTAACGCACACAAAAACCTAGCCATGTGACCTTGGGCAAGTTACTTAACCCCAATAGCCCTCCAAAAAAAAAAAAGAAAGAAAGAAAGAAAGAAATGAGGAGTAGATGGACTTCATAATAACCTGGAGAGACTTATACAACTGATGCTGAGCGAGGAGAACATAACTAGGAAAACTTTGTGCACAATTATAAACACAACATATGTGTGATGACTAACTTTGATAGACTGGGCTCTTCTCAGCAATGCAGGGTTAGAAGACAACTACAAAGGACTCATGATGGAAAGGGATATCCACATCCAGAGAAAGAACTACAGAGTCTGCAGATTGAAGCAAACTACTTGCTCTTTCTCTTTTGTGTTTTGTTTTGTCCCTTCTTTCTCATTGTTCACTTCATTGGACATAATCCTTCTTTTACAACTTGACTAATGTTTAATGTGAAGGTATTTGTAGAACCTGTATTTGATTGCATGCCGCCATGGGGGGAAAGGGGGAGGAGAGAGAGGGAGAAAATTTGAAACTCAAGGGATTGTGGAATTGAATGTTGTAAACTAAAAGTAAATAAATAAATTTTTTTTTTTAAGAAAACGAAAAGGGGGGTGGCTAGGTGGCACAGTGAGTAAGAATACCGGCCTCAGCGTTGGGATGACCCGAGATCGAACTGGCCTCAGAAAATGAGCACCCACACATAAATAATGACTAGCCGTGTAACCTTGAGCAAGTTACTTAACCCCAATTGCTTTATAAAAAAAAAAAAAAGAAAAGGAAAAGGGAATGGCAAAGGATGAGATGCATAGATAATATCATGGAAACAACAAACATGAACTTGGATAGACATTAAGAGATAACGGAAGACAGAAGGGCCTGGTGTGCTATGGTCCATGGGTTCACAAAGAGTCAGATACAACTTAACAGCCAAATAACAAAACAGCATATCTTACTGAAACACTGATCTCTGAAATTAATTTAATATTTCAAAAGAATCATGATTTCATCAATGTGGGTACACTCCCCACTAATGCAGATTATAACTCCTTTATGCCTTAGCAGAGGATCTCTATGAGATGCTGTGACCAAAAGAACTGATAAATTGATAGCCAATCTAATGGTGAGAAGTCTTTCCATTCAAGGCCAGTCATTTCAAATCAACAGATATTTATATTAAGCATTAAGTGAAAGGTACAGTATGCTAAGTATCCTTAGGATAAGGATAAAGACAAGATCTGTTATTTCACTGGTTGGACAAGGATAAGAACGAGAACTGTTATTTCATTGGTTTAGGAAACTGATCCAGCACTTTAACAAAAATTATGGTCTTAGAGAATAGTCTAGAGCAGAGTCTATGCAAAACTGGCATTCCTGCCCTAACCAGATTAAAATATAATTGGTAAAATTTAACAAAATAAATAAAAATACAACAAAATTATGTTAATTTATGGTTTTCTAAATAGATATGTAACCTGCAGGGATCCATTTCTATTTGAGTTTGATACCCCAAGGGCATTAGGGGACTTGCTCGGGGCCACACAGCCAGTATGTGTCAGAAGCTGGACTTCGGAAGTTTTGGCTTCTGTGTTACCTCTCTATTTACTATAAAACAATAACAATAACAAGAGACAAAAACACAAAACAAAAAAATCTTCAGCCTCTAAGTTCATTTTGCAGACACACAATACACACAAGTTACTATACATGCATACATGTAAAAGGTGTACATATACATACAAAGTTACATGCATGCACATGTACTTTATATGTGTGTATTATGCACAGTTATATACATGTGCACACAAATATAAATAATTCTATACATAGAGAAACATTCTTTTGTCTTACCTGTCATATTGCAAGTTCTCTGGTTACTTTCAAAATGATACTGTCGTCTTGCTTGGGCTATATATTCAGCAGCCTCCCTTTCCTGTATTTCTCTGATCTTCTTTTGTCCATATTTCCCAAGGATATATACTCCTAAAAGTTTTTTTTTGAAATGAACTAATTATGGTATCAAATGTTTCTCACAATGCTAAAAATTTTTTTAAAAGACCAAAACCCCGATTTATCCATTTATGAATCTCTATCTGTGAAAGATCAAAAATGAAACTAAACATTCTTTTTTTGGGGGGGGGAGGGAAGAAGGCAGTTGGGATTAAGTGACTTGCCCAGGGTCACTGCTAGTAAGTTAATTTTTTTTAATACAAAAGACAAAACCATTGTCTTGAGTTTTACAAAATTAAATAACACAAGGAAAATGAAATAAGTTTATTTGCCAATAAGATCCAATAAAATTTTCAGTAAAGTACATAATATGTGCCTACAAAGGTGAAAATATAACACTATTTGCCCCCAATTTTCCCTGTTGGAGAGGAAAGCAATATAAAAGGAGATCAGAAAAGGACTCAGTAGCAGGTGGCACTGGTGCTGAGCACACAAAGGAAGTTGTTGATTCTAAGAAACAGAAGACAGAGTACATTCCAGGCAGGAAGGGGTAGAATCTTGGGAAAACTGTGAATCAGAATGTCATATACAAGGAACAAATAAGCCAGTTTGGTTAGATGCAATAGTTTGACAAAGGGAGCAATGTGTACAGCAATTTATATAATATGTTGGGAAAGTAGGCAGGAACCATGCTGATAAGAGCTTTAAATACTCCATAGGGCAAGCCTGTATTTGATCCTGGACACACCTGAAACTTTTTGAGTAAGAAAATGCTTTGGCAACTGTGGGAAGGCTGGAATGGAAAGGAATGGGACTTGAAGCTGAAAAACCAATTAGAAAGATATTACAATAGTTAAGGCTAAAGGTGTTGAGGGCTTGAGTTGGAGTAGTAACTTTATGAATACAGAGAAAGAAAAGATGGGAGATATATTATGAAGGTAGCATCAATAAAACTTGAAGACTGAATGCATACGAGGGAAAGAAAAAGTAGAGGATGATTCTGGGTTTGTGAACCCAAGTGAATGGGAGGATGGTGACAGTGAACATAAACAAAGAAGTTAAGAAGAGGATAGAGTTTGGGAGAAAAGATAATGAGTTGTTAATGGATAGCTGAAGTAGAATTAGTACTCAGGAGAAACTAGGGTTACATTAAAAAAAATTTGTGAATCATCTGCATAGGGCTCATAATTGAACCAAGAGAAATTAATGAGATCATAGATTACTATATGTAAATATATATATATATATATATAGAGAGAGAGAGAGAGAGAGAGAGAGAGAGAGACAGAGACAGAGAGAGAGACAGAGACAGAGAGAGACAGAGAGAGACAGAGACAGAGAGACAGAGACAGAGAGAGAGAGACAGAAAGAGAGAGAGAGAGAAAGAGAAAGAGAGAGAAACAGAGAGAGGAAAAGAGGGCACAGGATAGAGTTCTAGAAGTATATTTATAATTAGGGAACATCATATGGATGACATTCTAGCAAAGTAATTAGAAATGAGAAGTAATTAGAAAGTTAGGAGTAAAAGCAAGGGTGAATAGTGTCAGAAAAACCTAGATAGGATAGTATTTAGGAGAGAGTGGCTAACAGTATCAAATGTTGCAGAGAGGTCAACGATAAGGACTGACAAAAGATCATCAGACTTGATAATTAAGAAATCAATGATAATTTTGACAGCAGTTCAATTTGAGTGATGATGTTGGAAGCCACGATTATAATGGTTGGAAAAGTTACTGAGAGGAGAAGTAGAGGCAATCAGTATAGATGACTTTTTTCCCCCCTCAGGAATTTGGCTGTGAAAACAGACATTCAGGATAATAGTTTGAGAAAATGGTAAGGACAATTCAGAGTTTTTTAAGGATGGAAAAGAACCTGGAAAGGAAAGAGGAGCCAGTAGATTAGAAGAAATTGAAGATAAGGGTTGTGAGGATTATTGTGGAATTTGCTAAAGGAAAGGAAAGGGATGAGAGCAAGAATATAACTAGAGGGAATGGTCTTGGCAAAGAGAAGGACCCCCCTCCTCTTCATAGACTGGAATAAAGGAGAAAAGGATTGGTTTTGAGATGAAGAATAGGAAAGAAGAGTTCCCTAAATGATTTGCTTGTTCCTCACTTTAGATTTTCCGTAAAAGTTTTGCATACTGTAAACAGAAGCTACATACAAAATGACCTAGCAATTTCTGGAGGGGTCACTTGTAAATGGAATGCAGAATCATGAATTAAATCCATGTGCTATATTTTCTCATAGTGGTCAATAACCAAACAAGATGTACTGTATATAAATGGTGACCCACTCTTCTGTAACATTTACTTATTTTAGTCTTATTAGAAGCCAGCTATATTTCCCATTCAAACATCTGCCAGGAAGACATGCAGTCACCTCAACCAACAGATATAATCGTTCTCATAATTTTACAATTTCTCCATATTTTTTAATCAAATCCTTGAGTCTGACATCTAAATTAATGTATGCTTTACCCTTAATTGATAGGCTTGATGTATTTTAGATAAATGTTTATTGTGATCCTCCACTGTTTTTCTTTCTTTGACTAACTACAATTTTTTGGGGGGGAAGTTTGTTTTCTTAATGTCTATAAGGCCATAAAAATCAATTTCTCTTCCTATTCTAAATATTTCTCTTACACCCCACTTACAAGTGTCTGCATCTACAATGTATAGCAACAAAGCTCTTTGCATCTTTTTTTTAATGTAAGTTGCTCCTTGAACTATGATCACCCAGAAAAAAAGCCCAAGAAATGATGCCCCCTCCAGCTTTCTTTTAGTCTTCTCTTTTCCACTTGAAAGAGAGCAGGTCTACTCTTTCATGGACTGTTGTAGTAAGTTTTCAATTTCTTTACAAATCAACAAGAACTCAATAAAATACTATATTTATACTTTTGCCATCATTAAGAAATTCTTGGTTTATACAGAGGAAACCTAATCTCTGAGTCAAAAGAAACCCAGTTTCAAATTTCACCTCTGACATTTATTAGCTATGAGTCAACAGGCAAATGATCTGATTTTTCTGGGCCTCAACTCCCTCATCCTTAAAGCACAGATAAAACATATTTATAGTACCAAGCATAGAAATTGTTTTGTAAGCTTTTAAGTGCTACATAAACAGAGGCTATTAGTTATTAACAATAACAGAATTTATACAAAGCTTTAAGATTGCAAAGCACTTTAAACTGTTATCTCATTTTATCTTAACAACCCTTGAGAGAGGTAGGTACTATTATTACCATTTTTATAGATGAGAAAACTGAGAAAGTTAGGAATTAAAGTGACTTTCCTGGAGTCACATAGCTAATAAGCATCTGAGACCAGATTTGAATTCTGGTCTATCCTGACTTGAGGACCAATGATCTATTTACTAAGCCATGTAACTACTTTCTTCTTCTTTCCTCCCTCTTCCTCTTCTTCTTCCTTTCAAAGAACAGCTCTAATTTTCGGTAAGTTTGGCATTATATTTATCTAAAATCTGTGTCTCAGTAACTTCTACTCCTTGTTCCTAGTTCTGCCCTCTGGGACCAAGCAAAAGCAGTCTATTTCAACTTTCGAAATGATAATCCTTCAAAGATCTTAAGACCTTTATCAAATTCTCACTAACACTTCTCCAGGTTAAATATTCAATGAAAATAAACAGTGGAAAACTGAGTGCCCTCTGTGCAGTTTAGATAAAAACATCTAAATGTATACAGATTTAAGACCTCAAAACAGCAAAAACAAAAAAACCTACTCACGGCCTCAGAAAGAACCATACTTCCACCACCAATATGGATTTGGTTTCAAGATTTTAGGATTAAAAGACAAAATTAGCCACAAATCAGAATTACTGATGACCAGAATGTGCTACTATTTATCTATGGCTTTGAATAGAAAACCATAATCAAAATAAAAGGTGGATGGGTCAAGCTCTTTGGGAAATTCTTGTCCTTGTTTTGTAAGTCGTTTTGTATCTAGTGCATGTGTTTAGTGATAAGAATATCAAAATTTCATGCTTATGAGATTCCTTCTCCTACTTATGTTCACTGGCACACCAACATTTTCTCTCCTCCGCCTCCTGCAAACTTTAGCTATAGTTACAGAATAATAGGAAGGACCCCTAAGAATTTCTTTTATCTGCCCTTATGACTCCAATTACAATGAAGCTGGATATCTTAATCTTAAAGAAGATTAATAAACCTTTCAGTTGCCCATCTAGGTCATACTTTAGAATGTAGTCCTTGCTACACAGAATTAAATAATAAAAGGACTAAATGATTGATTAAAAAAAGTACTTGGACCCGCTCAGTCTAGCTGTGTGTTAGAAAGAGAGAGAGAGAGAGAGAGAGAGAGAGAGAGAGAGAGAGAGAGAGAGAGAGAGAGAGAGAGAGAGAGAGAAGAAGGAAAGGGAAAGGAGAGGGGGAGAGGGAAAAGGGAGAGAGAGAGAAGGGGGAAGATGGGAGAGAGGGAGGACGTAGAGAGGGGAAAATGAAAAATAGAGACTTTGGGCAATCTCTTAAGTTTTGTGAAACTCCTGGTAAAGAAGAAATCAATGCAAAGTTCTGGGTGTTGCAATTGGATTGCTTGCCATAGGTCACTTCAGTAGTAAATGGGATCCAGGGGCAATTTGGGTAACCAAGGTATAGGACAGGGGAAAAAAAAAGACCCAGCTGGCTAGGTAATACTTGGGCAAGTCACTTCACTTCTCTGGGTCTCAGTTTCCTCATCTGTCAAATAAAGGAGTTGGATATCTTAGGGTCCTTTAATTCTATGAAGCCCCAGGGGAGAAAACCATCCCCTGTATATCCCACGTCCTCCTCATCCCCACCTCCTCCAGCAGTGAAGAGAAAGGATGAGCAAGCAAAGAGCTGAAGGAGCTGGAGGGCAGGGCACAGGCGGCCAGAGCGCGGGTCCCTCCGCTCCCAGACGTCCCCCCAGCACCTGCACCCACCTCCGAGGACTGTGCCCAGGAACAAGCATTTCTTCTTGTGACGTTTCAGAAAATTCCACACGGATCTGAGCATCTTCCGGTCCCAGAGGCGGGAGACAAGGGGTGCAAAGGGCTGAGGACCCGCGAGCCCCGGGGAAGTGGGGGACTTGGAAGAGGAGCGGGGGGGCGGGGGAAGGGGAACGGTTTCTCGGGTGAACACGGCTAGCCGGTCTAATCAAGGTGCCCAGTCTGGACAGGGTACCCAGGCGCCCTCGCCCCTTCCCCCGGTCCTCCTGGGGAAATCACTGCCGCCAGTCTCCGGCTCGCCTGTCACCAGGGAGGGAAGGGGGCGTGGAGACCCGACTGAGCCCTCCTGGCCGCCGTCCCGACCGCCGCCGCTGATGCGGCTGCTTCGGGCCGGAAAGCAGCGTCCGTCCCGAATTCGGTCCCCGGTGTGTCCACCATCCGGCGGCTCCCCCGGAAACAGCAGCCGCCGGCCTCCGACGTTCCGCCGCCCGCTCTCTTCTGCCTGGTGGCGTGACTGCTGTCTCTCTTCCCCCTTGGTTAAGTCGGGCGACTGGCTGCCAGAGTGGGATGGAGGACACAGAGACTAAGGAAGCGCTCACAGCCCGGGGTGTGTCCTTGTCAGCGGAGGAGAGGGAGGCGTGGATGGAGAGGGCCATGCACATGGTGAGGGGGACTGGGGGTGGGGCGCTTGGTGCTGGGCTGGGGGAGGGCGCGTCAGGGTGACGCAGCCCTTCAGTTTGGGGGGGCCGGGTCACGAGGTCCCGTTAGCAGAACGGGGCGCCTTTCTGAGCTGGGAAAGACAGCCTTTGCCCCTTCCCCCCACCCCCGCCCCGCACTTTAACCTAGTTAGAATCTATGCTGCATGTGGCGGTGGAGCCGGCTGCCAACAGCTGGTGCGGAGCCGCAGCCTTTGGACTGCTAAGTTCGTTCTCAAGGCTCTCCACAAGGGAGAGGGGGCAAAGGGAAGGGGAGGAATTGTTCTTCGGGCTTGGTCTAAAGTCCCACAGCCAACTTCTGGCATAGGTGCGCCGAGAACTCACGTTTTTCTCCTTTCACCCCCATTGAGCATAAGCTATCCCGCAGGAGGAAAGTGGGGTAGTGGCGTGGTATTCTTTAGTGACAGTTTGTCTTTGCTATCAGCACCTCTTTTCTTTACATTTTCATCCTTTTTTTTTTTAAAGCAATTGGGGTTAACTTGCTCAAGGTTACACGGCTAGTCATCATTTATGCATGGGTGCTCATTTTCTGAGGCCGGATCTGATCTCGGGTCATCCCAACTCCGAGGCCGACGCTCTTACTCACTGTGCCACCTAGCCGCCCCTTTAGGGCAATTGGGGTTAAGTAACTTGCCCGAGGTTACAGGGCTAGGTTTTTGTTTGTGCGGATTAAGTGTGTGAGGCTGGCTCTGAACTCAGGTCCTTCTGACTCCAGGGCCTGCGCTCTACGTTGCTGACCAAGGAGGATTTCGTTTGTTCGGCAACGTACAAAGGTGTAGGAGTTGGGGAAATCTGGATTCCAGCTACTCGAATTTTGAACTGTCACTTACCCTCTCCTAGCCCCAGTTTCTCACCTAAAAATATTTGCAAATACAAATTACTGCAAAGGTTGATTTGTGTGTGTGTGTGTGTGTGTGTGTGTGTGTGTGTATACACACACACATATATATACATATATATGTATGTATATATATGAAGCGTTATAGAAGTAATAGCTATCATTTTAAGACTGATATTTATTAAATACTCTACCTAGTTGATAGGATTTTAGATCTACAGCTATAAAGGAATTACCATCCTCTTAGTCATCCAGGTCCACAACCACCTGTCATCCCCATCTCTTCACTGTCACCCTAAGTTGCCAAATCTTGTTATTCACAACCTTTTCACATCTCCCCTAAAATACTCACTTTCTCTCAACTCACAAGCCACTACCTTAGTTTAGTCCCTCATCACCTCTTCCTAGGCTTATTACATGCAGTAGCTTTCTGTTTGGACTTCCTGCCTCAGGTAACATTCTTGCTCCAATTCATTTTGTATACAACTTGCCAAAGTGATTTTCCTGTAGTTCAAGTTTGACCATGTCACCTCCTATTCAACAAACTCAACTGGCTCCCTATTGCCTTTAAAATAAAATATAAATCCATTCATTTGTCTTTACAATCTGGATCCTTCCTTTCCATTCTTTTCACAATTTACTTCCCTTTATGAACTCTGATTGCTTCCAAGAACCAGGCATATGAACCTACTTTCTCTTCTTATCATAGGAAAATCTTTGCACTGGCTTTCCCCTCATGTTTGAAATTTGCTATTTCTTCACTTCTGCTTCATAGTTCCTTTGGTTTTTCCCTAGACACAGTTCCATGGCTCTTTTCTTCAGGTCTTTTCTAGTCTCCTCAGTTACTGTCATCCCCTTGAAGGTTGCTTTCCATCTACTCTAAATGTATCTTCTATGTACCTAATTATCTTGGGTTAGATCGAGAGCTGATTTTAGAATCAAGAAGACTTGGATTCAAATCCTGCCTCTGACATATTATATTGGAGAGGATGTGGATATTGGAGGGAAAGTGGAAAAATTTCAGCACTAATGTATTGTTGGTGGAGCTGTGAGCTGATCCAACCACTCTGGAGAACAATTTGCAACTGTACCCAAAGGGTTATAAAACTATACATACCCTTTGACCCAGCAATACCACTACTAGGTCTATGTCCTAAAGAGATATATCTCCCTCCACCCCACCCCCAAAAAAGGGGAAAGGATATACTATATATATATGTATATATGTGTGTGTGTGTATATATATTTGTAATAACTTTTTGTGGTGGCAAAGAATTGGACGTTGAAGGGATGCACATCAATTGAGGAAAGGTTGAACAAGTTGTGGTATATGATTGTACTATAAGAAATGACAAGCAGGATGATTTCAGAAAAACCTGGGAAGACTTGTATGAACTGATACAAAAGGAAATGAACAGAACACTAATAGCAATATTGTATGAAGGTAAACTGTGAATGACTTAGCTATTTTTAGCAATATGATGATCCAAGCTAATTCTAAAGGACTTATGATGAAAAATGCTATCTGCCTCCAGGGAAAGAACTGATGGAGTCTGAATGCAGATCTAAACATACTTTTTTTTTTACTTTCTTTTTCTTGCATTTGAGTTGTTTTGTTTTGGTTTTTGGTTTCTTTTGAAACATGGCTAATATGGAATTATGTTTTTCATGGCTGCTTGCCTTCTCTAAGAGGAGGGAGAGAGTGAAAGAATTTGGAAATAAAATTTTCTTAAAGAATGTTAAAAATTGTTATTACATAAAATTGGACACAAAAATAAAATACAACAATTTAAATCCTGCCTCTGACATATTGGCCAACTGACTCAAACCAAACCCCTACTCTCTAAGACTGTTTCTCAATAGGAGTTTCCTGTGTCAGTGAGATCATAGATCCAGCTTCTCTCCTATAGCCCAACTAGAATATGCCCTCCTTGAAGCCAAGGGCTATTTTTGACTTCCTTTGAATTTCCATGATGGTGCCTGGCAAAGTGTTTAGTCAGTAATTACTAATTACTAGAAAGAATTCGAAGTCCATCTATGACAATGCTTTCATTTTACAGTTGTGAAAACTACTCAGTTAGTAAGTAACAGAGGCAGGATTTGAATCCTCTGATTCACTATATAGTACTAGACGGTTCTCCTTGTTTTTGTGTTCTTTTGTTTTCTAGTCATTTCACTGTGCTAATTATTAGTTTTAAATAGCAGATTTTTCTCCCTTAATATTTAGTCATTAATTTTTAATATTTAGTGTTTAATATTTAATATTAAATAATAGTGTTTTTTCTAATTACATGTGAAGATAGTTTACAGCATTCATGTTTGTAAAATTTTGAGTTCCAAATTTTTCTCCCTCTCTCCCCTCCCCAAGACAACAAGCAATCTGATCTAGGTTATACATGTACAATCATGTTAAACATATTTCCACATTAGTCATGTTGTGAAAGAAGAATCAGAACAAAAGGCAAAACCCAAAAAAGTGAAAATAGTATGCTTAAATCTGCATTCAGATTTCTTAGTTCTTCTCTGGATGCGTTTAGCATTTTCCATCATGAGTCTTGGAGTTGTCTTGGATCATTTTATTGCTGAGAAGAGCTGTCTATTAGAGTTAATCATAGCACAATGCTACTGTTACTGTATATGATGTTCTCCTGATTCTGCTCACTTTACTCAGCATCAGTTCATGTAAGTCTTTCCAGGTTTTTCTGAATTCAGTCTGCTCATCATTTCTTATAGCACAATGGTATCCCATTGCATTCATATACCACAGCTTGTTTAGCCATTCCCCAGTTGATGTGTATCCCCTCAATTTGCAATTCTTTGTTACCACACAAAAAAAGCTCCTATAAATATTTATGTACATGTGGGTTCTTTTCCCTTTTTTGTGATCTTTTTGGGATACAAACTTAGTAGTGGAATTTCTGGATCAAAGGGTATGCACAGTTGCTCTTTGGGCATAGTTCCAAATTGCCCTCCAGAATGGTTCAATCAGTTTATAACTCCAGCAACAGTGCATTAGTGTTCCAGTTTTTCCACATCTTCTCAGACATTTATCATTTTCTTTTTCTGTCATATTAGCCAATCTGATATGTGTGAGGGGTACCTCAGAGTTGTTTTAATTTGTATTTCTCTAATCAATAGTGATTTAGAGCATTTTTTTCATATGATTATAAATAGCTTTAATTTCTTCATCTGAAAACTACCTGTTCATATCCTTTGACCATTTATTAATTGGGGAATGACTTGTATTCTTATAAATTTGACTCAATTCTCTCTGTATTTTAGAAATGAGGCCTTTATTAGTAAAGCTGACTAAAAATTTAAACAGCAGGTATTAATTGGCAGATTTCATGTGAGAGCTTGTCTAAATATGTTAAAATTTTAAATTGTATAATAGAACTCTGAACCTCAAAATGAAAGTCCTGGGTTCAAGGACCAGCTCCTTCGTTTTCTAGTATGGTATTCATTGTGCAAATCGCTTAGTCTATGTATGAGCCTTGATTTCCCCATTTGTAAATAGGAATAAGATCTGTACTACCCTGTGTGTGTGTGTGTGTGTGTGTGTGTGTGTGTGTGTGTGTTGAAGGGCTTTGTAACCTTTAAAACATCATACGCATGAAAGATATTTGTTGTTCTTCCTTTTGTCTTTTTCCTTCTCTACAGTCCCAACATTAGTGTTGGCTGTCTTCAGTTCACATAGAATGATTTCACTAGTATTTTTCTTAATTATATCTTCAAACACATCAATTTTCTCTTCACTGGCTTCTAATTTCCTTACTCACATCCTTTTGGCTTTATTGTGTACTCTGCCAGTTTGTTTCATCATGTCTAACAACTTTGACCTCTTTCTAGTTCCCTTTGCCCACTCTATTCTAAACAAAACTTTTTTTAATGTCCCTATTTGAGTTTATCCCTCTCTTCTTTCTAGTGCCTATACCACTCTTTGTATACAGATAATCCCTTACACACAATTCAAAATTCACTTTCATTGTAAAGAAACCTTACACTCTATAAATTCCTAGTTATTATCATCATCATCACCATGCTTACCTTGATACATAATTAACTCCTACTCAGTAAACACAAATTATGTATCTTTGTGAATAAGTTTACATATATATGATGGTAGCATTTGTTGATCTACCTTATCTCATCTTTTGTATCGTATAGATTTCGAAGGCAAAAATAAAGCTTCATCTGTAATTCCTTATAGCCATTTTTACAGTATCATTTGCTCAGTAACTAACACATATTAGTAGTAACAGTCTTTTAAAAGTAAAGTATTGACACAGTATCCTATAGACCAGGTTATATCAGTTTCTTTCTCACATCACTGCTATTAGAGTAGAAATGGAGGAGAAACCTAACTACCAATTGAAGTCTTTTCAGGAAATTCTAGGAATAGAATTTAAGTTTATTTTCACTTCCAATGTTACATTAGTTGCAAAGAATTGGACACCTTATCTGTTTCTGTGTTTTGTATTCTGCATAACAGGACAGAGTTAGTCCTTTTTTTTTTCTCTTTAAGCATCTTTTTTCCTGCCAGAGATTTTGGAATTCATCAAAACAGAAAAATCTGCAAGTCCTTACTTTGAAATAAGGCAATGTTTGACTCAGCACTGTAACTAGATCAAGCAGTATTAAGTGTTTTAAATAATCAGTGTTATATTGTCTGGATTATACATTTCTGGCCCTCAGTTTATCTACCATTGTACCAAGTGGTTGTGTCTTACTTGCCTATTGCTTTTTTTAAAGGTTCAAATATATTTCTTTTTGAACTTAAGTCAGGATGTTTGTGATAAATTATCTGGTTTCTTAAACTTCAAGGAAAAGAAATCCCAGAATATAGAGAATTAACTGATAATAAATTATAAACTTATATGTTTTTCTGAGAACTCTTAAGTATGATTTTAGCTGCATAGATATGGTCAGATCTGGAGCCAACAGATTAATTGAATCTAATAGAGGAACATGAAGGTAAAATTTCAGTCCTGATAAATCACCAGGATTTTTTTTTGCCAGAAGTTTACCTGCAGTAAACAAGCTGTTATTCATTTGCAATAGACAAAGATCTAAAAAAAATGGGGGAGAGAGGGCAAAAGAAGGATTGTAGTATGTGAGTAACTTAAACCTAGATAATACATAAATGTAAGCCTCTTACGTAGACCTCTTACTTGTTTTTTCAGCAATACCATAATTCTCCCAAGTTATTCAAGCTTGAAGATTTGAAGTCAGTTTTAATTCCTTCCTCACTTTTGCCTCCCTTTATAATGTCCTTTTCTTTTAGTTCCACAGTTGCCTTAGTATATGCCCATATTAACTTGTGCTCTATATCTGAACTATTTATTTCAGTCTTCCCCTTTCCACTCCATCTTGCTTATCATCCCCAGACTGATTCCTAAGAGATCACTTTTGTCATGTCAGACATAGAAACCATAGACATAGAAATAGAATTAGAATGGACTTCAGAAGTTATAGCATCATAGAGTTTTAGAGCTTGACAAAACTCTAGAGAGATTTTTTTAATTCATTTCCATCATTTTTGATATGGGAAATGAGGCCTAGAGAATTAAGGGTCTGACTCAGTCATACAACTCAAAAAAACCTTCATTCCTGTAAATTCTCTCTATTGGTCCTAGTTCTTCCCACCATGTCTAACCAGAAAAGTCTAATCCCTTGTGCATATGACCACTTTTCTCATTTCTGAAGCTAACTCTTAAGCCCTCATCATCATCACTGAATCTACTATCTTCCAGACTTAACGTTACTTTTTCCTTCCACTGATACTTTGGATGGTGGGGTATAAGTGTCTTCATCATCCTGGATACCCATTTCTCAGTTTACTCTGGCTTGATGATATTGTTGATTTCTTCTTAAATGTGGTACATTGTACTTAATGAATATTTAATATTTAGTAAATAATAGGAATTCAATAAATATTTATTAAATTAAATTAAGAAGCAGCGTGAGATAAAGGAAAGAGTGTGGACCCTGGAGTCGGAGGGCCTGGGTTCAAGTCCCAGCTTTGACATTCCCTGCAACAAAGCTAGTAAGACCAGCAGCACCATTATGAGAAGTGTCATGATGTCATCTGAGAACATTAGTGCCACTGCACTGTCAGAGTTGTAAGTTCCCCCTCCATTCATATTTCTTGTCTGCTTTTATTCCTTATGTATGTGCCTCTCCATGTGTGTACTCTGGCCACTTCTTGATGTGTACACCCCTCCATGTGTGTTCACTGTACATGTCCATTCTTCTCATTTATATTGTATGTATTTGTGGAAGAATACATCTCATATTTATAGGGCAGATGTTATGCTACTTCTTTTCCTAGTTTGCCATTGCATTGAATGCCTTTGCTTTGAATAAATTTTGTGCTTTTACTATTAAATGTGAATACATTAGTAGGGGATAAGCTGTAGTTTTAGGGGAGGCTGACTCACCAAATACTTGGAATATGGAGTAGATTGCTCTGCAAGTTGGGGGTGTGTGCCCCAGTTGCTATAGTTATCTCCCGGTATTCTTATATAAACTCTGTCCCAAGGAAACTGATATACTATTCACCATCCCTTCAGCATGTCTCACACATTCCCAATTCTTTACTTTTACCTCTCCAAATAGAATTCAAATTTCTGCCTCTCCAAGTCCTACCAGTTATTCAAATCTTTTATGAATTTTTGAGCCCTCCAACAGTGATCAGTGTCTCTAAAAAAAATTCTAAACCAATACATTTGGCATATACATATGTGTGTATGCTCATAGATACATGTGTATATTTACATACCTGTACACATATTTTTTAAAGTAACAACTATGTATTGGACTCCTACTAAATTAAATATCATGGGAACAAAAAGGAGTATCTCTAACCTTTTTTTTTCTTTTTGCAGGGCAATTGGGGTAAAGTGACTTGCCCAAGGTCACACGGCTAGTTTTTGCATTAAGTGTCTGAGACCGAATTTGAACATGGGTCCTCCTGACTCCAGGGCTGGTCTCTATTCATTGCATCACCTAGCCGCCTCTCTAGCCTTTTTTTGAAGGGAGGGTTGTGATCTGGACCAGTGATTTTATTGGTGGAGGAAAACTACCAATGCATATTAGCAGCTGTTCTCCAATTTATAGTCTTACAGAATTGCCTGGGACTGTGAGTCAGTCAGCAAACATTTATTAAGTGCCTACTAAATGCTGGGCACCCTACATTATACTGGTTAAGTGAGAGGTTAAGTCATTAACTGAAGCTAGTACACATCACAGTTAGTACTTGAATTCATGTCTTTCTGACTTCAAAGCTATCTCTCTATCCTTTATACCATTCTGCCTCTTAATCTCTGTTCTTAAAGGTATTATAACTTAGTTGGGGAGACTAGGCATTTGCACAAAAAATAGTAATAAAAGATAGGATTTGTGCATATGACTTATAGGCAATAGGCATTTTAACATTCCATAACAGGAAGAGTTCTGCTGCTGTGTTCAAGGGAGGATTCACAAAACCTGTGGACTTAAAGGACTGGTAGGATTCAGAGATGCAGAGAGGTATGTTGGTGCCATGTAAAGAGGTAAAAATAAGGTGGGCGTATATGAGACAGTGATTAGTAAAGTGACCTTGAAGTAGAAGAGTGAGAGATACTGGAAGCTAGAGTGACAGGACTTTGGCTGCCAGTGAGAGGTGAGTGCAATAGGACATGACTAAAAGTGCCAAAAGGAGAGAGGTGCCAGTGACAAAGGTAGAGTTGGGGGGAAAACCAAAATTCAATGGTAGCAGGCTTTCCTGCCCCCTGTCATGTCCACTCCCTGCCCAGACAGTTGAATTTAACTGGAGTCAAGGCTCTAGAGTGGCAGTGTCAAACTCAAATAGAACAGGCTCTCTGTAAGCCACATATTGATTAATTTAGAAAACCACAAATTCACACTTCCATGCTTTACTGTATTTTTCTTTATTTTGTTAAACATTTCTCAATTACTTTTTAATCTAGTTCCACTTGTACTTGGGGATGCTGAAGCTTGGTTCTACTTTAGCACCTCAAGTAATTTAAGTAGGTGAGAAAGCTGTGGTAGAAAGCTCTAAATGCTCATTTTAAGAATTTAGATTTGTTTCAGTAAACAATAGTGAGCTATCATGGAGATTTTACAGGACCAGGTTCAAACTCCAGTAGAAACAGGGTCACTAATGTATCCCTGTGCTCCACATACTGACTTAGAGAACCATGTATTAACAGTATGTTCTATTATATTTTTATTTGTCTTACTAAATATTTCCCAATTACATTTTAATCTGTTTCAGGCCTAACTGTGGAATGTTGTGGGTGTCATGCTGCCTGAGGACTGAGAGTTTGACACCTCTCTTCCCATATTGTATATGGAACTTCTTTTGTCTCTCATTCCCCATGCATAACTTGTCCATCTACTATTATCGTTGAAGGTGTCTTTTGTCTCCTCCTTTGCACAAGTTATAGCATGTTGCCCACTTACATTCACTGTGCATCTTTTTGTTGCCCTTCTGCCTACTTGTAATTTTGATTTTTCTGAGATTTTGATGTTCCGTGATTTGCAGTCATACAGCATTACCAGAATCTTATTGATATTAAAAAGGTGGGTTTTTGTGGCACTAAAAAGTTTAGGATTATTAAAAAGGATTGTCTAATTTCTTACATGAATTCCAGTATAGTTTGCTTCAATCAATGAATCAACCTTTATTAAATGAGTACTATGTTCTAGGTACTGTGCTGGATGCTGGGGATACAAATACAAAAAGGGGGTCAGTCTCCTCCAGGCATCTTATTCTACTCACTTTACCTGTCTAGGACATAGATAAAAATTAACAGGCTGACTCAACAGCTCTAAGTCTTAGTATGGGAAATAAGAATTGTTTCCACACCATATTTTAACAATGTGAATGGTTCAGCCAATCTCTTGTACCTTTTATACTTTGATTAAAATGAAAGTCATGATGTGAAATGCTGACTGAATCTAGATCCCTGTTAAAAAAGCAAAATGTGTGAAATCCAAACCTTCTTGCATATATTGTTATACCTTTTTAAAAAATTTATTTATTTATTTTTAATTTGTGGAATAAAGTAAGCATTTCCATAACAGTATAATTTTTTAAAAAATGATTGCAGGCACGATTGACTGTCAGCTAAGTTCTTTTACTTTCTTTACAAACAAGATTAGATTCAATGATAGAAGATTGTTGTTATAACATTGGAAAGAATTATTGAAAAAAATTTGGAAGTGGGTAAGAGCAATTTCAGGCACAGTGGTTAAAATGCTGATTTTGGAACCAAGAAGACCTGAGTTCATATTCAGCCTCAAACACTTACCAGCTGTGTGACCCTGGTTGTAGTTGTGTGATTTGTTCTTCATTCTCAAGGAGGACCATGATATCAGGAAGATGATATCATGACTTTCAAAAAGGAATTGGATATAAGTGAGGGAGGACTGTGCAAAGTCACCAGCCTCACTTTGTCCTCAGAATCTGGGTCCAGTAGCCAGATATGGATCAGGACAACTGGAGATAGCCCACAATGCAGGGGGAGACCTCTGCCTATTTTAGCTAAAGTCTTTCTAAGTTCTAACTGATTGAGGCAATGCCCATTCAATGATTAGGGCTATTTAAGAAGTGAACCAAGGGATGGCCCCTTTAATCCCTCCAAAAAAGATAAAAAACTGGGAGGGGAAGATCCTCAGAGTTTCTGACTAAAAGAGAAACAATTTCTATTTACATTCACTCTGAGACATCAGGGCCCAAATCATAACCATCAAATGGTACCTGGGTAAGAACTTATTTTTGGCCAATCCATGAGAACCAAATTGGGTTTAAGGCATGGTCTTTAAAAAGCAAATCTCTTAACCCTGTTTGCCTTAGTTTCTTCATCTGTAAAATGATTGGAGAAGGAAATGGCAAACCACACTAGCATCTTTGCCAAGAAAACCCCAAGTGTGGTCATAAAGAGTCAGATACAATTAAAACAACTGAAAAATAACAACAAAAACCACATTATTATTATTTTTAACCTGTTAGCAAAGCTAATATAGGCTCATCAGATTTAGAGGTAGAAGAGAACTAAAAGATCATCAGATCCTACTCCCTTATTTTATGGACAATGAACCTGAGACCTTTAGAAGTTAAGCCAGTGTCATATAGGTGACAAGTAGTAGAGCCAGAATTAGATCTCTGGGGTCCCTCCTCATCAGTGCCTCCTGGCTTCCTTCAAGATTTGGCCCAAATTTCACCTTCTTTAGAAGGCTTTTTCCTCTACTCCCCCATCCACCTCAATCACCATTTCCTCTGAGATTATTTTCTGGTGACTCATATGTACATGCATGTTATTTTCATTTTGTCTCGTCCTTTAGAATGTGAGCTTCTTTAGAAAGGGACAGTATTTCCCCTTTGTTTTTATGTTTCTAGAACTTAGCACAGTAACTAGAAGGAAGTAAATACTTAATAAACACTTAATAAATAAATCCTAAACTTTGACTTCAAATGTAATAATACTCTTTACAATATTATATACACACACACTGCTTCTCTGATATATTCTATTTTCCTTGCTTAAAGGATTTATAATTTTGATAGTGTGAATGCTCTTTCACTGATAGAGATTTAATAATTTACTAGATAGTTTTTTAGAATTGTTGTGACCAAAAGATGTATCTTCTTGAGCAGAGCTAGCCTTATGGTGAGTTTTTCAATTTATTTAGGCTGATGCTTGGACAATACCAGATCTATATTTGTAGAATTTCCAGTGTGGTAGGGCCTGCCAGAACTTGTACTCCACTGGCATAGCCTTTGAGAGCTCAGGATCATCTCAACAGTATTGTAAGGCATATACCCACACACCTGCCTTCAAACTTATTTGCTTATCTTCCTTGTTTAGTTTCTTTTTTATAAAGTATATGGAACATGGTAGTAGAAGTATGTAAAACATGGTAGTGGTCCCAGGTATCCTCCATGGACTTTGGGCTTTTTCCCCTAATGCACACCTCTGCACAGGTAAAATATTTTGACACCTAAAGGCTGGGAAAATCACTGAGGACTGGGCATCTAAATTATCACAGTCTTTTTTGTTCTTTCATACATCCTCCATATTTTCTTTATAGTTTCAACAACATTCTGTAGCATCACAAAAAGGATATAATTGATGCACTATTTGAACATGAATGAGAGATAAGATAGGGGATAGAAAGGTAGAAGAGTAGGAGAAAAGTAGAATAAAAGTAAGAAGGTAGAAAAAAATACATCTCCAATTGCCCAAAGCTATAGGTGTATAAAGTGGTAGCATTTCGCAATATGTACCTCTGCAATGTGATCCTGGCAGTTTTTCATTAGAACAAGCCTGAACTCAGAATGGTATTATATGGGTTTGGCTTCAACTGTGTTCCCATTTCCCCCTGTACCTTTGCTCTAAATTCCCTGCCTTTCCTTTTCATCATGTTTGAAATGGCCCACACAGTTGCATTAAAATCTCCTTAGATTGTTTTACAAAAACAATCCTAGTCACATTGTCTCATCTCATATATTCATTTTTAGTTGTTCTCTCATTGGCAAACAGCCTCTTTTTTCCCTTACTCATTATTTCTAACCTTCCAGTCTCTCTGTCCCCTCTACCTTTGTCTCTTAAACTAGACCCAGTACAAATCTGAGCTCTAGTTACAGGTCTAATTATTAAAGTCACTATGTTTACTATGGTGGAAATTCGAAGTCTCACAATGTTAAGTACTTGAGTTGTAGGACAACAATCTCCTCTAATAAGAGGGTCTGTTATATAAGAGGAAAACTAGTTAGAAGTCATAAATTGTACTGACAGCTCAACTTTTTCATGCTTTTGCATGTGTCTGGTCACATATATTCCTCGGCTAATTTTTGCATAATATTGTGCAGTATTAAGATCATTTGGAACCAAAATATTCCTGTGGTCCTCAACATTCACCTTTTGTTTAGATTGTTCCACTTATCTACTAGTCTATAATAAATACACAGACACAAACACACATACATGAATTCAACATTCCTTTATTATCGTTAGTACTTTCATGGCTTTCTTCCCATTCCTAGGCTATTTCCATTTGTCTGCCCTTACTTCATAGGTTTCTCCTGATATCTACTCAGCCTTCTTTACTTTTTGTCTTCTCCCATGGATTACATTTCACAACTTTATTTTACTATCCTTTACTTCTGTAGTTTTTGCCTCATTCAACTACCTCTCCTCTAAATTTTTCATCCCATGGCTTTTGGGGCACTGCTATTTCCTGGTTCTCCTGCCCATCTCACTGTACCTTCTCATTGTCCTTTGCAGGATCATCATTCACTCCGGTCCCTTATTTCTGGGTTTCCCAGAAGACTCTTTATTGGGTTTTCCTTTCTTCTTTCAATATATCCTTTCTTCCATGATTTCATAAACTCCTATGAGTTTAGTTATCATCCCTGTGCAGGTGACTCTCAAATCTCTATATCTATATCTCTATATCAAAGCCCAAATCTTCCTCTTTAGCTATAGCCCACATTGCCAGCTACTTACTACTTAGCTCTACCCTGTTTTCCCATAGACATTTCAAACTCGGTTATGTTCAAAACAAAACTTATTTTCTCCTATTTTTGTTGAAGGCATCATCATCATTTCAAGTACTAAGTGTTGGGATCCAAAAGCCAAAACCAGAACCAAAGCAGTAGTTGACCTGAAGGAGCTTACATTCTACTGTGAGGAAATTATATGTATACAGATAAATACCAATTTTATATAAAATAAATATGAAATAATTTTTGGGTGGGAAGAAGACTAACAAGGGAATCAGGAAAGGTCAAAAATCTTTATTGCTTCTAAGGTAAAATGCAGCCTTTTTATCTTGACATTTAAAGACCCTCATAGACTGGCTCTAGCCTATCTTTCCAGATTTACTTCACATTAATTCCTTCCCTATGTTCTGTATTCACTTTTCCTTGAACTTTGCAGTTTTCTTACAAAACTTTACGGAAGTTGTCTCCCATGCCTAGAATGGGCATCTCACCTTTATATCTTATCATGTTTAGTCTCCTTAATTTACTGAAAATAATACTTCATATGTGTATATTCCATAATTTGTCCAGCCATTTCCCAGTTTATGGGTGCTCTTACAGTTTCCAATTCTTTGCCACCACCAAAAGAACTAGAGAGTTTACTGCCATTAGCTACATCTCCTTTCAGACCTATTTGCCAAAAGAAGGGTAAGTGTTTGGTGACCACAGTTACTTAAGATCAGGATGTGGGGAGAACATCAAGCATATTAATATTTCATTCCAGCATAGCCCTTTAAAAAAAAAAACCAGTGGAAGCCCTGTTGTAAGTATGATTCTAAACATGTCAAAACTTAGTTGCTGTCTCATCTTGTTTTTGAAAGATATTGTAATTTGGATAGATAAAAAACATTTAAAGGGGTTTGATAGTTATAGCTAGTATTTATATAATACTTTAAAGTTTGCAAAGCACTTTACAAATATTATCTTACTTGATCCTCACAGTATCCTAGGAGGTAGGTTCTATTATCATCCCCATTTTACAAACGAGGAAACCAAGACTGACAAAGGTTAAATGCCTTAACCAGGGTCACAAGCTAGCAAGTGTTTGAGACAGGATTTAAAGTCAGGTCCTTCTGATTCTAGGTCCAGTGCTCTATTCACTATACCAACCTAGCTGCCATATAAGCACACAGAAAAGAGACAGAATGGATCCTGGGTTATGGATTTTTCAGGATAGGTACCAAATACTGCTGATAGAAGTATATTTTGGAAAGTTGATATAGTGCTGTTTAATTAAAGACTCCTAGACCCTTGTATATTTCATATACGTATTTTATTTTAGAACTAGTCTCTTAACCTGTTTCATGTAAAATGGGAATGATAATAACTCCTAACTCACAGGATTGCTGTGAAGTTCAAATGAGTTATGATATTTAAGCACTTTTTAAACCTTAAAGTGCAATATAAATCTTAGTTATTTATTATTACTTCACATTTGAATATTCCATCACAAATTTCTTTTATTTTCTTTTTTTTTACAGGCTAAAGAAGCCCTAGAAAATGGAGAAGTTCCTGTTGGGTGCCTCATGGTCTATAACAATGAAATTCTGGCTAAGGGGAGGAATGAAGTTAATCAAACTAAAAATGTATGTTGCCTAAAATACCTGAATTTTTACCAGACAGAGATGATGATATAGCAAAGGGAGTGAAGGAAAATGTGGTAGCTGTGGGAGAAGGTGGAAGTATATTTAATCAAATTTTGAAAAGAAAAATACGGGCGGCTAGGTGGCACAGTGAGTAGAGCACCGACCCTGGAGTCAGGAGGACTTGAGTTCAAATCCAGCCTCAGACCCTTAACACTTACTAGCCGTGTGATCTTGAGCAAGTCACTTAACCTCAACTGCCCTACCTTACCCCCTCCAAAAATAAAAAACAAAAAACAAAACAAAAAGAAAAATATCCACATATTGGTTCTTATACTTTAGTGACATTTTTATTTTGACAGACCTTTTTTTTTAATGCAAAGTCCCGATGAACATGAATAGTAAATCCTGTGACGTGGTCCCATGTATTAACATCTGCATTATTCAAAAGCTATAATTATATAAAAATATGTTAATGGTTCCAGCCCAATGGAAATATGCAGTGCAAAATCCCACTCTATGAGATTCACATCTGACCTATTTATATCATTTACATATGAATGACACCCCAGCTGGGTCAGAACCAGAGCTCATCTTTTCTTCTGTACCTATTTGCTGCTGTAAATTCTGCTGCTGCCTAGCACCTTCAGCATCTAATGCTGGTTCTTCTATCTCAGTGTTTAGCTCTCTAGTGACATCTGCAATGACAAAATTAGCAATGGCAGGAGGGAAACCATGAGAAGAAGGAAGGAAAACCCCCATAATCTGCAACTGAACGTGCTTCTTACCAGTCTTTCATCTCTCTTGCTTTCCTTATGCATAGTAGAATGTGATCCATCTTATAATGTCTATTCTGCCCCACCATACCTGAAGTAAGCACCTTTCTTAGATAATATTTACAATCTCACTTCATCTTCAAAATGTTTCCAGTTCTCTTTGTTGTTAATATTATTAAAAACTAGGAAATCTCTAAAGGACTCTGTGCTATAATAGGTGATATTAGTGGAAAGGGAGCTGTCTCCATGTTTTATCCCAGCAGGCAACATCTCCCATAGTTTCTTTGCCTCTAATCTCTTGGAGCCCTTGTCCCTGGTTTTTACCAATCTCTCCCCCCTAGTTTTGTCACTGTCAGTGTCAAGTAATTTGGGGCAGTTTTGAAGGAAGGTTGTGAAGTGAGGCATCTCAAGGAATATTATTCCAGGCATCCTATGTGGGAATTCTGAATGCTATTTTCAGTCATAGTTGCATCCAAAGCAGAGGGACACCAAAGCTCCGGTCTTTTCTTCAGGAATGATTGTAAGTTCTTTATTTTATTAAAAGTCCATTCCTCCCCTTCCCTCTATATGAATATACTTTTCCTGGATCAATTGTTCTTGACTGTAAGCCTATATCCTTTGTCTTTTGTAATATAATACTCTAAGTTTTCCACTCCCTTGTAGAGGTGACTGCTGATCCTGACTGTGGTACCTTAATACTTGAACTCTTTCTTTCCGACTGCTTGTGGTATTTTTTCTTTGACTTGGAAGCTCTTGACTTTGTTCCTTGGAGTCTCTTTGAGGTGACCAGTGGGATTCTGTTTTTACTTTTTGAGATCTGGGTAGTTTTCTTTTATAATTTCTTGAAATATAATATTTAGGGGCGGCTAGGTGGCGCAGTGAATAGAGCGCCGGCCCTGGAATCAGAAGGACCTGAGTTCGGAGCCGGCCTCCAACACTTAATCCGCACAAACAAAAAAAAACCTAGCCGTGTAACCTTGGGCAAGTTACTTAACCCCAATTGCCCTAAAGGGGCGGCTAGGTGGCGCAGTGAGTAAGAGTGCCGGCCTCGGAGTTTGGATGACCTGAGATCAGATCCGGCCTCAGAAAATGAGCACCCACGCATAAATAATGACTAGCCTTGTAACCTTGAGCAAGTTACTTAACCCCAATTGCTTCAAAAAAAAAAAAAAAAAGAAATATAATATTTAAACCCTCCCCCTCCCTTTTTTTTTCTGATAATGGGTTTCAGGAAATCCAATGAGTCTCAAATTGTTTTTCTCCTCTTTACATTTTCTAGGTCAGTTGTTTTTGCAGCAGTTATATTTTTCTTCTATTTTTTTCAGTCTTTTTATTTTGTTTTAATATTTCTTGTTGTCCTTGGGACAACAAGAAATTTGGTTCATTCTGATTTTCAGGAAGTTTGTTGCTTGGCCAAGATTTTATACCTCTTGTACCAATTTATTATTTCCCTTTCCAGGTCTTTCTTTGATAGCTCTCATCCCCTCCCTATTTTTTTCCTTTAGTGCTATCGTTTTATTTATAAATTTTTTTAACTCTTTATTAAAATTCTTGCTTCATCTCTTCTAGGAATTCTAGTTAAATTTGTGTCCAGGCTGTGTTTTTCTTTAAGGCTTTGCTTGCAGATGTTTGGGAATCACTTTCTTCTAGGTTTTTGTCTTGAGCATTTGTTACCATGATAGCTTATGATGGTTGGATTTTTTTTTTTTTTAAAGCAATTGGGGTTAAGTAACTTGCTCAAGGTTACACGGCTAGTCATTATTTATGCGTGGGTGCTCATTTTCTGAGGCCGGATCTGATCTCGGGTCATCCCAACTCCGAGGCTGACGCTCTTACTCACTGAGCCACCTAGCCGCCCCTTTAGGGCAATTGGGGTTAAGTAACTTGCCCGAGGTTACAGGGCTAGGTTTTTTGTTTGTGTGGATTAAGTGTCTGAGGCCGGCTCCGAACTCAGGTCCTTCTGACTCCAGGGCCGGCGCTCTATTCACTGCGCCACCTAGCTGCCCCTGGTTGGATTTTTTTAATTAGCTCATTCTTCCAGCCTGCTTTTTTACTTTGAACTTGATGTTAGAGTCAGGTTCTATGTACTTCTGGAGGGAAGGTCTGGACCTGTCCTGTTGCTGCTTTCTTCATATTGCATTATATATTATTCCAGGTTCTCAGGTATAGTTCAGACTGAGGACCTACAAACTTTCAATTCTTCAGAATGCTCTGATGCCAGGCAAAATCTGATCACTGTCCCTCTGGTCTGACATCTGCAAATTCCTGACCTAGATTTGAGCATGAGCAACAGTAAACTACTGCTGGACTCAGTCCTTATCAGCCTATCCCAGTTATTCTTTTTTTTTCCTTTTTTTTGGAGCGAGTAGGTCAGAGCAATTGGGGTTAAGTGCCTTGCCCAAGGTCACATGGCTAGTAAGTGTTAAGTGCCTGAGGTCAGATTTGAACTCAGGTCCTCCTGACTCCAGGGCCAGTGCTCTATTCACTGTACCACCTAGCCACACCAATATCCTGGTTATTCTTTTGCAGGAATCAGCCTAGGCTCAAAGTTGGAAATGAGACTCTGCTCATCTCCTGGGATCCAAGCCACACTGTTTCTACTTGGTTCTGAATTTGTTTCTTGCTTGGTACATAGGAGAGGACTGCTATTCCTATCCTATCTTCTGATTGCTTCTTCTCCCAGCACACTACTCCTAGGGGAGGTTCCCTCCTCAGTCTGGCCTGAATCTGTGACCTAGAAATGGGTTGTCAGCAGCAAAGCTGCCAGTTGGCATATATTTCTACCCCCAGCATGGGTCTGGTACCTCCTCTTGTCCTGGTGTACACCCTTTCTCTGACTTGGAGCACTCTATACTTGGGCTTACTCCTGGCCAGACCCTGTCCCCAGGGCCCAGAAACCTCTCTATCAGTTTTCCTATTCTGACTTGGGGTAAAAAGTAACTCACTGTGATTTTTTTGTTAGATTTCCTATCATGATTTGGTCTGGTACATTTTTCTATATATGTTTAAAAGAGGTTTTTTGGGTTTTTTTGTGGGGGGGAGGGACTGGAAGAGAGTTCAATTATACTTCTTCCTGCTACTCTGCCTTCTTGGTTCTGCTTCTGTCCAGCTCAATAGCATCAGAGCTGCAAGCCATCACTTGTCTGTAGCTTCAAGTTCAGTATCACTTGCACTCCTTAGACATCATAGTCTGCAGGCAGATGGCCAGTTTAAAAAAACCCCACTAGAATTTGGACAACTAACAAGTCAGTCACCTGAGCAAGCTCTTCTACAGATTGTAAACTTTGCAGCCACTAAACCTCCACCAGAATTGTTAGCATAAATCCACCAGCAGTGAGCAGAGGGTGTCTTTATTAGGTTCAGTTATCTGCTTTCCATATCAACACAACACCAAAGGAGAGAGTAGCTCTCAGATAGGCTCCTGCTCCTCTGTGCATGTCTGTTTGCCCCACATTTATCATGACAACTTGTTGGTGAGTCACAGGGCCTTTTTCTAGACATTACACATAGCTGCCTGAGACCTTTGATGGCCATCTTCATCATAATAATAGCAGCTAGCATTTACATAGCACTTGAAAGTTTGCAAAGTGCTTTACATGTTATTTCATTTGATCCTTTGAACTACTCTGTGAGTCAGGCTATTATTATTCCCATTTTACAGATGAATAAATTGAGGCAGATAGAGGTTAAATGACTTGCCCAAGGTCACATAGCTACCAAGTATCTAAAGGCAACATTTGAAATCAGGTCTTCCTGACTCTGAATCCCATACTATATCCACTGTGAGCCATCTAGCTACCCTGCAATATGGTGCTGCCTGACATGTCCAGTGACATAAATACTTGGGATCTCTGTGGAATTGGCCAACAAGTTGTTTCTTCTAACCTCTATCTACCAGCTCTCTACTATTCCTACTTCCTCTCTTCTATTTTGCCATGACCATGCTTCTGATCGAGGGATATGATACCATTTTAGTCATGGTAGAAATCCTCACTTCCTTGTGTTGGACTCCCATTGTGACCATGCTTGCCTACATATTCCTGAGGGAAATTTTCTCACTATGAGGTTTTCCTTCTCACATTATCTCTTTTCCATTTCTGGACTGTACTAGTCTTGACCTTTCAGATAAAGACACCTTTTTATACATATCACCCTCAGTACAATGAACAGATAGCATATATAAACTAAACCCTTTAGCAATACCTTTGGTGCTATACCTTTTGTCTGTTACCATCTTGATTAATGCTCTCTGTAGAACTCCTTATGCTCTGTTCATCTATCTAGAATATGTCTCTGTATATGGGACTAAGATTTCTACCCTTAGTTTTTTCTTCCCTTAATTTATACATAAGCAATCCTCTGGGACTTTATTTTGTAGAACAGATAGTAATCTGTATTGATAGAGGGAATTTCCTCATCAGTAGTTCCCTATTATCAATGAAATCATAAATCTGGTTCCCCCCAAATCCATATGCCAGAATTCTCGCATTCAGTAATTATCAGGGAAAGTTGGACTCTGCCCAGGGTGACTTGTATTATACTCTATAAATAGGCAAAGTGTTATAAGACAAGGTTCAGACCACTATTACATCCCACATTTTATTACCACTATTATGACACCCTTGAGAATAAGGTATTGTGCCTGTTTATCTTTCTGTAATATCTACGTTATCAGAATTTTCTGAAAAAAAATGGACAAAAAAGGTCAGAAGGGTTCTTCATCACCTATCTTAAGTGATGTCTTATGACCTACCAGTGTAGATTCCTATCTTTATCCCTATGTCCCACTCACCCCTGATCTGATAGGCTCACTTTGAACAGACTCTACCTTCTGAGTTCTCAATTTTACCACTCCTGATTTTAGATAGATAAAAAAAAATCTTATTCAGGAGTCTGAGATCTGGAATGAACCTCAGAAACCAGCTATTCCAATTTATACCAGACCAAAATTCCCTTTTAAAACATCTCTAACAGATGGTCATTCTATCTTGGCTTGAATTCCAATAAGGAATCCACCATTTCCTGATGAAGCCCATTCATTTCACTTTTGGATAGTTCTAATTTCTAGGAATTTTTCCTTCTGTGGAGCAAAGAAATCTTTCTCCAGCTTCTGCTCATTGCTACTAGATCTTCCCTCTGCCTGGAATGTACTTCTTTATTATCAACAAGGCCTGCCTTCCTTCATAACATCTCAAAACTCACTTTCTACAAAAGGGTACCTGCCCACACCTCCCCAACCTATACCTTCTCTCTGAGGTTACTTCCCATTTACTCTGTAGTTAATTTGCATGTTGTCTCCTCCATTAGAATATGAATTCCTCTTTGTAATTACTTTGCTTAACAAAATGTATGTGCTTAATAAAAGCTTGTTGACTGGCTGACTACCTGTTTGGCAAGCAAAGCAGGTCTCTTTTCCCCTCCACAAGGCAATTCTTCAGATGTTTGAAGACAGTACCATATAAAAAGTACTTTCATGTACCATATAAACCTTTTCTTCTCCACACTAAATGTCCCCTCCTCCCCTAGTTTCTACAGCAGAGACTCCTATGGTATATTGCTTAGACTAACCATTCTAACTGCCTTCTTTTGAACACATTTCAGTATAAAATATAGTGCCAGGAACTGAACACAATATCCTGGATGTGCCTAACTTCTCTGTTTGGGAAGCCATGCCTCTCAAGGCACCCTTGAATTGCATCAGTTATGATATCACTCTGATGACTCATTTTGAGTTTGTCTATCACTAAAACTCCCAGATCCCACATGAACTGTTTTTGAAATAGATTTTTTTTTTTAACCCAAATGTAGAACTTGTCCTTCATCCATATTATAGCTTATTCAGTTTGGCCCATTTTTTTTTTACTCTATCAAGATCTTTTTGGATCTTAATTTTGTCATTTATTGTGTTAAGTATCTCAACAAGCTTTGTGTGATTTCCAAATTGCTTGATATATACTTTCATTTAAATCTGATTTAATAGTACAGGGTATGTTGGTTCTCTATTAAATTCCTCCTTCCAAGTTGACATAGACTCACTAATCTTTGGATCCAACCAGTTCCTATCCTCCTAACTGTATTATCATCTAACACATATCTATCTTATCCATAAGCAGAGAGACTTTGACAAATATTTTGCTGAAACATAAGTATACTGTGTCAGTAGCACTCCCCTGATTTATTTTCCCGTCAAATTTTTTTGTTCTCTCTTTGCCTCAGATTCTTCATCTGCAAATGAAGGAAATTGAACTAAATGGTCACTAAGATGCTTTCCAATTATAAATTCTGTTATTCTGCAACTATAAATCAAAACCTTTCTCTCATTATATGATGTAAAATGTTGCTGGAAAATACTCTAAATAATTGTTATATAATATCTATAATTCACATTAAGTCATGCTCTCAAGATATTTATTATACTAAATTTTTGCTTTCATTTAGAAAATTTGTATTGTATATGAAGTCTTATCCTAAAGATAGGTTAAATAACGATACTCTATTAAATTAAATATACATTTGCCTAGAGTGAGGGAATCATAAAAATCTAAGAACACATTTGAAACTGGGGCATAAGCTTATGAAAATTTCAGAGTTCCCTGAAATATTCAGAACCATTATTTTCAAATCTTTTCTTTTGAACTGTCTTTTCTATGTGAGTTTAATAGATTCCCCCACTCCCCCCACCCGAGTTCTTGGCTAAAAGAAAGGTGTAAATCAAGAGGAATTTTATGGAATTGCACATTTTCTTTTTTTGTTAAGTTATGATTATTTATATACATATACATACATATATATATATTGGGAATGAATTTATTATCAACTGATCTGGAAGACTTGGAGACCTTTGTTCATGATTTTGACAAAGGGAAGGAATTGTGATCATAAGAGTATGGGAATATACAACAGGAAGTTATTATAATGTATTGTTTCTTTTAACTAGAATATAAATAAATAAAATAACAATGACTTTTAGTGAATGGAAATATCAAATAAAAAGAAATACATTTTTTCTGTTCTCAGGCTACACGACATGCAGAGATGGTAGCAATTGATCAGGTCCTAGAATGGTGTCATCGTTATGGTAAAAGTCCTACAGAAGTATTTGAACATACTGTGTTATATGTCACTGTGGAACCGTGTATAATGTGTGCTGCTGCCCTTCGCCTCATGAGTATCCTTTCACTTTGCTAGATTATGATCTTGTCCTTTTTGTGTGACCACAGAAGCATTTGGATGTGTGCCCCTTCACTATATATAAAAATTCAAGGGGGCAGCTAGGTGGCGCAGTGAATAGAGCACCAGCCCTGGAGTCAGGAGGTCCTGAGTTCAAATGCAGCCTCAGGCACTTAACACACTTACTAGCTGTGTGACGTTGGGCAAGTCACTTAACCCCAATTGTCCTGTCTTCCCCCCTCCAAAAACCAAAAAAAAAAAAAAAAATCCAAACCAAAAAAACAACCTCAAAATAAGTCATGAAACATTCTAATTAAAAAAGCCATATCATTTTATTTTAAAAACATGGGGTTGGTTCATATAAGTAAAATTTGACTTTGCTAATCAGTCCGTTAACTACTTAAAGAAACTGGAAGAAGAAAAAGTTAGCCTATGGGGAGCCAGTGCCATCTAATGGTAAATCATAAATAAAAATAAAGTATCAATGACATTATAATTTGAGACAGTATGAAAATATAAGATTTTAAAATAACATTTCACAAACTTATTTGTTGCATGTTCTTATTAAGTGAACTTTCCGAAAAGTAGTGAAGCAATTAGAAAGACACTAACAAGCTTTTCATTTAGAAGATTGAAAATTCCTTAGTTTTACATATTTCTGTTTGTCCATTTTGCCATACACACTTAATTGCAGCATTTTATTTTAATTATGTACACAGGGGAGTGAGAAATATATATATATAGTTCCCAATTTATAAATAATGAGTCTTTGTCGAGTTAGAATTATGAAATTTCACAGATGGAAGGAACCTTAAATATCATCTTTTTTAGAGAGAATGAAACAGATATCCAGGTGTTTTGAATGATTTTTCCAAGGGTCATTGCAGCTTCTTGGAAGTAAAACTGTGACTAGAATTCAGGTTTCTTTGATGGAATGATTTAATTACATAGTAAATTGATTTAATATATTATAAATTACCCTGGTTAGACTTCAAGTCCTGTATTTGAACAACTAGTCACCTTTATTTTTCATGCCAACTATTATTATAAACACTTTGAAGAAAAGAAATATGCTGGGATACCACAAGTTTTCTCCTTCTTGCCTCTGCCACCATAAGAGTCCTTTTCTCAGTTCTGCTATCTCTAGCCTGGCCTCTCCTTATATATGGTCATTAGCTCCTCCCCTTCCTGTTGCAGGAGTTCATTAGTTCTAGGGTTCACAAGTTGTGGGGTTCATATATTCTGTTTCTTAACAGACTTGGTACAAGGCTCAAAAGAAACTTGAACTGAAACAAGGTGTTAACTACTTCTTTGCTTGCTATTACACCTATTACCTCCATTATATTTTTTGATAGCTCTGTTAGGAAAATTCTCCTTAAATTAAGCCTAAATCTGTCTCTCTTCAACTTTTACACATAGTACCTAGTTTGGTGCTCAGGGACCAAACAAAATAAATCTAATCCTTTTTTTTCCCCATGATAACCCTTAAAATGGTCATTCAACCAATTCAACCCACCTATGTCTAACCCACATTTCTATATTTCTTGCCTACCAAGATAGCGTGACCGACTTTAAAAATGCTTCTTTGATGTCTAGCTATACTATGACTATGGAATTCTCCTGATATACCATTCTAGTAACTATTAACAAGAAATGAAGTCAGCCTAATATGACCTGTTTTTTAAGAAGCTGTGCTGTCTCATGGCAGTCACTTTCTCTTCTAAATGAACAAAAGCCATCCCCTTAACGATTTGTTCTAGAAATTTGTCATGAATTTGTCACCTTCTCTAGCCTATTGTTTCTGGACTCTTCCTTCTCTCATGTTTTTTGTCTGTTTTGAAAATCAGGTCAACATTTGCCTATCTTCAGGCCTATGGTATCTCTCTTGTTTACAAAATCTTTCTGAGATTAGTGAGCATGGTTTAACAGTCATGTTTACTAGATTTTTTAAACACTTGGGGATGTAGTGAATCCAGTCCTGATAACTTACACCCTTCTCACTTATCTTTTGTTCTGTCTTCCCATTCTCAAGGTCATTCTGCATGACAGAGACAACAAACAAAATGATATTTTCTCTATTGTCTATTATTGAATCATTTTCCTAGGACAGTGGACCAGTGTCTCAATTGATCTTGTTCTTGACACAGAAAAAATAAAAGCCTTTCATAGCTCATTTAGCCTTCCAGCATGCTTGACCCTACCCTTATAGACTGTGCCACTCTTTTGTGTTCATTCTCCTTTACTTGACCTTGCTTTCATCTTCTATATTTGTCTTTATGCATGAATTCCATATTCACCCATATTGGCTACATTAGATTTTGCCTACTTTTCTACCTTGTTGCAATTTCTTTTGTTTGAGTCTTCAGAATTTCATTCTTAAGAGACTGATTGTTCTTGGGAATACTTTCCCTGTAGAATTTTAGCCTATGAGAGTCTACCTCATCTTTCTTTGAAATTTTGAAATCTGTTCTCACGAAATATAGGATACATATGAGATTACACATTACTTCTTCTCTTCTAGTAGCTACAGTCTAAGGTGGATTGCTTCTTATTCTCTCATGGTTCCCATCATTTTTACTTCAGCAATTATTTTTTCTTTGATGGCTAGCATCGGGTCCAGAATAACAGTGTTCTTCATTGCTTTCTCTTTCTGAAGAATAAAATAATTGACAAGCCCAGAATTTATTAGCTGGTCTACATATTTTTGAAGTTTCTTCTCATGGGATCATTTGACCCCACATGCATTATCAGAAATTGTTATTGACCATCAGGTTTCATTAATCTAGGGATATTCTCCATCACATCCTGGATACATGTCCTGGAAAGACAGTAGACATCACTGTTATTAATACCAATATGGCAGATAACTGCCTCAGTACCCTTCAGCAGGGATCACTAACCATCACTTGTTCCTTTGACTCTTATTAGATAACCCTTTTCCAGATGCCACCTGTAAGTTCATGTCTCGATTACCTGGAGTAAAAAAACCTTCCTCTATGACAGGAGCCTCCAATCCAAGTATTCCATATTCCATGTTGATGGGGCACATTAAAATTTCATATTATCTGACTTCAACTGGGCCTTCACTACATCAAGACAGTCCTTTTATTGCTCCCTAATTGATTTCCTATCTCAGTCCATACAGAACTATTTCAAACTTTCTCTTCCTTCCTCCAGCCTCTCACATCTACCCATCACCTTGCCTCTTACTTTACTAGGAAAATTAAGGTTATTTACATGAATTTCTTTTTGCTTTGTTCTCTCCATCTCAAAACCCCTTGACATCATTTCCCACTCTCTCCCACTTTTCTTCTTTCTCTGAAAAGAGGTGACCTTTCTCCTTTGCAAGGCTAGTCCTTCTACATTTATACTTTATTTCATTCCCTCCCATCTTCTCCAACATTCTTAATCATCCCATCACTCCCTCAAATCTTCAACTTCTCTGTATCTACTGGTTTCATCCCTACAACCTTCAAACATGCCAAAGAGTTCCTTATCCTTGAAAAAGATTCACTAGACTCTTCTACTCCTATAAGCCATTATCACATATCTCTTCTCCTTTTTTCAGCCAAATTCTTTGAAAAAGATGTCTTTTCAAGTTCTTTCACTTTCTTTTCAATTACTTCTCGAATATGTCAGAGTAGCAGAATGAAGTACTGAGAGCTCCTCCCACTGTATCAAACAAAATCCTAGTCAAAATACAAGAAAAAAGAATCAGTGAGTCAGTTTTATATCCCAGGTTGGCACAGAGAGAAAGGGAGATCAGCATATACTAAGGACAAAGTCTGGCCAGGAATATGTTGAATGATAATTCAAATTAAGGGAGAAGCTATGTCCCCAGGAAAGAAGGGGTCCCAGATCTAGTACAGACAGAACCAAACCTATGTACAGTATAGGAATAGGTGTCAAGTGGAAGTAGTTCTGCTTCTTACTTCCCAGCTTTTAATCACAGATTCAGGACAGAAGGTGAAGGGGACCCATACCTAAGGGCTGCAGTACAGAGTGAGAAGAGGATGTGGATCATATCCTGCATATTAAGCAAGGAGCAAATTCAGAAGCAAATAGCATCTGTGTAGCTTGGACCTCAAGAGTAGAAAAGGGTCTCAGTTCCAGCTTGTAGTCCAGTCTGAAGCCTGCAGAGGAATAACCAGGGCAGGTATTTCAGACCAGGGAGAAGTCTACAGTTCTATTACTTTGACCTAGCAGAATTTTCTAGCTAGCTGACAGTGGCTGAGTCCAGCAGCAGTTTATTCTTCTTCAGACTCAAACCTAGGTCAGGAACTTGCAGACTCAGATCAAAGCGGCAGTGATCAGACTACTTTGGAATCACTGAAAGTTTGTAGGGCCTCCACTTGAGCTGTCCTGAGAACATAGAATAACGTAACACTCAATACTCCAAGAAATTGGCAACAGGACAAACTCAGACTTTCCTTCCAGAAGTACACAAACCTGTTCCTAACATAAAACCTAGAGTCAGAAAGTAGGCAAGAAGGGTGAGTATAAAATAAACAAACAAAAACTTCACCATAAAAAGCTGTCGCAGTCGTAGGGGTACGCAAGACAAAAACCTGGAAGAAGGAAATTAACTCGAAAACATCTACATGCAAAGTCTTAAAGAAAAACACAGGTTTAGTACAAGTTCAACTAGAGTTCCTTAAAGAGATAGAACACTAGAGGGAAAAAAATCAAAACAAAGTGAGATTTGTAGAAGAAAGAATTGGAAAGGAAATCAACAGCTTAGTACAGGTGGTACAAAAACTTGCCTAAATAATTGACTTCTTGAATGAACTGAGTTGAAGCCAATGACTCCATGAGACAAGAAATATTAACACAATCAAAAGACTGAAAAAACAGGAGCAAATATAAGGAATCTCATGGCAAAACCTACTGACCTAGAAAATAGATCAAGGAGGGAAAAAAAATTAAAAGCCAGTGGATTCTCTAAATACTATGACCTGCCTCCCCTTAAAAAAAAAAAAAAAGCCTAGATATCCTATTTCAAGATGTTTTAAAACTGTTCAGATCTCTTAAAACCAGAAAGCATAATGGAAATAGAAAGAGTCTACTAGTCACCTCCTGAAAGATCCTCAAAATGAAAACTCTGAGGAATGTTATAGCCAAAATCCAGAACTTCCAGGTCAAAGAAAAAGTACTGGCAGGAGCCAGAAAGAGAGAATTTAAGTATCAGGGAGCCACAGTCAGAATCACACACAGTTTAGCAAGTGCTACTATGGAGAAACAAAGAGTTTGGAATTGATAGAAGGCAAAGGATATATTAGAGCCAAGAATAAATGACCCAGCAAAACTAACTATAATCATGGTTAGGGAAAAGGGGAATGAGGGGAGAGAAAGGAACTTTAATGAAATAGAGGACTTACAAGCTTTCTTGATGAAAAGGCTAGAGTTGCATAGAAACTCTGAAGTTCACCCATAGGAGCCAAGAGGTAAACACAATCACAAAAGGATTAAACAAAGATAAATTACTTCCATTCTAATAGGGGGAGATCTAATGTTAATGAGAGTTGAAGATCTTCCCCATCTATCAATAGGCCTCACCTGGAGCCCAACTAGAGAAGCTTAATTGGGGGAGGCTTGTTTTTCAGGAAGGCCCACACCTTCTGTTAATTTGTATTTAGACAGGATCACGGAGGAGGGTTGTGAAGCCCTCTGACCCTGAAGAATTATATATATACACTCTGAAGTTAGCATTTTGCTTTGGAAATTACTCATGTTCCAGTGATGCAGCCAGATGAGACTCTGGGTAGTCATTAAGGAGCCCCCCAGCTTTGAAGACCCAGATGTTGGTGCTTGTCTCTCTGGTAATTATGTATGTATGTAATGATCAGACAGATCTGTCTGTTGATCTATGATGTATGTATTATTTGGTCAGATGGTTTGTCTGTTGGTATTTATGCTATTATTTCTGCTTGTAAGCTCTGTTTGTATTTTCTCTGAAGTTCAGGGTGCTGACTTTTCCCCCTGAACTAAGTAAATGATGTATATTTTTGATTAAAGTAAGATTATTGACCTATTTTGAGTTGCTTTCCTTTAGAAAAGCAGAACAAAGAATCTGTGCTAGCAGCCCTCCCATGTGCTGGTGTTATTGATCTTACACCCCCATAGCAGCTGCAAGTAGCATTGCTGTTACAAGAGATAGTACAGATGATCCCTCTGCACCCTGTCATCATAAGGGGTCATAGAGTGAGTTCAGGTAGAAGGCCTGTGAGTGGTTCTGTTCTGTCTTGATGATCTTAGAAGAAAGGAAGGAGAAAGGAAAAGGAATACTCTGGGAGGGATGGGAAAGGAAGGTTAGAAGAGATTCTCACATAATTGGCTTGTGCAATTAGAAGTCTATGCATACATGGAGAAAGAGGTAGGGAAAATGGCTGATTCTTGAACTTTACTCTCATCTGAGCTGGTCAAAGGAGAAAAGAACACAGAGTTAGGTACAGAAATGTACATCATTTAACAGGAAAATAGAGAAAGGGGAGTTAGAGGAAAGGTAGATCAAAAAGATCAGTGTTTAGCAAAACAAATTCTAACTGTGTAAAAAATATTTATATTGGAGGTGGCAAAGAATTGGAATCTGAAAAGGTGTACTTCAGTTGGGGAATGGCTGAAGAAGTTATAAATGTGATGGAATGCTGTTGTGCCATAAGAAGTGATGGGGGGGGGGGGGCCCGCAGAGCCAAGATGGTGACATAGAAGCAGGAAAACTCTGTGAGCTCCCTCCATAACCACCTCAAATACCTATAAAATATGACTCTAAACAAATTTTAGAGCTACAGAATCCACGAAGTGATGGAGAGAAATAACTCTCCTGCTGAAGGCAGCCCAGTAGGTGGACAGGAAGGGTCTATTGCACTGAGCTGGGAGCAGATCCCAGTCCCACATGAGCCCATGGTTTTAGCCCCAGGATGGCCCTGACCAAGAGCAGCTGGAGTGGACTTCAGGAGAGTGGATCACCAGCAGCTGTGGCAGTTTCTAGAATTATCAACCCATAAATGCCAACAACCTGACTGAAGAAAATAACATCTTAAAAAATAGACTAACTCAAATGGCAAAAGAGGCCCCCAAAGCCAATAAGAACAAGAATGCCTTAAAAAACTGAATTTGCCAAATGGAAAAAGAATTTCAAAAGCTCACTGAAGAGAATAATTCCTTCAGAATTAGATTGGAGCAAATGGAAGCTAATGACTTTATAAGAAATCAAGATACTATTAAACAGATCCAAACAAATGAAAAAATAGAAGGAAATATGAAATATCTCATTGGAAAAACTGCTGATCTGGAAAATAGATCCAGGAGAGAGAATTTAAAAATTACTGGACTACCTGAAAGCCATGATAAAAAAAAAGAACCTAGAAATCATCCTTCAATAAATTCTCCAGGAAAATTGCCCCAATATTTTAGAACCAGAGGGAAAAATAGAAATTGAAAGAATTCACCAATAACCTCTTAAAAAAGATCCCAAAAAGAAAACTCCTAGGAATATTATAGTCAGGTTCCAGAGTTCCCAGATCAAGAAGAAAATATTACAAGCAGCCAAGAAGAAACAATTTTAATATTGTGGAAAAACAATCATGATAACACGAGATCTAGTAGTTTCTACATTAAGGGATCAAAGGGCTTGGAATATGATATTCTGGAGGTCAGAGGAGCTGGGATTAAAACCAAGAATCACCTATTCAGTAAAACTGAGTATAATGTTTCAGGGGAAAATATTGTCATTCACTGAAATAGAGGACTTTCAAGCATCCTTGATGAAAAAAATAGAGTTGAATAGAAAATTTGACATTCAAATACAAAAGCAAGAGAAGCATGAGAAGGTAAACAATGAAAAGAAATTTTAAGGAACTTATCAAAGTTCAACTATTTATATTCTCACATGGAAAAACAATAATTGTAACTTATGAAACTTTTCTCAATATGAGGATAGTTGAAGGGAATATGTGTATATATATATGTATACTTGCATATATGTCTATATAGGAGGGTATATGTGCATATGAATATATATGTGAGTGTGTGTACAGGTATACATAGAGAGAAGGCACAGGATCAATTGAATAGGAAGGGATGATATTTAAAAAATAAAATTAAGAGGTGAGAGAGGAATATAATGAGAGGAGATAGGAAGAGACAGAATAGGGTAAATTATCTCATAAAAGAGGCAAGGGAAAACTGTTACAACGGAGAGGAAGAACAGGAATGCAAAAGGGAATTAACCTTACTCTTGTTGAATTTTGCTTAAGGAGTGAATATCATACACACTCAATTGGGTATCTTACCCTATAGGAAAGTAGGGGGGAAGGGTATAAGAGGGGGAATAATAGAAGGGAGGGCAGATTGGGGGAGGGAGAATAGTTAGAAGCACACATTTTTGAAAAGGGACAGGGTCAAAGTAGAAAATAGAACAAATTAGGGGAGTGGGATAGGATGGAGGGAAATATAGTCAGTCTTTCATAGTATATCCACTATGGAAATGTTTTGCATAACTACAGATGTATAACCTTTATTGAATTTCTTATCTTCCCAGTAAGGGTGGGTGACAAGGGAAGAAGGGAAAGAATCTAGAATTCAAAGTTTTAAAATAAAATGTTTTTAAAAATTATTGTTATTATTATTATTTACATGCAACTGGGAAATAAGACATACAGGCACTGGGGTTTGGAGTTCTGTCTTGCCCTACTGGAAAATCAGAGGGGGGATGGGAGAGGATATAGGAGAGAGCAGATTGGGGGAGGGAGTATTCAGTGGGATTGCTTTTTTGGGGTGGTGGGTAGGGGAAAGATTGGGAGAATTTGTAACTCAAAATCTCGTGGAAATGAATGGTGCAAACTAAAAATAAAATTAAAAAAATAAAATTTAAAAAAATGATGAAGGGAATAGTTTCAGACAAACCTGGAAAGATTTGTATGAGCTGTTGCATAGTGAAGTGAATAGAATGAGAACAATTTATATAATGACAGTAATATTGTAAAGACTCTGAAAGGCTTAGGATCTCTGATTAGTATAGTGACCAACTGTGATTCGAGAGGACTAATGTTGAAATGTTACCTGCCTCCTAATAGAGACATGAAAGATTCAGTGTGCAGAATGAGACATATACACAGGTTTCTATACCTGTCAAAGGAAATGAAATGATTTGAGGGGCCCAGAAGAGAAATGTAGTCTTCTAGACAGATTCCTTTGGTACTTAGTTTAAACCATGCTAATTTGTACTTTTTCGTATTTTACTAAGTGTTTTTAAGTTCTTTTTCATTTGTATATGCTGTCTGTGAGGTGCTTACATACAGTATACCTCCTGTCTCCAAATTATTGTTATTATCCTTACAGCTTATGGGTATTATTTGGGTACAATAACTCTCAAAATGCCCCACTGAGCTACCATTTTCTCTATGAAGCTTTCCCTTATCTCCTTTGTTGGTAAAAATAAAAACAAAAAATCTTCCCCTAAAGAGCTCATAATGTACTGTTTTATATCTCTCTAACACATTTATCATAAATTATAAATACCTGTGTGTCTTTTCTTTCTACTAGATTGGATGCTCTATGAAAGTAGTGTCTTCTAAACTTTGGTTCTCTCCCAGAGTCCTACAGAGTTCCCTGCTATATAGGTGCTCAGTAAATATGGAATTTAATTCAGTTAGATTGAATTGACTTACTGGAGATGGAACCATATTTTTACTTCGTTCTGTTTAAGACCTTAACTCTTTCACACAAATCCCACTTGTTGTATATGGCTGCCAGAATGAACGATTTGGAGGTTGTGGCTCTGTTCTGGACATTGCCTCAGCAGACTTACCAAATACTGGGACACCCTTTAAGGTAAAACAAACAAAAAAAAAATGATGGTCTCTTCTTCTTATTTGAAGTGTTACTTTTCTTTTTGTTTAATGTTTGTAAATAGTTATACTCTTTTGTTCAGCAGATTCCAAACCATCATGAACTGACAGAAAAAGAACTTCATGACTTTATCTAACCCAGCTCTTAGCCTTGCCTCTGGGCAAAACTATAGAGAAGCCATTTCTGATAAGCAGGTATATAACTTATTCTTTACAGTGAAGGAGATTTTACAACCTTCCTTGGTAATTCAACACAATTTCTATCTCTTGTGTATGTCAGAGTCCTTCATTTTTGTAAAAGCCGATATTTACAGTGTTCATATGTTAGTAAGTGTTGTCAAGTCAGTAATCTGTAGTTGTTTTTTTTTTTAACAAATGCTTTATTAATTTCTGGTTTACATCATTCATTTCCGCCAGATTTTGAGTTACGATTTTTTCCCCATTTTTCCCCCTACCCACCACCCCAGAATAGCAGTCCCACAAGATATCCCCTCATCCAATCTGCTCTCTCCCATATCTTCTCCCCTATCCCCTTCAACTTTACCATTACGGCAGGGTGAGTCTCTGTGCCCAATTACAATTTTATCTCCCAATTACATGCAAAATAGTATTAATAATAGTATTTTTATATATTTGAAACATTTAATTTTAAAACCTCGAATTTCAAATCCATTCCCTTCCTCCCTTGTCACCCATTCCCTCTGGGAAGATAAGCAATTCAGTACGTGCTGTACATGTATAGCTATGCAAAACATTACCATAGTAAATATATTGTAAAAGGCTGCTTATAATTCCCTCCCACCCATCCCACCCCCCACCTGATCCATTCCCTACTTTGATCCTGTCCCTCTTCCATAGTGGGTACTTCCAACCTCCCCTCCTTCATGCCCCCTCTCATCCCCCTTCCCCCTACTCTCCAGCAGGGTGAGATATCCTATTTAGTATGTATGTCATTCTCTCCCTTAGCCAGATTCAATGACAATATGCTTTTGCCTTTTTGCCTTCCTGTTCTTCTCCTCCCCTGCAGCCACTTCCCCTTGCTTCTTCTACATGAGATAGTTTACCCTACCCTGTCTCTCCCCATCTCCTCTTGTCACTTTCCTCTCTCACCTCATAATTTCACCCCTTAAGTATCATCCCTTCCTACCAAATTCAACCTGTGCCATCTATCCATGTATAACTGTAAACATATATACACACATTCACATATGTATTCATATGCCTATATACTCTTCTTCCATTATTTTCATACTGAGAAAGGTTTCATCAGTCACAATTATTGTTTTTCCATATAGGAATGTAAATAGTTCAACTTTGATAAGTTCCTTTTGATTTCTTTTCCCTGATTACCTTCTCAGGCATCTCTTGCTTCTTGTATCTGGATGTCAAATTTTCTATTCAATTCTGGTTTTTTCCTCAAGAATGCTTGAAAGTCCTCTATTCCACTGAATGACCATATTTTCCCCTGAAACAAAATACTCAGTTTTGCTGGGTAAGTGACCCTTGGGTTCATTCCCAGCTCTTTTGCCCTCTGGAATACCACATCCCATGCCCTTCAATCCCTTAGTGCAGAAGTTGCCAGGTCCTGTGCTATTCTGATTGTGTTTCCACAATATTGAAATTGTTTCTTCCTGGCCGCTTGTAGTATTTTTTTCCTTGATCTGGGGATTCTGGAACCTGGCTATAATATTCCTGGAAGTTTTCTTCTTGGGATCTTTTTCAGGAGGTGATCGGTGGATTCTTTCAACCTCTATTTTGCCCTATGGGTCTAAAACATCAGGGCAATTTTCCTTGAGAACTTCTTGAAGGGTGATTTCTAGGTTCTTTCTTTGATCATGGCTTTCAGATAGTCCAAATTTTTAAATTATCTCTCCTGGATCTCTCTTCCAGGTCAGTGGTTTTCCCATGAGATATTTCACATTGCCTTCTATTCTTTCATTTGTTTGGATCTGCTTAACAGCATTTTGATTTCTCATAAAGTCATTAACTTCCATTTGCTCCAGTCTAACTCTGAAGGAATGAATCTCCTCAGTGAGCTTTTGAGATTCTTTTTCCGTCTGGCAAATTTGGCCTTTTAAGGCATTCTTCTCCTCATTGCCCTTTTGGGCCTCCTTTGCCATTTGAGTTAGTCTATTTTTTAGGGTGTTATTTTCCTCAGTCAGGCTGTTGACTCTCATTTTATACTTTTCCTGCATCCTTCTAATTTCTCTTCCCAATTTTTCCTCCACTTCTCTTATCTGCTTCTTAAGGTCCTCTATGGCCTGTAACCCACTCATATTTTCCTTTGGGGCTTTTGGAGCAGGATTTCTAACCTCCCAGTCCTCCTCCTGTTCCCTGCTTCTGTCCTCTTTGCCCCGAAAATAGGAGTCTAATGTTGGATTTTTATGTTTATTTTGTTTCCTTTGCCTAGGCATGTTGCCACTTAATTACTTGACTTTTGGGCTTGTTGCCACAGTAGGACTCTGCCACCAGACAGGGGAGCTTCCGTCCCAAACGTTGGGGTCTTCACAACTTGTGGTTCTGGCAAGTTGGATGCCCACCCCAGACCTCCCCCCAGATCACAATCCAGATCCAAGCAGGTTAAAGCAAGAGCGATTAACTTCCAAGACTGATCGCTGGATCTCCCTACAGTTCGCAGGCCAGGAGCTGATGCTGCTACTGAAGCTGCAAAATGGCGAGTGTCTCCTTAGCGGCTTCTAGCCCCCAGGGGCGGAAGCTGATGTGTTCCCCAAATACTGGTCCCAAAGTCCATAGGGCACTAACCTCGTACTTTGTCCTAGGCATGTCTGTGTTGATAATTCTAGAATCGCCACAGCTGCTGGTGTTGTAGGGTTCCTCCAGCTGGCTGCTGACCCAGCCTCCCTGGGGCTAAAACCTCAGCTCAGGCGGACCTGGGCTCGGCCCTCCAAGCTGGGCTGTTGGCTCCCAGAGCGCTGCACTGGTCCTCCCTGCAGGGCTGCTGGGCTGTCCTCAGCGGCCGGTCAGCTTCTGTCTCGTTCTTTGGGTGCTGGGGCTCCAGAAGTTGTTCAGAGTCCCCTTTTACATGGTTTGGAAGAAGTCTGGTGGGAGAGCACCTTAGAAATGCTGTTTCTACTCCACCATCTTGGCTCTGCCCCAATATGTAGTTCTTAATACATTAAATTCATATGTGACTTAATCTACATTAATGATAATTTGCAGCAGATATAGTATATCCTTGTTCAATTTCAACCATCCGCTCTATTTGTATGTACTGATGATATTTCACAGTAATCAATCACTGTGCTTGCAAGTTAGGTTTCATGTTTCTTGATTTTTTTCTAATTGAAGTTTCCTCCTGGTTAAACCATACCACTTTCTTTAACTTTTACTCTACTGTTCTAATTTCTAATTTGATCCATCTTCACGAATAAGTTAAAAAACAAAATTAGTAACAAATCTCCTTTACGCTCTCCTAATTCTTACTAACCCTTCTTATATTAATCTGATGGCAATGAAGATTAGGAGCTTATTGCAGTAGAGTAAAAATTCCATGGATCAAAATTTAAATTTTAATTGAAATTTTTTTCTATTAAACTACATTTTCTTTACAGTTTGACCTGTGAGCCCATGCTAATTTTCTTGACTTCATTGACAAGATTGTTTTCTTCCCCATTTTTTATAAAATGTGTTTAGACCTTGTTATGTTATTTTTAATAAAGTCTTAACTTATGATGGACATTATGGTAGGTTTGCTTCAAAGTTCTCCAAAGCTGTACTTCTTAAAAATATATAGAATTGTGATATGAAGGATTAAACTTTGCATAAATCCTGGAGAGGAAATGTTCTGAGATAAGAGAGTTGAGTGTAGGACTCCATCACAAGAGCCATTACTTTCCTAATCTGAAGCCGGCAATCAACTGGAGGGGGATAATGGGCTTTCCTAACAATTTATGATTATGTATATAAAAAAGTAGAATAGATGATTATTTGTATATGTCCTTCTGAAGATAAATTGCTGTAGAATGGAGACCAAATCATGAAACTTCATTTAAAACATCCCTAAAGGTTTGAGTTCCCCCCCTCATTTTTTCTTTATTACTTCTCTTTATATTTCTCTTTAAGAACATTATAAAATTTCCTGATAGAATTCTGTGCAGTTGGCTCATTCTCTTTCTGATTTATGAGGGGTCAGATGTAGTGCTCAAAGTTCCCAAAAAGACAAAGGAAAAGTTCTTAGATGTTGAATAGGGGTAGAACCTCTCTTGAAAATGTGTATATAGGGGCGGCTAGGTGGCGCAGTGAATAGAGCGCCGGCCCTGGAATCAAAAGGACCTGAGTTCGGAGCCGGCCTCCGACACCTAATCCGCACAGACAAAAACCTAGCCGTGTAACCTTGGGCAAGTTACTTAACCCCAGTTGCTCTGAAGGGGCGGCTAGGTGGCGCAGTGAGTAAGAGCGCCGGCCTCGGAGTTTGGATGACCCGAGATCAGATCCGGCCTCAGAAAATGAGTACCCACACATAAATCAAATGACTAGTCATGTAACCTTGAGCAAGTTACTTAACCCCAATTGCTTTAAAAAAAAAAAAAAAAGAAAAAAAAGAAAATGTGTATATAGGGGCAGCTAGGTGGCACAGTGAATAAAGCACCGGCCCTGGAATCAGAAGGACCTGAGTTCAAATCCGGCCTCAAACACTTAACACAAAAACTAGCCATGTGACCTTGGGCAAGTCACTTAACCCCAATTGTCCTCCAAAAAGCAAAAAAAAAAAAAAAATAGATATACTTCTATGTGTGTGCACATGCAATGCCTACATTGTATTTGTATTTAGTTCAATTTAGCATATATTTATGGCCATGTTGACTTAAAAAAACAAGATTTGGACTTCAGATATCTAAAAGATAGTTTCTGAGGTGTCCAGAAATTCTGACGAAACACTCTTACCCCTGGCCGCTGGGTAGCAAGAGACCAACAAGACATCTGGAAATTTGTCTTTGTTCCTTCTTTTCTGGATTTTAGGCATATTCCTGGCCTTAGTGTGACAATTGTTATAGGTTCCAGAATAAAGAGAATGTGAGAAATAACCTGTCAAATTTAAAATTCGTTTCATGTAATTGACTTGTTGACCCACCCTTTGAAAAAGAATGTGATTAATATTAACAAAGCTGGAACAATTGATATCATTAATATTGTTTTGTGCAGAATATATGCTTTACAGCTTAATAGGACCATCCTGCAACTATAATGTCTACATTAAGAGAACACTTTTATGCTTTAGACATAGAAATCATTTATAATCTGAACATACAATGCTTAATTCACTTAAGACGAAGAGGGCATTCGTATTTCATCCCTGTGGGTATAGGACAAGAGACTCTCACCAGCTTTTTCCTTTATTTTTCCTTTGCTTTTGTCGTGTAGGAGGAAAGTATGTATCAGTTTCCTTGTATTTGAGAAATAGATGTTGTAGAACTTGAATTTGTCCCTTAACTCATCCCCAAAGGAGATATTCTTTGAGGATGACATGGCCATAGGTATAGTGGTTTACTGTGTGGTAATGGCCATATTTTTTTTTTTAAACAAATGCTTTACTAACTTCTGTTTTACATCATTCATTTCCGCCAGATTTTGAGTTACAATCATTTCCCCCCCGCCTGTTTTTCCCCTACCCAACCTCCCAGAATAGCAGTCCCACAAGATATCGCTTCCTCCAATCTGCTCTCTCCCATACCTTCTCCCATACCCCCTTCGACTTTTCCATTAGAGGAAGGTGAATCTTTGTGTCCCAATGCCTGCACATCTTATCTCCCAATTATAAGCAAAAGAGTATTAATAATAGTATTTATATATATTTGAAACATTTAATGTTAAGACCTTGAATTTCAGATCCATTTCCTTCCTCCTTTGTCACCCATTCCCTCTGGGGAGATAAGTAATTCAGTATATGTTGTACATGTCTAGCTATGCAAAACATTATCATAGTAGATATATTGTACAAGGCTGCTTATAATTCCCTCCCACTCATCCCACCCCCCACCTGGTCCATTCCCTACATGATCCTGTCCCTCTTCTATAGTGGGTACTTCCAACCTCCCCTCACCCCAAGGATGCCCTCCCATCCATCATCCCTCCTCTCATTCCCCTTCCCCCTATTCTGCTGCAGGTTGAGATATCCCATTTAGTATGTATGTCATTCTCTCCCTGAACCAAATTCAATGAGAATGTGGTTTTGCCTTTTTGCCTTCCTAGTCTTCCCCTCCCCTGCAGCCACTTCCCCTTGCTTCTTCTACATGAGATAGTTTACCCTACCCTGTCTCTCCCCATCTCCTCTTGCCACTTTCCTCTCTCACCTCATAATTTCATCACTTGAGTATTCTCCCTTCCCAATAAATTCAACCTATTCCCTCTATCCATATATAACTGTAACCATCTACACACACATTCACATATGTATTCATATGACCACACCCCCTTCTTCCATTATTTTCATAGTGAGAAAGATATCATCAGTCACAGTTATTGCTTTTCCATATAGGAATGTAAATAGTTCAACTTTGGTAAGTTCCTTTTGATTTCTTTTCCCTGATTACCTTCTCAGGCATCTCTTGCTTCTTGTGTCTGGATGTCAAATTTTCTATTCAATTCTGGTTTTTTCCTTAAGAATGCTTGAAAGTCCTCTATTCCACTGAATGATCATATTTTCCCCTGAAACAAAATACTCAGTTTTGCTGGGTAGGTGACCCTTGGGTTCATTCCCAGTTCTTTTGCCCTCTGGAATATCCTATTCCATGCCCTTCGATCCCTCAGCATAGAAGCAGCCAGGTCCTGTGCTATTCTGATTGTGTTTCCACAATATTGAAATTGTTTCTTCCTGGCGCTTGTAGTATTTTCTCCTTGATCTGGGGATTCTGGAACCTGGCTATAATATTCCTGGAAGTTTTCTTTTTGGGATCTTTTTCAGGAGGCGATCGGTGGATTCTTTCAACATCTGTTTTGCCCTCTGGGTCTAAAACATCAGGGCAATATTCCGTGAGAATTTCTTGAAGGGTGATTTCTAGGTTCTTTCTTTGATCATGGCTTTCAGGTAGTCCAATAATTTTTAAATTGTCTCTCCTGGATCTATTTTCCAGGTCAGAGGTTTTTCCCATGAGATATTTCACATTGCCTTCTAATCTTTCATTTGTTTGTTTCTGCTTAACAGCATCTTGGTTTCTCATAAAGTCATTAGCTTCCATTTGCTCCAGTCTAACTCTGAAGGAATGAATCTCCTCAGTGAACTTTTGAGATTCTTTTTCCATCTGGCAAATTCGACTTTTTAAGGCATTCTTCTCCTCATTGCCCTTTTGGGCCTCCTTTGCCATTTGAGTTAGTCTATTTTTTAAGGTGTTGTTTTCCTCAGTCTGGCTGTTGACCCTCATTTCATACTTTTCCTGCATCCTTCTCATTTCTCTTTCCAATTTTTCCTCCACTTCTCTTATTTGATTTTTAAAGTCCTTCTTAAGGTCCTCTGTGGCTTGCAACCCGCTCATGTTTTCCTCTGGGGCTTTTGGAGCAGGACTTCTGACCTCACAGTCCTTTTCCCGCTCTACGCCCCCAAAATAGGAGTCTAGGGTTGCATTTTTCTGTTTCCTTTGCCTTGGCATGTTTCCACTTAATTACTTGACTTTTGGGCTTGTTGCCACACTATGGCTTTAAGGCCAGATAGAGGAATTTTCATCCCGAACGTGTGGGGGGCAACTTCCGTTTCTGGCAAGCTGTAAACCCACCCATGACTTCCACCCTGTATCCCAATCCAGATCCAGGGAGGTTAAAGCAAGAGAGATTACCCCCCAAGACTGATCGCTGGATCTCCTTACTGTTCACAGGCCAGGAGCTGGAGCTGCCTCTGAAAACTACAAAATGGCTGTCCCCTCAGCGGCTTCTAGCCCCCAGGGGAAGCAGCCGACATATTCCCCAAATACTGGTCCCAAAGTCCATAGGACACTAACCTCTTACTTTGTCCTAGGCATGCCTGTGTTGATAATTATGGAGTCGCCACAGCTGCTGGTGTTCTGGCGTCTCTCTAGCTGGCTCCTGGCCCTGCCGCCCTGGGGCTAAAACCTCGGCTCACGGGGACCTGGGCTCTTCTTGGCTCGGCTCCCCTCGCTCTGCGCGCTGCCAGCTCCCAGACCGTTGCGCTGGTCCTTCCTGCAGGGCTGCTGGGCTGTCCTCAGTGGGAGGTTAGCTTCTCTGTGTCGTTCTGTGGGTGCTGGGGCTCCAGAAGTTGTTCAGAGTCCCCTTTTACATAGTTTGGGGGGAATCTGGGGGCAGAGTGACTTGGATGAGCTGTTTCTACTCCGGCATCTTGGCCAATGGCCATATTTTTAAAGAGAAAGTTTCCCACTTTCCCCCCAATCTCTCCTCAGTAACAGTGCTTTGAGTATAAAATTTGTCTTATCAACTACTACTCTCTTATTTATATATGTGTTCATGCATATGCATGGGCACAAGAAATGACCTAGGGGAAATGGGAGAAGGAAAGGAGGAACAGTGCCCATCATTTCTTCCAGGTTCAACTCAACTAGAAAGGGACATTGATTAAGTTCTATGCACCATTCAACTTTAATTTGGGAAGGAAAGAATAAAGGTGTAGTATAATGTGGGAAAAAAAACACAAGTAAGAAAGAAGAAACAAAACCAAGTTCCTCCTTTCCTACCCCCTCTTTTTTAAACTGTGACACATTTATTCTCCAAGTCACCCAGGTCAAAAAAATCTTAGGATCATTCTTGCCTCTATCTCTCTTCAAGCATAGGATCATGGATTCCCCCATTCAGTTAGCTATGGAGGCCTGCTAGTTTTCCCCTCAGAAATGTCTCTCACCTATAACCTCTATTCCCACAGCTTTCAGTCTAGTTCAGGTCCTACTTAGCTTCCACTTGGATTACTTAATGGCTTCCCTAACACCAAGTTTTCACCCCTTCAGTCCATTATGTATAATGCTGCCAGGATGGTCTTCCTTAAAATACATTTTCATTGTGTCACTTTCCTGCTCAAAAAATTACAATGGTTCCTTATTACCCTCCACTTTTGCATTAGGATCCACCATTGCTCATCACAGTGGAAGTACAGATCCACTAAGCAACAGAGTGAATAATCTGACACTTGCCATTTCCATCTCTTTCTGAATAGCCTGGCTCAATCCATTAAGCCCTCTTTGGCTTTCCATATCAAATTCAAACTCCTATCTGGCATTCAATACTCCATTTACCCAGCTATTTTATTTCCTACTGTTTTCCGACATACCCCATCAGCTTCAGTCAGGGTGGTCTCCTCATTGCCCTCCCCAACTGAAAAAACAAAGACAATTTTTCTCTCCTTGCTTTTGCTAATGCTGTTCTCCTCATCTGAAATAGCCCCCCATACCTTTTCAAATCATATCCATCCTTTGAGGCCCACCTCAAGTCTCATCTCATATATAAAGCTTTTTTCCAACTACTCCAGCCAGCATTTAGTTTCCCAGACTATGAGTTCTTTTTGCACTTACAACTCTTCTGCTGAGTGCCACACAATATGGGACTTAATTATTCATTGATTATTTCATACGTGTTAGTGTCTTTAGTGTCTTCCCAGCTAAATTGCCTAGACACATAGTAGGCAATACATAGTTGTTGATTGATATCTTAAATTGAAGCAACCTTCATACCATTTGGAAAAGAAGGAAAAAATAAAGTTTTACATCATTTACATTTCCAGTGAACCTAAAGCTTATTTTACAGATGAGAAACTAAATGGGGCAGCTAGGTGGTGCAGTGAATAGAGCACTGGCCCTGGAGTCAGGAGGACCCGATTTCAAATCCAGCCTCAGACACTTAACACAAAAACTAGCCATGTGACCTTGGGCAAGTTACCTTAACCCCAACTGCCCTCCAAAAAGCAAAAAAAAAAAAAGAAGAAGAAAGAAGGAAAGAAAGAGAAACTGAAGCAAATAGGGTTAAGTGACTTGTCCAGAGGCATACAGCTAATAAGTGTCTGAGGCCAGATTTGAACTCAGAAAGATGAATTTTTCTGATTCTAGGCCTGGTGCTTTATCCACAGTTATACCTAGCTTTTCTAAGAGTATTGCTATATTTGAAATGATTTGCAGAGTTCTTTGGCATATACATTTTTTTATCTTCAATAAAAGATATTTTCATAATCTTGCTTTCTTACTTTTATCATTTCAACAGTGCATTCCTGGATATCAAGCTGAGGAAGCAGTGGAAATGTTAAAGACTTTCTACAAACAAGAAAATCCAAATGGTCAGTTTTCCTGTAATGTACAGAGCATGCATTGAAGCAAGTCAACATAAGAAATTCTGACATTGGTATACTTATTAATTTCTCTCTTTCTTCTCTAACGTTTTTGTAGCACCGAAATCAAAAGTCCGGAAAAAGGAAGGTCACAAATGTTAAACTTCATCTGATAGAAGACCAATCCTTAACAGTGACCTTGACAGAATTCTTGGAATAGAAGCTTTTAATAGGACTTAATTATGTATCTGTGGTTAATCCATTACCAGCCAACCTGGTGTTTCTCACATATAACTCCCTGTCAATCATAGTGGCTATCCTCTATTCCTGAAATGATGCTTACCTCTACCTCCCAGGATACTTGGTTCCTTCAAGATTCAGTTCAAGTCCCATTGTCTGCAAGAGGCCTTTCCTGGTTCTTCCAGCTAGAAGTACCTTAACATCTTAACGAAGGTTACATTGTATTTGCTTTGTGTCTTATTTATAAATATACATATATAGGTTGTACAGTAGAATGTAAACTTCTGGAGCAGGGTACTATTTTGCTTTTCTTTTGTATCACTACCATGTATCACAGTGCTTGTCACAGAGTAGCCAATAAATAATGATTTATTTTAATTAGTTAAAATGGCCTTTGGTAATATGCCACTCCTAGCTTTCATGGGAGAAGGTTATGAGAGAAGGAGCAGAAAAAAGTTTTTTGAAATAAGAAGAAAATTATGTAGCTAATTTGAAGGGATTTGGCCTAATGAAGTTTAAAGGTTAAGTTTTGGGAGGAGAAATTTGAAAAAAATTTGAGAAATTGAGAATCTGAAGAACAATCTCTAGATTCATTTACTGATCCAGAGTCTCCTTCAGGTTGCAAGAGAAACAGAATCAAGGATAATTAAGGAGAATATAAAAGGATTAAGGAGGATTAAAGAATAGAAACTGAAATAGATTTAAGAAGAATAAGGGGAAGATAGTTGGCAGCCCAAAGCAAGTAAGTAACAAAAGATTAGTGAAAATATTAGAGGATAGAATAAATTAATAAAATAATAGATAATAATAAATTGCCTTTGAGAAGGCAGATTGGTGAAACTGACATGAGATTGGGACAAGACTGAAGGAAAAGTGAATGTGATCATGGCTATGGAGTTGTTGAAACAAAAGAAAGGACTTTAAGGTTGTCTTGTAAAAAGTTTTAACCAGGTGCTTATGGTTGAGGTGTAAATACTAAAAAGCGTTTTTAAGAAACAAAACGGAAAATCTCAACAATTAAAGAGAGTAGGGGAAATTGTGTAGTAACTTGCATTGAGTGTGGAAATGTTGGTATTTATGCCACAAATGAGTGTCTGTTATTTGTGTTCCAGTGAGACTGATCTCCCTTTTAAAGGATAATGTAAAGGGAAGAAATCCTCTTTACACTCCAGGTTCTTAGGGAGAATGAAGGATTTCTAAAAGAAACAGAAGTAAGGTTTCAGTGGTGGAAAAAAAAGGATTCCTTCTCAGGGTGATAAAGAATAGAAAGTGTAACACAGAGGAGAAGGGACATGAAAAAAAAAAAGACATTTCTGCAGTGAGAATACAGGTTTAATGCTCTTTCTAAGAGTAATAAAGTAGGGCCACAAAAGATTCTGGGTATGAGATCGTCTAACAAGAGGCAGAGGAAGAAAAGAACAGTAGTGACAGCATGTTTTCCCTGCCCATGGTATAGGGTCATCTCTTTGCTGACCTGATAACAGGGATCGTGAGATCTTTTATCTCCGTGGGGCATGTATCCAAGATATAATAGAGAATCTCCTCCAACATAATGAACTGGATAACAGCTATTTTCTTCTTGTCATTCATATGGAACACTTCCATATATAATCTAAAAAAATATTGCCAAGGATTATAATGTTTTGGACAAAAAACTAAAGGCCATGGGGGCTTCAGGGGTGGAGAATAGAAGATTTAATCTGGGAAGTAAACAGCTGGCTAAAAAAGTGGTATATGAGAATGGGATTTGGTTTATGGACCATGGATTTTAATGTGGTGTTGACAGATTTCTAATGAAAGGTTAAGTACACCTGTCAAAGGCTGGTAAGAATGTATTTCTCAGTCATCTGGAAAATCTAATCAAAAGGTCTTTGAACTAATAAGGATGGGTCAGGGATAAGACAACTTATATAATATCCCTTCATTTAAATACTATAGAATGAAGCCCCCCCCCCAAAAAAAAGGGAAAATAATAGTAACTAAAACACTAGTATCCACAGTTTACAGAATCCAAGAAAGGAGCCACTAATAAAGCCTATGACCTCAAATGTCTATGTGAATATGCTCAAAGAATAGGAAACAAAAGAACTAGAGATGCTAATACAAAGGAGGCATACCAATTCAAAATAAATATGATGGGTCAGAGGTGGGGAAAGGGTTGCGTTATATATAAAAATGTGTATTTGTGAGGAAATCTAGGAAGCACAGGCATGAGGCATGACATTATTTGAGTGAAAGCCAAAGGCAGCAGGGAGAAGTGATTTTTGTACACTACAGACCACTTGAACAGAAAAAGGAAATAGATGAGTTTGGGAAACAAATCACAGGCCTAGCATGAAGCCATGCTATGGTAGTGATGGGGGAATTTAAATTATTCAGACTTTTGCTGGAGCACTCTGTCAAAAGCAAAGTAGCTAATAACTTCTTGACTTTTCTTGTTGATGATTTCATCCTTCAAAAGGTGGAATATCAAACAAAGGTACATTATCTTTATATCTAATAATCATAGGGAAGAACTGATTGCCAGGGTGAAAATTATGGGATCCTCGGGGATAAGTTATCACTCTTATCCTAGAATTTGTGATAGAGGAGAGGAAATCCAGGCACTCTACGTTCTAGAAAAGTAGGTTTCAAAAAGTCTCAGAGAAAAGATAGAGAGAACTTTATGGGCTAAAATGCTTTAAGGGAAGTTAGCCAGAGAGATTCAAAAAACCCAACCATGAAATTCTGAAGAAAAAAGGAAACAATACCAATAAAGAGGATTAATGAAGTTTGACTTGAAATCAATAAGGATGCACAGGGAACTGATAATTAGATTTGGAAAAGAAATGGTCCAAAAATGGAAACAAGGCCAGATAACAGAGATGAATATAAGTAAGAGCACATATCCTATTAAAAGTGTCAGAAACACTATGGAAAACCAAAAGGATTTTTTTTTAGCTATGTTGGTGAAAAAATAGGATCAAAGATGGGATAGAAATCTTACTTGGAATAAATGAAACAATGATAATTGTCAACAGGGAGGAGGCATTCCTGCTTAACTCTTAATTTGTTTCTATTTTCTCTACAAAGAAAATTACCTTTATACTGGAAATTACAAAACAAAATTTATTTAGAGAGTTGATACCCAAGATAAATAATAAGACATTTAAGAGAACATCTGATTGCCCTTCATGAATTCGAGTCACCTGGTGCAGATGAACTACATTACCAAGTCCTGAAAGAATTGGCAGATGTGATTACTGACTTACTGTTGGTGATATTTGAAAGATTATGAAAAATGGGTACCACAAGACTGAAGAAGGACAAGTGTCCAGATTATCAAAAGGGAAAAGAGAGCAGGGTTTTAAAACCTTAGGCCTATGAGGCTGACTTTTAATTCCTGGGGAAATTCTATAATGTATTTATAAAGAAATGATTGCCAAACATCTAGAAAAGAAAGTGGTGATTATATAGCACTGGTATAGCTTCATCTACAACAGGTCATGCCAGAATAACCGCACTTCCTTTTTAAACAGGTTTCTAAAATCAGTAGATGAGAAGAATGTTTTGGATGTAGTTTACCTACATTATCTAAGCTTTTGATAAAAGTATTTCATATGATTCTTGTGGAGAAGATATAGATTACATAATAATATAATGAGATGGATTCGTAAGTGGTTGGCTGAATGGACTCAAAGAGTAATTGTTAAAGAGTTCATTGTCAGCATGGCAGGAAGTCTCCAGTGCAGTACCTCAGGTATTTGTGCTTGACTCTATTATTTAGTATTTTTATCAGTCACTTGGATAAAGGAATGGAAGATATACTCATCAGATTTGCAGATGACAAAAAGCTGAAAGGGATAACTAAAAGAGTGGATCCAAAATGATGTTGATCAGTTCAGTGTTGGGCTGAATTAAAAAAGGTGAATTTCAATAGGCACAAATGTTTTCTGCTTAGGTAGAAAAGCAAATCAGCTTTACAAAAATGAAATAAGTGAGGCATGGTTAGACAGCTGTTCTGAAAAGAATCTGGAGTTTATTGGATTGTGAGCTCAATATGAGTTGGCCATGTAATATGGCAGCCAGAAATGGTAATAAGATCTTGGGCTGCATTAAGCGAGGACATAGCTTCCAGTACAGGACAGGGTATAGTTTCACTGTACTCTTTAGACTTCATTAGATGTCTGTCTTCCTTAGACTTAATCTTTAGTACTCTTCCTAGTTCTGGGTACCACTGTAGAAGGAGAAGGAGGAGGAAGAGGAAGAGCTTAAGAACTGGGCATGTTTTTGCTAGAGAAAAGAAAACTTCTCAGAGAAGTCCAACACATTAGAAGAACTGAAAGTGGTAAAGAAGTTGTATGGAAGTTAAGGAGATACATGAAGAAGACTACTTGGTTACCAAGTTCACCTCAACAGTACCTCATTTTTCTCTGGCAACTTTTATCAGGCTCTGCTAATGAGAAAAACTTTAGAGGTGTTTATTTCTCAGACCTAAGCTGTAAATCTACTTTTCTTTTAAAAATATTTCTTTATTTAGTATTTTATTTTTCCCCAATTACATGTCAAAACAGTTTTTAACATTTGTTTTTAAAACTTTTAAGTTCCAAATTCTCTCCCTTCTTCCTTTCCCATCCTCCTTCCCCGAAGGCAAGCAGTTCAGTATTGATTATTACATGAGTAATCATGCAAAACATTTCCATAATAGTCATGTTGTGAAAGAAAAAATAGATGAAAAAAACCCTCAAGAAAAATAAAATTAAAAAGTATGCATCAATCTGTATTCAGACACAATCAGTTCTTTTTCTGGGGATGGATAGCAAGTCCTTCAGAGTTGTCTTGGATCGTTGTATTGCTGAGAATAGCTAAGTCATTCATAGCTGATCATCTTACAACATTGCTGTTACTTTGTACCCAGTACATTTCACTTTGCATCAGCCCATGCGTGTCTTTCCAAATTTTCCCAAAAGCATCGTGATCATCATTTCTTATAGTACAATAGTATTCCATCAAAATCACATACCATAACTTGTTTACCCATCCTCCAGTTGATAGATATCCTCTCAATTTCTAATTCTTTGCCCCCAGAAAACAGTTGGTATAAATATTTTTGTACATATAGCTTCTTTTCCTTTTTGTTTTTTTTTTATCTCTTTTGGGATACAGATGCTAGGTCAAAGGATATACGTGGTTTTATAGCCCTTTGGGCATAGTTGCAAACTGCTCTAACGAGTGATTGAATAAGTTCACAACTTCACCAACAGTGCATTGAAGTCTAATTTTTCTCACATTCCCTCCACCATTTGTTGTTTTCCTTTTCTGTCCTATTAGCCAATCTAATAGATATGAGGTAATACCTCAGAATTATTTAATTTGCTTTTCTCCAATCAGTAGTGAGTTAGAGCATTTTTAAAAATATGGCTATAGATAGCTTTAATTACTTTGTCTGAAAACTTCATATCTTTTGATCATTTATTAATTGGGGAATGGCTCTTATTTTTATAAATTTGATTCAATTCCCTATATGTTTGAGAAATGAAGCTTTTATCAGAGAAACTTTCTTCAAATTTTTTTTCACAGAGTGTATTTCTGTATTATATTATAATTTCTATCCCCCCCTTTTGTTCTATTCTCTTTCTCCTTTCACCTTGTCCCTCCTCAGAAGTATTTTGCTTCTGATTATTCTCTCCCCCAATATGCCCTCCCTTCTATCACTCCCTCCCCTTCTCTTATCCCCTTCCTCTCCTTCTTTCCTGTAGGGTAAGATAGATTTCTATATCCACCTGAGTGTGTACCTTATTGCCTCTTTGAGCCAGTTCTGAGGAGAGTAAGTGATCCGATCTCCAAGGTCAGGGGTGGCTGGGTCTTACCTGCTTCAGGCCTTCAGTGTACATCTGGTTGTGGGCCAGCCATGTTCCCCAAGAGTGGAGTTCCAAGCCAGGAGAGTCAAAGAGTAGCAAGACTTTATTCAGCAGTTACTTTTGCAATTACATCCTAACTCCACACCATTCAGCTAAGAGTCCAGTTTAAATAGTGTATAACTGCATAGTCATCACAAGCCACTATCTTTGGGATTACACCATTGTCCTCGTTCCCATAAGCCTCATACATGACAGCCATGTACTCTATCCTAGTTATCAGGATACAAGTATTGGGCAGGATGTTACAAACCTCCATAAACCTCCCTGGAACAGGTTGGATTTATCCCAAGGCTTCTAGTTAATACTACATTGCTACATTATGCTAATTTCCCCTGAGAACCCTATCAGCTGGCAACAAGTTAGGAGGTCACAGAGCTCTCATCCTGGAACAGAGCTTATCTCACGGAACATCTGATTCACCTCCACAGTGTTCCTGCAGAGTGGGCATGTTCTGGGTCTCATGCCTCCAGAGGAACTGCATGTACATCCCCAACAAGTAAGGTTCACACCTCTGCCACTGTCTCTCTGCTCTAATAAAGAGAAAATTCTTGAGTCTCAAGTATCAACTTCCTATGTAGGAGGAATGTAAAAAGTTTAACTTTACGTCCCTTATAATTTCTTTTTTCCTGTTTACCTTTTTATGCTTCTCTTGAATCTTGTATTTGAAAGTCAGCTTTTCTATTCAGCTCTGGTCTTTTCATCAGAAATGCTTGAAAGTCCTCTGTCTCATTGAATATCCATTTTGCCCCTCATGGGTTATACTCAGTTTTGCTGGGGAGGTGATTCTTGGTTGTAATTCTATCTCCTTTGCCCTCCAGAGTATCATATTCCAAGTCCTCTGATCTTTTAATGTAAAGCTACTAAATCTTGTGTTATCCTGACTATGGCTCCACAATACTTGAATTGTTTCTTTCTGGCTGCTTGCAGTATTTTCTCCTTGACCTGCCAGCTCTGGCATTTGGATATAATATTATTGGGAGTTTTCATTTGGGGATTCTTTCAATTTCTATTTTACCCTCTGGTTCTAGAACAGCAGGGCAGTTTTCCTTTACAATTTCTTGAAAGATGATGTCTAGGCTCTTTTTTTGGTCATGGTTTTTATAGAATTCCAATAATTTAAAAATCATTTCTCCTGGATCTATTTTCCAGATCAGTTGTTTTTCCAGTGAGATATTTTACATTGTCTTCTACATTTTCATTCAGGTTTGTTTTATTCCTTCATGATTTCTCATTAAGTCATTAGCTTCCATTTTATCAATTCTAATTTTTAAGGAATTATTTTTTTCAGTGAACCTTTATAATTCCTTTTCTACTTGACTAATTCTGCTTTATAAGGCGTTCTTTTCTTCAGTGAATTTTTGTGCCTCTTTTTCCATTTGGCCAGTTCTACTTTTTAAGGCATTCTTTTTCTCTTGACTTTTTGGATCTATTTTAAAGTTTTGCCTAGTCTTTTTTTTAAGGTATTATTTTCTTTAGGGTTTTTTGTGTCTCATTTACCAAGCTATTGACTCTTTTTTCTTGAATTTCTTGCATCACTTTTATTTCTCTTCCTAATTTTTTCTCTGCCGCCCTTACTTGATTTTCAAAATCCTTTTTGAGCTCTTCCATGGCCTGAGACTGTCATATTTTTCTGGACCCTTTGGATGTAGGAGCTTTGACTTTGTTATCTTCTTCTGAGTGTATGTTTTGATTTTCCTTGTCACCTTAGTAACTTTTTATGGTCAGAATTGTTTTTTCTGTTATTTGCTTATTTTCCCAGCCTATTACTTGACTTTTAACTCTTTGTAAAAGTAGGACTCTGCTTCCAGAGTGGAGGGCACACTTTTCTAAGCTTCTGACATTTTATGTAGCTGTTTTCAGGGGACCTGTAAGTTTTCAGTTCTTCTGAGGTGGTATGATCTAAGGAGAGGTGTTTATTCTTCTCCTGTCCTATGCTTTGGTTTGTGAGTGACCATAAGCACTCTTTGCTGCCTTGGAACTGTGAGGAGGATCCCTGTTCCATTGTGGCCCCAAGCTCTGGTGTGCTAGTGCTCCTTCTCATTCTGAGAATGCCACCCAGGACTGCAACCTGGATCTGAGTATGGGCAAAGCAACAGAGTCCTCCTCCCAGTACTAGCAAAGAGACCCCTGTAATCTTCTGTCCAGTTGTTCAACCTCCTTACCATCTGTGGACTGAGAGCTCCAGAAGCAGCAACTGGTTCAGTGACTCCCAAGGCCTGCTCCAGGTTTGCTAGGATCAGGACTTAGGTGGCATGGCCTATACTAGACTATGCTCCATTCTCACCTAGGTGAGTATGAAGTTTCCTGCTTACCTATTCATTTGTCTTTGGTGACTATGGGATGAGAGGTCTGAAAACCACCACTGCTGCCTCTGATTCAGTCACCCTGAGGTGGGCTCATGGTTTGCTGGGGCCAGGACTGTGCTGGTGTGACCTGTGCTACTCTTTCAACCTGGTGCAGTAGACCTTTCTTGATGACCTTCTAAGTTGTCTTGGGCTGGAAAAATTTTTCTGTCCATCTTTTTTATGGATTCTGCCTTTCTAGAATTTGTTTAGAGTCATTTTTAAAGGTATTTGGAGGGATTTGGGGAAGAGGTCAGGCAAGTCCCTTCCTTTACTCTACCATCATGACTCCACCTCTGAAATCTACATTTCTAAAAGAACCCATTTTACTGAAGAAATAAAATCAGTGAAAAATCAGGAGAAGCAGCTGCAATGGAGAGCCCCTAACTTGCTGGAAATTGTTAAACAGCTGGTCATTGAGCCTGATTAGCCACTTTTCTGAATGTTGCTGAATTGTAATCATTTGATACATTTGTTCAAAATCTTTGTCAAATATAATGGCCTTCTGTTTAATACTTGGATAATTTGTACCTCTATGCACTTTTTAAAAAAGACTAATCAACAAGACTTAGTGATGTGGTAGAACTTTTTCTGTCTGTGATGATCTCAAATTTTGTAACAATTGGTGAATAGACAGAAGAATATTTTCTCCTTACTGTAAGACACATTATTTTTTCAGATACCCATTCCAACATAAATCCTAGCTTGCAGGTCAACTATACATTGTGCACAGAAAAATCAGGCTTTAATCATTATTCTCTAAAATATAAATAAAATATAATTATTTTTTAACAAAACTGAAAAAAGGAAAACTTGTGGGTAAATAGGATATGACAGTTGTATTCAAGTATTTGAAGGGCTGTCATTTGGGGGAAGGATTGGATTTGCTTTGTTTTGGCCCTAGAGGGTAATGAGTGGAAATGGCAAAGAGGCAAATTTGGACTTGATGTCAAGAAAAACATCCTACTAGTTAACACTGCTATTCCAAAGGATAAAGAGCTGGTAGTAAGTTGACCCTCTTTGGAGATCTTCAAGTAGAATCTGAACTGGCTGATCACTTGGTGAGTATATGGGGGATACGTTTTGTGTATGGGCTGAACTAGATTGCTCAGATTTCTTCAAACTCTTGAATTCAGTGATTCTATGATATGCTGTGTCAAATGAACCAACGAACACTTTTCCAAAACCTGATACTTTGTAAACACCCTTTCCCCAAGTTAAAATAATATTGCAAATGGAGACAAATTAAAGTCTAGAGTTTCAGAAATTAGCAACTAGTGAATGCTTAACCGCCAAAAACAATACTCTAAAAATATTGGATTGTGCTGACAAATCATAGTATGTACCGTAAGACACAATTACCTGATATGTGTGTAGATTGTTGTGTACCATAATTGTGGGTGAATGCTTAGGAGCCTGTTATATCAGCATTTGATCCTTAATTGTCTGCAGCCACAAGGATTCCTGACTGTATTAGGCCCTGGACCTTCTGAGTAGCTCTATGGGTGGAATACATGCTGTGGTTACATGGTTTTTAGAAGAAATTTCTGCTTACAGAAAGCATTTGTAAAGGATGTGCACAGTTTTATAAGAGATTAGATATATCATTTCCAATTGGAGTATACTTCTGAATAAAGACTTTAGAATATTGGCTTCAAAGAAAGACCAAAATAAGTATTATTAAAAATAAAAACCATTTTTGTGGCACAATTCTTCAGTGATTTCTAATGTATATGTTTCTTACATCTAAAATTCATGTTAAGACTAAAGGCAGGGGGCGGCTAGGTGGCGAAGTGAATAGAGCGCCGGCCCTGGAATCAGAAGGACCTGAGTTCGGAGCCGGCCCCTCAGACACTTAATCCACACAAACAAAAACCTAGCCGTGTGACCTTGGGCAAGTTACTTAACCCCAATTGCCCTAAAAGGGGCGGCTAGGTGGCGCAGTGAGTAAGAGCGCCGGCCTCGGAGTTGGGATGACCCGAGATCAAATCCGACCTCAGAAAATGAGCACCCACACATAAATAATGACTAGCCATGTAACCTTGAGCAAGTTACTTAACCCCAATTACTTTAAAAAAAAAAAAGACTAAAGGCAGGCTTAGCTTCATTGTCCCAATAATCATTCTTAGGACAAACAGATTAAGGTACTAAAACAAGCCACCCATGGAAACAGGTTCAGTGTATGATATTTTGTGATAAGTAGTCATAGGGAGGATTTAGGTATTAGTGCAGAGACAATCATTTAATTTCCTAAATTTCATTCAGGAATCTTTTCTTTAGATCATCCAAACCATTCTTATAAGGGAAACTAATAACTCTTCCATAACCATAAAGTGCACTAGCAGCAGCAGCAGCAGCAGCAGCAACTGCAAAGGCTTACATTCCCCAAGGTTGCACATGGCTGGCATTGTATTCTTGCCAGGCAGTACCGTGCTGTGCTGCACAGCCTAGCCCAGAAGAGGGCCTTCATGTTCCACCAATAAAGCAGAGTTCCAGGTAGAAAGTGAATCCTCAGTTGTGTTACTTCTTGGTAATTCATTTCCTTAATGCAAAGGTATTTGCCTTTGTGGATTTTACAATTCTAAGAAATATCCAAGTTGTTTGTTTTTAATTACATTGCAAGTTGCAGTGTAATAATGATAAAAGTATTTTTATACTGCTGAGAATAGTAACTAAACATAATTACTGGGCTTCGTGATTGAGGTTGACTTACCACTTTTTATTTTTTTGCCATATTTGACAAATTTCATGGGGAATAGCATATTTAATTTTAAATATTCAATAATGCTGTATTACAGCTTCTGCTCAATATTGTCTTTCTTTTTAAAGTGAGATCTTTTAAAATCTTAGGTCTTTGAATAGTTCATTTTTGTCTTCACATATCAAATAATGTTTGATTTAGGAAAGACCCTGGATATCACCTAATTAAGGGTGGAGAACCTGTGGCCTCAAGGCCACATGTGACCTTCTAGATTCTCAAGTGTGGCACTTTGAATCCAAACTCCACAGAAGCCTGTTATGTCCTCAAGTGTGGCCCTTTGACTGAATCCAAATGTCATAGAACAAGAGGGCCACATGTGACCTCAAAGCTGCAGTTTTCCCACCCCTGATTTAGTTCATTCCCACTCATTTTATAGATGAGGAAACCAAAGTCCAGAAAGGGAAGTGACTTGCCTAAATTCTCAATTAATGAAGTGGTTTACAAATTCTTTAGTGAACATCATTCATTGCTAGCCTTATCAGTTTCTTCTCCTTTAAGTAGAAAGCTTCACTGATTTCATCATTGCCCCAATAATAATTTTTAGGGCAGATAAATGAAGTGTTTCCTTAATAGTCAGCAAGCTATCTGTGATAATAGGTTTGACATACATCTTCATATATAATATTTGGGCTTACTGATCAGAGTTTTGAAAAGGAAATAGGATTGTAGAGAGCACATCTAGGATGCATGAAGTCCAAAAAGGATTTAGGTGTTAGTCCAGAAATAATAATTTCTTAAACTATCCCCACCCCTAAAACTGCCAACTGCTGCATGATAGAAAAAAAGTGTCATATATCTTTCCTAAGTAATATTTGACATACCTTTGCTACATTTTTGAGAAATGGAAAAATGATTTCTGATTTCTAGTACATTTGAACATATTTTTAGTTTGTCTTTTTTCTTCTCTATAATGCCTGAGATGTTAAAATTCTGCCCCCAAAAGTCTTAACACAGAACACTTCATTTTGGAAAGCATCAAAATTGCTCTTTGGGCAGCTAGGTGGTGTAGTGAATAGAGCACTGGCCCTGGAGTGAGGAGGACCTGACTTCAAATCCAGCCTCAGACACTTAACCCTTACTAGCTGTGTGACCTTGGGCAAGTCACTCAACCCCAATTTCCCTGCCTTCCCCTCTGCAAAACCAAAAAAAAAAAAAGAAAAGAAAAATTGCTCTCTTTTGTTTAAGGAGGGCAGTGCAGTGTTTTTCAAAATAGTTATTCAGTATTCCCCATGGTGTCACAAGAGAATTCTAAGAGGGTCATAGAAATCAGCTGTAGAGCCCAGAGCTCTCTGTGTATGGCAGTGAACTGTGGGATCTCTGAATAATGCGGTGACTCAACCTTCTGTACTTCCTGATTATTGTCATTCTCTCAGGTTTTTAGATATTCTTTCCTTAGACCTTCCAAAAAACTTGTGTGCTTTTCCTATGAACTTATCTTGTTCTCTTTTTGTATTCTAGTTATTTATATTGTGTTATATTCTCCCTACTAGATTGTAAGTTCCATGAGGGAAGGAACCATATCTAATTGTTATTTGTGTCATGTCTGCTATCGCCTAGCATGGTGCTCTACACATAGCAGGTATTTAATAAAAGTTTGTTGAATTAAATTTGTTTCATACTGCTTAATTCTAGTCACTTCAACAAATATTAAGTGCTTACTATATGTGAAACAACTAGGTGGCTCAGTGGATAGAGCACTGGGTCTGGAGTCCTAATCTGGAGACCTAAGTTCAAATCTGGCTTCAGACACTAGTTGTGTGACCCTGGGCAAGTCACTTAACCTCTGTTTGCCTTAATCTACTGGAGAAGGAAATGGCAAACTATTCCTATATCTTTGCTAAGAAAACCCCATAGACAGCATTGGCATGCTATAGTCCATGGGATCACAAAGAGTCAGATACAACTGAACCACAACAATGTGCAAGGCCCTTGGTAGTCACTGGAGATTCAAAGACAAAAACCCAAACATCCAACTCACGAAATAAAGTGTTGGACTAGGAATCAGAGCAGAGATCAAATTTAGCCTCAGAAACGTATAAGCTATCTGACCTTGGGCAAATAACTGCCTCAGTTTTCTCATCTATAAAATGAGGGTGATAATAATAGTGCCTACTTCCCAAATGAGATATTTGTGAAATGCTTTGCAAATCTTAAAGCACTATGAAAACTATTTTTATTGTTGTTGATGTTATTATTATTATTTAGGTCTTCTATTCTATCAGGGAGACACTGAGATGTTGCTATTTGATAGCTGTAGTACCTGTATGACCAATTGAAATTTTGATTTTTTTTTTTAGATATATAACATAGTGTACTGGGGGAGAGGTTGCAGAGTAAGAGTTGAAAGAGTGTCATTTCACAGAGTACATTATGAAAAAAAAAAAAAGAAAAAAAAGTTGACCCAAAGTAGAGATCTGTGCACAAGAGGTGCAAATGTTTCCTCATTCTTTATAGCACTGTGTACTAAGTATGACATGTAATGCTTTGGCAAGCTTCAATCACTGATAAAAGATCATATTAGAATATCTTTGCATTTTCTTGCTGTTTGGAACAAAAGTCTCTTCCTGTATTGTATTTGGAGTATACTGGTAAAGAAATTAGTAGCCAAGAACTCCAGTGTAGGCAGTAACTGTTAAAAATTTTAAAAGAAAATGTGTTTGACACTGATGGAAAGGAGGGGAGGACAATTAGTGATAAAGCCCTGGAAACAGCTGTTGGTTTTAATTTAATATTTTCCCTCTATGACTGCCAAAATGGAGTTCTCTCATTAAGGGACATTTAAAATTGGGATATTTTCATTGAAATTAACAAAAGGATTCTTTAGCTTAAAAGACAACTACAGAAACAATTTGGTCTCTCTCCCTCCTGTACCCCTCTTTATCAAAGCCAAGAATTATATTAATTTTAATTGCCATTTTATAGACAGACCTTTGGAAAACTAGGCCTGAGCTGTTTCTGGTATGGCAGATGGCCTATAGTGATCCAATAGGATGTAAAATTCAAGTTAGGTAGTCATTTGGCAATAAAATACAAGTTCTCTTGGGTTTCCATAGAGATATTGAAAGTTAAAATGCTTCCAGTGCTTTTCCTTTCTTTCAAATTAAGCGTTATCCAGAAAAATAGAAAAAGCCAAGGGAAAATAAGAGACATGCAGTATTATCCTTATAACCCTAAGATAAAACTCAGAGTTTATGTTGACCCCTGCCACCCCTCAATTGTACCTACTTCTGCTAGCCTTGAATGGCCTGGGGAAAGGAGCAAGTTACTTGCTTTCCTGCCCTTTTGGCAGAGGAGCTAGAGGTTGACTTCATCTTTAACAAAACCACCAACTGTTCTTTTACATTTAAAATTGCTAATTGTCTGTGGTGGGGAAGGAAGAGTGATGGGAGCAAGGGGTGGGGGGTAGGTGGTAATACTTATAGGCTAGCCTGGAACAATTTCTACCTTTGGGTACTGTTGAAATTTGTGTCTTTTTTTCTTTGTTCAGTTGTTTCAATCATGATACCATTTGGGGTTTTTCTGACAAAGATACTGGAGTGGCTTGCCATTTCTTTCTCCAGCCCATTTTACAGATGAGAAAATTAAGGCAAACTGTGACTTGCCCAAGGTCACATGGTTAGTAAGTGTCTGAGGTCATATTTGAATTCAGGTCTTCTTGACTCGAGCCTGGTGCTGCCCTGTTGTTGAAAATAGAACAGCCTAGTTTCTCCTTTTAAGCTATGGTGCTATAAAACTTAACTAGTATGTGACTATCCTTACTGATTTGTCAAGATTGAGTAAGGGATGGGCGGAGCCAAGATGGCAGAGTAGAAACAGCCTTCCAAGGCACTTGCCCCCCAGATTACCTCCAAACTATGTAAAAGGGGACTCTGAACAACTTCTGGAGCTCCAGCACACACAGAACGACACAGAGGAGCTAACCTCCCACTGAGGACAGCCCAGCAGCCCTGCAGGAAGGACCAGCACAGCACTCTGGGAACCGGCAGCAGAGTTCGCAGCATGTGGAGAGCAGAGCCCAGGTCCACCTGAGCCCTGATTTTAGCCCCAGGGCGGCAGGGCCAGCAGCCAGCTGGAGAGACCCCAGAACACCAGCAGCTGTGGTGATTCCAGAAGTATCAAAACAGACATGCCTAAGACAAAGTGAGAGGTTAGTGCCCTATGGACTTTGGGACCAGTATTTGGGGAAGGCGTCAGCTTCCTTCCCTGGGGGCTATAAGCCACTGAGGAGACACACCATTGTGTAGTTTTCAGTGGCAGCTCCAGCTCCTGGCCTACGAACTGTAGGGAGATCCAGCGATCAGTCTTGGGGGGGTAATCGCTCTTGCTTTAACCTCCCTGGATCTGGATTGTGGTCTGGGGGGGAGGTTGTGGGGTGGATATCCAGCTTGCCAGAAACGGAAGTTGTACCCCCACACGTTCGGGATGAAAGCTCCCCGGTCTGGTGACAGAGTCATACTGTGGCAATAAGCCCAAAAGTCAAGTAATTAAGTGGCAACATGCCAAGGCAAAGGAAACAAATTAAACAGAAAAATGCAACATTAGACTCCTATTTTGGGGGTAAAGAGGATCAAAGCATAGAACAGGAGGAGGACTGTGAGGTCAGAAGTCCTGCTCCAAAAGCCCCAAAGGAAAATATGAGCGGGTTGCAGGCCATAGAGGACCTTAAGAAGGACTTTAAAAATCAAATAAGAGAAGTGGAGGAAAAATTGGGAAGAGAAATGAGAGGGATGCAGGAAAAGTATGAAATGAGGGTCAACAGCCTGACTGAGGAAAACAACACCTTAAAACAAAGACTAACTCAAATGGCAAAGGAGGCCCAAAAGGGCAATGAGGAGAAGAATGCCTTAAAAAGTCGAATTTGCCAGATGGAAAAAGAATCTCAAAAGCTCACTGAGGAGATTCATTCCTTCAGAGTTAGACTGGAGCAAATGGAAGCTAATGACTTTATGAGGAATCAAAATGCTGTTAAGCAGATCCAAACAAATGAAAGAATAGAAGGCAATGTGAAATATCTCATGGGAAAAACCATTGACCTGGAAAAGAGATCCAGGAGAGACAATTTAAAAATTATTGGACTACCTGAAAGCCATGATCAAAGAAAGAACCTAGAAATCACCCTTCAAGAAATTCTCAAGGAAAATGCCCTGATGTTTTAGATCCAGAGGGCAAAATAGAGGTTGAAAGAATCCACCGATCACCTACTGAAAAAGATCCCAAAAAGAAAACTCCCAGGAATATTATAGCCAGGTTCCAGAATCCCCAGATCAAGGAGAAAATACTACAAGCAGCCAGGAAGAAACAATTTCAATATTGTGGAAACACAATCAGAATAGCACAGGACCTGGCAGCTTCTACACTGAGGAATCGAAGGGCATGTAATAGGATATTCCAGAGGGCAAAAGAACTGGGAATGAACCCAAGGGTCACCTACCCAGCAAAACTGAGTGTTTTGTTTCAGGGGAAAATATGGTCATTCAGTAGAATAGAGGACTTTCAAGCATTCTTGAGGAAAAAACCAGAGTTGAATAGAAAATTTGACATCCAGACACAAGAAGCAAGAGATGCCTGAGAAGGTAATCAGGGAAAAGAAATCAAAAGGAACTTATCAAAGTTGAACTATTTACATTCCAATATGGAAAAACAATAACTGTGACTGATGAAACCCCTCTCAGTATGAAAATAATGGAAGAAGGGTGTATGGTCATTTGAATACATATGTGAATGAGTGTATATCTGTTTACAGTTATACATGGATAGAGGGCATAGGTTGAATTTGTTGGGAAGGGATGATACTTAAGGGATGAAATTATGACGTGAGAGAGGCAAGTGGCAAGAGGAGATGGGGAGAGACAGGGTAGGGTAAACTATCTCATGTAGAAGAAGGAAGGGGAAGTGGCTGCAGGGGAGGGGAAGAATAGAAAGGCAAAAAGGCAAAACCACATTCTCATTGAATTTGGTTCAGGGAGAGAATGACATACATACTAAATGGGATATCTCACCCTGCAGCAGAATAGGGGGAAGGGGGATGAGAGGAGGGATGATGGATGGGAGAGCATTCTTGGGGGGAGGGGAGGTTGGAAATACCCACTATAGAAGAGGGACAGGATCAAGTAGGGAATGGATCAAGTAGGGGGTGGGATGGGCTGGAGGGAATTATAAGCAGCCTTTTACAATATATCTACTATGGTAATGTTTTACATAGCTAGACATGTACAACATATACTGAATTACTTATCTTCCCAGAGGGAATGGGTGACAAGGGAGGAAGGGAATGGATCTGAAATTAGAGGTCTTGAAATTAAATGTTTCAAATATATATAAATACTATTATTAATACTCTTTTGCTTGTAATTGGGAGATAAGATGTGCAGGCATTGGGGCACAGAGATTCACCTTGCTCTAATGGAAAAATCGAAGGGGGTATGGGAGAAGATATGGGAGAGAGCAGATTGGAGGAAGCGATATCATGCGGGACTGCTATTCTGGGATGATGGGTAGGGGAAAAACGGGGGGGAAATTGTAACTCAAAATCTGGCGGAAATGAATGATGTAAAACAGAAGTTAATAATGCATTTGTTTAATAATAAAAAAGTGCAAACCAATAGGGAAAAAAAGAGAAAAGATTGAGTAAGGGAGGCAACAATCCCCAAAGAGCAGGAATTTAAGAGTTACAAGAACCTTGTTTTAGACTAATCACTACCACTAACTATCCATGTGACCATAGACAAGTTACTTCATTTCTCTATTCCATAATTTCATCATTTGTAGCATAGGAGCATTAGATTATGACCTCTATAGAGTACTGGACTTCATTTCAGGAAGACCTGAGATCTAATCTTGCCTTTGACACTTAATAGCCGTGTGACCCAGGCACAGTCACTTAACCTCAATCAGGCTCAGTTTTCTCATCTGTAAATGGGGATGACCACAGTACCTATCTCACAGGGTTGTTGGAAGCAGTAAATGAAATAATACTAAACAACAAGTAAAAATAAATGATCGGGATATTCACATAACCCTTTAAGGTTTATAGCACATTTTACATATATCATCTCATCTTACAAATGAGGAAAATTGAGGATAAAGTAACTTGTCTGGGGTCATAGTTAACAAGCATCTAAGACAGGACTTGAACCCTGATCTTCCTGATGTTAAATCCAACATCCTGTTCACTATATCATAGTACCCCTCTATGATTTTTAATTATTAAATTGTGTTAGTTCACTGAGCACTGTGATAAACTGTCCCAGTGCTATGGTATATACATACACATGTATGTATAGATGTATACATATGTGTATATATGTACACATGTTTTTTAAATAGCATAAGGATGCAAAGCACTAAAATAGTAAATTTTTTTGCTTCAAATGTTTATTCTGCAAAATACAAAAACTGATGGGGTAGAAGGAAGAAGCTACTTCTTTTTTTAATTTAAATTTTTTTATTTTCCAAATGCTTTATTAACTTCTGGTTTACATCATTCATTTCCATCAGATTTTGAGTTACAGTTTTTCCCCCATTTTTCCCTACCCTCCACACCAGAATAGCAGTCCCACAGGATATCCCCTCACCCCATATGCTCTCTCTCATATCTTCTCCCATACCCCCTTTGACTTTTTCAGTAGGGCCAGGTGAATCTCTGTGCCCCAATGCCAGTATATCTTATTTCCCAAATATATGTAAAATAATATTAATAATAGTATTTTTATATTTTTAAACATCTGATTTTAAAACTTTGAATTCTAGATTCATTCCCTTCCTCCCTTGCTACCCACCCTTATTGGGAAGATAAACAATTCAGTATATGTTGTACATGTGTAGCTATGCAAAACATTACCATAGTAGATATATTGTAAAAGACTGACTATATTTCCCTCCCACCCAACCCACCCCCCACCTGGTCCATTCCCTTCTTTGATCCTGTCCCTTTTCAAAAGTGGGTGCTCCCAACTTCCCTCCCCCTCTTCCCTCCTGTCCTCCCTTCCATCATCCCTCCTCTCATCCCCTTCCCCCCTGCTCTCCTGTAGGGTGAGATATCCTATTTAGTATGTATGTTATTCTCTCCCTGATCCAAATTCAATGAGAATAAGGTTTAGCCTTTTTGCCTTCCTGTTCTTCCCCTCCCTTGTAACCAATTTCCCTTGCTTCTTCTACATGAGATAGTTTACCTTACCTTATCTCTCCCCATCTCCTCTTGCCACTTTCCTCTCTCACCTCTTAATTTTACCTTTTAAGTATCATCCCTTCCCACCAAATTCGACCTGTGCCCTCTATGTATACCTGTAAACATATATACACACATTCACATATGTATTCATATGCCCATATGTCCTTCTTCAACTATTTTCATACTGAGAAAAGTTTCATCAGTTACAGTTATTGTTTTTCCGTGTAGGAATGTAAATAGTTCAACTTTGATAAGTTCATAATGATTTCTTTTCCCTATTTACCTTCTCAAGCATCTCTTGCTTCTTGTATCTGAATGTCAAATTTTCTATTCAACTCTGTTTTTTTCATCAAGAGTGCTAGAAAGTCCTCTATTCCACTGAATAACTATATTTTCCCCTGAAACATGATACTCAGTTTTGCTTGGTAGGTGAGAAGAAGCTATTTCTAAATAAGAACAATGCTCCTGTCTTTGTTTGGAAATATGATTTACAAACCCATGTCTGATTTTAAATTTTGCTTATTATCACCTTACTTAGTGAACTGGCTTTGGAGTCAGAAGAGCTAGGTTTCCATCCAAGCTCTGCCAATAATCTTGCTAAGGTCTTGAGCAGCTTGCCTTACCTCTCTGAACCTCAGTTTCCCTTTCTGTAAAATGAGGGATTAGACTATCTGGCCCCTAGCCTTCTTTCCAACTCTAAATCTATGATCTATAATGATGTAATTATATCCACACACCTCCCCATAGCCCCACCTCTGCCCCACAGCTACTATTGCTCCCTTTTCTAAAAAAGAAATTATTACTGATTTAGAAAACCATCCCTATTACCCAACAAATTTACTAATTCTTGGGTTTTGAAATGACATACACAATATACACAGATTAAAAACACTCAACAATTATATATTGTTCACCTCCTTTGTGCCAACACTGAGTTGGGGAAGTATGTCTAAATATACATATAGAAATTATATAATAAAAGAAAGTATGTAATTAAGTGCTAAATTATGAGGTAGACCATTAATGCTATAGGATTTAGCTTTAGGAATGATCATCCTCCTTTAAGTTTCTTATAGCACTTTACATAGGCCCTTTTTTGCCTTTGTAAACCTCTTATCTTATTTTATACCTATTTGTTTATATAGCTTATCCTCAAAATCTTGGCTCTGCCATTTACTTGCTGGGTGACCTGAGACAAGTTAACTGAAAAGGGTTACAATTTACCTCACAAGGTTGTTGGGAGGCTTAAAAGCTATACTATGCAAAACTCTTTGAATATCACAAGGCACTATATTAGCATAGTAGGGAATGATCAGAGGAGCTCCCTGATCTTTTGAACTGGGGCATCTCCCATGGAAGAGGTGGGCAGATGTGCTTTGGCTCTGTGGGGGCCCCTTGGTAAAAGGACAAGTATAACAAGTAACTCTGGTTGGTCCTTAAGTGACTGTGACTAGTTGCCATGCCAAAAAGAATTGACTACCAAGCCAAGTTAAAATTGCCCACTTTGTGGTCTGTAAGGAACTAGGAGATATATGGTTTCTTTCTAGGCATCTTCTTTGTTGGGATAAAACCACCACCATTTTCCCTAGAGTTCAAGTTTTAAAGTACAATTTTCTATGAATTAGCTAGTACATGTGTAGATTATTTTTATAAAAGTCCTTCCTCTGGAACTCAGTTTCCTCTCTTGTAAAACAGAGTGGGCAGATAGGTAAACTAGAAAACCTGCTTGTTTTTTTTAAATCCATGTAGACAGTTTACATTGCCTTACACATAGCATGCACTTATTTAAAAAAAAGTTTTCTACTATTTAAACAATAGGAGACTTCATGCAGGAAGTAGAATTTGAGTTGCTTCCTGAGTAATGGGTAGAATTTTCATAGACAAGAAAGGAGGAAAGAGGAATAGGTTGAGTAGTCTTAGAAATGGGAATAAATGTGACAGATGTTTGTTTCTTAGAGTGCAGTTAAAGGGAAGGAAAGGGGGATGTTGACGATGTTGTACAGCGTGATTCTTAGTATGGTATTCAATTCTTTACATTTCTATTCTGCTCTGTGGTTCTAAAATATCAGGGTAATTTTCCGTGAGAATTTCTTGAAGGATGATTTCTAGGTTCTTTTTATGATCATGGCTTTCAGGTAGCCCAATAATTTTTAAATTGTGTCTCCTGGATCTATTTTCCAGGTGAGTGTTTTTTCCAGTGAGATATTTCACATTGCCTTCTACTTTTTCATTTGTTTGGATCTGTTTAATAGTATCTTGATTTCTCATAAAGTCATTAGCTTCCATTTGCTCCAGTCTAATTCTGAAGGAATTATTCTCTCCAGTGAGCTTTTGAAATTCTTTTTCCATCTAGCAAATTCGGCTTTTTAAGGCATTCTTCTCCTCATTGGCTTTTTGGGCCTCTTTTGCCATTTGAGTTAATCTATTTTTAAGGTGTTATTTTCTTCAGTCAGGTTGTTGACTTGCTTTTCATGATTTTTTTTGTATCATTCTCATTTCTCTTCCCAATTTTTCCTCTACTTCTCATACTTGATTTTCAAAATCCTTCTTGAGCTCCTCCATGTCCTGTAACCAGTTTATATTTTTCTTGGAAGCTTTTGGTGCAGGATTTCTGACTTCATTGTCTTCCTCCCATTCCATGCTTTGATCCTTTTTGTCCCCCAAAAAGGAATCTAAAGTTTGATTGCTGTGCTTGCTTTGCTTCCTTTGCTTGCTCATGTTGCCACTAAATTATTTGACTTTTGAGCTTTTTTGCCACAGTAGAACTCTGCTTCCAGAGGGGAGAGCTTTGTCCCAAATTGCTAGGGTTTTCACAGCTTCCAGAACTATTAGGAGGCCCCCACAGACTCTGACTGTAGTCACACACCTCAGGACCACCACCCAAGATCTCTCACTTTTTCTTTGGCATTTATGGGTTGATAATTCTGTTAACCGCCACTGCTGTTGGTGATTCACTCTCCCTGAAATCTTCTGTAGCCACTTCTGGTGGGGCCGCCCTGGGGCTACAGCTCACATGGGGCTAGTCTCAGCGCCTAGCATGCTGCAATGAACCTTCCTGTTTGCCTGTTGGGCTGCCTTCAGCAGGAGATTTGTTTCTCTCTGTCACTTTGTTGGTTCTGTAGCTCTAAAATTTGTTTAGTCATATTTTATAGGTATTTTGAGGTGGTTATGGGGGTAGCTCATGGAGTTTTCCTGCTTCTATGCTGCCATCTTGGCTCCACCCCTTAGTATGGTATTTAAGATGGAAAGAAGGAAGAAGTCATGGGGCAGATGACAAGATATCCAGAGAGGGCCTGGTTAACTAGTTAACTTTTGGTATGTGGATTATTGAATTTCTTACTTCAGGATTAGTCTATAGGGAGACTGGCATTATGACCAATGAAACCTAGAAGAAGAAGCTGGAAGAGCCCTAGGCAAAGTGTTGAGGCTTGGGATCTGTGATCTCATCAGGGTAATACTCCCTCCACATTTCTGAAGTAGATTACAACTAATTATCCTCATTCAGTGTGACTCTTTTCCATGTCTTCTCTGTCAAAAATGTCTTTCATGTCTTCTATGTCATAGATATGATATAGGGAGGGGGTCCATCCAACACCATGGAGACTTTCCACTAGATCCCTTATTACGTGGATAACAGTGGAGCCTGTGGATGTCTGCCAATTATTCTTCGTTTTTCCTGCATCAATGGCTGGACTTATTTTTTGGTCACACATTTCGTTAATATGTTTTATGCTGATCTTCCTGCACTTTTCTTCTTTGGCAGTTTAATGCTACCTACTCATCCCCAACATGTGTATCTCCATTGTATTTTGAGTGACCTCAATTTTAATTCTTTGGAGATTGTGGTATTTCTTGGTTTACAACCATGAGGCATCACTGAAGGAATATTGGTGTTTCTGAGACCCCAAAATGGGCCTTTGGAATAGTTATGTCTTCAGAAAACTATCTACTGGAACTTTCTGACAAAATGGCTGCTTGAACTGGAGGCAGACCACCCAGCTCCCACATATCTATTCCAGAGAAGCCTTGAAGCTTGCACAAGATCAAGTAATAATCAAGAAATCCAGTTAGAAACTACAGTGATTCCTTCATTCCAGAACTGCATTAAAAGTCAACTAAAAGCTCATGATCATTGGCAAAGCTAGTGTCAATACATATGATGAGAGATGAATGTTTAGCCTGCAAAATTATGCAGCTGAAGGCAGAAAGAATGAAGGGATCTCATGAAAAAGTCCTAGGGTTGTGGAAAATCACATGATAGGAATATTGGAAGGTCCAGGGAGCAGCAGCAGGCAAAGACCAATGAGCAACAGAAATTATCAGACAGGAACAGCTATACCCAAGAGCTCTGAGGGTTCTAACACTCTCTTAGGACACTAGTCAGGGCCCTGAAGATTCAGTACTCTGAGCTTCAAAGATCCAGAGGGGTTAATCCTGGGAGGTAAAGGTCAGCACAACCCAGGGGACCTAGGATGAGACCAAGTAGAGACAACTGCCTCTCCCAAAAATGTAGCAGAGGGACAGAACATGGCCCTAGACAACGTCTCAATTCAGGAATGGTAGAGAAATGAGTAAGTCAAAAGGAACATAAATAGTATTTTAAAAATTATTGCAAATCAAGAGATCCCTAGAGGAGAGAGTAACTCTGTTGTAACTGCAAGCAGATACTCAAAGAAAAAATAGATAATAACTATATTAATATTTAGGAGGAATAAGCATTTAAGCAATATATTTTTTAAAAGACACAAAACCTCTAGAGGAAAGAAGGATGTAACTTAGAAGAGAAATTAGAAAAAGTAACTTAGAAGAGAAAATGGTAAATCTTAACCAAGAAATCAACTCCCTAAAATCTAGAACAAACAGAAATTGGTGATTCCATGATAATAGCAAGAAATACCAGAGCAAAATTTTAGAAATTGAAAAAATAGAAGAAAATGTAAGCCTTCTGATGTCAGAAACAACTGACTTGGGCAACTGATCAAGGAAAGATAATTTAAGAATTACTAGAAGTCCTGAAAACAAAAAACAAAAAAAAATGTGGATACTATGTTTCAATAAATAATAAACAAAAATTTCCCAAATCTATTAGAACCAGGATGGGAGGTGGGGCAAGGCAAGCCAATTTTAAAAGAATTCGCTGATTAGCTCCTAAAATAAGCTCCAAAAAGAAAATCCCCAGGAATGTCATAGTCAAAATCTAGCGTTCCTACATTAAAAAACAAACAAAATGAAACTACAATAAGAAACAGGTCAAATACCAAGCAACTACAGTTAGAATCATAGAAGACCTGGCAGCTTCTACATTAATGAGAGATCTTAGAATATAATATTTCAAAAGTCAAAAGATAATAGCTTACAACCAAGAATTACTTACCCTACAAAGATAAATATATTTCTTCAGGGGCAAAAAATGCATCTTAAATGTATATATATATATATATATAGAGAGAGAGAGAGAGAGAGAGAGAGAGAGAGAGAGAGAGAGAGAGAGAGAGAGAGAGAGAGATTATTCTTAGAAAAATTTTTGTAGAGAAGGGAAGACAGGCGTATGGGTCAATAGTTATTGATGTTTTTTCATTTGTCTTTCTTCAGTAGAAATAATATCCTTGATTTTTTCCAAGTGCAGAATATAACCTGACTTTCATCCAAACCTAGAAAATTTTGCACACTGTTGCATATGTGGAGGGAAAATACTGATTAGTTACAGAGAGTGCTTAGTCCAATAGTGCATACCTGCATTAGGGACATGGTGAATTGATTCCAGGAATTCTTCAGTAGAGAAACATTAACTGAGATATTCTAGGTAGGAGGGAAAGAAAATCTTTGGAATGGGAGACATGTATGGGAAGCTGGCCCTATCATGTTTATGCTTGAAATTTTAGAGACTGTTAGAATGAACTTCTGAATGAGATTGTTCTTTGTCTCCTTGTTTGAACTGAGATATTATCTCTCTCCCACCTGAAAACCTTGTTCATTCTTGTGTATTCTTTGGTATATTCAATATATTCATATAACTTCTGTTTTCTGTTTGCTTTCATAAATGGATTTACTCATTATTCTTTATTTGTGATGGTCTTTTGTGTAGGCAGCATTTGGGGGAAAGAAGTTTAAGCCGATGCATACAAGCTAAGGGCTATATTCTACCTTAGGAACAAAGAGAGAAACAACTTTCCTTCTGAATCCAGATTCATACCTCTAGAAAGTGATATTTGAGGTGATATTTCTCTAGAACTCTGAAGGAAAGAGTACTATGCCTTGGTAGTACTCTTGGGACCTGCCTGAATGCCAGAAGCCCAGTTCTTTTCCTCTCTGAAGAGGTGAGCTAAACCTCAAGTTGGATCTATCCATGCCACCCATGAGCTGCATCTACAGTGACAGACAACTCATGTAACTACATACCTCATTTTTCAAATGGGCATCTATGTCCTTCAGAAACATCTGATTTTCTCTCTTTTATCAGATTTTTTTTTTTTTGCTTTTTGGAGGGCAGTTGGGGTTAAGTAATTTGCCCAAGGTCACACAGCTAGGTTTTTGTTTGTGTGTGCGTTAAGTGTCTGAGGCCGGATCCGAACTCAGGTCCTTCTGACTCCAGGGCCGACACTCTACTCACTGCGCCACCTAGCCACCCCTTATCAGATATTTTCAGAATTGATTTCTTAAAACCTTTAAATGTATCACTTCTAGTACAGAGCTACTCTATGTATACTTGGTTTTTATCTCCAGTTAGTCTTCCAACTATTATTTTCTTCCTTCCTTCCTTCCTTCCTTCCTTCCTTCCTTCCTTCCTTCCTTCCTTCCTTCCTTCGTTCCTTCCTTCCTTCCTTCCTTCCATTTTACTAGAATATCAAAGACTGGGATGTTATAGTCTAAATGTGTGATGGCATCACTGTCATTGATGATGGTTATGGTAATCTTAATAAGACTTTTCCATTTTATGTGTGTTTGTTGTCCTCTAAGTTTCATCCTTGTGTCTTTTTAAGATGATCTGGCTTACTTGGGCTTTCATAAGGCATTTTATAAGCTTGTTTTTCCTTTTACCATTCCTTTCTATTTTATGAAGCCATGCTGCTCATAATTTTTCACCATTCCCTTCCATCAGATTTTATAAATGAGTTTATTTCCTAAACCATTGCTATTGTTGACTGTAGTGTCTTTCTATTTGACAAAAAGATAAAGTGTTTACTGGCTGAGAAAGTTTCTAGGTGCTTTTGATCTATGTGACAATTGTGAAAAAAGGAGTTCCTAGCTTCCTATATAAGTGTGCAAGGTTTAATATAAATATCAGGTGTGGAACAGCCTTTATTACATCCCATAGAAAATTTATAAGATTCAGAAGGCTCACAGGACATAGAAAACACATAAAGCACTAAAACTGTTCATTAGCTCCCTTGGATTTTCTACCTTGTGCTCTTACAGGAAAATTATTAGTGCCCAGCATCCCAGTTGCTACCAGTTGTTGATGTAGGAAAGTACACTCAGGATCTTTCATCCTTGTGTGTTTATGCCACAAGTCATGATAAGTTGCTTCTGGGGAAGAGGAATGTGAATGTCCACAGGTTCTCCTCCTCCCCCAGATCCTGCTGTACTACATTATGAAATTCCAAATGTAGTAACAAAGAGGGGTGACTCTTCTGATCAAAGTTCTTCCCTTTGACTTTCAATCAGCCAGATGTCCATATTCCATGGGTAAGTGATGCTTAGATGTCTTCAAACAAAAGCTAATATTTTACCACGTTGATTAGGGGATTCATCAGATTGATCAAAGACACACACATCAGTACCCCTTACTTATTACTTATTTACTTATTACTTATTTACTACCAGTATGACATAGGAGAAATCACTTAACTTCTCTGGGCCTTGGTTTCCTCATCAGCAAAAAGAGGGGATTAGATGTGATCATCTTGAAAATTCATCCTAGGTCTATGTCCTATGACTCTATGAAATCATATAATTTCCCCCTAGTATTTTCTGATGCCCATAGAAAACACTGCTTCGACCCACAGAACGACACAGAGAAGCTAACCTCCCACTGAGGACAGCCCAGCAGCCCTGCAGGAAGACCAGCACAGCACTCTGGGAACCGGCATCGAGCAGAGCTCAGGGAGCCGAGCCCAGGTCCCTGTGAGCCGAGGTTTTAGCCCCAGGGAGGCAGGGCCAGCAGCCAGCTGGAGAGACCCCAGAACACCAGCAGCTGTGGAGATCCCAGAATTATCAACATAGACATGCCTAGGACAAAGTGAGACATTAGTGACCTATGGACTTTGGGACCAGTATTTGGGGAATGCATCAGCTTCCTCCCTTGGGGGCTAGAAGCGGCTGAGGAGACACACCATTTTGTAGTTTTCAGAGGCAGCTCCAGCTCCTGGCCTGTGAACGGTAGGGAGATCCAGCAATCAGTCTTGGGGGGTAATCGCTCTTGCTTTAACCTCCCTGGATCTGGATTGTGATCTGGGGTGGAGGTCGTGGGTGGATTTCCAGCTTCCAGAAATGGAAGCTGTCCCCCACACGTTCGGGACGAAAATTCCAGTCTGGCAGCAGAGCCATAGTGTGGCAACAAGCCCAAAAGTCAAGTAATTAAGTGGCAACATGCCAAGGCAAAGGAAACAGAAAAATGCAACCCTAGACTCCTATTTTGGGGGCATAGAGCGGGAAAAGGACTGTGAGGTCAGAAGTCCTGCTCCAAAAGCCCCAGGGGAAAACATGAGTGGGTTGCAGGCCATAGAGGACCTTAAGAAGGACTTTAAAAATCAAATAAGAGAAGTGGAGGAAAAATTGGAAAGAGAAATGAGAAGGATGCAGGAAAAGTATGAAATGAGGGTCAACAGCCTGACTGAGGAAAACAACACCTTAAAAAATAGACTAACTCAAATGGCAAAGGAGGCCCAAAAGGGCAATGAGGAGAAGAATGCCTTAAAAAGTCGAATTTGCCAGATGGAAAAAGAATCTCAAAAGTTCACTGAGGAGATTCATTCCTTCAGAGTTAGACTGGAGCAAATGGAAGCTAATGACTTTATGAGAAATCAAGATGCTGTTAAGCAGATCCAAACAAATGAAAGATTAGAAGGCAATGTGAAATATCTCATGGGAAAAACCTCTGACCTGGAAAATAGATCCAGGAGAGACAATTTAAAAATTATTGGACTACCTGAAAGCCATGATCAAAGAAAGAACCTAGAAATCACCCTTCAAGAAATTCTCAAGGAAAATTGCCCTGATGTTTTAGATCCAGAGGGCAAAATAGAGGTTGAAAGAATCCACCGATCACCTCCTGAAAAAGATTCCAAAAAGAAAACTCCCAGGAATATTATAGCCAGGTTCCAGAATCCCCAGATCAAGGAGAAAATACTACAAGCAGCCAGAAAGAAACAATTTCAATATTGTGGAAACACAATCAGAATAGCACAGGACCTTGCAGCTTCTACACTGAGGGATCGAAGGGCATGGAATATGATATTCCAGAGGGCAAAAGAACTGGGAATGAACCCAAGAGTCACCTACCCAGCAAAACTGAGTATTTTGTTTCAGGGTAAAATATGGTCATTCAGTGGAATAGAGGACTTTCAAGCATTCTTGAGGAAAAAACCAGAGTTGAATAGAAAATTTGACATCCAGATACAAGAAGCAAGAGATGCCTGAGAAGGTAATCAGGGAAAAGAAATCAAAAGGAACTTATCAAAGTTGAACTATTTACATTCCTATATGGAAAAACAATAATTGTGACTGATGAAACCTTTCTCAGTATGAGAATAATGGAAGAAGGGTGTGTGGTCATATGAATACATATGTGAATGTGTGTGTATATGGTTACTGTTATATATGGATAGAGGGCATAGGTTGAATTTGTTGGGAAGGGAAGATACTCAAGGGGTGAAATTATGAGGTGAGAGAGGCAAGTGGCAAGAGGAGATGGGGAGAGACAGGGTAGGGTAAACTACCTCATGTAGAAGAAGCAAGGGGAAGTGGTTGAGGAGATGGGGAGAGACAGGGTAGGGTAAACTACCTCATGTAGAAGAAGCAAGGGGAAGTGGTTGCAAGGGAGGGGGAGAATAGGAAGGCAAAAAAGGCAAAACCACATTCTCATTGAATTTGGTTCAGGGAGAGAATGACATACATACTAAATGGGATATCTCAACCTGCAGCAGAATAGGGGGAAGGGGGATGAGAGGAGGGATGATGGATGGGAGGGCATCCTTGGGGGGAGGGGAGGTTGGAAGTACCCACTATAGAAGAGGGACAGGATCATGTAGGGAATGGACCAGGTGGGGGGTGGGATGAGTGGGAGGGAATTATAAGCCGCCTTGTACAATATACCTACTATGATAATGTTTTGCATAGCTAGACATGTACAACATATACTGAATTACTTATCTCCCCAGAGGGAATGGGTGACAAGGGAGGAAAGAAATGGATCTGAAATTCAAGGTCTTAAGATTAAATGTTTCAAATATATATAAATACTATTATTAATACTCTTTTGCTTGTAATAGGGAGATAAGATGTGCAGGCATTGGAACACAAAGATTCACCTTCCTCCAATGGAAAAGTCGATGGGGGTATGGGAGAAGGTATGGGAGAGAGCAGATTGGAGGAATCGATATCTTGTGGGACTACTATTCTGGGAGGTTGGGTAGGGGAATAATGGGGGGAAAATGATTGTAACTCAAAATCTGGAGGAAATGAATGATGTAAAACAGAAGTTAATAAAGCATTTGTTTAAAGGAAAAAAAGAAAATAAAAAAGAACTCTGAAAAAAAGAAAAAGAATAAAAAGAAATAACTAAATTGTTTAAAATAAATGAGTTTTTAATAAAAAAAAAAGAAAACACTGCTTCCTTGGGCTCCAACGTAACCTGCCTGTGCTATTGGTAGTTCGCCTTAGAGCATTTGTGGATTGAACTAGTTCCCTGGCTACTTTGGGGAAAACTTGGCTTCATGTAGGATTGAACACAAAACACTATTGAGGGAAAAAACATAGAGAACAGAAATAAAAAATCCAGTTTAAGGTCATACCTCAGACTTGAGCTGATGGCTCATTGATTGTCCATTGTTTAGCTTCAACAAAAACAATTTATTAAAGACCCAACATGTACCAAAGCACTGTAGTAGGCTCTAGGAAAGATGCAAAACTTATATGACATTATCCCTGCCCTCATGGGTCTCAACAATTTGGAGTAGGGTTTCTTATTCCCTTTTTGTGTCTTCTTAACCATTTTTATGTGGATTCCTTTGTCAGTCTTACAGAAGCCTACAAACCTCTTCTCACAATATTTTCAAATCCATAAAATATATAAAATTTTAAAGGAAATAGATTATATTGAATCTAGCTTTGAATATTAAAATATTAAATATCAAAAGTACTAAGTTTATGAAATCAAAGTTAACACTATTGCCTTCTTAATCTTCCTTATTCATAAATTGGTCATGTTGGTCCTCAAATCAGAATAATCAGTGCCTTCCTACTGCTTATTGAAAAAACTTTTGAACTCCTTACCTGGTTCCATCCTACATATGCTCTGTGTTCTTGATCTAGAAGGAGAAGACACATAATTAACTCCTATAAAATGATATGTGATAAGTGATGAAGGATATTTGATCTGAGGGCTTTATGGTGGGGGCATGGGTTTGTTACTTCCTAGAGGGATCAGAGAAGATTTCAGAGAGGAGATAGTATTTGAGCTAGAATTTAGAGAAATAATAACATTTTTACACAGGTAAGGGTATGATTAAGGATAGAAGAGTGGGAATGGCATTCCAGGCATAGGTAACAGGATCAAAGGCATAAACACAGGACAATGTAGGACATGTGGATGGTGAAGAGTTCAGTTTGACTGGAACCTTGCCCAGATGGAGGATGGAGCCAGTTAAGGAGCTTGGATTTCATTCAGTAGGCATTAGTAAAGCACTTGTTCTAAACAGAAGAGTAACATGACCAGTTTATACATAAGGAAGATTAAGCAGGGAGCAATGGGAAGAATAGATTAGAAAGGAGGAGACCAGAGGTAAAAACAACTATTGGGAGATTACTGCAAAAGTCCAAACTGGTGGAAATGATGGTGGCTGCAATAGATGAGAGAGTTTGGACTTTGGGGAGGCAGGTAGGGGGTGGGATTGAACCTGTGATTTCATTTTGGTAAGGAAATTTTGATTGCAGATGCCTTCTACCAAGATTGATTGGCCACATCTAACTTGCATATTCATATTAAGTGGCCAGGGTCACTAAGAAGTTAAGCAACTTGTTCATGGACACACATAAAATATGTGTCAGAGACAGAACTTGAATCCAAGTCTTCTTAGTCCTCTCTATTATGCTGGATGCCTCACCTAGAGATTGTAGGGGTAGAAATGACAGGGGTAGTAATGACAGGGCCTGATGAATGATTAAATGCAGAAAATTAGAGAGAGAGAAAAAAATCAAGATAAGACCAAAATTTCCCACATGGATTACTGAGTTAACAATAGTATAAAAATATCAGAGTTGGAATGAAGAACTTTTTTGGGGGAAAAGTTAATAAGTACAGTTTTGGATATGTTGAATTTGAAGTGCTAATAGGGTCTTAAGGTGGTTTTATGCCTAGACAGTTTGAAATTTGGGTCTGATGCTCAGGGGAAAGGTCAGAGATCTAAATTTGGAAGCCATCTGCATATAGATGACAGTTGAAATTATGGTGTAGTAGAGAGCATGGGACTTAGAATCAGGAAATTGTGGGTTTGAATCATGCTTCAGACACTTACTAGCTGTGTGACCCTACAAAAGTGAATTTTCTCGACCTCAGTTTCCTCCTCTATAAAATGGGAGGGTCAGACTTGATCACCTCCAAGGTCTCTTCCAACTTTAAACTAATGATATTATGAAACCATGGGAGAATAGACCTGGAGAGAATGGCAATGGCAAAGGTAGAGGGAGAGAAGCCAGGGAAAGGAGGCAAACCAGGGGAGGTGGGATGTCTCAAGAGAGAGGAGTGTGTATCAGAAGGAGGAGGTTAACAACAGTGTCAAAAAGCTAAAGAGATCAAGGAGGTCTCAGAATAAAAAAGGCTTTTAGATGAGATAATTAGGCTAGTGGTGACCTTCCAGGAAACATTTTCACTGGAATGATAGAGGTAGAAACTAGATTGCAAGGGAATAAATAAGTGAGGATATTTGATCTAGACTACTTTGATGAAATAGGATGATAGTTTGATAGGATAGAAGTATGTAATTAAGACCACTTTGTTGTTTTTGTTTAGTAATCAATCATGTCTATTTCTTTATGACCCCATTTGGGGTTTCTTTGGCAAAGATACTGGAGTAGTTTGCCATTTCCTTCTCCAGTTCATTTTACCAATGAGGAAAATGAGGCAAATACGGTTAAGTAACTTGCCCAGGATTACACAGCTAGTAAGGGTCAGAGGCCAGATTTGAACTCAGGAAGATGCAAGTATACTTTAAGACTGAGAAAAAACTTAAACATATTTATGGGAAGATGAACAGATAAGAAGAGTGAGAAGATGTTCTAGAAAGATGTTGATGGTTGAAGGAGCTTGTGTCTGGTTATTTAACCAGTGTCTGGTTAAATTAGAAGGATGGGATTCAAGGGCTTAGCCATGGGAAGAGAATAAGCATTTATATAGTGCCTAGTACATGCTAGGCACTGAGCTAAGTGCTTTACAAATATGTCATATGAGAATCACAGCAAACCTATGAGGTAGATGCTATTAATATCCCCATTTTATAATAGATGGGTGAACTGAGACAAACAGGTCAAGTGACTTATCCAGGTTTACACAGCAAGTAAATATCTAAAGCTGGATTTGAGCTCATGTCTTTCCAACTGCAGGTCCAGAGCCTTATCTACCATGCCACATAGCAACCCCAAGGAATAGGCCCACCTCCTGTCTTGTGAGAGAAAGAAGAGGAAATAGGAAATTATATTGAAAAGTTTTGAGTGAGATTATAATTTCCTTGGTGCAGCATTTGGTAGAAGCTCTGCTTGTTTAGTTGTAGGTACTATTTAATGAAGGCAGCTAGGTAGCACAGTGAATAGAGGGCTGGGCCTGGAGGAAAGAGGACCTGAGCTCAAATCCTGATTCAAACTCTTACTAGCTGGATGACCCTGAACAAATTATTTGACTCTTTTTGCCTTGGTTCCTCATCTGTAAAAATGAGCTGGAGAAGGAAATCCCACACTGCTCCAGTATCGCTGCCAAGAAAACCCCAAATGGGATCATGGAGAGTCAGACATGACTGAAATGACTAAACAACAAACAACAACAAATTTCCTTGATTGATCTCAGTTCATCTACTACTATAAGTGTAGCAAGTGAAACTATGATTGGATGCCTAAAGAGAGTGGTAAAAGTTTGAAATATTTGTTGTGGGCAATTGGATAGGGAATCACTTTGAGCTGAACAGGAGGATTGCCAAGTAGCAGCCAGGGCCCAGCTGAGGTTACATACCATAAATTATAGTGAAATCAACTCTCTTTCATGACTTCCAGCAATACTCAGCAGCCACTGGAGAAATTGGTTAGTGAGGCTTACCCAGGGTTGAAGATGAGCAGATTGGGGATCGCAGAAGGGTTAGCCACTGGAGGGATTTTAAGACGATGGCTAATAGAATGCGTGTGTCAGAGGCTCTCTCCTGGCAGGAAGGGCTAGATTCCATCCCACATCTTTCCACCTCCAAGTCCATCTCAGTTTCCATCATACCATGTGGTCCTTTCTAAAGAGACTTGAAATCATCCTTACCTATCCTGTCATTAATCTTCTGGAAGGCTGAATAAACCTGATTTCCTGACAAGGACAAAGCTACACATTGCCTGGAGCTTGTCTAAAATATTTAGTGAATTTAATTATTTAAGCCAAACAGAGTGAGCAAAGTATTCTGCTGACTGAAGGGCACGACGGGAAGTGTGAATCAAGAGGCCACCAATGTTACTAAAAGCACTTTGGTTACAGTGGAAAGAGCGACAGAGAACCTTGGTTCTAGTCCAGTCTGAGATTCTTACTACAGAGTTTTGGATGAAGCACTTATCCTTCCTGGGTTTCTTCCTCTATAAAATGAAGGAACTGGACTAGTTGGCTCATGAGTTCCCTTATTGCTCTATCCTTTTTTCCTATTTATGCCTAATAAGAAAAATGTCCTTTGAGAATTCCTGAGTCCCAACTCTTTTATTCCAAACTAAAATTTGGGTATACAGAAGAAAATGTTCTCTTTGCTTCTATCAAAGCTGCCAGGGAGTGTCAAGTTGTTGTTTTTTTCTTCCTGCAACAACTCTGTAGTGCATATAAAAATAAGTCAGTGAAGTCAGTGTGATTTCTACATCACAAACATCAAGATCATGATTGGCATTTCCTTGGCAATTTCACCAGAGTAACAGAAACCATATTACCCCCTTGACCTGGAAAATAATCTCATTGGGTTTAGTAACAAGGCCCTTTGGTGGGATGCCAGTGGAAGCTTGGCACCACTGCTATCCTCAGGGGATCTCCCCTAAGGCTAGACAAGGTACATGGGCCTGCATAATTTTCCATTTTCGTGAGCACAGTATTAGCCACCTTCACAAATTCTACCCATCCTTCAAGGCCCAGTTTATTCCTACCTCTTCCATGAGGTACACTAGGTACTTAAGAAATGCCTGTTGATTATTTTCAAGGTGATGTAGTGTGTCATAATGAAAAAGCACCAGATTGGGGGTCAGGGTAGCTGGGGTTGAAGCTTCATTCAAATGCCCTTTAGTAGCTTAATGACTGAGTAAAGGGCAGAACCTTGGTCTCCTTATTCTATAATGAATATGGGGCTGTTGTGAAGGAAATACTATTATGTTTGTTGAATTAACACTTAATTCCAACAGTTCTCATAACTCCCTTATTTGAATTCCTATTGTACTTAGAGTCAGAACCTCATGGTCTAGCTTTTTTTCTTATATGATAATGCCACTATAAATGGAATGTGAATTTCTCAAGGGATATGATTTCATCTTGAAATTGTCTCTTTCACAGGGCTGGGCATAGTGGTCTACATTTGTGATTTCATCCATAAGAGGTACCCCACAGTGAAAAAAACAAAACAAAAAACCTTTACCAATTCTAATCATAGCTGTTCTTTAATTTGTAATCCTTTTAGACCCTTGCCTGGAGGCATTGAGAATTTAAGTAACTTGCTTAGGGTCCCACAGCCAATGGATGTAAGAGGTAACACTTAAACTCAGACTTCCTGACTCTGGGACCTATCTTCTATCCATTAGTCAGTGGGTTTGGAGAGATTTGGAAGAACTCCTTCCAGCTTTTGCTGGCCATATATTGTTGTTCAGTCGTTTTAATCATGTCTGACTCTTTGTGACCCCATTTGGGGTTTTCGTAGGAAAGATACTAGGGTGGTTTGTCATTTCCTTCTCTAGCTCCTTTTACAGATTAAGAAATGCCTGTTGATTATTTTCAAGGTGATGTAGTGTGTCATAATGAAAAAGCAACAGATTTGGGGTCAGGGTAGCTGGAGGAAACTAAGGCAAACAGGTTTAAATGACTTACCCAGGGTCACATAGCTAGTCTAAGGGTAGATTTGAACTAAAAACAATGAGTCCTCCTGACTCCAGACCCAGCACTCTATCCATTGTGCCACAGAGTTCTCCTTATATGCTATGCTTATGGGAGGTGCCTAAAATACTTGTTCATTGACTAAAAATCAAAATTGTTAGTAATTGATGGAAAGTAAATGAGGTGGAAAAATAACTCATGAAAAGAAAAAAATTTCAGAGCAAGTAGACTGCTTCTCTACAGAGGCATTCCTTCTTTAAAAGGCCACTACCAGGGGTAGCTATTACGGTGGCTCAGTGAATAGAGCACCAGCCCTAGAGTAAGGATGACCTGAATTCAAATCTGACCTCAGACAACACTTACTAGCTGTGTGACCTTGGGCAAGTCACTTTACCCTGATCGCCCTGCCTCTCCCCCCTCCAAAAACAAAACAAAACAAAAGTCCGCTGTCCTCAGAAGGGTAGGGGAGTCACATCAGCATAATTCAGATCCTAGAGTCCTGTTCCTCTCTTGAATGCTCACTACTTGGACTTCAGCTTACTTTTTCCCTACTTTTAGGAGTTATGGATCAGGTAGCAAGGCAGTATGGTCCTATGGAAAGAGCATTACTATGGAGTCAAAAGACCTGAGTTCAAATTGTCCGTCCAATACTAGCTAGGTGACTCAGTAGATAATGCACTGGGCCTAGAGTCAGGAAGACTCATCTTCTTGAGTTCAAATCTGGCCTCAGACACTTACTGACTGTGTGATCCTGGGCAAGTCACTTAACCCTGTTTACCTCAGTTTCCTCATCTGTAAAATGAGCTAGAGAAGGAAATGGCAAAATTACTCCAGTATCTTTTCGAAGAAAACCCCAAATTGGGCCACAAAGAGCTAGACATGACTGAAAAAGGACTAAACAACAATACTTATTTGTATGACTTTGGACAAGCTACTTAACATGTATCCTCATCTTTAAAATGGAAGGGTTATAGTAGATGAACCCTGTAGTTCCTTCTAGTGTGATCTTAGATAACTTTTTGATGACTTGGAATCTGAAACAACTTGACCTCTGAGATGCTGGACAACAAATACAGGGAGGGAGATAGTTCTTATAGTGCACAGCAAGTAAAGCAAGGTTTACATAAGCATCTCACTAAGTTTCTCCAGAAGCTGGGTTAATATTTTAATCAAATTCTCTTGAGAGGAAAGGCAACTGATGAAATTTGGGGATATGACATGCCAATCTACGTAGAGACCAAGTGTGGTTTGGAGACCACCATGGAAAGAATAACTTTAATCATGAACTGTAAAAATGAAAAGAGGAAAAAAAACAGATGAGTTTTCCAGTCTCAAGATTTTTTTTGGTTGTTTTAAAAAACAACAACAAAACCTGACCTTTAAGGGACCATGAGAATACAATGAGACATGCTTTTCAGTAACCTTAAAGTTTAAGTGAAAACTTGTTGGCATTATCTGTCTGATTATTCATTTATGATTACTTTGAGCAACAACAAAGTTTAGCAATGAATCATAGCATTAGAACTCAAAGGGACCTTGCCAAGATCATCAAGGACAACCTGCTCGTTTTATAGATGAGACACAGAGAGATTAGGTGACTTGCTGACCCAGGATCACATAGCTCATAAAAACAAACAAACAAACACAAATAAAAACAAACAAAAAAACAGCACGTTGGCCTGAGAGAAGTTAGTTTATTGGTTATTATAGCAATGTTCAAGGTGATGGCTTCTTAACCAAAGACAAATATATAGTTTTCAAATGTTCATTAATGGTCCTAAGGTGCTCCAACTTTACCTGGCTAATTCTTCTTGCCTTATGCCTCTTAACAAAGGGTTGTTAAGATGAGGCTAGGTGGTGCAGAGAACAGAGCACCAGCCCTGGAGTCAGGAGGACCTGAGTTCAAATTTGACCTCAGACACTTAACACTTACTAGCTATGTGACCTCGGGCAAGTCACTTAACCCCAACTGCCCCTCCAAAAAAGCAAAAAAAAAATTTTTATATTAAAAAGCAAAACAAAACAAATGGTCGTTAAAACCTGAGGTCATTTTCTTCTGCACCCATTCGTCTTCTCAGTCTTTCCTGTCTTTGCCTCTATGATTAGTGCAAACATTGATATGTGCCCAGAACTTCCTGACTCCAGGACCAGGGCCCTCTCCATCAAGTAAGGCACATCCCTAACCTGTTACATTTTAACGGTGAATAGAAGCTGTACTTAAGAGGGAAACTACCATCCTTAAGTGGGAAGAGCAGTGCTCCGAGAGACTGAAGACCTGGGTTTAAGTGTTGGCTCTGAACCTTGCTCACTGTCTGTGGACAAGTCACAATCCTCCATGAGGCTTAGTTTTCCTGTTTATAAAGTGAGGATGATGATGGTTATCTAACCTACCATCACAGGCTTGTTGGATTTTGCATAGTGCTATAATTGTTTTTTATATATTATACATATATATTATATACATATATTCATGTATATGTAGTTCTTTTTCATCAGACTAACCCTTCATGAAGCAGACATACAGTTAAAGCTCCAGTGGTTCATCCTTTGTATGTAGTCAGTTTTAAGGGGAAATCAGAAGAGAGAAAACCTAATTGTTTGCATTCAAAGATTATTCCTGTGCACAGGAGGGATTATGATCAATCTCCTTTCCCTCTGTCCTTCTCTGTCCTAGGCTCCACACTAACCTCATGCTATGTTATTTTCTATTTATGAGATTGGTTCAGATTGTTTTAGTCTCCCAGTAAGTTAGTTGAGCATTCATGCATTTATCTTTTGATATGCTTATCCATGTGGATTGTTGATTTTCACATGTTAAAATTTCTAGATTACAAGGAATGACTGTTTTAACATCAGGATCTTAGTGGTGCCCAGGGACTTATGAAAGTTTCTAGGTCATTTGGGGCCTTAATAGCAAAGTACCTTGTACAGAGACATAGTGTTTCTTGAATATAATTAATAAATACTTCTTGATGATGATAGCTTTATGATAGTTTCTCTATATATCAAATGGAGGTAAATCTGGATGATTTTACAGAAATTCAATGAAGCAGTTCTTTGCTTTGGGGCCAAGATTTTTGAGATGGCTTGCTCCTATGAGAGGGGCCAGAAGCTATAAGTGGAGGCTCAAAAAGGACAGTATCCATAGGAGGGAAGCTCTGAATGCCAGGCTTGGAAACTCTCTAGCCCCTTAGAGCTTTTTCAAGTGCCCTCTCTAGAACTAGGGAAGCCCCCCATTGACTCCTTTACCCAGAATCAAAGAGACTGTTGCTACTATGCAGTTGGAATCTTGGCAGGAGTAATTAGTGAATGTTGGCAGATCCTTTGAAGAAGGGCTGCATGTTGTCATAAGTGAAGGGCACAGCTTTCAAATCCTTGCCTGACCTTATTTTCACATTCCCTAACCATCCTGCTGTCTTTCTCACACTATAGTTTATATATTTATGGGGTGCAATGTCTCCATGAACACATAGTCTCTCTGTCCTGTTCTCTTACCCCAAAATGTGCATTTATCAAAGTAGGACCATTCTAGCTGTGATCAAGTCAGCCACCAGTAACTGTATCTGTGAATGAAAAGTGTCTTACAAAAAATCCCTTAATTAATTAGCTATGGCACATCCCTAAGATAGACAAAGAATCACAGAATGCAAAATTTCAGAATTGAAAGTGATCTCAGTAGGCATCCAGATCAATCCCTTCTCCTCAATAAGTACCATTCTAGAAAATAAGTTTTTTTGGCTTTTTTTTTTCAATGACTTTTTTTTTAATCAACAAATCTTGAGTGCCTACTAAGTGTCAAGAAATTTGCAAGGCACTATGAATACAAGATATGTAATAGTGGTTTTATTTATTTATCCAGGTATTTTATTGTTTATATATTTATATTTTAAAACAATTGACTTTCAAATACACTGAGGTCCTGGCCCCCTAACTTTGGGGTCCCTGAAAAGTTATCCCATGGTCAAGGCATGCTTTGGGTAATTATCTGCTCAAAACCACAACTTATTAGTACCCTCCAGTGTTTCAGACCAAACTGAAGACACACTGGTCCAAAGCACAAGGGATTTATTTAATTGCATATAAAAATATATATAAGAAAATCTCCCCCAAAGAATACTATACCATCAGTGTGTAAGACAGCACATGAATAGGATACATATGTAGGCCAGGACAGCTCATGCTACTAAGGTGGCCTCTCTACTGGAATACCTCTCAACAAAGGACAGCTGCTGCTTCCCCATAGAGTCACAATATAATCTCCTGGTTCATTGTTGTCTTTGGTTTCCTCCATTGTCACAACCCGATGGGATCATCTGATGGTCTATTCTCTACTGTAGTCATCTGTTCCTTTTTGGGGTTCTCCTGTTCCCACCTGCAGATTGCAGCTGATAAGATGCCTCCCCATGGAGGTAGGGTATATCAGCTCTTTTACTACAAGAATCTGGGACTCTTCTACTGCTACCTGCTGGTTTTCTATTCAATCTCAGGTGACTTGAGGACTCTTTTAAAGGGTAGGGTCTCACTATTTGTTTTAGATTATACCTTCAGGATTTGTGGCAGCTCTTTTGTGATTCCAACCTATAGCCTGAGAAATTTAGGCATTTTAAATCCTTTGTAAACTGCTTTTATTCTGCCTCAGTGGTTATTCTTTGAATTCAGTATACTCCTTGAATAAGAGTAAGATAATTACTGGGAGATCCTGGACCTTTTAGGCTAAGACCTTTTCACATACTTACTTAGAGTGAGGTAACACCCATTCAGAGAATAAGCTTCCCATTCCACCCTGGGTCATCTCCAGTCATCCCCATGAATATCTGATCACTGGATCCAAATGGCTCTGGACATGAAAGTGAGGCTGGTGACCTTACACAGCCCTCCCACTCAAATCAAAATCAACTGCAAGTTACGTCATGATTTTCCTGATGCCAATGGTCCTCTTCAAAAACAAAGGACAAGCACAAGAAAATTACTAGGTGGTTCAATGAATAGAGAGCCAGTATTGGAGTCAGAAAGACTTGAATGTACATCAGGCCTCAGACACTTACTAGTTGTGTGACTCTGGGCAGGTCATTTAATTCTTGTTTGCCTCAGTTTCCTGTGAAATGAATTGGAGAAAGAAATGACAAACTACTCTAGTATCGTTGCCAAGAAAACAACCCCCAAATGGGATCATGAAGAGTCAGATAAGACTGAACAACAACCACAAAGAAAATTATTATCAATTCCTTTCAATTTCCCAGAGCCTATGCCCCAAGAGTCTATTCATGCAAATTGTTCTCTAGGAGATTCACTTAGAAAGACTAGTGGGAGAGGGTAGAGTTAATGACTTGTACTGCTCTCCTGCAGCACCAAACTAGCTTGTCTCCCCATAGTAGGCAAAGTGGTATAGTAACTAGAGGTCTAGTGTTAGAGTCAAGAATACCTGGGTTCATGTCCCAAATCTAATACTGGCTATATGATCCAGGGCAATTCACTTAACTTCCCATGGACACAGACAACTTTCTAAGACTATAAATTACAGAGGAGTTGCTAATCTGAATCGGTAGAGGAAGGAAGGAAATAAGCATTTATTAAATACCTATTATGTGCCAGGCACTGATGTTAAGTACTTGATAAATGCTACCACATTTGAAACTTCACAATGACCCTGGGAGATATATATTATTATTTCCCCCATTTTACAGCTGAGGAAACTGAGGCAAAGAGGTTTTGTTTTGTTTTGTTTTTTTAAGATTTTAGTCTCAGGGTCCAAGATTTAGTGACGGCTACTAGGAATGTGAAGCAGAACTTGAACATACATCTTCTTGACACCAACCCCAGAACTCTAGCTATTCTGTCACCTGATTGACTTAGACTCAAGCAGGGGTGGGGAACGTATGGCCTCGAGGCCACATGTGGCCCTCTTGGTCCTCAAGTGTGGCCCTTTGACTGAAACCAAACTGACTTCTGTTTAGATTCAGTCAAAGGGCCACACCTGAGGACCCAGAGAGTCACATGTGTCCTTAGGGAGGCAGGGTCCCCACCCCTGGAGAGTTCCCTCCTGGGAATTCCTTATAATCTATGAAACCACTGGTATTGCTTCCCCTTTTTCCTGCCAAAGTATATAGGTATGGCTGAGAGAGGGGAGAAATTACAGAAAGATGGATAATTTATTGGATCAAGGAAAGTTTTATGGAGACTTGAGTTGGGTCTTGCAAAAAAAAAAAGATAGGATTTCAAAAGGTAGAAATGTAGAGAAAAGGTTTTCCAGGGAAAGGGAACAATGTTTATGTGGTATCTACCCTATGACAGACTTTATGAGAAGCCCGTCACAAATATCATCTCATATAATTTTCAGGAATGGAGCATGACTCCATGTTGTATAGAGAAAGGGTAGGAGGGGATCAGAGAATGGCAACTACAAGTGAGGCAGTACTATGGAGTGTTAGATGGAAAGAGTATGAAACATGGCTGGAAAGGTAGAATGAAACCTGACCATGGAGACATCTGGGTATCAGTCAGCAATTATCAAGCATTTATTATGTGCCAAGCACTGGTCTAAAACTGGGATATATCAGGATAAGATGTGTATTTTATCATATACATTTGAAGAAAACTTATTAATTGGCCATCTGTTGCAGTTCTATTGTCTTCCTAACCAGAGACCAGAAAAATCTGATCTTACTCATTGAAAGGGACCAGATTTCATAAAGATACTCTTCAAGATACCACATTCTAAATTTTGGAGTAAATTATCTCTATAAGTACTCAAATGCACTGCTGAATAAGTTCAGCCTATGGCCTGTACCAAACTAACTTATATCTTACTCTTCCTAATTTCAGTCATCTAGCCTCTCCACATTAGTCATACTTCTTCTTGAATCCCAATTTTTTTTTCCCTAATGAATCCCACTCCTCCCCAGTTTATTCATCGCCTAGATATTTGACTGAATCCTCTGGAATCCCTGATCTGTTATTAACAAAGTTTCCTAAACTTTTCAATCAATATCCTCCCACCTCCCCTAAGAATATCATACCACCATGTCACTTTCTTGTCAGGTAGCCTCATCTCTTCTCCCTGACTCAGATAGCCAGGGGAAGGAATTAAAAAGGTAAGTATGCTTTTTTCTTCCTATTGCTAATTTCTAGTATTTTCTTTCAATAGTTTTTCATCCTTTGAGGTCCTTGAAATCCATTTGTTCTACCCTATTCCCACCTTAATGCTGTCATCCTCTCAACTTTCTCAATTATCTTAGTAGGTGGTTCACACACTTCACCTCTTTTTCCATCCTCTGAGATCATTCTTCAATATTCTTCTTGACTTTATGTGATCAATTGATTCATTAAGGTTCTTTTCTCCAGTTTTTTTTTCCTCCACTCAACTTCAGCAATACAGCAGGATGGTCAAATATTAGACCTAAGTATTTCATGAAATTGCACTACTTTCAAGCCCTAGAACTTTCCAAACACAGCCTCCTATTCCAGTCACTTTCGCTTTTTATTCTTTGTCATTGTAATCACTAGTCAATGTGCCTATCCCTATTCTCATAGCCCATTCATGTCCTTGCCCCCCACTTTAATTTTTCACTAGCTTCTTTTTCTTCCCCTTTCTTTTCCTTCTCCCCTCCTACTCTTTCTTTTTCTCATTCTCCTCCTCCTCCTTATTCTGTCATTTCTATTATATCTGACTCTTTGTGACCTCATTTGCGGTTTTCTTGGAAAAGGTACTGGAATGGTTTGCCATTTCTTTCTCCAGCCCATTTTACATGTGAGGAAACTGAGGCAAAGTTAAGTGACTTGCCCAGGGTCACACAGCTAGTGTCTGAGGCTAAATTTGAATTCAGGTCTTTCTGGCTGCAGGCCTGGCACTCTCTCCATTGTACCACCTAGTTGCCCCTTTCACTGGCTACTACCTTAGAATCTCCTGCCCCTTGACCTCCTTCTGTTCTTGAATAAATAAATGCTTGTTTCTCAATAATACCTTTCATCTTATTTCTCTATTTCTGCTTCAGGGCTGCTACAATTGCAAAATCATGAAACCTAGCTGGCTTAACCCAGTACAAGTTTATGTTGTAACCTGAGTTTTGTCCTTACTGTTACTTGGCCATCATATTTTGTTTTAATTGGCTCCATATTTAATTTTCCTCAGTTTGTTTTCTAATTATCTTCTTTCCTTTTATTCATTCCCATATTTACTCCCTATAAGTTCATTCAGCTCACCTACTCCATTCCTCAAAATTTCTAAATAGTTATCACCTATTCATCCCTTTCCTCTGGTGACAAATACAGAGCTAAGCCCTCTACCTGTGCCCTTGATCCCATTCCCTCTAGGACCTCCCTTTCAGGAGTTCCTTTGCCCTTCTCTCATCCTTGTTCATTCTCTGTTTTTCCGATAACTCCTATCTGACTGCAGACATGTTCATCTCCCTAAAATCCTAAAACTACCTGGACCCCCTATCCGATCCAACTATCACCTTGTTTTCTCTCTTCTCCCTCACTAAAAAAATTTGAGGAGTAATCTATACTCAAGACATCCATTTCCTTGCTACCCACTGTCTTCTCAACATTTTGCATTTTGGCTTTTGTCCCCACTATTCTACCTCTTTCAAAGGTCACTTATGTTGTCCTAATCAACAAATTCAATGACTTTTCAATCTTTATCATCCTGGACATCTCTGCTGCTTTTAGCATAATCTAGCATTCTTTCCAATTACATATTCTGTTTCCTCTTAACTTCAGAGATTCTATACTGTCTTGGTTCTTTGATGATTCTCTAACCACTTTGCTGTCTCCTTTACTGGATGCTCATCTAATTCTTAATATGTATATTCGGCAAAGGTCCTTGGTGGTCTTTTCTCCTCTCTACATTTTTTCCCTGAAAGTCTCATTCATCCTCACAGTTTGAATTACATTCTTTAACATAGAAGATTCTGAAATCAATAACTCTATCTATGACCTCTCAACCTCCAGATCTATATCTCCAGCTGCCTTTAGGACCTTTCCATTTGTATGTACTTCTCAAACTCTACGTGTCAAAAACTGAGTTTGATATCTTTCTACCTAAACCTGTACCTCTTTATGACTCCTGTTTCTGTTAAGGGTACCACCATTTACCTTCTCTCCAAAAATTACAACCTTGTTTTATCTTGACATTTTCCTCTACGTCTCATATTAAATCAATTTCTAAGACCAGTCAATTCTTCTTTCATTCAATTCTTGCATTTGTCCCTTCCTCTCTATTTCTATTGCAACACCCTGATGCTAGCTCTAATTACTATTAGTCAGCAAATATTTATTAAGTACCTACCAGGCTTTCTACCTAAGCATTGGGGATAAAGAGAAAAGAAGAAAAAAAAACTTTGCTTTTAATGAACTCATAGTCTAATGGGTGAAACAACATTCAAATGATGACATACAAATAAGATATAGACAGGATAAATTGTAGATAATCTCAATTTAGGAAGATCAGGGAAGACATCTCAAAGAAGATAGGACTAACTAAGAAATGAAGGAAACTAGGGTATCTAGGAGGTATATATGAGGAGGAAGAGCATTCCAAGCATGGGGAACAGTCAGTGAAAATATTTAGAAGTGGGATATGGAGTGTTGTGTGCAAGGATCAGCAAGGAGGCAAATGGTACTTGATCTTGGACTATGTGGAAGGAAGTAAAATGTAAAAATATTAGGAAAGGAGAAAGGAGCAAAGTTATGAAGGACTTTAAAAGTCAAATGGAAGATTTTGTATTTGATCCTGGAGATAACAGAAAGTCATTAGAGTTTTTTGAATGGAGAGAAGAGGTGCCATGGTCAGGCATGCATTTTAGGGAGATCAGTTAGACAACTGAATGGAAGATAGCCTGAAGTAGGGAGAACCTTGAGGCAAAGAGGCTAAGCAAGAGGCTATTACAATAGTCCAGGTGTGAGGTAATGAGGGCCAACACCAGAATGATGGCAGTGTCAGAGGAGAGAAGGATATGAATTTGAGAGGATTATGAAGGTAGAAAAACCAGGATTTAGCACCTGATTAGTTGTGGGGGTTGAGAGATGAGTAAAGTAGGACACCTAGTTTGTGAACCTGAGTGAATGGAAGGATTGTGGGAACCTTGACAGTAAAAGGGACACTTTTTACACATCAGAATATTGCAATAGCCTTCTTTCATTTCATTTTTTAAATTAACAAGTATCTATTTTTTTCTCCCACCTGCCTCCCAAAACCTCTATTGAAAAAGAAATAAGAGGGAGTAGAAACAGCACTTCTAAGGTGCTCTGCCCCACACAACTTCCAAACAATGTAAAAGAGGACTCTGAACAACTTCTGGAGCCCCAGTACCCACAGAACTACACAGAGAAGCTAACCTCCTGCTGAAGACAGCCCAGCAGCCCTGCAGGGAGCAGCGAGTGCATCGCTCTGAAAGCAGGCAGCACAGAGTGCTGGGAACCAACAGCGCAGCGCTCTGGGAGCTGAGCCCAGGCCCGAGCTGAGGTTTTAGCCCTAGGGCAGCTGGGCCAGCAGCCGGCTGGAAGGACCCCAGAACACCAGCAGCTGTGGCGATTCCAGAATTATCAGCACAGATATGCCTAGGACAAAGTGAGAGGTTAGTGCCCTATGGACTTTGGGACCAGTATTTGGGGAATGCAGCAGCTTCCTCCCCTGGGGGCAAAAAGCTACTGAAGAAACTGCGGCAGAGAAGCCATTTTGCAGCGTCAGTGGCGGCTCTAGCTCCTGGTCTGTGAACTGTAGGGAGAACCAGCAATCAGTCTGGGGGTTAATTGCTCTTGCTTTAAACTGCCTGGATCTGGATTGTGGTCTGGCGGGGAAGTTTGGGGTGGGTATCCAATTTGCCAGAGTGGGTGGAGGCTTTACAGAGGTCACCCAACCTGCAGAAGTTGTGAAGACTCCACGTTTGGGACAGAGGCTCTCCTGTCTGGTGGCAGAGTCCTACTGTGGCAACAAGCCCAAAAATCAAGTAATTAAGTGGCAACATGCCTAGGCAAAAGAAACAAAATAAACAGAAAAGTTCAACACTGGACTCCTATTTTAGGGGCAAAGAGGCTCAAAGCATGGAGGAGGATTGTGAGGTCAGAACTCCTGCACCAAAAGCCCCAAATGAAAATACAAGCTGGCTACAGGCCATAGAGGACCTTAAGAAGCAGATAAGAGAAGTGGGGGAAAATTTGGGAAGAGAAATGATAAAGATGCAAGAAAAGTATGAAATGACAGTCAACAGCCTGACTGAGGAAAATAACACCTTAAAAAATAGACTAACTCAAATGGAAAAAGAGGCTCTGAAAGGCAATGAGGAGAAGTATGCTTTAAAAAGCCAAATTTGCCAGATGGAAAAAGAATCTCAAAAGCTCACTGAGGACATTCATTCCTTCAGAGTTAGACTGGAGCAAATGGAAGCTAGTGACTTTATGAGAAATCAAGATGCTGTTAAGCAGATCCAAACAAATGAAAGAATAGAAGACAATGTGAAATATCTCATGGGAAAAACCACTGACCTGGAAAATAGATCCAGGAGAGATAATTTAAAAATTATTGGACTACCTGAAAGTCATGATCAAAGAAAGAACCCAGAAATCATCCTTAAAGAAATTCTCTTTTTTTAAAAAATTAATTTATTAGTTTAGTTTCAGTTAACAAGATTCAATTCCATAGTTCCTTGATTTTCAAAGTCCCTTTACTTCCCTCCCCCCTCCCCCCACGACAGCATATAGTCCAGTATAGGATCTGCAAATGCATTCATATTAGACATAATTCTAATTACAAAGGCGTATTGTACTAGGTGGGATGAAAGATGGTAATGAAGAAATAAAACCAAACAATGAAAAGAAAAAGATCATTTAGTTTGCTTCCATCAGGATTGAGGCTCAGTTCTTTCTAGTTATATCTCTGGATGGCGCATTTCTCTCTTTCTTGAGTCTTTTAGGATTGACTTATATCACTGCATTGCTGAAAAGAGTCCAGTCTGTCATAATTGGTTATCACAGATATGGTATGTCTATGATTGTATACAAATTTCTTCTGATTCTACTCTTCTCGCTCAGCATCAGTTTGTATAAGTCTCTCCAGGTAATTATGAAATCCTTCACCTCCTCATTTCTTATAGCACAATAATATTCCATTACATTCATATACCACAGCTTGTTTAGCCATTCCCCAATTGATGGGCACCCCTTTAGTTTCCAATTCTTTGCAACCATAAAAAGGGCTGCTATAAATATTTTTGTACATATGGGTCTTTCTCCCACTTCTGTGATCTCTTTGGGATATAACCCTAGAAGTGGTATTGTTGGGTCAAAGGGTATGAAATTATTTATAATCATTTGGGCATAATTCCAGATTGCTCTCCAGAATGGTTGGATAAGTTCACAACTCCACCAGCAATGTATTAGTGTTCCAATTTGTCCACATCCTCTCCAGCATTTGTCACTTTCTTGTTTTTTCATCTTAGCCAATCAGACTGGAGAGATGTGGTATCTCAGAGTTGTTTTGATTTGCATTTCTCTAATCAATAGTGATTTAGAGTATTTCTTCATATGTTTATAGATATCTTTAATTTCTTTTTCTGAAAACTGCCTGTTCATATCCTTTGACCATTTATCAATTGGAGAATGACTTGTAGTCATATAGATTTGGCTCAATTCTCTATAAATTTTAGAAATGAGTCCTTTATCAGAGATACAAGTTGTAAAAATTCTTTCCCAACTTCCCATCTCCCTCTTGATCTTGGTTACATTGGCTTTGTTTGTACTGAAGCTTTTCAATTTAATGTAATCAAAATTATCCATTTTGCATTTTATAATGCTCTCTAATTCTTGTTTGGTCCTAAAGTCTTCCCCTCTCCACAGATCTGTCAGGTAAACTATTCCTTGCTTTCCCAAATTGCTTACAGTATCATCCTTTACACCTAGATCATGCACCCATTTAGACTTGATTTTGGTATATGGTGTTAGATAATGGTCTATGCCCAGTTTCTGCCATACTGTATTCCAGTTTTCCCAGCAGTTTTTGTCAAATAGTGCATTCTTATCCCAAAAACGTGATATTGGAGTTATCGAACAATAGATTACTATATTCATTAACTGCTGGGTCTCCTGCACTTAATCTATTCCATTGATCTACTACTCTACACCTCTGCCAGTACCAAGAAGTTTTGATGACTGCTGCTGTATAATACAGATTAAGATCTGGCATAGCTAGTCCACCTTCCCTAGCGTTTCTTTTCATTAATTCCCTTGATATTCTAGGCTGTTTGTTTTTCCAAATAAATTTTGTTATTATTTTGTCTAACTCAAGAAAGTAGTTTTTTGGTAACTAAATTGGTATGGCACTAAATCTTAAAGAAATTCTCAAGGAAAATTGCTCTGATGTTTTAGACCCAGAGGGGGAAATAGAGGTTGAAAGAATCCACTTATCGCCTCCTGAAAAAGATCCCAAAAAGAAAACTCCCAGGAATATTATAGCCAGGTTCCAGAATCTCCAGATCAAGGAGAAAATACTACAAGCAGCCAGGAAGAAACAATTTCAATATTGTGGAAACATAATCAGAATAGCCCAGGACCTGGCAGCTTCTACACTGAGGGATCGAAGGGCATGGAATATGATATTCCAGAGGGCAAAAGAGCGGGGATTGAAGCCAAAGAGTCACCTACCCAGCCAAACTGAGTATCTTGTTTCAGGGTAAAATATGGTCATTCAGTGGAATAGAGGACTTTCAAGCATTCTTGAGGAAAATACCAGAGTTGAATAGAAAATTTGACATTCAGACCCAAGAAGCAAGAGATGCTTGAGAAGGTAATCAAGGAAAAGAAATCAAAAGGAACCTATCAAAGTTGAACTATTTATATTCCTACATGGAAAAACAATAACTGTGTCTGATGAAACTTGAAGAAGGGTATATGGTCATATGAATACATATGTGAATGTGTGTATATATGTTTACAGTTATACATGGATAGAGGGCACAGGATGAATTTGATAGGAAGGGATGATACTTAAGGGGTGAAGTTAAGAGGTGAGAGAGGAAAGTGGCAAGAATAGATGGGGAGAGACATGGTAGGGTAAACTATCTCATGTAGAAGAGGCAAGGGGAAGTAGTTGCAGGGGAGGAGAAGAACAGGAAGGCAAAAAGGCAAAAACATATTCTCATTGAAGTTGGCTCAAGGAGAGAATCACATACATACTAAATGGGATATCTCACCCTGCAGGAGAGTAGGGGAAAGGGGGGTGAGAGGGGGGATGATGGAGGGAAGGGCATTCTAGGGGGAGGGGAGGTTGAAAGTACCCACTTTCGAAGAGGGACAGGATCAAAGTAGGGAATGGACCAGGTGGGATGTGAGATGGGTGGGAGGGAAATATAAGCAGTCTTTTACAATATATCTACTATGGTAATGTTTTCCATAGCTATACATGTACAACACATACTGAATTGCTTATCTTCTCAGAGGGAGTGGGTGACAAGGGAGGAAGGGAATGGATCTGAAAATCGAAGTTTTAAAATTAAATGCTTCATAAGATGTCTAGGCATTGGAGCTCAGAGATTCACCTTGCCCTAATGGCAAAGTCTAAGGGGGTATGGGAGAAGATATGGGAGAGAGCAGATTGGATGAGGGGATATCTAGTGGGACTGCTATTCTGGGGTGGTGGGTAGGGAAAAAATGGGGGAAAATTGTAACTCAAAATCTGGTGGAAATGAATGATGTAAACCAGAAGTTAATAAAGCATTTGTTTAATAAAAAAAGAAAAAAAAGAAAAAGAAATAAGACAAAATCCTTATAATGTATATGTATAGGCAAGTCAAGTGTCATCCTTTGAACTCCACCCAAAGCTCTTTCTCCCTATTACCCAAGTACTATGTCTTAATGAAGCAGTCTGGTGTAGGTGGTAAGAGTGCTAATTGGGGTTCAAATCCAGACATTGTTACATACTAACTGGGTGACCTTGGGCAAATCATGTCATCTCTCTGGACTTTAATTTCCTTACATATAAAATGAGAGTTTTGCACTAGATGACTTCTAAGGTCTCTCCCAGCTCTAAATCTCATTATCCCTTTTGATCACCAGCATCACTAAATGAAGTACATTTATAGGATCTGTGATTTTCATCAATGTAGGAATATTTATCTCTCAACCACAAGATAATAAATTATGACTTAATAAGTAAAAATCTTTGGTGATCTCATTAGCTCTATGGGTTCAGTGGTCATTTATCTTCTTTACTCTGATGACTGTCAAATCTCTATATCAGGCCCTCATCTCTTGCTAGAACTTTGGTCCCTCATTGCAAGTGCTTGTTGGACAGTCACCTGGAAATGTCTCATCAGTATCTTAAGGACAACATGTCCAAAACAAAGCTCATCACCTTCATCCCTTCCCAACTCACTCCAACTCCAAATTTCTCTTTCTATTGAGAGCAATACCACTTTTCTAGTCTTCCAAGTTCACAAAGAGGTATGTGAATATACATATAATAAAACAGGTGGGAATTCTATCTACAGAATTTTTGTAGTTAATTTTATTTCCTTTTAAACCTCTCATGATTTATGCTCCAAGGTTAAAGGGTTTTTTTTTTAATAATTTCTTCATGAAACCTGCTTTCCTTTTAACCTACCCTCCAAAGCCTTAGCATCTAAATACATAAAGGAAAAATTAACTGAACTAAAAGAAGACAGATAGTAATACAATAATTTAAGGAGACTTCAGTGTTTCAGTTTTAAGTAAGTCTAACAGAAAAATAAAGGAAAGGGAGACTGTAAAATGGAACAAATTTCTTGAGAAACTAGAGCTAATAGACGATGTGATGTATCCCCAATAGGGTCACTAAAGATTATAGGCATTTCTCAGCACCACATAATTTTTTTTTTACAAAGGTTTATCATGCTTTAGGGCACAGAGATAGAGTGAGAAAATGGAAAAAGACAAAAATAATAAACCTATCCTTTACAGACCACAATAAAATAAAAATACTAATTAGTTCAAGAATCACAAACAAAAGACCCAGACCCAAATGGAGATTTAACAATGAAATCCTAAATAATGAGAATGTCCAAGAAGAAACCATAGAAACTGTTAAACATTATGACTAGTCTGCCCTGCAGACTCACCTGCACAGGACTTTCTTTACAATGCTATAGAAATATCTTCATGCTGGAAGCTCACTCTGCCCCTGGACTACTCACATTGGAAGTATCTCTTACTCTTGTGGCCTCTCACTCTGATTATCTGGTTCCTTCCAGAACCTCCATTTAAGGAGGAAGCCTAAACCAGTCATGTCTTTGTACATCTCTACACTGCATTGCTGACTCATCTCAATAGGACTTTCACTACCATGCCCCTGCTTAGGTTCTTTGATCCTTTCTCTGGTCCTTTCAGCTCCTTTTTATATACTGTCTTCCTCCATGAGAATGTAATCTCCTTGAGGAAAGGGACTATCTTTCTTTCTGCTTATATTTGTATTCTTAGTGCTTAATATAGTACCTGGCACATAGCTAAGTGTTTAAAAATATTTGTTGACTTGTGGAAATATGAGAAGCCACCCTTGAACATCACATATGTTTTCAGACTTTCTGGATGTGTTGATCAATTATGCTGACTTCTTTCAGCTTTTTCTTTTAGTTTTAAAAATACTATTTGTTAAACTGGATGACTCTCTAAGAGGAATACTGGAAGAAAATAATGATGATATAAAAATAAAAAAGAGGGATCATTAAAAATTTATTTAAAAAAACATAACAGAGGAGTTTATATTTTATCCAAGAGGCAAGGGTAAGTCCCTATAGTTGACTGAATAGGGGAGTAGCATAGTCGTATCTGAGCTTAAGGAACCCTCAAGGTCTGAACTAAGGTGGAGGCTATATGAGTAGGGAGAACTGATTGAATATAAGAAATTTTGACAACTGATTAGTTATGTGGGGAGAGAAAAAATGAAGAGTCAAGGATAATGCCAAGTTTACAAACCTAGGAGCCCAGAAAGAAGGTGATGCTCTTGTCAGAAAGAGAGAAATCTGGAAGAAGGGAGGGTTTGAGAAAAAAGATAATGAGTTCAGCTTTGTCTAAGCTGAGTTTCAGATGTTCCTTGCATGTTTGGTTCAAAATATCCAATAAGTAGCTTATGATGAGGGCATGAAGCTCAGGGAGAGACTAGAACTATATATACATACCTATATACACATATGTATACATATATAATACAGACATACATGTTTATATTATACACGCCCCGTGAGTAATCTGCATAAAGATGATAGTTAAACCCATGGGAGTGACTGATTTCACCAAGCCAGTCAGTATATAGAGAAAAGAAGAGAGCCTAGAACCAAGCCTTGGTTGGAAATACTCAAAGTTAAGGTTTGTGATATGGACAGATGATCTAGCAAATGATATTGAGAAGAGGCCAGACAGGAGGAAAGGAAGATGATCACTTTGTGCATTTGGAAGTTAAAAAAACAAACAAACAAATTTTAAACTACTCCCGAAGAGAAAAGAATCTGATGGAGGCAAAAGTTGTTTGTCCTCTAAGTAATTGGAGGCAAGCATGTAGAAGAGAAAAACCCACTTGAGAAATCAGCACTTGACTAAGAAGGTCATATCTGAGAGCTGAAACTGAATTTCTGGACCATGGTTTAAAAACTTGGAATGACAAAGTCTTGGATAAGGATGCAATAGAGGTAACAAAGACTGGTAAGAATGTATTTGCCTGGTGTCTTACAAATTTTATCAAAAAGATTTTTAAAAAGATGGAAGAGCAAGGAAACTGCAAATATGTACATATGTACACACATATACACATATGCACACACACATGCATGTACATACATGTATATATGTATGTATGTACATATAAATATACACACATATATACACTATGTGTCCAATATATGTATCTAAGCTAGATATCATAAAGTCTGACTATTGTGATAGCAGAAGAATAGCTTTGAAATACTCTGAAAAGCAGAAGAAACAAAATCCAAGGAAGGAGCCTGTGGTAAACTTTTGGCCTCAAGTATCTATGTACTAATGTCCAAATTTTAGACCCCAGTCAAGAGGAACTAGAGGTCCTTCACTCAAGGATGCAAATTGATAGATACTCATAGGGATGAAGCTCATTCCTGTAATATGTCTCTGACTTAATATAGCTATACCTTATTAAAAAGAAACAAGAGGACTAAAAAAGTATTCCAATAGTATTGTATATTAATAAAAGGTACACGCATATGAGAAAATACAGGAAATGGGGGGAAGCACAGCTAAAAGCATGAAGGTGGTCACTGGAAGGAAAAACAGAAGCAATTTCATAGTTGGGGTATACTACAAACCAACTGTGTAGAAAGAGGAAATAAGTGAAGAATTTAGGAAATAGATTACAAGCTTGGAATGAAGATGTTATGAACTAGAGACAGGGGACTACATTCATTCAGAAAACAAGTAGAGCTGGGTGCTCTCTTACAAAATCTTAATTTATTTTGAGAGTCAGCTATTTATAGGACATTTTCGCTCTGTTCTTTCCAAGTCAAAGAGCAAAATCCAGGTGCAGATTGAGTTGAAAAACTCCATTATTCATCTTTTATCACTTTCCTATCCTCCCCTAGCAGTGATCCTTTATCTTCTTTGTTCCTCTTCTTTTCCCCAATATAGATTTTTAAAACCCCATGTTGTTCATACTTAACTTTCCTTCTGCTATTTTTATTCATCCATAATACTCACTGGCCCTTGCTTCCATCTTTTGTATGTGTTTAAAAAAATAAAAACCTATTGGTCAAAAAGTTTCCTATACTTCTACACTTGTCTCTTTAGACAACTCCCTCTATTTCCTCCTCACTTTGACAATTTCTTTTTCTTTCTTTAAAATTTAATTCTTGAGACATTTCTAATTGATCTTTTCCTATCGAATCTTCATCTTTGAGGTTCCTATCATTTTCACTCAAGCAACAGTTCTTGCTCTCTGGCAAGTGTGAGTTTCATAATGAAAATTTCCTTCATTGCTTCCTCCACCTTTTGAAAGATTTTAACTAAGATATCATTAGCTGTTCTGCTTTTGTCAGAAAAGATTTCACCAGTTATCCTTACAAATGAAGCCATCACCACTACATCATGTATCCATGCTGAGCTGTCATCTGATTTCCAAAACTTATCATCTAATTCCCCTTTCTGTCCAGGTGGTCTGTAGTATATTTCAGTGGCAATGTGCCTTCTGTTCTTGACGCCATTGATAATCCTCTCCATTATTCTTTTCCTTATGGTTCCTGGATTTCCTAATGTGTATAGTGTTCTTAATAAACAATACTGCTTTATTCCTATCATCTCTTCTTTTACCTATCCCATGTCTTTTGAATAAGGGTGACCCATTTAGAATGATATTCCAGTCATGGGTCTTATATTACCAAGGATGAGCAATACCTATGAAGTTAAATGTTCCTTCTTGTGTTAGGATCTCTAGTTTACCTTGATCATTATCCATTTTTGTCTGTTTGTATACATGTAGACATTTGAGGACATTGGTTTTATTGTATGCTCCTTTCTTGGATTTTGTCTCCTAAGAATTTAGGGTCATCTCTGCTTTTTTGTTGTTGTTATTACATTTGTAGGGGGTGTGGTGGGCTGTTTTGTTTTGCCCATATTGGTTACACGTTTCCACATAGTCTGTCTAGATGTACCTTTCAAGGAGGCATGATGTCTCTAGAGTCTACTTCTCCTACCCTTCCCCAAGGTCAACTTTAATTCTTGCCAGGATAGAAAGCAGGAAGTTGAGGCTAGCTTCTGGCTACTGTACTCTCTTCAGAAGGAAGGTTAGAATTATAACTATTTGATCCTTTATATATTTTTAGTCTAGGGGAAATAATTTTTAGGTTCAAGCTATACTCCTGTTCACTATCCATTAACAGGGAAGGAGACCCCCAAATTATATATCCAAGCGTTGTCTCCCTTCCTACCAAATGCCAGTTTTACAATGAACCCACATAGTGAATAGAAAACAAACCCATTTATCCAAATTGGTAACAAAAAGAAAGTCAGAAAAAGTGTACATATGAAACTATATACTAGAAAATACCCAGAATGAATGAGTTCTCCTATTGGGAGTGAGAAAACTCAGCTCAACTGAGAGAGAGTCCCAGATCTCATTCAAGGGAAAATTACCTAAAATATCTAGCACAGTAAACTTGAAATAGCAAAGTGATTAAAGTGTTTGCTCCACTACATATTGCTTTTTCCTGGTCTTTCTCTTCCTTCAGTTTAAAAGGAGGTTGGCATCATGTTTCTTCTCTCTTAAAGCTGGAAGCCAGAAGACTAGAATCTCTCTTCTCTTCAGGTCTCATCAACTCCCTTTGAGGTTTGGGTTATAATATGTTAAAACTCTCCTCAATTATGTTTGGCTTGATAGAAAAACAGAAATAGATAAATCTCCTCCTTTTCAATTTAAAGTACTTTTGATTAGATTTCCACGTCTTTAGGCAAACACATTATCAGCTTTTGTTAGGTTTACTCCATGCCTGACTAAGAGTCTGATATTCTTATATTTTAAAATATGGTTCAAAAATTGAGATAAACGTTAGAGATACAGAGAAATGTTAGAGATACAGAGATTTTTGTTCAGTCATTTTAATTGTGTTCAATTCTTTGTGACCCCATTTTTGAGGTTTCCCTGGCAAAAATACTGGAATGGTTTGCCATTTCCTTCTCCAGCTCATTTTACAGATGAGGAACTGAGGCAAATGATTAAGTGACTTGCCCAGGGTCACACAACTAGTAAGTATCTGAGACCAGATTTGAACTCATGAAGATGAGTCTTTCTGACTCCAAGCCTAATACTCTGTCCATTGAGCCTCCTAGCTGCCCAGTACATAGAGAAGAGAATTTATGAAGGAGTTTGGAATAGATTTCCTAGAGGTGAAATTTCAACTAAGAATGAATGAGAGTGAAAGTAGATTAGAAGTTGACTAGATTGAAAGTAGGTGGAGAGGGGTGATATAGATAAGGGTAGCTGTGTGAATGGTGGAATGATAATTAAAGAAAATAAAATAAAAGGACTATTGAGAAGCAACAAGGGTTCAGCTGAAATTAGTATAAATTTTAAGTATCCGGGCCTGTGTGGTGTTACTAAAAAATGAATGTGAGAGTTGTTTTTATAAATGTTTTCCATGAATAATGTATAGGCAACTGGGCTCTGAAAAATTTGGAGCATATTTGAGAGAGAAGAGTATTTCTTCAGGAATTTAGCCTTTGTTCTAGGACTTGGGGGATTAATAGAAATATTTGAGCCATTGAAGAACGACACATTTTTGTTTGTTGTGTTTTGGCCCCTTATATATGGACCAGTCTCCTCTGACTCTTCCCTTGATCTTATATTCTTTTAACAAAATAAACATATTGCTCAAAACACCTTCACTTCAGAATTTTACTTAGCAAAAGAATTGGATCCTGCTTAGCCATGCTCAACCTTCTTTGCTCTACCCATTATTTATCCTGGAGTTATCTCAAAAATGGATTAAAAGAAAAAGCATGAACTTACAAGCAATCCTTAACCTCAAATATTTGATCTATGTCACCACATTTAAGTAGTTTACAGCCTGCTTGGAAGAGATGAACCAAATAGTTTTGGCTCTTTCTGTGCTTTGGAAGAGTCAATATTGTTAAGGGCTCAGTATTGAACTAGATTCTCACCAGTGTCAGTAACCACTCCTTGGTGGTTACACTAAAGTAATTTCAGGCATTGCAGAGAATTTTGGATCTGGAAAAGACCTTAAAAAGAATTAGGTCCAATCTCCTAATTTTACAGATAGGGCAACTGACACCAGAAAAGGTTAATAAACTCATGCAAAGCCATACAGCTAGCTAGTTAGTGATAGAGTCAGGACTCTACCTGCCATCTTCTAATCTCTAGTTTAATGATCTCTTTTTCACATTATGTTGTTTTATGCAATAGTTGTATTCCAAAAAGTTTTATATAAATGAAATACAATTTTAAATGCTCCAGGGAAGTTCTGCAGGGCACATAACCTCCCTTCCCTCATTACTTATCTGTTTAATAAGTTAGAAATGCATTGTTTTCTTAAATTAGGATACTTTCTTTATTCTTTATTCATTTATTTAGTACCTAATTTTGAAAATTATTTTTAATGTTTTATTTTTCCCCCAATTATATGTAAAGACAATTTTACATTGGTACTTTAAAACCATAGTATATTGTCAGGTACCCATGCAGCCTTAAAAAGGTACCTTGCTGTCTAATTTATTACCAAGGAGTGATTTGATCTTCACAGAACTCCTAAGTAGCTACAACCAAATTGTCACTAAGTCAACAGGCATTTATTAAGTTCTTACAATGTTCAAGACATGGTCCTAAGTACTAGGTTTACAAAAAAAGTAAAAAAAAATCATTCCTGCCCTCAAGGAGCTCATATTGTATAGGAGGAGAAAAATATACAAACAACTCTATGCAAGATAAATTGGAGGTAATTTCAGAAGGAAGGCACTATCATTGAAGGGGACCTGGAAAAGTTTCTTATCTAAAGTGGAATTTTTAGCTGAGAGGCAAAAGGAGGAGGCAAAGGCAGAGAGGAGGAAGAAAAAACATTCCAGATAAGGGGGCAGCCAGGGAAAATACAAGGAGTCTGGAGATGAACTGTCATGTGTGAGAAGCAGAGAGGTCACTATTATTGGATCTTAGAGTAGATGGAGGAAAGTATGATGTAGGAAGACCAGAAAGGTGGGAAGAGATCAGATTGTGAAGGTTTTAGCTAAATGGAGGAATTTATAGTTAATCTCAGAAGTAATAGAGAGTCACTGGAGCTTACTGAATGGAGATTGGGGGTAGGGTGGGGTGACATGGTCAGAGCAGCCCATTAGAAAAATCACTTTGATAGCTGAGTGAAATTTGCACTGGAGTGAGGACAGGCTTGAGGCATGGAGGCCAGTCAAAGCCTTCTGCAATAGTTCAGGGATGAGGTGGTATCAGATGAAAGAATGGAACATATGTAAGAGAATGCAAAGGTAGGATCAATAGGATTTACTAACAGATTGGATATGGAAGATGAGAGAATGAAGAGTCAAAAATTGCACCTCAGTTTTGAGCTTGGTGCTGGTAATGGTAGTCATAACAATATGTTGTTCAGTCATTTTTCATTCATGTCTGACTCTTTCTGATCCCATTTGTAGTTTTCTTAGCAAAGAAAATTTTCTTCCTTCAGCTCATCTTACAGATGAAGGAAATTGTGACAAACAGGGTTAAGTGGCTTTTCCAGGGTCACACAGCTAGTAACTGTCTGAGGCTGTATTTGAACTCAGGAAGATGAGTCTTCCTGACCCCAGGCCTGACACTCTATGCCCTGTGTCACAGACCTACATGCCTTTGTCATAGTCATTTCTTGACAGCAATAGGGAAGTTCAGAAGTAGAAAGGAGTTAAGGGGAAAAAGATAACAAGTTCAGTTTTGGACATATTGAGTTTAAGATGTCTAGAGTTATCTAGTTCAATAATAAGCATTTGAAGAATGAAAAAGACTTTATTAAGCTCCTGCTGTTTGCAAAACACTGTGCTAAGCTTGGATATAGAAACAGAATAGGAATTCACATAGAAAATCAAGATAAAAAAAGATAAGCAAAGCAAGATAGTTCCCTGCTTTCAAGAAGTTCATATTTTAACAGGGAAAAGCAACACATGCAGGTTTCAGCAACATTAGAAAAATGTCACGACTCTCAGCATGAAGTGGCAAAGTAGATGGTAATGCATACATTTTGCAAATGAAGAAACTTGGGCACAGGCACATGAAGAAAGCGGGATCCTCCTCATTCTAAGTCCCACACTATTACACAATACATCTGAAGATGATGGATGCCACCTCCTCCTCATCTTCCTTCTCCCCCTCAACATATACTCCTAGCTCTAGCCTGTACAAACTCAGGCTTGGGTCATATGGACTTTTAATTGCAATTGACTTGTCTGGGCTTTTTGCTTCTTCTAACCAGCCTCCAAATAGGATTTAAAAAAATTTTATTTAATATTTTGTTTTTCTCCAGTTACATGTAAAAACAATTTTACCATTAATTTTTAAAACTTTGAGTTCCAAATTCTCTCCCTTCCTCCCTCCCCAACCCTCCTCTCCTTGAGAAGGTAAGAATTCAATATAGATTATACATGTGTAGTTGTGGAAAACACTTCCATAATAGTCATGTTTTGGAAGACTAACTATATTTCCCTCCATGCTATCCCACCCTGCCCCCTGTTTAGTCTATTCTCTCTCTCCTTTCACCCTATCCCTCCTCAAAAGTGTTTTGCTTCTGATTACCCCCTCCTCCAATTTGCCCTCCCTTCTATCACCACCGCCCCTTCTCTTATTCCCTTCCGCTCCACTTTCCTGTAGGGTAAGAGAGATTTCCATACCCAACAGAGTATGTATGTTATTCCCTCTTTGAGCCAATTCTGATGATAGTAAGGTTCACTTATTCCCTCTCAACCTCCCTCCTCTTCCCTTCCACTGTAAAGGCTTTTTCTTGCCTCTTTCATGTCAGATAATTTACCCCATTCTACCTTTCCCTTTCTCTTTCTCCCAATACATTCTTACCCCTTAATTTTATTTTTTAGATAGCATCCCTTCGTATTCAGCTCACACCTGTGACCTCTGTCTATATATATTCTCCTAACTACCCTAATAATGAGAAAGGTTTTATGAGTTACGAATATCATCTTTCTATGTAGGAATGTTAACAGTTTAACTTTAGTAAATCCTTTATGATTTCTCTGTCCTGTTTACCTTTTTCATGCTTCTCTTGAGTCTTGTATGTGAAAGTCAGATTTTCTACTTAACTCTGGTCTTTTCTCAAGAATGCATGAAATTCCTCTATCTCATTAAATGTCCATTCCCCCCCTTCATGGATTATATTCAGTTTTGCTAGGTAGGTAATTCTTGGTTGTAATCCTAGCTCCTTTGCCCTTCAGAATATCATATTCCAAATCCTCTAATCCTTTAATGTAGAAGCTGTCAAATCTTGTGTTATCTTGATTGTGGCTCCATGATACTTGAATTGTTTCTTTCTGATTGCTTAGCAATATTTTCTCCTTGACCTGTCAATGCTGAAATTTAGCTTTAATATTCCTGGAAATTTTCATTTTGGATCTCTTTTAGGAGGTGATTGCTGGATTCTTTCAATTTCTATTTTACCCTCTTGTTTTAGAATTCAGGGCAGTTTCCTTTGATAATTTCTTGAAAGATGATTTCTAGGCTCTTTTTCTGATCATGGCTTTCAGGTAATCCAGTAATTTTTAAATTATCTCTCCTATTTTCCAGGTCAGTTGTTTTTCCAGTGAGATGTTTCACATTGTCTTCTATTTTTTTCATTTTTGTGCTGTTTTATTCCTTCTTGATTTCTCATAAAGTCATTAGCTTCCATTTGCTCCATTTTAATTTTTAAGGAATTATTTTCTTCAGTGAGCTTTTGGACCTCCTTTTTCATTTGGTCAATTATGCTTTTTAAGACATTCTTTTCATTGGCTTTTTGGATCTCTTTTCCCATTTGATCTAGTCTATTTTTTAAGGTGTTATTTTCTTCAGTATTTTTTGGGTCTCCTTTAGCAAGCTGTTGACTCATTTTTCATGATTTTCTTGCATCATTCTCATTTCTCTTGCCAAATTTTCCTCTTTTTTCTCTTACTTGATTTTAAAAATACTTTTTCAGTTCTTCTATGGCCTATGAAAAATCCATATTTTTCTTGGTGGCTTTGGATGTAGGAGCTTTGACTTTGTGGTCTTCTTCTGAATGTAGGGTAAGAGATCTTCCTTGTCACTAAATTAAGTTTCTTTAGTCAGAGTTTTTTTCTCTGCTGTTTGCTCATTTTCCCAATCTATTACTTGACTTCTTAACTCTTTATTAAGCTAGAACTCTGCTTCCAGGGTGGAGGGTTAACTGTCCCAAATTTCAGGGGTTTTGTGCAACTGCTTTTCAGAGATAATTCTAGGGACTTGTACGTTTTCTGTTCCTCCAACATGGTATGATCTAAGGAGAAGTGCTTACTCCTCTCCTGGTCTTGCTGTGGTCTGTGAGTGATCACAAGCATTCTTTCTGCCCTGGAATTGTGAAGAGGGTCCCCTCTCAATTTCTGATGTGAGCTCTACTATCTAGTGCTTCTCTTGCCCCAGGACTACCACTCAGGACTTTGACCCAGATCCAATTATGGGCAAAGCAGCAGAGTCCTGCTTTTGGTACTAGCAAAAAAGTAATCTCCTTCTGACCAATTGTTCTATCCCCTTACCATCTGGCAGCTGAGAACTCCACAAGCAGCTGTTGCTGCTGCCAGTTCAGTCACTTGCAAGGCCTGCTCCTGGTTTGCTGGAGCCAGGGTTGTGCCGGTGCAGCCTTTGCTGGACTGCATTCTTCTCTCAGCCTGGTGCAACAGACCTTTCCTGTCGACCTTCCAGGTTGTCTTGGGCTAGAAATTTGTTTCAGTCTGTCTTTTTGTGGGTTCTGCTACTATAGAATTTGTTTAGAGTCATTTTTCAGAGTATACAGACAGATCAAATAGACAGGCTTCCAAACTGTCCAAACATTATATCAATACCACAGTTACCAGAGAGGGAAGCATCAACATCTGGGTTTTCAAAGCCAGGGGGCTCTCAACGGCTGCCCCGAGTTTCATGTGGTCAAATCACACAACACTTCTCAAAGTGAACTCCTAGAGAGTCAATTCTTAAGGACACAAAATACATTTCAAAAATGGAAGGGAAAATAGGGATTTTGTTGATGGTAGGAATGCAAAATGAAAGGGAAATAAGACAAAGGTCATCATTTCCTTTCAGTCTTTTCCACCAAGTTCTTATGATTTGCTTAAATTATGCTTGGTATCATAAGAATGGAAAGAAATTTTTTTACTCTAAGTCAAATAAAAGTTTATAAGGAAAGGGTCTAATTGGCAATAGGAGAAAGACTCAAAAGAAAAATTTTAAACTTCCTAAGAGCAGGTTAACTAGTTGACTGAATGTATCTGGGGTCTGCATCACAAAATTGCATCATAAGCTACAGACCTAGAAGCCATATTGCAACTGAAGATTAGCTGATGGAATTTGGGGTCAGTTAGATGATATCAGGAGAAACTGGCCTTCTATAATATCCCTGGCTTATTTATCCTCTCATTGTGGCATCATAGATCCAGAACTGGAAAGGACCTTTGAGACCATCTAGTCTAACCAAAGTCCAGAAAGGTCCTGACTTGGCCAGTGTTGCACAGGCAATAAGTAGCAGAGACAAGATTCAAACTTGGGTCCTTTATTGTTCCAGATCCAGCAGTCTTGGGGAAATTTACTGTCTTATGAGACAATTTGTTCCACTTCTGAAAAGTTCTCATTGTTAGGCAATTTTCCTTCTATTAGGTCAAATTAGGCCTCTCTAACTTCTACCCATTGCTCCTAGTTCTGGGATCACAAGACAAACAAATATAATCCCTATCCCATGTGATAGTCCTTCAAATACTTGAATAAAATAATTATGTTCGCTCTACCTACCTATTCCTCCCAAGTCTTCTCTTCTCCAGGTTATGGCCCCAGTTCTTTGTTTGGCATGGTTTCTCCTCACTTTCCTGGTTGCCTTTCTTTGGATTTGCTCCAATGAAATATGTCAGTGATGAGGAATTATAATTTAAGGGAAAAATAAACATCAAGGAAAAATTAATTGAATCCATGGGATTAAATAATATGGCTCAGTTTCACGGTTTAGGAGGAAGGATAGAACCCCAAGGGACTCAGGTTGGCCAGTGAAAAATACCCAGAGAAACAGGACACAAACCAGAAGTAAATACAGTATCCTGAAAGCTAAGGTTCCAGAGGGTGTTTCAGAGTGAGTGGTCAAAAGTTGTGGTGAGGACAAGGAGGGGATGGAGGGAGCAATAGCCTTTTGTTTTGGCAGAGAGGAGCCTAGGATGTTTGATGTGGGAGCACACAAGCTCCAAACCCTCTGGTGACACTGAACTACACTGGATTTTTAGTGGAATAATTTGTTGAGCCTCTATCCAGACTAAGACACAGAAGTGGCTTCCTGGGGCATTTGTTTATATGTGCTCATTCATTCCACTTCTCTGAAGTCAGCTTCATTTCATTTGGTTTTCTGAAAAACCACAGTTTCTCATCACTCAATTCAAAAATTTGAAACCAAAAGTTTTATGCATATATTTTAAACAGCAGACACCTCCCCTACACACATACCAACCCACCCACCATTATGGAAATGAACAAAGCAATCCTATAAGCTGTACTTAGATTCTTACAGTAATAGGAAAAAACCAAAATACACATATTCATAGGCAGCTAAGTTAAGGATGTGCAGTCAGGCAGACCTGACTTCAAATCCTGCATCAAATACTAGCTGTATGTATGACTGGGCAAGTCATTTGACATCTGGTGGCCTTAGTTTCCTCAGCTGTTAAATGGGGACAATAATACTTCTTAGACTTGTGAGATTCAATTGAAACAGTATCTATAAAGTACTTTGTGAACCTTAAAGTGCTTTTAAAATTTTTTGTTATATTCTGGTTATTCAAAAAAATAATTTCATTATCATGTTAGATGGTTATGGTTATATTAGAAAAATACAAAAAGGTTTTGATAGTATTTTTTGTCTTGAGAATAACACCTAAATTATTTTTGAGGGATATAAATAAAAAGAAATAAATTATTAACCTTAAAAAAAACAGAAGGAAATAGGCATTGTCTGGCTTTAAAATCAAAGGATACCGTGCATCTAGGCAGACATGAGAATTTAGAGCTGTGACTTGTGGATTGGTGCAGTGCTTTGGGTTTTGGATGTGTCCCACATCTACCTCCTGTGTTTAACATGGTCTAAGGCTCAGATTGGGCCCAGGAGCTCAGGAAGGGAATTGATGAGGGTATAAAGAGGCTGTTACATACATTCATGGAGGGAGTGTTTTCCACCTCCCATAAAATTAGGGATTGTTGCATTAAATTGATCCTAGCTGCTGATCCAGATCTATGCCACTAAAATTCCTTTGGAATTGGGGCATTTCATCACAGTAACCCTGAGGAGCACTTTACAGGATCATAAATTTAGAGATGGAAGAAACTTAAAAACCATTAGTTCAGTCCCTCCATGAAGAAACAGACCCAGAGAAATTGTGACTTGCCTGAGGACAAGTAAAGAGGTAAATGCCCAAGTCACACCTGAGGTCCCATTTGAACCCAAATCCTTTGGCTCCAAGTGGAAGGCTCTTTCCCCTTTGCTATGTGGTTAAGAACAATTTACCGATAACATGAAAGGCCTTGTCATGAGGGGCATCCCAAAGCTAGCTTATCCCTTGGATGCTGTGGTTGATATTGGTAGCATTAGTAAGCTTTTGGGACCCCAAACCAGAAAAAAAAAACATTAAGAATGATTTATTAAGTAATTACTTTGTGCCAGGAACTGTATTAAGTACTTGAGATAAAAGATGAAAGCAAAAGAATCCCTGCCTTAGAGAAGCTTATATTCTAATAGAGGCAAAAATGTGTAAAAATATAAGTATATTCAGAATATAAGAGGTCATTTGTGGTAAGAGGACACTATTAAATGGAAGGATCAGGAAAGGCAACTGCTGAAGGTAACTCTTGAGCTGAGCCTTAAGGGAAACCCAGGATTTCAAAGAGAGAAAATAGTCAATGCAGTTTATCTCCTCAGTTGTTTCTGATCTAGAACTACGTGTTGTTGTTCAGTCATTTCAATCATGTCCTTCTCTTTGTGACCCCTTTTGGGGTTTTCTTGGCAAAGATATCGGTAATGGTTTGCCATCTCTTGCTCCAGCCCATTTTACAGATGAGGAACTGAGGCAAATAGGATTAAGTGATTTGCCCAGGGTCACACAGCTAGTGAGTATCTGAGGCCAAATTTGAACTCAGGTCTTCCTGACCCCAGCACACTATCAACTGTGCCACCTGGTTGCTACATATCTCCCCCTATCTGCTGATGACTTAGACACCTCTGTTCATAGGATCATAGATCAATAGCTTGAAAGGACCACAGAAGCTCTCTGGTTCAGTTTTACAAATGAGAAAATTGAGATACAGGGAGGCTGAATTGACCAAGATCTCACAGGTAGTAAGGATTAGAGACAAGATTTGAACCAGGTCTTTCAACCGAAGAACCAGCATACTTTCCTCTATAGCACACATTTATACTCAATAGGTCTCCAAAGACTTTTTGAACAAGTTGCAAGGGAGGTTGTATGTAATTCTGAGGGAAAAGTGGGTGTAAATGATCACAGGGAATTCACATATGGAGTCAAGGACCAGATTAAGTATTACAGCTGGGGTCAGGCTTTGGTTGTGTTTGTCTTTAAAAAAAATGAGAAGAAGGGAAAGGTGAAGACTGACCAACTGAGCTTTCAGAAACTGATCATGGGCTAGTTTCTCTTGTTCTGGAATTCTATGGGTGGGGGAACTTTTCCTCAGGAGAGATTTTTCTGCAGGAGTGGTGGGGGTGAAGAGAAAAAGAATGGAAAAACCTGTTAGCTCCTGAGAGACTTCTTAGGGGTAAAAAAAAAAAAGTGGAAAAATTTACCATTTCCTGAGGGACTGTGAAGGAAAAGAAGGCATAGAAACAGTTTCCTAATTTAAGAAAAATAGTTCTAGAAAGGCCTCTCATAGTATCCAATAAGTTCTGTTTTTTTTAATGTAAAAACAATAGGCTAGTATAACATAGAAGCTCATGTTTATATACATTCTTCTTTTCTGTTCCTTATACATTGGAAAGTTTGTGTTTGTTGGTAACCAATTCATAATAAAAACGTAAAACCAAAAACAACAATCTAATAATGGGAAGTATAGTCATGCCGAGCATTATGGAAGGAAGGAAACAGGCATTTATTAAGTGCCTACTATATGCCAGCCACTTTACTAAGTGCTTTATAAATATTAACTCATTTTTTCCTCACTACAACTCTGGAAGGCAGGTGCCACTATGATCCCCGTTTTTACAAATGATAACTGAGGCAAACAAAAAGTTACATGACTTGCTCAGGGTCACACAGTTAGTAGGATCAAATTTGAACCCAAGTTTTCCTGGCTCCAGTCCCAGTGCTCTAGATACCATGTCACCTGGCTGTCCTACCTAAGTCACATATTAGATTGTTACTTTCAAGAAAATATAGCAAAAGAAGGTCATGGTTAGTATCTTGACAGCTAAGAGCTATTCTAGGGGGAGAATTAAAAGTTGATGCCCATTAGTGGAAAGTACAGCTTCTGATGGTACCTTGTAAAGATGCCTGGGCAAGAAAAATGATAGAGGCAGTGACTTTGGTATGTACAGGGACTCAGTCAGCATTTTATTTTATTTGTTTTATTGTCAGTCTCTTATTTTGTATATTTCTGTACTTTGAAGTTTAGAAGCATTAAGGGTAATAAATATGCCACCTCTTCTCCTGCCCCCCTTATTAAAATCACCCTAGTATGACAGAATATCATGCAAAAGGTATTATGGTGATCTGTTAATATATGTACCGAATGTAGCTAAGTGACATACCTAACTTTAGCACAGTTGTAATGGGAGTGGAATAGCTTATAGGGACCAGTCTTTGGAGCATATGAAGATATTTCCTTGTTTCTGTCCTAGCAACTACTTGGATGACTCAGAGGTTGGTACAAAGAGTGCTCTAATTGTCTGGTGAAACTGATGATTCAGGGGTTTCCCAGCCAGAACTCAGTGTGTACACCAAAGGGGTGAGCCGTCTATCTTTATATGTGTCTTCCTTTTGGCATTGAAGTGTGAGGACTGCTTTGAGCTACTTCTTCAGGAGTTAGGGAAGGGAAGGGTAGGTGCCATGTTTCCCAGCTGTCCATGGCAGCACATGGCTATCTATGTTTCTTGTGTTCACTCTTTTCTGGTCTTAGGTGAATGAGTGTTCTGGGATGGAAGAATCCAGGAGACCTCATGAGTCTGGGAGATCCAAAATACTCATCAGATTAGTTAGAGCTGAATGATAGCAATAGTAGTACCCATCAGAGATAGTAGCAGCATTCCCTGAAGTGATAGTGGCCAATGATAGTGGAAGCATGTGCAACAGAAAAAGAAAGATAATCCTGAGGCTTGTGGCCATTTTAGGGAGCATGAGCCTTTTGCATCAGAAAAGATGTTAACTATGGATTTAAGAAAAAAACTTCTAGGCCATAAAATGCCAAGAGCTGTGAGTTAATTCTTTTTGATATGCATGTGTCCTACTATGTCCCTCACTACCATTTATACTCTAAACTTGAATTCACTCCTTCCATGGATTTGTGTATTTTTATGATATAGTGTGCCCTAGTTTTTTTTCTTTTTGGTGGGCATGTTTATACCAACCATTCTTACATTACTTCAGGAAATACCTTTGCTAATCATTAGTTAAGTCCATCTGGCTGATTGTTAATGGGAAGCCCACCAGTGGGTACTCATAAGCGACACTATTGGAAATAAAGCCTCTCAGGATTAACCCCTAGAAGTCTGAGAATAAAATTTAAGGCAACAAGCATTTATTAAGTACCTACTATTTATGAAGCACCATGCTAAGTACTTGGGTATAATGCCATGCACAGAAGCTTTCCAGAAGAATGCTACTGTGAACAGCTTTTAAGGTTCTGATTACACAGTATAATGAACACTCTATTTATTCCATAACAAATCAAAGCAAAACATTCACAGAAAATCAAGGTACAGCATTCACAATATTACAACTTATCAGAAAAAAACCACAATATAATATTCACAACAGCTTATCATTAAAATGGCCACATAGTTTTCACCAAAGTGGTCACAATGTTTAGCACAAAGAACAATCATCTCAAAGTATAATAGTCAAAGTCTTCCACTCATGGGGCAACCAAGTTAACTCAATCAGTATCACAATATAGTCTCAAAGTACAATAGTCAAAGTCTTCCACTTATGGGGCAAAGTCTTGTTTAACTCAATCAGTCACTTATTCAGCAATCAATTACTAAGTATCATTAATCACTAAGTACATTAGAAAATACAGACCCTATACTTCTAGGTCACTAGTAAACTACAATTTCATCATTTCTCAGTACCCATGGAGAGGTCTTTTCATCTTGACTTGGGGCCTGTTCTCAGATTCCCTGTATCCCCTTCCATGGTCCCAGATTCTACCCGAATTCACCAGACTGTCACCTGGTTCAATGGCAGACAGCTCCCAGTTCCTTGTCCAGCTCCCTGGGCAGGTCCTGCTCCACACTGAAGTTCACAGGGTTTGGTCCATGTCAGATCCTTCACAATTTCTGCACCAGGGAATTCAAGGCTCAACCAAGCCACAAACAGACAAAGTCTCAGCATCCCAGTCATGCTTCCTCAGTCACCTGGGCTCCTAGCTCCTGAGCTCCTGTTCAGAAGAAGTTCTACCACAACAAGTTCTCAGGAAACTCTGGCTCAGTTCTCCATTCTCTCTTCTGTAGCTGCTCTGCCACCAGATGCTGGTCCCAAGAAATTCTGACTGTCCCTTCTTGGGTTTTTTCCTTATATACACATAGCATTAGCTTCCTATTTCAGACGACCCCTTCCTGTTAGATCAGCAACAGGAGACAGGAGTTCATACCTTCTGTTTCCCCAACATAGGCTTGATCAATTACTCAGTGCTAAGGGCCTGCTACCTTTGCCAACACAAAGGGATCTTCAAATTCAAATTACATTACCATTACATTGCGGTATAAAGAAAGACAAATGACAGTCCTTGATCTCAAGGAATTCATAGTTTAATATGGGAGACAACATGGAAATAGATATGTACAAGCAAGATATATAAATATAAATTAAGATTAATTCACAGGGCAAAGACTCTAGAATTGGGGGGATGGAGATGAGGAGGGAGATAATTCCAGAGTGAGAAAGCTTAAATACATTTTAGAACCATCCCAATTCAGGGTGGCTGTGTCACACAAATTTATGATCTCCATAAATGTTTAATCATTGTATGAGAAAGGAATTTTCTTAGTTGAATAGATGGTAAATACAATAAAATAAGAGAGTTGACACAGTGTCAATTGAAATTACAATTCAGGATATCTGTGTTTTCTTTACCATTAACATTCCATAACATAGTATATGTCCAAAAATATTAAAATAAGAAAAAGTCCCATTACTGAAGTTAATGCCTTGAGTTAAGGGTCTCATCCATAAGGGCCATAAAGTAGGCCTTGTCTGGCTTAGTTGACATAGGAAGAGGTATTATCCGAGCTCACTCAGAGAGCAAAGACAAAGCAGGGTCTGTTTGGAATTTATGATCTCAGGATGTCTCTCTTTTCCTCCGGTATGAAGTATGTCCCAAGATGGGGGAAATCCCACTTCTAGCCTTATCTAGTCTCTGGAGTTGCTGACACAGGAAAAGACACTTTTAAAGCGAAGCAAAGCAGTCTGTTTGATTAATTCAGACTTTGGCCAAAAATATGACATTTAATGATTATCAGGAATCAAGGATGACATGTTGGTTGCAAGCCTGAGGGACTGGAAGATAGTGGTGCTCTTTAACAGGAACAGGGAAATTAGGAGCAGGGTAGAGTTTAGAGGGAAAGATAATGTGTCCAGTTTTAGACATGTTGAGTTTAAGATGTCCAGTTTGAGATGTCTGAAAGGCAAATGGAGATTGGAGATTAGATCAGCAGAGAGGTTAGAACAGCATAGGTAGATTTGAGAATCAGTAGCATAGAGATGGTAATTAAATCCACTGGAGCTGATGAGATCACTAAGTGAACTAATATACAGGGAAAAGTCCTATGGAATATCTAAGATTAGAGGGGATTACCTGGATGAGAATTCAGCAAATGCAAATTTTATGACTCACAGTAACCTAGTCCATAGGATACCTTCCAACTTAAACATCCTATGATTAATTTTTTTTCAGCTTTTAAAAATAAAGTTTATTAATATTTCTTTTTTTACTTCACTAGAATCTTTACCAGTATTTATCCATCTCTGCCACCTCCCAGAGGGCCATCCCATATAAATATCTTTACAAGATTAAAAAAAAATAACAAAACCAATCAATACTTTTTTTTAAACATCTGAAAATATATGCAATTTTCCATACCTATAGGCCCCCAGCTATGCAAAGGAGTGAGGTAGAGGTATTTTCTAGCTCTTTTTGGGGGCCGTGCCTGGTCTTTTTAATTTTAGAGTATTTTTTATTATTTTATGGTTGTTCTTTCCATTTCCATTGTTGTTGCCATCGTATACATTGTATTCTTGACTCTGGTGACTTCACTCTGAATCAGATTATATAAATCCTTCCATGCTTCCCCATATTAGTCATTTTTGTTGTGTCCTGTAGCACAGTAATATACTATTACGTTCATATACTCAATTTGTCTGGCCATTCCCCTACTCAATAGAGATCTATTGTTTCCAAAATTTTGCTCCCACAACATGTTATAGCATTGTGTTAATGTTTCTGTTGTTCCCATTTACTTTTTTGTAGTCTTTATACACATGATTTTCTTGACTCTACTTACTTTATTTCTCATTAGTCTATCAAAGTCTTCCCAAATTCTCTGTGTTCTTTGTTTCTCTGGGTGTAGTAATATCCTATCACATTCAGGTACACAATTTATCTAGCCGTTTCCCATTCAATGGGCATCTACTCTGTTTCCATTTCTTCGCTAACACAAAAAGTGTTGTTATAAATATTTCAGTGTATATGAGCCTTTTCTTTCTATCTTTAACCTCTTTGGAGTTTTTTGCCTGCCGATGGGATTTCCTAGTCAAAAGAGATGAATTTTACTGACTTAATTAACATAATTCCTATGAAAGCAAAGAAAGAGGGACCCTATATCTTTCCTCTTCTGATATAAGTAACTTCATCATAGAAAATGACCTCAAGGGCGGCTAGGTGGCGCAGTGAATAGAGCGCCGGCCCTGGAGTCAGAAGGACCTGAGTTCAGATTCGGCCTCAGACACTTAATCCACACAAACAAAAACCTAGCCGTGTAACCTTGGGCAAGTTACTTAACCCCAATTGCCCTAAAGGGGCGGCTAGGTGGCGCAGTGAGTAAGAGCCCCCGCCTCGGAGTTGGGATGACCCGAGATCAGATCCAGACTCAGAAAATGAGCACCCACACATAAAATAATGACTAGCCGTGTAACCTTGAGCAAGTTACTTAACCCCAATTGCTTTAAAAAAAAAGAAAAGAAAAGAAAAGAAAATGACCTCAAATCCAGTTAAAGGAGTTATAGTTTGCATTTTCTAAGTTCCCTCAATTTCTTTTCCCTCTCAAATACTCAAAGGCATCTGTAATCTCACTGAATCAAGAGTTTCCTCCAGTGATGCAGAGTATAAGTGACCTCTGCCTGCCCATCCTATGCAATTTTAGAGCATGTTCTCCCCAAAATTCAACATGGGGACTGAATGTGTTCATCAATGTGGACCCAGTATTTGTCCACCCAACATGTTGGGTACTTTCATTGGTTTCTCTCAACATTTTAAGGGTACCAGAGGAGCACTCTGGCTGCCCGTGAGCTACCCCTTACTTTTGTCATATGCTTAGCTCATTTGTTCCTATCACCTAATTCTTTGATGACATCTTTTAATATTGTTATTCTTTGGATTTCCTATTTGACTATAGGATTGCAATCTGCTTATACCAACTATGTGCTTCTCTATTGCCCTTTGTGTGGTTTTCATTGTTCAAAAATTTGAGCAAGATATGTTTGCAGATTTCTTCCAGGAGACTTTTCAGTCTTGTGGTGCAATGCAATTAGCACCATGTAATCCAGACAGGAATGTCTAAAGATCCTCATCATGCACAGGGAATTTATTCCTCTTTGCCTTGTGCTTTGCATATCACCTCCTTAACCACAGTGGTGAATATTATTGTGGTTGTTCCAGTCATTCAGTTGTGACTGACTCTTCATGACTCTACAAACAATACTGTCCATGGGATTTTCTTGGCAAAGACACTGTAGTGGTTTATCATTTCTTTCTCCAGTGGATTAAGGCAAACAGAGGTTAAGTGATTTACCCAAGGTCACGAAGCTAGTACGTGTCTGAAGACAGGCCAGATTTGAATTCAGCTCTTCCTTACTCCAGGCCTACTGCTTGATCCACTGAACCATCTAGTTGCCTCTCTGGTGAATACTACTGGGAAGCAAAACTCTCCCTGCTTTGTGCCTTGATTGATGTTCATTATTAGAGAGTCACTGGACAGAATTATTTCTATTGTTACACCCCCCCAAGAAATCTTGACTAATCTTCACACGTGGTTGGGAGACTCCTTGATATCAAAAAAACCTGAAAGGATTGAAGCAAACTACTTGCTCTGTTTCTTTTTCTTGTTTTGTTTTGTTTCCTTTTCCCCATGGATCATTCCATTGGTTATAATCCTTCTTTACAACCTGACTAATGATTAATGTGAAGATATTTGTAGATCCTATATTTGATTGCATGCAACCATGGGGGCAGGGCAGGAGGAGAAGGAGGGGGAGAAAATTTGAAACTTACAGGAATGTGGAACTGAATATTATAAACTAAAAATAAATACACGAATTAATAAAAAAGAAAAAACCTGTAAGGCCACCTTTTGTTCTGCTAAATCAAATACCTCTTCTTAATCAACCAACCATAAATACAATGGGATCTTATGTGCTTTATATCCTTGTTAATTGTGAGATGATAAAGATATAATCCATGTTTGAATATGGCTTATTACCTACTAATACACCTTCATCCAAGTTAACTTCAAGGAGAGATAATTGTCATAAAAATGTTGTGTAATAGTCCTATATGGTGGTAGTTATTTTTGTTCTTGCATTCACCCTTTTTTCCAGTACTGATAAGGTCAGAGGATTTTTCCCTGCCTTTGTTACCTTTACCTCCTTCAGGTCCATTATATATCGGTCCCTTGGTGTCCTTATAATTATAACACCTCTAACTCTGATCTCTAAATGGACTTGGTCCAATGTAGTTGCTTTTCCTTCTCTGTTCCCTTTCATGTTATTTCATCATCCTCTACTTGTACCTCAGGGGCCAGTGTAGTGGTTCTACTTGGCACTGGTAATCAGGAACCCAGGCGCTATTTTTTCTGTGTTTCACTTGTGGGGATACGCAGGGTCCTCGGAAGACCAGATTCTAGCCTCCACACTATAGACTCAGGCTCCTCTCAGCAGCCCTCCTGATGCTCCTATGATTCTTTAAAATAATGACTCAGTCTGTAGAAAGCATTCCAGATGGATAACTGAAGTAGGATGTAAGTTCTTTCAATAGAACAAAAGCTCTTTGAGTGTATCCCTTGTGCTTAGCATGGCTCCTGGGACATAGGCATTTAATAAAAACTTGTGGAATGAATGAATGAATGACTGATGATGAATTTCAATTTCTAATTGTAGCTACAAACAAGACATCGAGGCAGGAACAACACTACAAGCTACCTATGTTTGACTCATGAAGGAGAGCCTCAACTTTGACCTGTGGTAACCAGCTAGAAAGAAGTGAATTTCACTCTTCTGGCCCTGAAGTCTCTTTGCTAACATTGCCAAAAGCAAAACCAGTGGGTGTGGTGACTGCTCTGATGAGGACATTGATCCCTTAAGATTGAAAATTAATTAATAGAAAATCATAAATAATCCTGTCAGGCTTCATTAATATTTTCTGTACTTTCTGTGTTTTATAATTAGTTTCTTTCTCTTTTATCTGTGGAGGAAAAATGTCATCCTATGTACCTTTAAACCATCATCTTTTTTAAAAATTCAAACCAATTTCCTTTCTTCCTCCTACATGCCATATTCTGCATGCTTTGCACATGATGGAATATCTAATTCTGAGCATGTTGACTTGCTTTGTGTTTTAATAAAATAGCAAAAATTCATAAATTGTTTGAGGAAAGAGGGGGGATGTGAAGCACGTTTCACTTTCAACATATTGTCAGAAATGAGTTAGCTACAGTCTGGAGGAAAATTCTTGGCTGTGGACTGATTACTTGATCTCCACCATTCTGATCTGTCAGTACTAATCAGAATAGACAGATTGGTTCTTCCCATGAGTCCTAGTAGCCTACAGTCTGTGGTGGCTTGTTTGGAATTTGATCTGAGTTTCCATTGTCACCCTTTGATAGTGTGTTTACAGCTTGCTCACCAAACATTGCCTTTGTCTGGCCTTCATCATCACAGTGAAGGTCATGATGAATTGTGTGCACGTTAAAAGAAATTATTCAAATTGTTTGTGAATACTATTTAGCTTCACACACATATAATTAAGGATACTTTCTGTTTTCAAATATATACACACTATTTCTACCCCAATCAGAAAAACCAAAGTTGATGGTGAGAATTAGGTATTTTTCTTGACTCTGCCCTTAAAAAGCTATTCCTAAAGCATACTACTAATGCAGAGGTCTTTAATCTAGGCTCCAGAAAATTAAAAGCAATTTTTGATGACCATAATTAAATCTAATCGGTTTCCTTCATATCTTAATTGATACATTGAAAAACATTATTTTAAGAAGGGGTCCACAGAGGGCTGCTAGGTGTCGAAGTGAGTAAAGCGTCCGCCCTGGAGTCAGAGGACCTGAGTTCGGATCTTAACCCCAAATGCCCTCCAAAAAAAAAGCAAAAAAAAAAAAAAAAGAAGGGGTCCACAGGTTTTACCAGATTGCCAAAGGGGTCCATGTCATACACAAAAAACAGTTAAGAATCCCTGAACTAAAGAGATGTAACATGTTCAAAGAAAATTAAATACAGGGCATATATGTCTTCCCCCAAATACTTTGAAGCAGCTAGGTGGCATGTCAGATAGAGCACTAGGTCTGGAATCAGAAAGACATGAGTTCAAACTCCAGTCTCAGATACTATGTGTGACCCTGGGCAAGTCACTTCACCACGCTTGCCTCAGTACCTCATCTGTAAAATGAGACATTTTACAAGCTCATCCAAGCTCAACAAGTATTGAGCACTTACTGTGTGAAGGCACCATGTTGTTGGGTCTTGTCTGACTCTTTGGGACGCCCATTTGGAGTTTTCTTGGCAAAGACACTCTAGTAGATTTCTATTTCCTTCTTTTTTGGGGTCTTTTTTTTGAGGGGCAGGGCCAGGCAGTTGGGGTTAAGTGAGTTGCCCAAGGTCACAGGGCTAGTAAGTGTTAAGGGTCTGATGCTGGATTTGAACTCTGGTCCTCCTGACTCCAGGGTCAGTGCTCTCTATTCACTGAACCACCTAGCGGCCCCTTTCCATTTCCTTCTATGACTCATTTTACAGGTGAGGAAACTGAGGCAAACAGGGTTCAGTAACTTTCCTAGAGTCACACAGCTAGTATCTGAGGCCAAATTTGAACTCTGGTCTTCCTGACTCTAGGCACAGCACCACCCACCTGTCCTATATGCACCACAGGTATCATATGTGTATTGACCAATATTAGAAGGTGAGCATTTTCTGAAAAAGGTCTCCTATCTTCTTTAGAAAAGTAATTGGTGACCCAGAGAAAAGTGATGAAATAATTTGTCTCCTGCCTATAATTTTAAAACATATAAGCAGTTTGTCTTTTTAAAACAGTTTTAGCATTTATAGTAGTGATAACAAGTAATTCAGTAATCCTTGACAGTAAGGCTCAAGGACATTTTCAGAAGTGAATCCTGGATCTTTAAAGTTAGGACCTTCCAGGTCATTAGTTCAAACTCCCACCCAATTCAGGAATCTCAGTCCTTGCTATGCCAGAAAGCAGAGAAGCAGAATAATAAAAGAATAGGGCCAGTCTTCTAGTCCATTCTCCTGCCTCTCAACAAGACTTATGCCCAAATAGACAGATGGCTATTTCGTCAAATGAACCTCAAGGGCTATCTCTGACTTTGCCCAAGGAAGAGTCATAGTCACAGGGCATAGTAACAATACAGGAAGGTAGTTGTGGGGTCAACAGTGATATTCAATTCTCTCTGCTGACCTGAAGGACCAGACCACATTGCCACTGTTTCCATGGTGTCTAAATGTTTGTATGAGTTTATTCATCTCTGGGAGAAGCCTATGATGAAGTGAGTGGAGACTAATGTCTCACCCTTGCTGGTGCCAAGGGGATGAACCTGATGACTTAATCAGGCAGGTGTTTTCCGATGTCCACTATCTAATTTTCTGAACCTGCACATTTTTTGACTCAACCTGACCTAGCAGGTCGTTCTCCTTCATTGCATGATAACTCAGGGCTTCATGCTTTGTTTTGTCCATACCTGTGGGATTTAGGACTATACAGGACAGACTGGTCCTGTGTTGAAAGCAAGTAGTAAGTTCTCCTGCCCCATTGGTGCCCTTCCCACATCGAGAAAAGTCAAGGAAAGACCTCAGCATCTTAAGTTTATGGAAGGACATGGACAGGATTTGCATGGGATGGGCAGGTATAGATGAGTTGTGAACATCATTGGAGGGAACACCTACTTTGATGTGATCATAGATTTCTAAGTATTTGTATTTAGGAGAAAAAAAATCACAGAAATTTCATGGTCCCCCCCAACTACTTTGTAACTGCATGACTTAACAGGTTGATCAAAGCAGTTATTAAAAGTTCATCTTTTTCAAACGTAAAGAAAAAAAGAAATAAGGGGCTTTAGAATTCTAAATGATTCCCTTAATTTATTTCCCTTTGTTCTGGTTTCTAGTGCCCAATCTTCTCATTTGGCCATTCTCTTTGTTCAAATCCCCTCTAAACTCTTATCTACACACACTTAAATTAATCCAGTGCAAAGATCACTGGGTTCAGAAGACTTGGGTTCAAATCCAGCCTGTCATTTATGCCTGTGTGACCTTGGGCAAGTCATTCCAAGGCAAGAATAATCCTCACGCTACCCACCTTCCAGCTCCAAGGGCTGTTATGAGGAAAGGGAAGCATCAATGGGAGCTATTATTATAATGAGAAACATTCCCATGGAAAGTGAGGAAGTATTTCCACCACAACATGTTTGGCCCAGACATCACTCGTATTTGTTTTGTTGGAGCCAGATTGCTTTGACTTTACAGACGCACATCTCTCATGACTCAGCATCTCAGCTCTGCACGGGGTAAAATCATTGACGGAGGGTGAACTCCCGTGGGAAGGTGGGGGGTGAGAGGGAACAGGGTATGAGAGGAGAATCTGAACCAAGACCCAGATCAGAGTGGATGCAAACAAAGGGGAGCCTCAGCAGCCCAAGTCCACCTTAACTTGAGATCATTGGGCCTCTTTGCCCAAAAGAGACACGAAGGGGCACAGATAATTCTTTTGCATTTTGTGTAACTTGCTTCAAGTGAAGTAACATTTAATACATTCATCCAAACTGCTAAATAAAAGTTCCAATCAAAACAGTATTATTTAAGCCTCCACAGGAAATCTGCCATGTGAAGTCTGTCACCAATCCTGAAATGTCTGGTTCCACTGATGTCACTATAGCTGTGTTCGTCTGTCTTTTGAATTCTTAAAAGGCCATGTTCACTATTCCTCCCCCCCACCCCCAACTTGTTTCTTTCTTGATTGATGGTGCTATATAACTCTTTCCTTCACCTCCAGAAGACACAGGTGGGTTCTGCCGCTGAGCTTCAGGTGACTAAGGTGGCACACCAAAGCCTAAGGGGTCCTCAATTGTGTTTGAGACAGAGACATCTGAGTAACATTCTCCCACTTATCAAATCTTCACATTTAAGCATTTTTAGTCAGAGATTGCAAACATTTTAGAGAAGCAGAATAGCATAGTGGATAAAAAGCAAGGATCAGCATAGGATAAATTGCATTCAAGCCCAGCTTCTGATACTTTTTGGCCACATGACTCTGACCCAGTCTCTTAACCTCCCAGTCTCTCTCTAAGATTGTGAATTACAAAACAGTTGCTGATCTCAATTGGTAGAGGGAGTTTCCCCACTAGAATGCTCCCTATAATAATGAAATCATAGGTCCAGGCAAAGAAATAAATATTTTGTATATATAACATTAGGTTTAGGGATTTGTAGAGGGGCCTATGCTCAGAGCTGCTATTGGCTTTGCACATGGTAACATAATTCTCAGTCTTTTTATTTGAAAAGTGAGGCTAATGAGATTTGCATCCCACACACCTCAAAGAATTTGTATACTTATTTTTAGTTAAGGAGAATTGGGGTGGCTAGGTGGCGCAGCACCGGCCCTGGAGTCAGGAGGACTTAAGTTCAAATCTGGCCTCAGATACTTAACACAAAAACTAGCCTTGTGACCTTGGGCAAGTCACTTAACCCCAATGGCCCTCCAAAAATATAAAAGCAAAAAAAGATAAGCATACTACCTTTTCACTGTAACCAAGTTAGACCAGCAATTTCCTGATTTACCCCTTCCCATCTCTTTGCCTTTGTTCATATCAATCATTGAATTGTGGTTTTAGAGATTAAGGGGGAGCTTTGTAGGTTACTGGTGATTCAGTGGGATTCAGTAACCTTTAAGAGGTCCTATTTCCAGATAAGGAAATCAGGATGCACAGATTTTACTTGATTGGCCCAAGTTTAAATAGCCAGAAAATATCTGCGGCAGGATTCAAACCCAGGTCTTCCTGACTGAAGGTACAGTACTTTACTAGAGCACATTGCCCCTCAATCCCAGGGCCTTGAATGGACTTCCGAGCTATCTTTTGTTGAAGTCTACCGCTTCCTTTGAGGCCTGATTCAGTTGCTGCCACCTCCATGAAGCCATTTGTAATGTCCTTCCTCTTCCTCCCATTTTCTACCCAGGTGAAAATGACCTTACCCCTCTCAGATTTTTTATGTGCTATCTGGATTCTCATACCGTCACTCTATCACTTAATAATTTTTCATGTATGCTTAAAGGTAGGGTCTGTGTCAATCTGTTTTTACATCTCCAGGGCCTTACACATAGGAAATCCTCAATAAGTGTAAATTGAGTGGAAATAGGTTTGGGATTGCTGAAGAAGTTACAAGCCCTGTGACTCTAGAGGACTAAATAAAGGCCTTAGCAGGAACTTTTGGACTCTGTGAAATCTGTGAACCAATTTCCTCAGCCCTCCCCTTATATTCCCTACCTTTCAAACTTTTTAACTCCACGGACCAAGATCACATCCCTCTCTACACTTTGCTAGATATTCCTTTATATATGACTACAGCAAAAAAAAAAAAAAATCAGGGGCCAACATTTTGAGGGATGGGCCTCTCTAAACTCTGCTAAGCTGATCTGCAGATACTACATGCACATCTTTAAGCTGTTCCACCTTAAAAACGCCTGACAGAATTTTGTCCCCTTTTCCACAGTGGTCAATAAGAATGAGAAAAGTGTTAATCTTACTGGACTCTGCTTTGATCAGCTCACATCTGTAATGCTGTGTTGAGGTCTGGGTGCCCCAATTTAGGGAGGATGTTGACAAATTGGAGTGTGCCCAGTGGAAAGTGTTCTGGATGGTGAGGGCACAGGCAACCATGCCATTTCAGGATCAGATGAATGAACAGGATGTTTAGCCAAGAGAAGACTGGTGCTAATGGGTCTGATAGCTGTCATTAAGTATTTGAAGGGTTACTGAGCATATAAAAGGATTAAACTGTAAGCTCCTTGAGGGGACAGTTTTACTTTTGCTTTTGTTATCCCCAGAATTTAACATATTGCCTGGCACACATTGAATAAGTGCTTGATAATTGGTTGATTCTGCTTGACCCTAGAGGACAGAATTAATGGCAATGGGTGGAAATTCTCCAAACCTAAAATTTTCTTTCTGATCTCCATGCCTTCTTACAAGTTGTACCATCCATACTTAAAAGGCCTTCTCATCTCAGCCTTGAAGAATTCTTTATCGTTGGTCATTTCAGTTGTGTCCAATTCTTTGTAACCCCATTGGGAGTTTTCTTGGCAAAGATATTGGAGTGGTTTCCCATTTCCTTCTGCAGCTCATTTTAGGAAATGGAGGCAAACAGGTTAAATGACTTGCCTAGATAAGAAGTGTCTGAGGTCAGATTTGAACTCAAGAAGATGAGTCTTTCTGACTCTATGCCCACACTCTACCCAGTCTGCCACCTAGCTGCCCCAAACATAGAAATCGTATCTTTCTTTAAAGCTTAGCTTGGGTACAGCTTTCCCTAGGAAACCTTCCCTAACATGTCCCCATCCCCTTCAAATTGCCTTGTATTTAATTATCTAATTAGTGTACTTCTCACTGCTTCACCCACCCAGGAAGCACCTGAAGGTCAGGGCCTTTTTTATGTCTGTTTGTGTATCCCTAATATATAACAGTGTCAAATACATGCATAGCAGACACTTAATAAATCTTGTTGAATTGAATCAAAGTTGCAGAGAGGCAGATTTCAAGGCAATTTAAGGAGAAACTTCATAAACAGAGCTTTGAGAAGTAAGAGTTTCTTATCCCTGGAATTCTTGGAGACTCAAAGGTGGAATGAGCACTTGTCAGGGAACTTGTGAAAGACCTGTTCAGGTATAGGTGAGACCAGCTTATAATATAAAGAAATAACAAAAACAACAATAATAATGTAACCCAGCTTTCAAGTCTGGTGCATTTTCATAAGACTCTCCTCATTGGTGGAAAGAATGCCAAATTTTGTGCAGCGTTCCTGCACAAAGGGAAGAATTGGCTCAAGAACCTTGGTGAGAAGAGACATTTTTTAAAATTTCTGCTTTGGGGGAGAACATACAGAATTTCCCAATTCTTTTTAGGGAAAGATCCATGGTGAGGAAGAACATACTTTGGAAGACACCTGTAGGGGGAAGCCCAAGGACCATGGGGCCTTTCCATCTGACTAGTAGCTAAAGCAAGGTGTTGCCTCCTCCATTAGAATGTAAGCTTCAGAGCAAGGACTGTCTTAACTTTCTACTTGTATGCTTAGGGTTTAGCACAATGTTTTGCACATAATGGTTACTTTATAAATGCCTTTTCCATTCATTCATTCATTCATTCATTTATTCTAAAGTGGCTTGTGGGAGACATGAATATATATCTATGGAATCCTGCTCATCTCCCTCCAAGGGAGACTAGACTAGAACTATATCTATTTTCATCTATAAATATTACTGGGCTAGTTGAATCTTTTCAAAGTTCAAACTGCTTTCTTGGTTGCTATCCTTTAAGGGGGACGGGATGCCTTAAAGTTACATTTGCAGGTTTGACTTGTCCACCAAATGTTAGTTATACAAAAGACCATCATAAATAGTGAATAGCAAGCAAACCCAATTATCTAAGCAGACGGCAAGGAGAAGTCAGAGAAATCATACACATTAGAATATAATCCAAAATACTCTAGTGTATGTGACTGCCCACATTTTCACATTAATTTCATCCTGTTTGATGATCATCAGGGGTGGGAGTGCTGTCTCTCCTAAGTTTCGTGTTTATCTGCCTGTTGGTCAGCAGCTGTGAATTGTGGTGGTGAGGTAGGTGAGACCCTTCTCCACAATGATTCTTCCCCTCAGTGATGGCTGTGGGGGCTGGGCTGGAAACAGGTCTGGTGATTGGGGGAGGCACTGATATTCTCAAGGCTCTTGGGTTCAAGGCTCAATAAGGTCCTTAGTGGTCAAGGTGGTGATGGTGCTTTTACTTGCCTGGTATGTACTACCTCCTTTTTAGACAACCTATGGTGGACACACACATAGCCTACATAGGCACACATCCTACCGTACCAGTACTACTACTACTGCTGCTGCTACCACTAAATCAGTGTGGAAAGGTAGGTTGAAGTCAGACTGTGAAATGACTTAAAAGCCAAATTGAAGCTTTTTACTAAATCCTTAGCTAGCTGATATTTGAGATTCTGTGATTCATCCTCAGGCCATAAAGAGGCACCAAAAATAGTGTCTAAAAAAAAGAAATTTGCATGATTTTCAAAGCTTTGTGAAAGGTTAATGTGGGGGGCATAGAATAATTGGAAGCCTAGGGAACTTTATGAGGGTGGTGAGAGTATATAGGCTGAAGCAGGTGGAAAGCCACTAAAATAGAATAATAATGTACATTAATATCATATTTTTATTCATACAAATAAAGTTCTTTGAAATTATACAAATGATGAATATGAACTAAATGCACACATATATACATACATACATATTAAAATAGTGATACTGTACCTTCTGTTCCATCACTAAAATACAGTTCCCTCTAGGGTAGAATATGGCAGACAGCCTGAGAACACAGTTTAAAATTTGTTGCACAGAGATGTTATTTACTTTTTTGGAAATGGGCTTATCCCATTTCAGAGCTCTCTGATTGCACTTGACCACTTTTCAAGTTTCCAGAAGTTCTTACTGAAAATGTTTTGAAGAATTCTGGAATTATAGATATTTTCCCCCAGAACATAATTCAGAGAACAAATGATTGATTTCACTAAAAATAATTAGAGCTTGTTCTCCTTACTAGTGGAGAGGGTTTGTTTTTTGTTTGTTTGTTTGTTTTTCTAGAGGCATAAACCTTTTCTCTACCTCACTCCCTGTCTAAACCAGAATAAAGAAAAGCTTTATTCAAAGAAATTCCCAAACTTACCAGACTGGTTCCCTAACTCCATTGCCAATAATATGACCAGTTAAACACCCGTCTACCCAGAATTTTCCAAAATGTTTGATGAAGAAACTCTTGGTCAGTTCAGTTCAGTTTAAGAAGCATTTATTAAGCACCTCCTATATACTAGGTACTGGGAATACAAAGACAAAAATGAAACAGCCCCACTTTTCAAAAGTTTACATTCTACAGCAAGTATTCAGACAAAATATGCATAAAATAATTTTAGATATGAGGCAGAACATTAATTGTTGGGGGAGGAGGGTGTGGAAAGAATGACTTGTGTTGGATGTAGTACCTGAGTTAACCCTTAAAGAAAACCCTTGAAGAAAGGACAGCCTATGTAAACCCATACAAGTGAGAGATGGAATGTGGTAGAAGGGGAGCAGCAAGGAGATCAATTTGATTGGAAGGTAAAATTCATGAGAAATAAGGTGAAATTAGTCTGGAAAGACAGGTTGAGACTAGATTTTGAAAAGTTTAAATTCTAAACAGATGTGCTTTTATTTAATCCCAAGGGCAATGGGGAGCCACTATCCCTTCTTGAGCATGGTGGTCTTACATACTTTAGGAATATCTTTGAGATATAAACTTTAGGAATATCAAATTGGAAGCTATGTAGAGGAAAAAACTGGAGGCAGGAAGGACCAGCTAAGAAATTATTTCAGTAATCCAAGTGAGAGGTAATACAGAAGCCCCAAGATCCTCATAACCATAGGAGGTTATATAACCACACGAGGGTCCTATAATCAAAACCCTCATAGGATTTGTTTGATGGTTGTATTCTCCTGGAGTTTCAGTGGGTCAAGTACCCCTCATCAAAATGCTATAAACAGCATGCTATATTGGGAGGTTTTCTTTACCAATTATGATTCAAAATATGTGGATTTCCTCTCCCCCTATTAGCCAATAGAATGTTACTAGTGAGGTATAGTGGGAAGGGCATTGGACCATGAGTCAGAAAATCTGGGTTTGAAGTTTCAGATCTGTCACTCACTGGCAGTATAACCCTGAACAAGTCTCTAATCTTCTCTGAGGCCATTTCATCATTTGTAAAATAGGGAAACAATACTACATCACTGTAAGGAAAACACTTTACAAACCATATTTTATATGTTATAATAGCCTTACCACTGATAGCCTCATGTACCTTTGGCCTAAGTGCCAAACTAGGCAGTTCTTCATCAGAAGAAGGGGCATTATTTGATAAATTCTGTTGGACACATTGTGTGACACATGTCCAATTGTGACACATAGCATAAAGAGTTCAGTGAAGGTGGTAACCATGCCGAAAAAAATGATGGCTCTTCTGAATTGCCAAATCATTATTATCTTATACCAGATGGTTGTGACCATATGCTGGAAGGCTGATATGAAAGGGGACAATCTCAGGGCAGTAGGAATTTATGTGCCTGCTATTCTTCCTGCTTCCAACTCCAAGACCTGCCCCGGTCTTCCTCAGGCTAAGCATGACTTGTCAGAGGTCTTTGGATCCTCCATTTCATCTTGTTCCATAAGTTGCATTGCTCAGGCACCACCGTGAGGGTGAACTCAGGACAGCCTTTCTACCATAATTCTGAACTTCCTAGGTTTTGTTACTTGAAGCCAGACTCTTAATGTTATTTTAATGCAGTTGTTTTGTGTGTGAATAATATGCTCCTTATGCCAAACCACAAACCCTGGAACTAATATCTCATAAAAATGCCGAGAGTCCAGAGCTAATAGCTGTTATTCAGCAGATGGGGCAAGGCCTAAAAAATTGCAGATTGGTGTTATTCCCACAGGGGAGCCCAAGTGAAATGCAACCATGGAGTGGCAATGTATGCTTGAAGGGATCAGGGCCAAGGAAAGACAGTGCCCTACCATTATCTTTGAAATTAGCTTGCAGTGTGTGGGGTTCTTTAGGGCAGATTTCTGTGGCTCAAGGACTTGGGGTCAAATCCCCTAGATCTTTCAAGTGGGAGACATAAATAAATATTAAAAAAAAACTCTCCAAACCTTAAACCCTCTATATTCCATAAAGAGATATATCAACATGACTGCCTTTGATCAAGGCATCAAGGTATGCCCCACCAGGAAGAAGAGGCTTTTCCTGGCCCTACACCCCCTGGGCATTCCAAGAACCTCACTCAAGTGGTCAGATTGGGTTCGCCTTTCTGTAACAGGCTATGCAGCAGGGTGACCCTAAGCTAATGGGCAGGCAGGTGCTTGTTTTCCTAGAGGAAGAAGCTGAGAGGGAGCCAGCAGAGAGGTGGGGAGAGAACTCAGTATAAGGAAAAATGGAAACTTGAGCAGCAGTACTTGCCTTCTCAGTCCTCCTTATGCTAGTCTCCAAAACCAGGCCACAGGATGTCAGTGCAGCCTGTGAGAAAGCCAACATGTCAAGCAGGAATTTTTTTTCTCTTTTTTCCAAAAAAAAAAAGACCTCTATCTCTCTAATCCCAGACTCTAATAAGTTTTGCTTGCAAATGTCTTCTGACTTGAGAAGTTCAGACTGTGTTGAGGGAGAAAGAAACATTTGGATGATAGTAATTACTATTATTATAGGGAGCTGTTGTGTGCCTGTCACCACAGCATCTGGGTGTAATAACATGCTTAATGGAATGTAAGATGATCTGCTGCTCCTAATGGGCAGTCACAGAGCTGGGCAGCTACCCATTGCCCACACTCCTGCTTGGAGGCCCAGCTGAGCAGATGTTTGTGGAAGCAGAAAAATCTTGTATGGGTCTTGAAGGCCAATGAACTCAGTCACTAGTGTATTCATAGGCCAGGCAGCTCACACAGCTAGGGCTATGTGTTCAGGAGGCCATGGCCACCTTCCATTCATAGAATTTCACCCTTGCTGGTAGCCACAATTTTAGTTCAGCATTCAATCAATTCAACAAACATCTATTAAGCACCAATGTGCCATGCACGGTGCTGGGGATACAAAGTTTATATTCTGCTGGACTTGTGAACAAACAAACAAAAAACTCTTCCTACAAGCCAGGTAGGAAGTAATGTTGACACAAAACAGGTGGGAAACAGTCCTGGCCCAGTGACCTTTCCTGGTTTGTGAAGAGCTCTTGGACATATTCATATGCAAATTAAGAAGACCTACACACTGAACAGGACAGAATGAAAAGCCATTTAGAGGAGTCATTCTATTCAAGTGTAATCAAACATAAACAAACATACTAGTGTGACTCCAAATTGAGAGAGAGGTTAGAAATCATCAGAACAGGAATCCTTTCTATAATATCCCTGATTAGTGGTCATTTAGCTTTGCTTGAAGACCTCCAGTGAAGGGAAACTTACTACCTCCTGGAGAGGAATGAGACGTCAAGGAGTCTACACTCAGGAATTGCTCCTCCATGACCCAGCTCTTCATACTAAAGACTCACTCTACTCCTGGAATTCACACATTGGAAGTACCCTCTGCCCCTTCAGCCTCTCCTTAAATTGGATGGCTCCTCCCAAAGCTTCCATTGACCACCAAGTCTCAATCCTCTCCAAGCTGCAGAGACCTTCCAGGGCCATGCCCATGTAAGCACCTTTGCCTCTCTACCTTTTTCAGCTTCCTTTTATATGTTGATTTTCCCCATTAGGATGTAAACTCATTGAGGGCAGGGGTTGTCTTTCTTTCTATTTTTTTTTTTTTTTGTATTCAAAACACCTAGTTCAGTCTTTGGCACATAGCTTAATAAATGCTAGTTGATTGACTTAGGGACTGTCTCCCCAAACTGCCCATTCCACTTATGAACAGTTCAAATTGTTTGAAATATTCTCCTTACATCAGACTAAAACTTTTCTCTCTGCCAATGCTGTTCCTAGTTCTGTTCTCTGATGTCAAGCAGAATAAATTTAATCCTTCTTCCATCTGACAATTGTTCAAATACTTGAATGTAGTATTTCCCTCCCTATGCCTCTTCTTCACCAGACTAAATATTCCCATTCTTTAAAATGGATACCCCTTAGATTAGGAGAATGTATACTGCTTGTTGGAAGAAACTGACTCCTACTTCTCTTTATATTCTGAGGTCTTTTAGACATAGGGACTGAATGTGTGATTTGTTTTTTTTTTAATTTTGATATAACATTTTAATTTTCCCCATTACATGCTAAAACGATTTTTTAAACATTCTTTTAAAAGTTCTGAATTCCAAATTCTATCCCTTTCTCTCCCCCTACCCTTCTGTGCTCCCTGAGACAGTAAGTGATCTAATATAGTTTATACACATGCAATCATGTAAAATATTTCCACGTTAGTCATTTTGTACAAGAAGACTTGAATAAAAAAAGTAAAAAATAGCATGCTTCAGTCTCTATTCAGATAATAACAGTTCCTTCTGTAGAGGTAGATCATATGCTTCATTTTTAGTCCTTTGGGATTGTCTTGGATCATTGTATTACTCAGAATAGCTAAGTCATTAACAGTGCATCATACAATATTGATGTTACTGTATACAGTGTTCTCCTGGTTCTGCCCACTTCACTTTGCCTCAATCCATATAAGACTTCCCAAGTATTTTCTAAAATCTTCCTCCTCATCATCTCTTCTAGCACAATAATATCCCATCGCAATTATATTCAACAGCTTGTTTAGCCGTTACCCAATTGATGGGTCTCTTCTCAATGTCCAGTTCTTAGCCACTACAAAAAGAGCTGCTATAAATATTTTTGTGCATGTCTTTGGGATATAGACCCAGCAATGGTATTGCTGGATCAAAGGGTACACACAGTTTTATCCATGCAAGTCACACTTTTGCTAGTCAGTTACTTGTTAAATATGGCATATAGAACTAAACACAGTAATCCAGAAATGGTCTGACCAGAGGAGGACTGTTAATTCCCTTGTTCTTTGTAGCACATCTCTGTATGTGCAGCCTAAGATCTCATTAGTTAGTTGGGTTCCTTTTTGGCTGCCATACCCCACAATTGACTACTCTTGAGATTATAGTCCCCTCAACCCAAAGACTTAAAATCAAAACAGTTCACCTACACTGTTTTCTAGCCACATTTCCTCCATCCTGCAGTTGATTTTGAACCTAAGGACTTCATATTTATTCCTATTAAATCCCATTATATTAGAAAAGACTGATCAGGTTTTTTTTCTTTTTCTTTTTGGAGGGCAACTGGGGTTAAGTGATTTGCCCAAGGTCACATGGCTAGTTTTTGTGTTAAGTGTCTAAGGCCGGATTTGAACTCAGGTCCTTCTGACTCCAGGGCTGGTACTCTATTCATTGTGCCACTTAGCCATCCCTGACTGATCAGTTTTCTGATGAGATCTTTTTGGGTCCTAATTCTGTTGTCTAACATATTAGCTAGTCTTTCCAGTTTTATGCCATCTGAAAACCTGATGAATATGCCATCTATGCCTTCATCCAACGGATAAGGAAAAAATGTTGAATGACCAGGTATGGTTGCATATGTATGTAATTCACAATGTATCTACTATGTGCCAGACACTGTACTAAACACTCAGAATGCCAAAAGGCAAAAACATTCTCTCTTCAGGAACTCACAGTCTAAGAGGAAAGATGGCTATGTACACATAGGATATGTACAGGGCAAATTAGAAATAATCCCAGAGAGAAGGCACTAAGATTAAGAAGGACTAGGAAAGACTTTCTATAGAAGATGAAACTTTAACTGAGTCTTAAAAGAAACCAGGGAAGCTAGAAAATGGAGATGAGGAGGGTAAGAGTTCCAGGCAGGGGGGCAGCTGATGGAAGAAAGCTCAGAGTTGAGAGATGGAGTGTTCATGTGAAGAAAAGCAAGAAGGTCAATACTACTGGGGAGTTTGAAGTGGGTGAATTGCTTGAGCCAGGAAGCCCTGAGCTGCAGTAAAGTCTATCAAGTGTCTACACTAAGTCTGGCATCAATATGGTGAACGAGCAGAGGCCCATCTGACTACCTAAAGAGGAATGAATCATCCCAGCTTGGAAATGGAAGAAGTAAAAAGTTCTTTGCTGATCATCAGTAGAATCAGACCTGTGAGTGAGTCCTGAATTCATAGCTTGGAGGAGCTAGGGAGATGCTGCATCATCATCATCATCATCAATGACATAAGGCCAAGGATAGGTCCTTTGAGCATTCTACAAGAGACTCCTCTCCATGTTGCTATTGACCCATTAATGTTAGTTTCAATCAATTCTGAGGTGATCTAAATGTGCAGCAATTTAGCCTACATCTTTCCATCTTGTCTATAAGGATGGTGAATATTTTTCTGAAATCTATATATATATTATATCTATCATTTCTCTGATCTACCAGTATAATGTAGTGTCAAAAAAGGAAATGAAATTACTCTGGTATGACCCATAATGGTTTGTGGGAATCACTACTTTCTTTTACATGTGTCCCCAAGACATTCTTTTAAGATAGTCTAGAGTTTTCTAGGAAAAGAAGTTAAGATCACTGGACTGTAGTTGGCATCTTATATCCTCTTTTCTTTTCTGAACAAGATATTTGCTCTTCTACAGTCTTAAGGCACCTTTCCATTCTCCACATTTTTTTTTCCAATAATCTCTTGACAGTCATGTATCAATTACATCTGCCAGTTCTTTTTGTACCCTGGGAAGCTCCTAGTGACTTGAGCTTATTGAGGGCTAGTAAACTCCCTATAGTTGTAATTTGAAACCAGAGAAATAATAAAAAACAGGAATAATAATGACTAGTGACATTTATGCAATTCTTTTTTTTTTTTGAGGGCAATTTGGGTTAAGCAACTTGCCCAAGGTCACATGGCTAGGTTTTTTTGAATGTAATTCTTTACATATACATTATGTTGTTTGATCTTCACCACAACCCAAGATATCTATAGGGCATGTATCCCATTATTCCCATTTACAGATGAGAAAAGAACTATGTAAAAACAAGATATATACAGGAATAAATTAGATATAAACACATAGGGAATGAACTAGCATTAAGGAGGCTTGGGAAAGGCAACTTTTAGAAGGTAGAATTTTAACTGGAACTTGAAAGAAGTCAGTGAATCTAAGAGACGAAGATGAGGAGGTAGAGAATTCTTAGAATGAGGAACAGTTAATGAAAATATAGTCAGGAAATGGAGTATCTTGTCCAAAGAACAGCTAGGATGCCATTGTCCCTGGATCTTAGAATACACGAGGGGAGTAAGATATAAGACTATTGGAAAGGTAGGAAGAGGCCAGGTTATAAGGGGTTTGAAAGACAAACATGATTTTATATTTGATCTTGAAAGTAACAGGAAACCAATGGGGTTTATGATATAGGAGGTAGCATGGTCAGATCTGTCCTTTAGGAAGATCTCTTTGACAGCTAAGTGGGGGATGTACTATAATGGGGAAAAAATTTGTGCCAGGGAAATCAAATAGCAGGGTATTGCAATAGCCTGAACATGATGTGATAAGGGCTGGTGGCAGTGTCAGAGGAGAGAAATTGGCATATAGGAGGAATGTTACAAAAGTGTAAGGTTTTGGCAACAGATGAGAGAAGAGAGCCTAGGTAACTGGGAGAATGGCAGTGCCATTGATGATAAAATAGAAATTAGGAAGAGAGGAGGAACTGGCGAGAAAGATAATGAATTCCATTCTGGACATGTCAAGTTGAAGATGTCTAGAGGACATCCAGTTCTAGATGTCTAAAAGACAATTGAAAATATGAGACTTGAGTTCAACAGAGAAGTTAGTGCTGGATAAATAGACGTGAGAATCCTCAACATCAAGATGAAAATTGAATATGTGGGAACTGATGAGATCACCAAGTAAAATAGCATAGAGGGAAAAGACAACAGCTTCCAGGATGGAAGCTTGGGGGACACCTCTAGCAAAGGTGACCTAGAAGGAGCTGTCAGAGAGGTGGGTGTAGAAACAGGAGAGAGCAGTGTCATGAAAACCTAGAGAAAAGAGAGTATTAAGGAGGTGATTGATAGTGTCAATTGATAGTGAAAAAAGGTCAAGAAGGCTGAAGTACATACATTTTTTCCTATTCTGCAATCTGTGTTTTTAAAGTTCTGTTTGGGGAGTTCTGATTTTTGACAGTTTCATTCCTGATATTTTCTTCTAAATATTTGGCTTCTGTTTTGAACCATTCTGGAATTGTGATTGTTCTATGATCTCTGGGGCTACAAGATTCTCTTTTGTTTTGGTGGGGGGGGGATTTTGGATCATTTCCCTTCATAGTATAATATTTCTTTATGTTCTGCCCTCTCTTCGAAGTTTTACACTTTCTTCTTTTTGCTTTATGACCATCATCTTTGTTGTTTTATCTGCTGGCAAGCTCAGTTTTTATTAAGATTATTATTGAACTCTTTCTATTTTGTTCTTAGTTAATTGCCTCTGGTTTCCCTCCTTGCTCTTTGCCTGTCTACTTTCCCTTCCCTTTCCACTTCTACACAAATCCCAAAGGTTGGGATCCTCATATTTGAGAGATGACTGGGGGTGAGGTGGGGGTGGTGTCAGCCTTGGTAATTATCTAATTCTTTCTTATAATACACTCCCTCTGAGATAAAGGTAAAAAGCCTATATGTATCTCACCGTACTTCTACATATATTTTGCTCAATTTTCTTCCCACAAAATACACATAGAATGAATATTGAGTGCTTTGTTAAGTAGTAAGAAGCTTACAATCACCATGGAGATTGAGAGGCATAAGGTAAGAAAACCTGGCAACAGATAGCAGACAGGAGCTACATATGAAAACTGGTTTAGGGTGGGCTATTCAATGACTAAAAACTTTCTTTTTCCCTAGGTATTCTAGGTATTCTTTGTTAAGGAATCTAAGACTCACAAATTCAAAGCCCCAGTTCCTAGTTAGAGTGAAATACTAGGCATTAATTTGTGAAAAACCATAACCTAAGTGCACTTGATTTTCCTGTAGTCTATCTGAGAACTCTAGACAACGGGAACTTAAATAGTTGGAGGGGGGTACCCAAAACAGTCCTGGCTGTGTGTTTGATCAAAAATAGAATGTCTGTTTTCCCTAGCTATAACCCTTTAATTCAATATTCTTAACTTCTTTCTTCTTCATAGCTGAGTAGCTATGTGAATTCTTAGCTATCGGGGTTTTAGAACTTAGAACAATTTGAGAATGAAAGGAAAGGAGACTTCATTTCTCCCTAGTAAAACCATAGTAGTTTGTGTGTATATATGTATGTATATGTAGGTACAGATAGATATAGAGATGTATATGTGCATATGCACTATATATAGTATTTTTTATATAGACTATACTACATTTATTATAGTGTACTATCTCTCTGTATCTATCTAATCTATCTTTGTCTATCTATCTATCTTCTATTCATCTATCTATCTATCTATCTATCTATCTATCTACTATCTGGACTGGCCAATAATAAGTACCAGCCCAAATCTCACTTGCTCATTGTTTGGGTTTAGATGGCTCAGAGTAAGTGTAAATATCATTTGTTTCTGTTCTAGTCAGGAACTCTGAGGGTCTTCCCTCTCAGACTGATTCTTTTGTGAAAGCAAACTAGGCCATCTTACTTAGCTCTCAGTCACTGAATGGGTGTTGCCTCAGACAAACTGAGACCTGGGAAAGACCTCAGTTTAAAAAGACCAAGGTCTCCCACTGTATCCAAGGCCATGGCCAGTTGCCTTGACCTATGTCTTGCCTTTGGGTTTCAATGATTATGGAGCAGAAAGTGAGGCTGGTGATTTTGCACAGCTCTGCCTGACTGAAATCCAATTCATTTACAAGTCAAGACATCACCCTCCTGATGTCATTGGTCCTCTTTGAGAATGAGAATGAAAGACCATCACCGCCAACCACTATATATACACATTATACTATATGCAGTATAGTATATATAGTATAAATAGATTTGAGTACTGAAATATAATGTAGTAGTAATTAAAGGGACTATATTGTATATAGATATATATCTATCTCCCTAGAGACATCTCCTTTTCTCCCTATTTATCCTTCTATATATATCTCCCTGGTAAAATCATAGTAGTAACAAGAGAAACTATAATACTACATATATACATATATACACACATATATACATGTGTGTGTGTAAAATTATTATTATATGGGGACAGATAGGTGGTACAGTAGAGAGAGTGCTGGGCTTGTAGTCAGGACAGAAAGACTTCTCTTCCTGAGTTCAAGTCTGGCCTCAGATACTTACTAGCTGTGTGACCCTGGGCAAGTCACTAAATTGCCTCAGTTTCCTTATCTGTAAAATGAGCTGGAGAAGGAAATGGCAAACCACTCCAGTATCTTTACTAAGAAAACTCCAAATGGGATCACAAAGAGTTGGACACAATTGAAATGACTGAACAATAACATTATATGATTTACTAAACATTATATAGTTTACTAGGTATAAATGCCACAAAATACATATATGCATGAATGTCTATTTCATCTATCTGTCACTGTCTGCTATATCTATATATAAGCTTCAGTAGATTTAAATCAACAAGTATTTAAGAACTTGTGCTGAATATTATGTTAAGAGCTATAATTGGTAGTTCAATAATTCAATGAATCTCTGCTCTCTTTGGTATGGTCCTTTATCAGTGCATATCATAACCATTCATACTTGTGTTATTCTTGTCCGTATCTTTCTAAAGTCCTCTGTAGAGTATTTTTCCAATGAACAAAGCCTTTTTCTAGTTATTTTAATGGCTCATAGACAACTGCTATTAATGACATCTTCTTTATCATGCCCCCTACATGTAGGTATACGTTTAGGCTCTATCCAGGTCCCTCTTCTCTTCTCTATCTATGCCTTTGTTCTTGACCTCATCAGATTCCATGGATTTAATTATCATCTCTATTCTGGTGAGTCACAGATCTTTATATCTAATTCTAGTTTCTCTCCAGAACTCATCACACATCTCTAGATACTTCTGGATGTCCCAGAGATATCTCAAACCAATGTCAAGAACAAAACTCTTCTCCCCCTTTCCTCCAAATGCTCCTCCCCTTCCAAACTTCCATGTCTATGTTAAGGACATCACCATTCTTCCAGTCTCCCATGTTTATAACTTCAATGTTACCTTCAACTCCTGACCCTAAATATCTAATCTATTGCCAACTCATTCCATTTCTCCCTCTATGACATATCTCATCTCTGACCCCTTTTATTTATTGCCACAGCCATTATCTCCAGTTCAGCTCTCATTACCTTTTACATGGACTATTGGAATGGTCTCCTAATTGGTCTTCCTGACTTGTCTTTCCTTACTCCAATCCATCTTGTACATAGCTAACAAAGTGATTTTTCTTAAGCACAAATCTGACTACATCACCCCCTGCTCCATAAACTCTAATAGTTCCTTATTGATTCTAGAATCAAATATGAACTCTCGTCTTTGACTTTTAAAGCTCTTCACAACTTCCATACCTATCTTTCCAGGTTCATTATGCATCACTCTCCTTAACAACACTTTATGGGCCAGCCAAATTGACCTTCCTGATGTTTCTTTCCCATAGAACTCTGCCTCCTGTCTTTGTGTCTTTGTTTTTGGCTGTTGTCCATGCCTAGAATTCACTCCCTTCCCGCTTCTACCTCATATAATTTCTCTTTTCATTCAAGATTCAGTTCAAGTGCCACTTTCTACACAGAGTGTCCTGATCCCTCTTCCTTAACTACTAGAACTCCCTAAATATCTTACCTTTAACTATCTTACATTTCCTTTATAGATTATTCTACATGTATTTATCCTCTATGTAATTATATATGTACATGTTATCTCCCTTGATAGGACATGATTCCTTAGAGCAAGAATTAGTTCTTTTTTTGTCTTTGTATTACTATGACTCTGGTCCATAGCAGGTATTTAATTACCTTGTTATTAATTGATCAACCACTATTGCACTAAGGTTGTCCATACTTTATTCCTCACACTTGCTACATAGCCAACCCATGTCTCTTTTCTTGGTCTGTTTTAGATATATGTCCTTTTTTATACCAGTTCAGATGAGTAAGTTATCCTTGATAATTTGCACTTGTCTACTAGAACCCATCATACATCCTTCTAATGACTTTTGGGCATTTGTAATTTTCATTACTGAGAGACAATGTTATTCCATGATTCATAGCCATATAATATCACCACAAGAATATTGGCATTTTAGGCAATGAACAATGTGAAACCATTGAAAGAACTGTGACATTTCTGAAATAATATTCAACATAATTCCTTCTCCTGTGTCTGCCCATAATATATACTAATAGATTAACTCATTGGATTGACCATCCTATTGACCATAATTTGATCAATATACACTTTTAATCCTCTTCACTGTTCCAAGGCAGGTCTGAACTATCCAACAATCATTTATTAAGTGTCTACTACATACAAGGAACTATGGTAGGCACTGAGAGTACAGACAAAATGCAAAATAGTTCCTGCCCTTAAGAGTTTTATATTTTATTGGAGAATGACACACAGATAAGTATATTTCACAATCCCTTTAGGTTATCCCTCCACCTTGCCCTCTCATTTGCAGATTGGGTCCCCAAAGGACAGAGAATACCTTGAGGTTCAAGGAAGGTAACCTTATGAATCCACTCCTAAAATATATATGACCTATATCATCATAGAAATATGATATGAGTTCTCTTAGAAATGTGACAAGCTCTCAAGGAGCTTACAGTCTAGTTGGTGAGACCAGAATAACACAAAGATATTATATAGTTAGATAATAAATGCATATGTGCCCACTAAGAGCTGTATGAGATCAGAGGAGAGGGACATAATGGTTCAAATAGTCAAAGGAGATCTGAGAAAAGCTCTATCAACCAATCCAACAGATTCAGTCAAAGGAAGGGATGCACTTGTGGACCTAGAGGCCACATGTGCCTTGAGGCCATAGGTTTCCCACCTCTGCGAGCTCTGGTGGCTTTCATGAGTGACTTGAACTAGGTTAAATATGCCTGTAGTAAACACAAGGCAAAGATTTTCTTTATTCTGTGCTATCTCCACGAGTTAAGAACTAAGATTCCCTGTTTCAGAAATTCAAAAAGAGACAATATTCTTTTCCCATTCTATCATTATAACAATACAACCAGTTAATTTGGGGGTAAGGGATAGTGAGAAACTAGTCATTTCAGTTACATGTAGATATTGGTAAAAATCTCCTCTGAGGTTGCTACTTTATTATTCTCTGTCTCTGCCTCTCTCTCTCTCTCTCTCTCTCTCTCTCTCTCTCTCTCTCTCTCTTGCTTTTTGGAGGGGAGAAGGCAGGGCAATGGGGGTTAACTGACTTGCCCAAGGTCACAGAGCTAGTAAGTGTTAAGTGTCTGAGGCTGGATTTGAACTCAAGTCCTCCTGCCTCCAGGGCTGGTGCTCTATTCACTGTGCCACCTAGTGGCCCTGTTACTTTATCTTTAAAATACAATGGAAGTGAAGGAACACAGGAAAGGGGAGGGGGGAGGTTAAGTCAGTTGAGTTCTAAGGTTCCTTCCAGCAATTCTAAATTTTATTCTCGTTTGCCATATAGCTTTGCCTCCCTTGAAGATGAAGCAGCTACCTGGCCTCACTAGTTGACTTTACTGACAAGAGCATGGGGATAATGTGCCCAAAGTTCTGATTTTGAGCTCCAACTGGGATCAGCCATAAACTTTCAAGAAAACAAAAAACAAAAAACTACTCTACTACATGGCCACATTTTTCACCCTGAACCATCTCACAAAAAGGAGTAGGTGGAAAAATCTGGATAACTCTGCTGATCCCATCACTAATATTGGAAAAACATTAAGCAAAGGTCCTACTAAAGAAGGGCCAATACCATTATCTATGTACAAAGAAGAGCACATTTGCACACTACAGCAAGTCTATCTTTAGGTAGCCAGTGAAATCTGCCATGTGCATGCTTCTGTGTTTTCTCTAGTGTCGATTCTGTGGACCATTATGATAATTTCTTCTCCTTCTTACCTTCTTGCCTAACTGAGAGATTATATTGCTTTTCCCTGGGTACTATAATTTGCATTGCAATATGAAGCTGACTAGCTCTATTTGATGCCTGCAAATTATGGCCCCACGGCTGAAGCTCTGATGTGGGAGTCACTTCCCCATAAGTCAGAAGAAGTTATATACACAGATGAGTGCAGCTCTGGGAAGAAAGAACCTCATTTTATAATCACAATTTAATTTTAAAAAATAAAATCTCAGTTACAGAAAAATAGCAGCAGCAAGCCCACCATAAAAGACAGAGGAGAACAAAAATGAAGTGCTCTCATAAAAGTTTCATAAAATATAACCACACACATATCACACACTGGGGAGAAATGCCATAAAAGTTATAAACAGAAAAAAAGGCAATGTTCTCTCAACCTCCTTTCCTGTTCAGTCTGGAATCATTCTGAGTTGTGAAATCCCTACAGGTAAGAGCTAACATAACAGCTCAGCTGTGGAGGGGAAAGGAGTTGAGATTACTGGGGTGCCAGGGAAGAGGAATAAGCTGTGACCAGGGAAATCAGCTGCTATTGGTGTCAGAGGAAAATCTTTTTTCTGCTCTGTTCTATGCTTCCTAATTCAGCTTTTTACAAAAGGCACAGTTTGATGGACTGAGCTTGACTTGAGTGGAAATAACTGAATATCCCCTGGCTTCCAAGGACCTGGACCAGGTCAAAATTTAGCACAAATACTGTAAGCAATCAAGTTTTGTTTTTAATGAGACCATTTGTAATTCCACTATAAGTTTTTGAGTTATCAAGGCCATCCAGGCAGATGGCTGCCTTGCTAACCTGGCTAAAATGATTGGAAACAGCAATGGAAAAAGACATTATGGCCCCTTCTTGGGGTCAGAAGACCTAGATCCTAGTTCTGGCAATGACACTTAAACATGTGACTCTGGGCAGGTCATCAGATCATAAGTTCGTAGACAGAGAGCTGCCTCCAGAGAACAACTCGTTTAACACCCATTTTACAGATGAAGTCCCATGAGTTAGAAGCTATCCAAAGGCACACAGAAAGTGTCAGGCATGGGTTTTGAACCCAGGAAATCTGGTTCTCCTTCATTTCTTTGGGTTTCAGTTTCCTTATCTGTAAATATAAATGATAATATCTGCCCTAACTACCTCATAGGATTGTTGAAAAAGAAAAAATGCTTGTAATTTTCCATAGAAGTATTATTATTAATAAGAATATTCAACAAAATAATCCCTTATAACACTGGCTCCTGTTTATATATGAGTCAGTTTCCACAGGGAAGAAATTGTACAAAAAAATAATTATTATACAACACAGAATGTACTAAATTTTGTGGTAGACTGAGAAAACCTATGGTTTCGCAAATTTCTTGAGATCCATAAAGCTTATCTGGGACAGGCTATCTCTGTTCTTTATAGAAGGTTCCAGAAAAGGGATAGGGCAAAAGTACCATGCAGAAGAAGGGAGATACATCTCACCCTACCCCTTTCCTAGAGCCCTCCATGTAGAACATAGTAGAAATCTGGGTGGTATCATGGACAAAGTGCTGGACTTGGAGATAGACCTAAGTTCAAATCCTGCCTTGGAAACGTTAGTAGCTATGTGACACTAAATAATTCACTTAACCTCTCTTAAGTTTCAATTTCCTCATCTGTAAAATAGTGTTAATTATGGCACCTACCACATAGAGTTGTTGTGAGAATTAAATGAGATAATCTGTATGAAGGTCTTTGTAAAAACTGAAGGTACAAATGCAAACTATTATTGTTATTATTAGAATGTAGACTGAAGGAAAACAGGTAGAGATAAGATTGAAAGGTAGTTTAGCCTTATCATAGAACGATTTGAATCCTGGGACAAATAATTTAGACTTTATTTGTTAGGCAACAGGGAGCCATAGAAGGTTCTGTTCTGTTTTGTTTTGTTTTATTTTTTAGCAGAAAAATGGTATGATTAGAGCTTTTCTTAAGGAAGATTACTTTGACACAGTGTTAAATATAGGTTGTATGAGTAACTGGAAGTATAAAGATCAACTTAAAGGTTGGGGGAAGACAGGAGGGGACATGTGTGACAAATGTTTAAATGCAGAGCTGATGGGACTTTGTAACATGAGAAATGAGGAAATGGGCAGAGCTTAAGATGGCTCTGCCTCTGTTCTAATGATGGTACTATTAACAGTGGTAGGAAAGTCAGGAAGGAGATCAGATTTTTTTGGAGGCCCAAAATGTTGAATTCAATTTTGAACATGTTGAGTTGGATGTGCCAGAAGAAAATCTAGCTAGAGATGCATAGCAGGCAATTGGAAATTCAGTTTGTAATGAGGGAGGAGAGTCAATGATAAATAGATGTGGAAATTATTTATATAGAGGCTATAATTGAAGTCATGAGTATAGATAAGATCACCAAGGAAAAAATAATAATAGCATTTATGTGATGAATAAAGTGTTAAATAATAAAGGGATCTAGTTGCATTAATGGATAGAGTGCCAGGGCTGGAGTCAGGAAAACTTCTCTTTCTGAGTTCAAATCTGGCCTCAGACACTTACTACCAGTGTGACCCTGGGCAAGTCACTTAACCCTGTTTGCCTCAGTTTTCTCATCTGTAAAACGAGCTGGGGAAAGAAATGGCAAACCACTCCAGCGCCTTGTCAAGAAAACCCCAAATGGGGTCACAAAGAGTAGGACATGATTGAAGTGACTGAATAACAACAAAAATTCTATAATAAAGCATTTATATAATGCTTTACATTTCATCAGCTACTTTTCTCACAACCACACCGAGATGGGCAGAGCAAGTGTTACTAACCATTCCCTTATTTTTCATGTTAGAGTTATTACTCATGAGGTAAGTGCAGCTCACTGAGGTCAGACTTGTTCAAGGCAACATTGTAAATGGCAGTGCTGGGGTGTAAACTCTAGTCTTATGAATTCAGTTTCAGTTTCTTAAAGGGCAAAAAGAGAGAAGAAGAGGTCTGAGCACAGAACCTTCGAGGAAACTTGAGATACAGAAAATGGGTGGGCAGAGACGCAGGAAGAGAACCAGCAAGGCACAGGGTCTCAGAAGTCAAGAAAACTGAGAGTTTCAAGAAGAGGATGGTCAGTAATGGCCTGAGCTGCAACAATGTGCATGGAAACTGAGCACTGAGAAAAGGACATTGGATGTACTGATGGAAAGGTTGGCAGCATTCAAGAAAACAAGTTTAGTAACAACTTTACTGAAGTGGAATGTGGAGATTGAAGCCAGATTGTTGAGGGATGAGGAACAAGTGGGTGGTGAGGAAGTAGGGGGAGTGAGTGCGATCTCCTCTTTTTGAAACTGGATGAAGCATTCACTGTAAGACAGTAACTGGAGGGTTAGTGGGTGAGAGAATTCCTTTGGTGATGATGGGGCGATCTGAGCATTTTACTCAAGTTTGAGGGAAAGGTGCTAGTGGAGAGGGAGATGCTGAAATTAGCAGAGAAAAGAGACACTTTAAGGAACAAGGTCCCCAAAGAGCTGGAAGAATAAGGGATCAAGGGCAGATAAATGAGGCTAGCCTAACTAAGGAGGAGGGATACTTCTTTCTCAGGGACAGAAGGAAAGAGAAGACTGTAGATCAGAGACAGAGATGAAGGAAACTGAGGAAGCTTTTCTGGGATCATAGAATCATGTGGAAAAAGGCCCAGTACAAAATGGTGTCCACTGCAAGTCCATGTGGAACAAGCTGGGGAGTCTTTCTAGAAACAGGCATGATGATTTTGGAAGCGCTTCCCTTCCTGATTCAGAGCACGAGCAGGTATTCTGATGGTTTCCTAGCTGCTTACCTTATAGGGTCTTTTTGGTTGGCTTCTAAGTAGAAAAAAGACACGTGTAGAAGCAACGGGCCCTTCCCCCTTCCCTCTCTTCCCCTGCCTTTTTCCTGTCTGGCTGATTTGAGTGAAGTAATGTAAGTCTCTGGGTGGACCTTGGGCCCTCATCTTTCCATTTGGTTTGACATGAAGACCACAGAAGCCTCTGTACTTTGCTTCTTACCATTTATTCCTTCTTGCTCCTAGGTAAAGTAGTATGAGACTAGGTTATATGTGATCTTGTGAGTTTTGAAAGATCAGGTAACCAAAACACCAGGAGCTGGAGCCCATGGATTTTGTGGACAGCAAAACCTCATAAAGGTCAAAGTACTGAGCAACCTGCTTTAACCAACATGGCAGTGGCTCAAAGAAAGCCAAGAGAAATTAAGAGCAATTTGTTCATCAGTTTGGTCACATTAGGAAGTGAACTTCATGGGGGTAAATGCTTTTTTAGCAGCTGCTTTAAGATTAAGCCCACTCTATCATGGGAATGGGATGGCACAAGAGAGAGCATACCCCCAGGTATTGGGAGGGGGGAACACTTATAAAACTTCTGTTCTATATCCTTTCAGTAAATAGCCCTTTGTAAAAGTTAATTTATGCTAACTGGTTAAATGATTCTGGGACACTAATCACTAGTGTTTAATACTGAGAAAACATCAGAATGAAGAGCTAATGATATTAGAGAAAAGTCCAGTACCTTTAGGACTACCCCTAGAACCTTGAGAAGTAGGAATTGTCCTGGAGCTAAAGTAGGAATTGGGATAAAGACCTCAGTTTCTATAAAGTCTACATGGGGGAATCTCATCGGGGTACATAATGGGCCTTTAAAAAACTGTCTTTAAAAGCAGAACACTTGGGTTTGAATATCACTGTTATGCCTACTGCCAGTGTGATATTGGGCAATTCAACTAGAGGAATGAGCCTTGGATTTCTTATCTATAAAATATGGAGTCTAGGCTAGATGTCTAGGTAGAAGTTCCTTCCACCACTAGATCTTTGAGGCTATGAAAAATAGACCCAGTCCTCAAAGAACTTAAATTCTACTGAAAGGATTTAGGCTACACTCAGATAAATAAACACAGGACATTTTATGGAGATAGATGGCTCTGATAACCAGGGGGAACCAGAAAAGGTTTCTTCTAGAAGTGGCAACCTTCCTGAGCCTTGAAAGACACCAAGTATTCTCAAAGGTGAAAGTGAGGAGGGAATACGTTCCACAAATGGGGGAAAACTTCTTCCAGACACAAAGTGAGATAAGAATGCCAAGTTTGGGGTACAGCATGGAGGCAAACTTGGCTGCAATGTGGAGTGCATGAAAGGAAATAATGTGGAATAAGTCTGAGAATGTGGGGGCTAGTGCTCACTCAGATCTCAGTGTAATAGTGATTTTCCTCAAGAAGGGACAGTCATGTGCATTCCAGGAGGACTTCTCTTATTCTGCTTGAATTTTTCTGTGATCAGCCAAAAGAAAAGGAAAGGTTTCTTTCCATTTAGATTTTGGATGTAAGTAACTCGCTCACACAATTTTTCTTCAATTCTTCAATCTTTTTCTAAAGGCATGAGTGTTTGCCTTCATTAGGTCATTTAGAGCTTTCTGGTGCTAATTGGGAATAATAGACTGCCAACTAGTAAAAAAGATATAATCGGAGGAACTGGAGTAGGCAGGAAAACCGTGATGATTCATATGCTGAGGTAATAACTTTTCTTGAACACTCATTGGATTGTGATTTTTCTGAACGAAGAACATCAGGACTTTAAGAGAATTTTTTGTTTAGTTATAGTAGATTTTTTAAAACAAAATTCTCCAGACTCTGTAGGCTAAAGTAAATACAATACCCCTTTGGGAACAAAGTGCTTGTTTTATGAGGGAAGTTATTTTTTTAAAAAGTGCTAAAGAATTATAGTCATACTTATCGTTTATAGGTATTCCTAAAACCCCAAACCATTTATAAATAAACTGTTTAATTCATGCTTAAAATTCCAGGGTTATCTTCCATCAAGAAGAGAAAGAAACAAAATAGTCCCAAACCCAAATAGTTACTCATTCCACTGGGTTCAAAAACAGAAAAAAAAAACATGAAAAGAGTACTGGAATCATAAGGCCAGCATCTGAATGCCTTCTCTGACACTTGTAAACTGTGACTTTGAGCGAGTCACGTAAGTCCTCTGAACCTGAGTTTCCTCATAAGTAAAATGAGGGAAATATTTGTAGAACCCACCTCATAGGGTGGTTGTCAGGATCAAATGAAGTGTTTTATTATAGAATCTCAGAGCCAGAAGAGACTCAACAAGCCAAGGACACCCCTAAACGATTTACCCAAGTAGTGGACATCCAGACTTTGCTTGAGGACCTCCATTGAAAGGGACCCTCTCTGCCATCGGAAGAAACCCATTCTAGTTTTGAGTAGTTCTCATTGTTAGGAATTTTTCTTGATATCACTCTTTGAAACTATCTGATGATCAATTTAGAGCTGGAAGGGGTCTTCGAGACTGATAGATAGTGCATGCTGGTCAGCAAGTTGTATCAGAGTTTCCTTATTTGCAATGTAAGAGAGTTATTTTCCCATAATATTATGTTTCTGTCCTCTTCATAATGGCCCTTTCAATACCTGAAGGCAGTATGTGGAGCATTTTGCATCTATAAAGTGCCATATGAATTTAAATGGATATTGGCTATACAGTTACATCTCCTACTAACATTAAATACCCTGGTTTAGTAAAATGTAGTACTTGTAAGGAATTTGAAATCTTGATCTCAACTGTACCTTGAACTTTCCAATTCACTTACAGACTATCAGAGCTAAAAGAAATATTAGTCAGTCTAGTCTAATCTTCTCATATTGCAAATAAGAAAACTGAACCTCTCAGAGGTTGTGACTTGCCCTAAGTTGTATTAGCAAGTGAATAGCAAAACTAGAACTAGGATAGGAGCCATTTCTATAGAACAGATGTAATTTAAGAATACTTTCCAGGCAACTACACCTAACTCTGACACAAGTTACTGACCAGCTTGCACTATATATCAGCCAATCTACAAACAATCATTAAATTGTATGTGACAAACAGCATATTATATACTCAGGATACAAATGCAAAGAACAAAACAAGGAGACCAGGACTTCTGATGTGACCTTCATTTTCCTGTCTTAACAATCAGAATTTTCCCAAATAATGTAGGTTGTTAAAAGGATAGCTATTAGACACTGGAATCTCCTAGAAGGTGTTTACACCTTTGTTTCTCATCTTTTGAAGATGAGTTTGGTCTGTTTCTGTATGAAGGTAGATCTAAAAGATCAAAGGATCACAGATTTGGAGCTTACGGGGTCCTTGAGGGTCCAACTCCCTCATTTTATAAGCTTAAAAGGTTAAGTGACTTGCCTAAAACTCACACAGAGAGTAACTATCAGAGACAGGATTTGAATCCAGGTCCTCTCATTTCAGAGTCAAGATTGTTTCCCTCTACCACATGTGTCCTAATCATGTATTTTTAAGCCTCTTATTTTTACAGATGGCCTTAGATGCTTAGATGACTTCCATAAATACCTTCACATCCATATAAATTTAGTGGCCTGATATTGAGTATGTCACCATGGAATTCTATAACTTGCCCAGTTTGAAGCAAATCCCTAAGCCAAGGTATGAGTGCAGACATGGGGCTAGCTTTTGTGTCCAGAAGAGAAGTATGGTCCTTGTGAGACAAGGGTATTCATTAACCAATAGCTGTCCAGGTGAGATGTTCCATAGGGAAGGCAGTAGTTTATTTGAAAATCTTGGAAAGCAAACAAACATAGTAGCATAGAGGTTGATAAATCCAAAGATCCCAATTCCTGGGGTAAGAACTTATTGGGGTAAAAATTATTATTGGCAAAAACCACTGTGAAATCTGGAAAGCAGCCTGGAGAAAGTTAGGTATATACCAGCACGTCACACTATATGCCAGAGTAAGTTCCAAATGGTATATGGGACTTAGATAAGAAAAGGTCACATCACAAACAAATTGGAGGAGCAAGGAAATCAATACATTTTGCAAGTATGTATAGGGGAACAATTTATGACTAAATAGAAGATAGAGAGGATCATAGAAGATAAAATGGACAATTTTTGATTACACAAAATTATGGTTTTGCACAAACAAAGCAATACAATTAAAGCTAGAAAAGAAGACATTAACTGGAAAAATATTTTTACAGAAAGTTTCTCCAATAAAGGTCTTTTATGTAGGATATACAACAAACTGATTCAAATTTATTTTTAAAAAGCCATTCTCCAAACATAAATGGCCAAGTGATATGAAAAGGCAGTTTTCACAGGAAAACTCCACATTAACAATAGCTATATGAAAAGGGGCTTTAAATGACTAATTATTAGAGAACTGCAAATTAAAACATCTCTAAGGTTCCCATTCACACCAGCACCATCATATTGACAAAGATAACAAAAAAGAAAATGGCAACTTCTGAAAAACAAGCATGATAATGAACTTTTGGAGGAGCATGGTTCAATTCTTCTGGGAAAGCAATTTACAACTATATCCCAAAAGTAGTGACTGTAGATATCTTTAGTATTGATACCACAGCTAAGCCTAAATTCCAAAGAACCCACAGAAAGAAGAAAATAATGCATATGTACAAAAATATTTATAGCAGTTCTTTTTTTTGTGGGGGCAAATAATTGGAAACTAAGGGTTGGACCCATTAACTGGGGAATGACTGAACATAGTATGGTATATATGAATATAATGAATTAATATTGAGTTCCTAAAATATGATAAATATGACAAAAGGGATAATCTTAGAGAAACTTGGGAACACCTGTATGAACTGATACAGATTGAAGTAAATAGATCATAGAGAATAATTTATACATCAATATTGTAAAGAAAAAAAAACTTATTGAAAGGGAACACTGATCAATACAATGGCCAACTGTGACTCCAGAGGAGTAATAAAGAAGCATGCTGCTCACTTCATTATAGAGAGGTGGTAAATTCAAAGTGCAGACTGAGACATATGGTTTGAGACATGGCCAACGTAGGAATTAGTTTTGATGAACTATTTCATATTTGTCATTAGATTTTCATTTTCTTTTTTCTCATTGATGGGAGAGGGGCAATGCAGAAGGTAAGAGGATCTAAGAAAAGGATTTTTAAAAAGAAAGGAAGGGAGAAAGAAAAGGAAGAAAGAGGGAAGAGAGGAAACATGGAATAACGCATGTTAAGTTCAAAAAACATTTTTTTTTTGCTTTTTGTAGGGCAATTGGGGTTAATTGACTTGCCCAAAGTCACACGGCTAGTTTTTGTGTTAAGTGACTGAGGCTGGATTTGAACGCAGGTCCTCCTGACTCCAGGGCTGGTGCTCTATTCACTATGCTACCTAGCTGCCCCTAAATTCAGAATTTATAAAGGAGGGTAGAAAAGCATAATTTTTTAAAAAAAGACACAGAACTCAGACCAAAGGAGGCAACAAACAGACTTTGTCTTGCATCAGACCACTGAGGCTCAAAAGTCCCCAGCCTGGGGAGTGCCTGGAATAACACAACACTGACTACTCTACAAAAGCAGCAGCAGGACCAACCCAGACTTTATCTTCAAAAGTCTCCAAAGTCAGGAAGTAGGCTGGAAGAATGAAGAAACAGAAAAAGGACCCTACCACAATTAGCTATTATTGAACATCTTTGAATAGAGATACTCAAGACACAAATGCAGAAGATAATGAATACAAAACATCTGCAAGCAATATCTTGGAGAAAAACATGATGACTACAAACTCAACTAGAATTCCTGGAAAAGAAGAGGCAAGGGTTTTAAAAAAAAGAATTAAAATGTTTTTATAAATGGAATGGGAGTGTTTGAGAAAGAAATTGTAAAAGAAATGAGAACTATAAAAGAAAGAATTGGAAAGAAAACTAATAGTTTAGCACTTTAGGTACAAAACTTTGTCCAACCAAAAAACTCCTTGAAAATTAGAAGGTACCAAATTCAAGTCAATGACTTAATGAAGCAACAAGAAATATTAAAGTCAAAAGGCTGAAAAAATAGAAGAAATTGGAAAGTATCTCATAGCAAAAACAGATCTAGAAAATAGATCAAGGAGAAAAAAATTAAGAATGATTCGAGAGAGTATTGTGACCAGAAAAGAGCCTAGACGTCATATTTCAAGAAAACTTTCCAGATCTCTTAGAACTAGAAGGCAAATTGAAAATAGCAATTATCCACTTGTCACTTTCTGAAAGACAATCCAAGATGAAAACACCCAGGAATATCATAACCAAAATCCAGACCAAAATTCCTGGTCAAAGCAAAAATACCAAAAACAGTCAGAAAGAAAGCATTAAAGTGCCAAGGAGGAATCATAGTAAGGATCACACGTGATTTAACAGCCACCACAATACAGAAGTAGAGAGTTTGGAAGATGATATTCCATAAGGCAAAGAACATGGGCTTATAACCAAGAATATCTTACCCAGCAAAACTGAGCATAATCCTATAGAGAAAAAATGGACCTTTAATGTTGGAGTACTTCCAACAATTCCTCATGAAAAGATAAGAGTGGCAGAGAAGGGATGAACTTTAAATACAGGAGTCAAGAGGAACACAAAAAAGTAAGCATGCATGAACAATTTAAAAAAGGACTAAATGAGAATGGACTCCTTACGTTAAAAAATGGGAAGAAGATACATGTGTTTTCTCAGAATTCTGTCATTGTCAGGGGCTATAGGGGGAATCAAATTAGACAAGGCCCCAGAGAGGTTCTGTTACGTCTTGATGAACTTAAGAAAAGAATGGCATATGGCTAGGTGGCACAATGAATAGAGCACCAGCCCTGGAATCAGGAAGACCTGAGTTCAAATCTGGCTTCAGACACTTAACACTTACTAGTTGTGTGACCTTGGGCAAGTCACTTAACCCCAATTGTCCTGCCTTCCCCCCCTCCAAAAAAAAGCAAAAAAAAAAAAAGAATGGAAAGTGAGGGGAAGAGGAACACTTGGGAGAGGGAAAAAAGGTTAGGGAAAATTATCTCACATGATTGAGATTCACAGGTAGACACCTATATAGACAAGAAAGAGAGAATGGGGCAGGGCAGCTAACTTGAACTGTGCTCTCATGAAAACTGGTTAAAATTAGGAAGAAGACACAGTTGATGTGAGGAAAATATTTTATTATTCATCCTTTATTAATATTGTTTGAACTAAGCTTTATATGATAAGACATTTTCCAACCCAAAAGCTTACTGCAGAGGTCAGGCTAACCTTAGAGATGCTCCTCTGGGGTCAGGCTAACCTTAGGGGAAGTGGGTGGCTACAGAGAATACTTAGATCCCAACCAGGTCTTGTTTTCAGTCCACCCAAAGCCTGTGTTTTGGCTTCCCGAGATTTTCATGTTTATACTTTAATTGTTGATATACATCCTGCCCTTTTCTGGAAACTATCTACTGCCTATGTGAGGTCAATTAAGCAAATATCCTTATACCTTTGTCTGAACTCTATATAATGTAATAAATCTCACAAAGACTCTGGAGGAACAATACCTTTTGCCAGTTCTCTCCTTCACCAAATAACCCAATAATTTTTTTTCTAAAACTATTTCTGATTTAGGAGTTCATTCTCATGACTAATATTGGATTATACCAGGGATGGGGAACCTTTGATTGAATCCAAACCTCACAGGGCAAATCCCCTTAATAAAAGGATTTGTTCTGTAAAACTTGGACTCAGTCAAAAGGCCACACCCAAGGACTTAGCCATATGTAGCCTCTAGACCACAGGATCCCCACCCCCAGATTATACATTTCACTCAAGAGGGAAAGGAAAAAAGGGGGATTCAGAGGGAAATTAAAGTAAAGGAGAAATAAGTTCTTACCAAAATTACAAATATGTAGAAAAATACAGCTCTTTTTAAGGTGGCAAAGAATGAAGCATTTATTAAGTGCTTCTCATATGTAAGCTTCTGGGGAATACAAATAGAAAGTAAAACACAATCCCTGCTATCAAGGAGCTCACATACAAATGGGGGAAATCAACGCATATGGAAGGCTTCAACCGCAAGTCAAATGTTAAAGTCTTATGGTCCTTAGAGTATAGCTTGAAAGCAGATGTTAATACCTCTTATTTAATATCATTCTCACTGATAAAATGATAGTCATTTTTAGATGTTGGACCATTTGACAGCACCAAGGACTTCTGTGACAAAAAACTTTCATTTCCAGGTCTTCAGTAGGTGTGGCCATAGTATCTTCAGGAGTAGTTGATAGGTCAGATAGTCATGAAGATTGCTTCCCAGTATGATGACCGAGGGTCATTAGGCAAAAATCTGTTTCCAAGTCTCTTGGGCTCAGCATCTTGGGATGTCTCAATCCAGATCCAAGAGGAGATGGTGGCCAGGGTGGTAGTGGTGGTTTGACTTGTCTGGTACCTGCTGTCTCCTATCTCTTCCTCGGGTTGCCATGCTATTCCATCTAGGCTGGTTTGACTCTCCTATGTGTAGAAGTTGCTTAGCCATTGATGGGGATGGCCAGAAAGAAATACTTATTTGGATGATGGCTGTGAAGACTGGTGGTCTGGAAAGTGATGCCACTCCCATGACTCCTGGTCCTGTTGGTGGCAAAAGAACAAAGGTACCTACACAGAGCTAGTTGGTGCAGTGGATAGACTGTTCGATCTGGAGTCAGGAAGATCTGAGTTACAATCTGTCCTCACGTACCAGATGTGTGATCCTGGGCAAGTCTGCTTAAGCTTCTTCTATAAAGTGGGGGTGATTATACCACTTTTCTCCTAGGGTTGTTGAGAGGATAAAGTGAGATAACATTTGTAAAGCACTTTGCAAATTTTGAAGCTTTATTTCAATATTAGCTAGTATAAGACAAGGGGACCTAGTACAGAACCCTGTGGTCCATACATTTAAACATGATCCAGAATTGAAGATTAAGAAGCAGCATACATCCAGAGAGGAGGGAAGAGAACCGAGAAGAGATTGAGTCATGAAAACTCCGGGAGGGGCTGGTGACTTGGAGGATAGAGTGAACAAGACAGTCAAATACTGCAAGAAAGATGATGAGTGAGAAAGGTCGTTTAGTAGATAAGATCTATCTAGACCTAGAAAATACCTCAGAAATCATCTATTCCAATTCCTGAATTTTACAGATAGGAAACTGAGACACAGAAATGTTAAGTGACAAGGTCACACAGGTAATAAATGTCAGAGATCACCAGAAACCTTCAAGGGAGAAGTTTCATTTGAGTGATGAGAGATCAGAAGCTAGATTCAAAGGGGTTGAGAAGTGAATGGGAAGTGTTAGAAGGTGATAGCAAGAATGTGGACAGATTTTTTTGGCATTTGTAAAAGAACAGGGATATAAATGATTTACTTGAGAGAACAGTAGGATCAAATAAAGTTATGTTTTTTGGGTTTTATTTTGTTTTAGACGTGAGGAAGATCTGGGCATGTGTGTAAGCATGAAGGAAGGATCCATTAGGTGAGATCTTGAAAATTAGTGAGCTAGAGGGGATGATCTAGAAGAGATGGGGTGGATTGGGATTGAGCACACAGAGGGAGAACGGACATCTAGACTGAAATAAAGGAGGAGAGAGTGGGGTCTGATAAAATGATTTAAAATATAGAATGCAACAGAAGAGGGAATTCCCAGTGGATGGTATCTTTTTTTTTCCAGTAAAATATGAAGTGAAGACCTCAAAGTCAACAGCTGAGAGAGAAAGAAGAGAAATGGTCTAAGGAGATGGGAGAAGAAAATATTTGATCCAGATACTGTGGGGAGTGAAAGGGAAAGTCAATCAGCGAAGAGTAGATTATTGCTGAGCATCAGTGAGGACCCATTTGATACATAAATTTGTAATTGATTCAGTCAATGGAGTGATATGACTTCCTCTGTTGAGGAGTAGAGAAGATAGATGATGGGAGTCATCTAGGATTGGGGTTTGGAAAAAGTGAGAAGGCAAGAATCAAGGGTCTCGAGGGTAGATGAAAGCATAAAGTTGAACTAGTTAACTGTAGAGTGAAGATTTTGAAAAGAGGAAAGTGAGGTTAGAACCAGGGTGGGTAAATAGGGATGGATGGAACAATTACTGATTGTAGTGAGGATAAAGAATTGTTTTAGGATGGATGAGACACAGGAAAAGGCCTCTTGTTAAAAAAATGATGGATTAGGAATGAGAAGGAGACATTTTCAGGCATGACTTGTGTATTGATTTATTTTGCTTGATGTTATTTGTTACGATGGAGGGTTTGGGAGAGGGGAATTGGGGAAGATGGAGCTGTAGGACAGTGATAGTCACACAAAAAATAGAGTATCAGTGGAACAGAAGAAGAGAGCAGGAGCAAGTTCAGAAGGGGACAGAGACAATCAGCTGTTTTGTGATTTTGCCTTTAAATATAACACATACTTAAAATGTACTTTTAAAAAGTTTAGTTTCATATAAAATCTTCTTTTCTATTTGTTGTATATTGAATTTTTCAAGTTTGTTAAATTAATTATAAAGAAGTGTTTTTAAATAATAAAGAAAAGGGAAAGGATGACCCAGAAGGCAACAAAGAATAGCCAGCAGGATGTAGGTAGGCTGATATATCAAGATGAAATGAAGCTCATGGGAGGAGGGGCAAATGACTGGCATGAGTAGGAAAACCTGGAGAGGGGCAACATGAAACAAGAAGCATGTTACTTGGTCTCCTTCCTGGGCCAACATGGGCGGGGGAACTAGAGGGAGGCATAAATGAAGGTAAATCCAGTATGGAGATAATAATTTCAGAATTGTCAGAGGAAACTATAATTTTGTTGAGTCTTTCTATCACAAATGTCCACTTAAATTACATGTGTCTTAATAGGTGCTCAACAAATGCTTGTTGAATTGAATTGGAGTTTAATTGATGATACCTCTTGAGATCTTATATTCTAAATTTTTTTTTTTTATTTAAAAGCAATTGGGGTTAAGTAACTTGCTCAAGGTTACACGGCTAGTCATTTGATTTATGCGTGGGTGCTCATTTTCTGAGGCCGGATCTGATCTCGGGTCATCCAAACTCCGAGGCCGACGCTCTTACTCACTGCGCCACCTAGCCGCCCCTTTAGGGCAATTGGGGTTAAGTAACTTGCCCAAGGTTACACGACTAGGTTTTTTTTGTTTGTGCGGATTAAGTGTCTGAGGCCGGCTCCGAACTCAGGTCCTTCTGATTCCAGGGCCGGCGCTCTACTCACTGCGCCACCTAGCCGCCCCGAGATCTTATATTCTAATAGAGGGAGGAATAAGTCTTTACTGGAGAGTGTGTGCATGCCTGTGTTCATGTTTATATATGTGTGTGTGTATATGTATGTGTATGTGCATGTATGTGTATTGGAACCAAAAGAAGGAAGAAGAGGGAAGAAGAGTTAGGGGACCATGGACAATAAATATTATTTAAAAATTAGGGGACATACAAGTTGTAATTAGTGGCTTTCAGATAATCCATGGATCTCAGGTATACAATCTGCCCTTGCATCCCACTTCCCATTGTGAATTGCCATGAATAATCAAGTTGACTACAACTTCTGGTCCCAAATTAACTTCTATGAATGGCCCGAACTCTTCTTGATTTCATGAATATTATTGGTATGTTTTGATTTATAAGCTCGGAAAAAGCCAGATTAAATGTAGGATCATGGGATCTACTCTTAATTCAGACACTGAGAGAGTTTATGAGGTACAAATGAATGGAAAGGTTGATTTTCAGTAGATGGTTTTTATTTCTACAATGAAATTTAAAAGTATAAAAAAGGGACCCCCACCCCTTCTGTTCATGCCTGCATTGGCTGCAATAACATATAGAGTACACAAGTTGGCATGACCAATTTTGCATAGGTTTATATGAAATTTGTTACTTTAAATATTTCAGTAAAGAAAGAGAGTGATTACCATGGCAACCCTCCCATCTTATGACATATGTCTTGCAGAACAACCAGCCAAGGAAGCGAGCCACACATATGCACACACACACACACACACACACACACACACACACACAAACACCCTATGAAATCCAGTAATTTTGATGACAATAAAGAGTGAATGTTTTATGATTGATATATTTTTCTCATTTTAAAAAATAACTCATTAAAAAAGAGAAAACTCTTCACCATTCTCTCTTCTCAACATTTCTTCCTTCCTTTCTTCAGATTGTTTTCTCTCCATTCCCCTGAAATGTTGGAAATAGCTCATGCCTCCCCCAGAATCTGCAGATATATGTTCCTGACAGTAAACCTACGCTATGCAAATGTTTAAATGGCAAAAACCTCTATGTTTGAAGAAATGAAGTAAATCCAGAAGATTATTGCTTCAGATGAAAGAGCAGAGGGTAAAAGCCACCATCACCTCCCAGTGGGAATATAAATACTGTCTCATTGAACATTGTCTGGTGGCTTCAATTTTAAGTAAATTTGACTAATCAAATACTTGTCCAGTGGTAGGGGGATCTTTTGAGAGACAGGGTATCAAATTGTGATGCAGAAACCACTCCATGCCCTTTAGTACTTCCAGAGATCGAAGCTTATTTCTGATTTCCTTTCTGCTCCACAGATCCACAGAACCTCAGAATGAGGATTTTAGAGGTCATCTATTTCAACTCATGCCTGATTAAGAATCTGCTCAACAACATCTCTGACAAGTGGACACCTAGCCTTTGTTCAGGGGCTTCTGGTGAGGGGAAACCTATCTAGAGAGGTAGTCCATTCCATCTTCGGATAGCCCTAATTATTAGAGAGATTTTTTCAATATGGAGTCTACATTTCCCCCTCTGTAATTTCTACCAATTCATACTAGTTTGGGACTCTGGATCCCAGCATTACAAGTTTAATTCTTTGTGATACCTGTGGTCTGTGTTTTCATTTTGTCACAATGTGACACTTAGGAATAGAATATGGAGTTATGAGTGGTATTGAATGAAGGAGTAATTAAGGCATATTCATTCAAATGCTGCCTTTCTTAAGCCTATAGAAATGTAGCTTGTCACTGTTAATTATCCAGCAAGGGAGTATAATGTCTGATTTATCCATCAGGTGGCTCTATACCTGTTACTAGGCAAATGATCTCATCAGAATCTGATTGAAATATATTCAGAATAATCTCTTATACCATGAAGTCACATGGCTCCCAGTAGCTGGGCAAATCAAAACCCACACTAGTTAGATTGTGAACTTAGATTAGGGGGATGATAAGATGTTGGTTAGAATTTTTTTAAAAATGTATGGCTTTCTCCTGAACTGGCATCTGGACTTTCCTTTCTCTTTTGAATGACATCCTACATTTGCCACAACAGGAAATCAATGTACTGTAGCTACATATTTTTATTAGGCATAGTGAAAATAAAAGAAAATGGCTAAGAACTCACTATAGGGAGCCATCTGTCTAACTATCTCCTAACTTGTCCCAGTTATTCTCCTTACTCATTGGAATGCTTTCCTTCACCATCTTTTACCTCATAGATTTCTTATCTTCTTGTAGTGTACAACTAAAGCACTACATTGTATGTGAAGCTTTTCCTTTCCCTTTCTTCTTTTTTTGTTTTTTGTTTTGCTTTTTGGAGGGCAATTGGGGTTAAATAACTTGCCCAAGGTCACACGGCTAGGTTTCTGTTTATGTGTGTTAAGTGTCTGAGGCCGGATCCAAACTCAGGTCCTTCTGACTCCAAGGCCCACACTCTACTCACTGCGCCACCTAGCCACCCCTCCTTTCCCTTTCAAACTACTTTGAAATTAACTACTCTACATTTGTTCTCTTTATGTTTATTCTGCATTTTCATATACATAAATTCTTATTAGATCAATCCCCCACTTAATGGTATATTAGTGTACCCATCTTTAACTCTTCCATTTTTACCATTATTTCCATTATTTCTATCCTTTAGAATTTTTGCCAGTTTGATGGGTATGAGATAAAATATCAGGAGGTGTTTTGATTGTCATTTCTTAGTGTTAGTGAAGTGGAGATAGCTTCCATACAGCTGTTAATAGTTTTCAATTCTTTTGAGAATTCTTTGTTCATATCCTTTGACCATTTATCTTATAAAGAATGGCTCTTGATCTTATATATTTTTGTTAATTCACTACATATCAGAGATATTTGATGCAAAGACTCCACAATGGTTTCCCTCTTAGCTGCATTGATTTTTAACACAAAAGCTTTTCATTTCATGTGATCAAAATTATTTATTTATTTAGTGATTTCTTCTATGCCTTGTTTGGTTAAGAATTAATTCTTCTAGCGATAGCTATGAAAGGCACCTAACTTCCTTCTCTTTGAGTTTTTTATGATGTGATTTTTATATCAAGTTTTAGGTTTTCTGTGATATGTGCTGTAGGATGTTAATCTAAACTTCAACTTTCTGCCAAGCTGCTTTTCAATATTCCCAGGAGTTCTTTTCAAACAAAAAGTTTCTTTCCAAATTCTTTTTTTTTTTTAAAAGCAATTGGGGTTAAGCAACTTGCTCAAGGTTACATGGCCAGTCATTTTTATGTGGGGGTGCTAATTTTCTGAAGCCAGAACTGATCCGGGTCCTGCCGACTTCGGGCCGGTGCTCTTACTCACTGAGCCACCTAGCTCCCCCGCCCCCAATTCTTTGTGTTCTCAGGTTCATCAAATGTTGAGCTATTGCATTTGAATGTCTCTGATGTTTGGCTATCTAGTATGCTTCATGATTCCACTGATCTACTTTCTCTTATTAACCATTATCAAATAATTTTTTTTGTGACTAGAACTTTATAATACAAGTTGAAGTCTGGAAACACAATTCTTTCTTTTCTCCCTGGACATCATTAGGGAGGTGGTTCATTCTATTGTCCCTTTGGTCCAAGTAATGCTGCTAGGAGGAAGCAATCCGTGAAGAGGGAGGCTTAGGGAGCACCAGGAAGTGAGATTGTCTGAGAGGCACTCAAGAGGGAGAATGCAGGGAAAACAGTGCAAAACAGAACTGGGAACACTGAATGGATAACTTCAAGGGGCCACTGAAAATATGAGTTATACTCAGAGACCAGCAGAAGGCAAAGGACATTTGATCCTTTAGAAAATATCTAGATCTTGGTGGCTAGATCTAGATATTTTCTAGATTAGGTTAGGTTAGGGTTAGGGTTAGGGTGCCAGTAAATAGAGCACTGGCCCTGGAGTCAGGAGAACCTGGGTTCAGATACAGCCTCAGACACTTCACACACACACACACACACACACACACACACACACACACATAACCTAGCTGTGTGACCTTGGGCAAGTCACTTAACCCCAATTGCCTTCCAAAAAGCAAAAAAAAAAAATCTAGATCTTTCTATGGCAAGACTGATGCCACATGTAGTCATCACCACAGATACATAGTTCCAGACCAGCATTGTCTACCAGATAGCTGCTACAGTTCTCATATCGGTGAACTACACTAACTGTGGAGCCTATGTTTACATTGTACTCAGAAGTGAGGAATTTTTGTGATCAAAATAACTGAATGGCAATATGACCACTCCAACCCAGGAATGACATTATAAGCAGGATGGTATAATATACTACTCTTGGATAGGGGATTGTAGGCTAACACTATTCTAATGGGACTGGAGGTCAAAGGTGAACGAACTGCAATGCTATGGAATTATATCCTTTTTTGAGTATAATATTTCTCACCAGCCAATGGCACAATCCTTGGAAACTTACTTGGACTCTGTCACCCAACTGCAAAGAGGGAGGAGTGTCAGTAGCCCCCTACACCTGGGGTTACTAAGTGCATCTTCTCAAAGGAACAGCAAAATCAGAGGAATTTAGTTGCACATCTGATATATCTTTGTGCCATCACTCCAGAGATATACCCATTGTATCTCAACAAAACAACTGCTCACTTGTATAAGGGTATAAGGTATTTATTCCCCCCTCACTTCACTTGAAGTAAATGACAAAGTGCCCAGTCAATAAATTTAATAATAAGCTTTAGACTAAGTATGTAAAAGCCTTTAAATTGTAATGATACTGCACAAAAACCCTGTTTGGACAAGCCAAGGAAACTTGGTCAAACTTCATTCAAGAAACTGGAGCAGGTTTGTCTTTCCAGAACAACTCCTAATGAAGAACTTCCAGGCGGTGGGAGGAGAGGCCTTGGCTTCATTGTTTGCCAGGTCCTTTTCCTTCATCCTCTTTGTCAAGATAAAGACCCCATGAGCTTTTAGGCAACCAGAAGATTGTGAACATTTAATCTTCCCATCAGTTTCTTAGTAGTGTCCGAAGATCAGCCTAAAGAATCAAGGACAGATGGACACAGATTCTTGAGCACCTCACTAATGGAAGAAAAGAATTACTATCAACCAGGAGCTGTGTGTTACTCCTCTGATACCTGGGCTTTCTAAACTTGAGCCCACTTTCCCCTGAATTTATTATGTACTTGTAAGAGAGTGCAACAGATTCTAGGGGGGATATTTTGTACCCATTGTATCACATGCACACATGCCAAATAGTTCCAACTAGTAAATGTTTCTTTCTAAAAGTAATTTAAGGCTAGCTGACTAAATTAATTCTAAACTGATTATCTCTTTTTTTTTTTTAAAGCAATTGGGGTTAAGTAACTTGCTCAAGGTTACACGGCTAGTCATTTGATTTATGCGTGGGTGCTCATTTTCTGAGGCCGTATCTGATCTCGGGTCATCCAAACTCCGAGGCCGGCGCTCTTACTCACTGCGACACCTAGCTGCCCCTTTAGGGCAATTGGGGTTAAGTAACTTGCCCAAGGTTACATGGCTAGGTTTTTGTTTGTGCGGATTAAGTGTCGGAGGCTGGCTCCGAACTCAGGTCCTTCTGATTCCAGGGCCGGCGCTCTATTCACTGCGACACCTAGCCGCCCCTGATTATCTCTTTTTTAAAAAAATTTTTGGAGGGGGGAAGGTAGGGCCACTGGGATTAAGTGGCTTGCCCAAGGTTACATGGCTAGTAAGTGTTAAGTGTCTGAGTCCGGATTTGAACTCAGGTCCTCCTGATTCCAGTGCCGGTGCTCTATTCATTCCACCACCTAGGCACCCTTAAACTGATTATATTAATGAGGGGAAAGCATACCAGTGAGGGCTCCTGCCAGTGATATTAATTACCTCCACCTTGAGAGAGATGTAAACAATCTCTGGGGATATGACACATCAGTAGGAGTTAGGATAAAGATTAAAAAAACCTGTATTGGTCATACTTGAAAACCAAGACTCTAAATACTACATTAAGCCAGACCCAATCCTTGCCTAAAACAATAGCATATAATTTTATGTTTCTTTTTACTTCTCTGCTGTGGTTTTATCTTGATCGTTTGTATTTGGTAACTTACTTTCTCTCCCTTTTTTTTTATCAGTTTGTGCTGATTTTGATTGGGTTATTGGCTTTGTTCATCTTTTCAAAGAACCCTCTCTTTTGACCTTTAATTTCTCCTTCTCAGTTAAGTAAGTAGCTCAAATCTCTTCGATTTTCCTTCTACTTCTTCCAAGTGACTTTTGGCAAGTCACTTAATTTCTGTGAACCTGTTTCCTCATTGTAAAATGAGATGATTGGCCTAGATGGACTGGGAGATCCCTTCTGGTTCTGGAACTGGGGTTCTTTGAGCATATAAGTAGCATCTTTTGCTGCAAGTTTCTAAGTCTTCCTTTGTTTTGTCCTTATTATTTCTTTTCCTTTCTTATTGACCCTGATTTACTTTCTGATTCAATAGCTATAAATTTTCTGAGTCGTGAGCTATAAACTTACTTGTTTCTTCTTTATTCTCTCTGTGATGAAGATAAGGCTTCTGAAGTACCAAATTTGGGTCCTTCAATTTGATTTATGTCACTACTTTATTTTTTTAGGCTCATCTTTCCTATTTTCTACTCTGCCTTGATATTAGAAGTATCAATTCATAAAGAAAGAAATGCTATTGGTAATAGTGTTATGTCAAGAAATGTCATGTTTTTCAAGCTATGAGGTCCAGTCCTGCCCCTTATTGTTTTTTTTTTTCCAGTCATGTCTGACTCTTTGTGACCCCATTTGGAGTTTTCTTAAGATACCAGAGTGATTTGACATTTCCTATTCCAGCTCATTTTGCAAATGAATAAACTGAGGCAAAAAGAGTATTTGCCCAGTGTCATAAGTGTCTGAGATAAAATTTGAACTCTGGTCTTCCTGACTCCAGACCTGGCACTCTATCCATGTACCACCTAGCTACTGCATCCTGCCTCTTGCCCATCTGTAGTCATTCTTTATTCCTCAGGCCATGTGGTCCTATATATCTCTTTCTATGTCCCTCTTAATACTCTGACTGCTGGATACTCTCTCCTGGGATGGGATGCTGCCTAGGTAGTTTCAAGCCTTTCTTGAAGAAGGTGGTCTCCTAATGTCTGCTTCCACTGTAGCCAGACCCCTTAGCTTCAGATGCCAGTTATCCTCAGTCTCTTCACCTTTGAGGGTGTGGGAATCATCGAGGCCTAGCTCCTAGCCCAGGGTAAAGTCTAGGAGTAGAAGACTGGTCCTAGCTGGGAGTTCAGCCACCTTCCCCACAGGTGCTGAGGCTCTTTCCCTTCTATCCTATGGCTCTGCACTGTGCTCTACGTTGTCCACATTCTCTGCCCCCTCCATCAATCACTGCCTTTTAATTTCCCAAGCTTCATGCATTTGATGCCACATGGAGTCATAATCATACTGAACCATTGCTGGAATAGAGGAATGAACATAAGTCCTGAGAACTGGCCCTGATTCATAAACCTGCAAGGTACTTGTGTTCCCTGGGTCTGGTATGTAGAGTGGTTTGGAGATATCAATCCTATGTTAGAGCTCTAAATATTTAAATTTTCTGATTTTCCTCCCCCCTTTTAAAGCTTTTGTGGCAATTTTTATCTTCTGATTTTGTGGATTTATCTTTAAAAACTATATTTGGCACAATTCTTTTTTTCTGAGGTCTTTGGGCTGTTGACTGCTGAAAGCAGTCCATCATCTTGTTGGTCATATGACTCAGAATTTTCAGTGTCTTGGAGTTCTTATGTATTTTTCCAACAGTAATTCCTCAGGCTATATTTAAAAAAATAATTCGATATTTTGATGAATCTTTGATCTTTCTTTCAAAAAAAAACATACCTAAACCCATAAATATGATATTCTTATCCACATCTTTCTTTATATCTTCCATGAAATATTTACCCAGTCCTCTGGAGGATCTCTTATTATTCCTTTAATATTTTATGGGCATGAGAGCAATGATTGGGCTGTCCATCTCGTAGGCCCTTTTATATTTGCTACATTACCACCCCATTTCCTTTTCCAGCCACCTATGTCCCTGCAGATTTCTTTTATGTGACTTTTTTCAATGAAGTCATCATTGGATGATATACTTGAACCCATCAATTATTATACCTATGCTAATAATTCTTAGATCTACTTTTGTAGTCTTTACCACTGTCCTAACTTCCATAGTCACCATAGGTGTCTACATATAAATTTAACAATGCAAGTCTGACCCTGCTATTTCCCTACTCAGTAAACTCCAGTGATTCCCTGTCACTTCCATGATCTGGCATTCAAAGTTCTTTATAACCTGCCTCCTTCCTACCTTTCCAGTCTTCTTCTACTTTCTTACTCCCATGTACTCTTTGATCCAGTCACACTGGCATCCTTGTTCCTCAGACAAAACATTCATTCCATCTTTCTACTCAGAGGATTTTCACTGGCTCTCTCCCATGCTTGGAATTCTATTCTTCCTTTTCTCTGCTGTCTTGTTTCTCCGGCTTCCTTCAAGCCCCAACTAAAATTCCACCTTCTTTAGGAAACCTTCTCCAGCCTCTCTTAAGCCTTTACCAATCCCCCTTAGTCATAGCGCCTTCTTATTCTTGCTTATTTCCAACTTATCTTGTCAGTAAATAGTTGTTTGAATGTTGTCTCCTTCCATTAGACTGTAAGAGACTCTTTTTGGGGGGGAAGGGTTACCCTTAACACTTAATACAATTCTTGGCACATAGTAGGAGCTTAATAATTGCTTCTTGAATTCACTTGACTTGCATCAGTTCTTATAGGTTTCCCAATATTTTTCTGAATTTCTCAGATTCATCATGTCTTAGCACATAATAATATTCCATTCCATTTACATATCATCAGTTTTTCAGTCATTTCCTAATTGATGTGCACCCATTTTGTTCTTTACTATGATAAAAGCAATAAAGATGCTATTATTATCCCCAATTTTTACACGTGAGGAAACTGAGGCAAACAGGGCAAAGTGATTTGCCTAGTGTACCACAACTAGTTAGTGTCTGAGCCCAGATTTGAACTCAGGAGGATGAGTCAAGCATGTTATATTTCTGCTGAAGGATAATTTTTTTTATTTTTAAAAATATTATCCAAGTAATTGTTTGTGTTAGTGGTTTGCTGGAGATGCCAGCAGGCTTGGTGTTAGGAAGTGGGTTTGAATCCAGGTATTGCTATGAATGTTTTGCTTCTCATATTTAGACATTTGTCTTTGACTTTGTCTTTCTCAGGCATATGCCTGATACTGGGGTTGCTGAGTCAGAAAGTGGCTAAATTCATCATTTCTTTGCATAATTTTAAATTGATGTAAGATCATATACTTAGAGATATGATACCTGTTAGATACCATTTAGTTTAATACTCCCATTTTATGGATGGGAAAAGAGGCTGAGAGAGATGAAGTGACTTATCCAAGGTCACCAATTTTAAGTAGCTGAGCTGGAATTCCAACCCAGATCTGCTGATTCTAGATACAGAGCTTATTCCACGTCCCCAATCTGAGTCTCCCAAAGTTTGATTCAGGCTCTCCTTTTAAAGAATTTCACATATATGGTTATAATTCCTTTGTATATAATTAATTTGCTACCTAAAAAGATATGCTCAGATTGAATACATGAACTTACCTACTTTGTAGTTTTTATGTAGGATATTCTTAAAGCAGAATACAAGTGGCCCTCAATACTTTTCCAGCTTTATCTTCCTCTATTACCCTACACACGCCTTCTGTTCCCCTTATCTTGGCCTCATTATTCATTGTCCCCTGAATTATTGTCCCCTTACTTCTAAAACCCTTGCTCATGCTTGACCATAACAACTCACTTTTATATGGTGCTTCAGTATTTACATAACACTTTGTCCACATCTCAGAACAACCCTCTGACCTAGGAACTTGAAAGCATTATTAACCACATTACCTAGGCTGAGGTCTCAGAACTAATAAGGGGTAGAACTGGGTTTGAAACCCAGGTCCCTTGGAATAGAATTAAGGGTTCTTTCTAGTTCTATGACCCAGTCTTCCTGCTGTTCTCTCTCTTTCAAGTGCTGTTCCTTCCCTGTCCTCCCTCATTCAAATCCCGTCTCCTTCAAGGACCAGGACAAGTTTTCCTAGAGCCCACACTGATAATCATCTTTCTCTGAAATCCAGTAGCACTTACTTTCTGTACTACTCATGTGGTACTTGATAATTTACATCTACATTGTTGTTTAATTTTTTTCAAGTTTCCTCAATTGATTGTGAGCTCCTTGAGAGCAGGGACTATCTTATATTTCTTTGTATATCTTCTATATGCATAGTCATGAATGGTCAATAAGTATTTGTTGAATGATTTGATGTTCTTTTAAGAAGTGCAGTTGTACTTTAAAGAGAGCATTTTTTATTTTTTTATTTTTATTTTTTTTTAGTTTTATGGATGTGAATTTGGAAAGTTTTTACAAAAGGTACTGAACTCTGCAGTTCTCTCTTCTTCCTTTTCTATTCTCTGGGGTTTTTATCATGGCCATCTTTTTGAAAGGGTCATGGACAGTTGGACATTGACAGAAAGAAGGAAGCCATCAGACCCTAGGAGTTCTAACATCTCCAGGCTCCATATATATGCAAATCTCTTAACAAATTTCAAACAATGTCACAGTAACAGCCCAGTTTCCCAGGGTAGGGGAGGAACAGAAGACCATTGTTCAAGTTTAGCAGGGGGTATGACCTAATCCCTGCTTCCTCCAGTCCCACATCCGTGCCCTTTCCTCTTGCCCCTGTGCCCCAGTCCCCATAAGCTATACGGTAAAAATCTCTTAGTAGTTGAATGCCCACCATTTCCAGTTCAGGCTATAAAATTGGCGTGTGTGTGTGTGTGTGTGTGTGTGTGTGTGTGTGTGTGTGTGTGTGTGTGTGTATGAAAGAGGGAGACAGAATTAGAGAATTGGAAGAAGGAAGGAAGGGAGTTTGAGGGCTGAAAAACAGGCAGAAACAATGAATAGAGAAAGAGATGGCTAGAAAGTTTTCTAACAAAATTCATATAGAGGCAAAAAAAGTCATGAATTTTTAAGATATTAGAATATATAAAATTAAAATTTTTGTTTTTGCACAAACATCCAATTAAGGCTAAGATTAAAAGGGAAACTTGCAAAAAATCTTTTCAGCAAATTTCTCTAATAAGGGTCTTGTTTCCAAGAAATATAAGGAAGTGATTCAAATTCATAAGAATAAGAGTCATTCCCCAATTGCTAAATGGTCTAAAGATATGAACTGGTGGTTTTAAAGGGAAGAAACACAGACTACTTATAGCTATATTTTTTAAAAAGCTCAAAATCTTTACCAATTAGAGAAAGGCAAATTAAAGTATTTCTGAGATTACATCTCAATACATATCATCAGTAGGCAAAGATGACAAAAAAGGAAAATGGTAAATGTCGGGGGGTGGCGCTGTGGGAAAACAGGTACATTTTGGCTATTGGGCCTGTGGATGGGTCTAATAATTTCTTGATAGTATTTTATTTTTCCTAATGATGTGCAAAGACAGTTTTAAAAATTCATTAAAAAAATCTGAGTTCCAAATTTTCTCTTTCCCCCTCCCTAAAAAGGTAAGAATTTAAAATAGGTTGTATATGTGCAGTCATGTAAAACATTTCCATATTAATCATTATGAAAAAAGAAATGGATCTAATCATTGTGGAAAGTAATTGGGAATTTATACACAGAAAGCTACTAAACAGTACATGTTTTTGAACCCATCTATACCTCTGCCAGATCTAGACCCAAAAGAGAAAATATTTATAAAACATTTTTTGGTGGTGATTAAAAACCCCCAAACTAAAAGCTAAAGGGATTTCCATTAACTAAAGAATGGCTGTATAAATTGTGATATATGATGTGGAGTACTATTTGTGCTGAAAGAAATGAGGAAATACATGATTTCAGAGAAACACAGAAGGATCCATATGAACTGATAGAGTGAAATAAGCAGAATGAGGAGAACAATTGATATACTATGATATCAATATTGTAAAAACAATTTGAAGACTTTAATAAAATGATGATGAATGAAATGAGCAAAACCAGGAGAACAAATTATATGCTAACAGTAGGGTAAAATGAACAACTTTGAAAGCTGTAATGGCTATGATCAATACAATGACTGATGCCAGAGGACTTTTGATAAAACATGCTATGTACCTTCTGATAGAGAAGTGATAGTTTTAGGGTGCAGAAATGAAAAAATAATTTTTATATCCATTTGATGAGAAAATTTGTTTTGCTTGAGTACACATGCTTTTTTAATGAGGAATTTGTTTACAATTTTGTTTTTGACAAGGTGGGAGGTTTTTGCATTGATCAAGAGTTTATTAGTTTTTTTTTTTTTTTGTCCTTGTAGAAATTGTGCTTCTGGTTCTGTTCACTTTGTGTTAGGTCAAACTACTCAGGATACTCAGAAATCATCTCTTTTGTAATTTTATATGGCACAATGACATTCTGTTACATTCATGCACCACCATTTATTCAGCCATTTGCCAATTGTCTAAGAGAAAATCTAAGGCACCCTATCCTGTTGGACACTGATTCTTAATTTTCCTCCCCCTTCCCCTTTTAATATCTCTTTCACTACCAGGAAGTTTATTTTACTTTTGACCATTCTTTCTAGGATTATCTTCACCCTTAATGTCCTCTGCTCCCTCTCCTTGTTTCTCTGCTGAGTTTGATGTATGTACGGTACATCAATGTGTATGATGTGTTGTATAACAATGTAAACACAAAATGTGTGTTTACATGTTCAATCCTTTGTCCATTTCAGATAAGAGAGGGTCATCTGATACTCCTCTCACACTTCAAATCTAACCTCAGACACTATGTGACCCAAGACAAGTCACTTAACCTCATTTTGCCTCAGTCACAGCTGCTGCCTCCCAGGGTTGTTGACAATCAAATGAGATCAAATTTGTAAAGTGATGAGCACAGTTTCTGGCACATAGATGGCTTATTGCCCTCCCCTTTCAACCATGATTGTATATTCTCCTTACACACCCAAATTATGAAAAATAGCAAGTTCTGAAGGGATACTTGTTTTTTCTACTGTTAGAATGGTCCTTCCAGTTACTCAATATATTTACCCTTTATAGGTAAATAGGTCTTCTGGAGTCTAGTATTTGTATTTCAAAGTTCCTACTCATCTGTACTATTTCCATCAGAAATTCTTGAGTCCTTTATTCCATCAAAGATCATTTTTCTCTCTACAGGATACTTTGGTTACTTATTCTTGGTTGTAGACCCATGTCTTTTGCCTTTTGGAATACTGTATTCTAAGATCACCTTTTATTTTCAGTAAGATAGTAATGTCTTGTGTGATCTCAACTCTGGTTTTTCAGTATTTGAATAACTTTTTTTTTCTGGATACTTGCAGGATTTTTTTTTTTTTTTTTTGGAAATGGTAGCTCTGGATTTTGGCTATGATATTCTCAAGACATATCCTTTTGGGATTCCTTTCTGGAGGAGATAGATTCTGCTTTTTAAAAAATGATTTTCAGGCAGTCTAATAATCCTTAAATTATACTTCCTCAACCCATTTTAGGTCAGTTTTTTATATAAAATATCTTACATTTTCTTCCATATTTTCAGTTTTTTGATATTGATATAATATTTCTTGCTTTCTCATGGAGTCATTGATTTCTAGTTAATTTATTCAGGGAACCTATTTCTCGAGCAAGGTTTAGCATTTTTTCTTCTAAGTTACTTATTCTTCCATTCTTTTTCCTCTAAAACTTTTCATCTTTATCTCTTGCTTCATTTATCTGGGAATCCATTACATCCTTGTGGAAGATACAATCAAGTTAGAATGATCCCTATCCTTGGGCTTTTTTTCAGGGGGGGGGTCGTCTCCACTCTTGCTGCCTCCGGCCATACAGCACTGCACTTCCCAACACTGCTTATGCTAGGAGACTATCCTGCATTGATGCTGGCTTTGGTAGAAGGGTCCCCTTTCATATTGCTTCTGGCTGACTTTTTATGCAGTTCTGGTATGGAAGAAGCCACCTGTAGTTTCTCATTGGGTTTCTTGATCATTAAGCTTGGCATGAACTTCAGGGTTTTGCTGGAGTAATTACACGTGAGTTGGATGGTTTGGCCCTAACTCAGGCAACCATCTTGGCAGTAAGTTCCCTATGCCATTTTTTGAAAGTAAATATTAGTAGTAATACATGTGAGGCTAACACATTCCGATCACCTGTGACTTTAAGTAACACAATCTCGTTTTGATAGTATATCTGATTCTTTTCCTCCTCTTCCTCAGCATGAATAATCAGTGATAAAATTATTTCATACCTTATTATTTTCTGACTCTAAATGAAATCCTTGAAGGAAATTCTTTTCTTCCTTCAAGGATGAGCTCAAAGGCCGTTCCTTCCACATGAAGCTTTTTTAAAATTTCCCCCAGCTAGAAGTAATTCTTCCCTCTTCAAATTTCTCAAATATTCTGTTTCAAATCTCCTATATGTCCACTGAATTCTAACTTCTGTTAGAGGTATGAGTGTATTTATCTTAACTTGTCTCTACCTCAAAGATGATAAATTCTTCAAGGGAAAAGCTGTGTCATTTATCTCCAATGTTCAGCATAGTGCCTTGCATGTAGAAGATATCTGATAACAGTTCTTTGAAGGGACTGGTGGAGAAGACAACATCAAGTGTAAGTATGATCAGAAAGGAAGTAGGCCAGCCATAGGCTCAAGGTCATGGATAATAGATGGACAGATCAAGTGCTCCAATGTGTACCCATAAAACATTGAAATAACAAAACTGGAGGAGATTCTCCAGTACACTGGCTGGATCCCTCTATAGTGTGCTTATGGAAAGGCAATGATAAGAACTACACAGGTTAGGAAATTAGTAAGAGTTATAATTTGTAGGAAGAATATTACACCAATAAAGTCATGAATCTGTCATCATACCTAAGACAAATTAAAATGAATATAAAAAATCACTGGGAATCCAAGGCTTGGAATATAAAGTCTTTTTCCTCCTCCAATAAAATGAAATGACTTATTTTTTTTCTTTTATTGAGAAAAGATCCAGACTCAGAAAGTATGTATCTTTGAGGCAGTAGAAACCAAATGAAAATGGAATCATCAGTGTAGGCAGTGGAGAAATACCATACAGAAACCAAAGTAAGGACCACTGAATCTTTATTCATGTTACATTTTGCATGTTGGGCAAATTGCACGTGTCTAATGTCAATGAGGGCCTGACTGAATGGATGTAATTATTACTAACACACTGACTATTTGAGGCAACTGCTATTTTCAGTGACATTAATGCAATAGGAAATCTCAAACCAGAGTTTGCTTGGGATGTTTTCCTTTCAAGTTTACATGAAGACTTCTCAGTAGATCATCACAACCAACTCTAAGATTAAAAGCATTATTCATTGTCTTTGAATATGCTGTTTCCTCTAATGCCTTCATCCAACAAGAAACAGAAATGGAATGTGCATTCTTCCCAGGTTAAATGAAGCAACAGTTACATACAATTACAATTTTTTTAAAGAGTTAAGAAATATTATTTGTGATATTGATTCTGAGTAAAGAAGCCTTCAATACACAATGAATGAAGTGAATTCCAAAATGAAGGGTATGTTTCCATTCTGGTTACATAAAAATACATTTATCACTTTGGAGGTGGAGGCTCCTGCCTCCTAGAACTTCCTAGAACTTTCCTCAGCAGTGCTGTCAATGTTGGAGCGTGTAGGGGAGGGGAGGGATGTTCACTGGAGACACAACCCAATTCTTCATGCTGGACTTCAACCTCATTCCGATTTCGGTCTCTCTTTACATTCTTCCATACCTAGAAATATAGGCAAAAAGGTCTTTGGGGTTTTTTTTGAAATAAGGGTTGGGAATAGCGGAGGCAGTCTATCACGGTGCAAAGAACACTGGTTTAGGATCTAGAGAGCCTGGTTTTGCCATTTACTACCTGTGTGATGCTGGGCAAGTCACTTCCTACTCAGAGGCTCAGTCTCTGCCAAAAAAGAATACTAATACCTGTCCTCTTACCTCATAAGGTTACTGTGAAGATCACAGAAAATGATGCTCATTGTAAGGCAGAAGATACTGTCTCAGCGTGAGCTATTGTTATTTCTCTCTCACTCTTAATTCCTTTTCTTCATTTTTTCTCTATGCGTGGAAGGAAAGGAAAGCCATCTGCCATGCTGATGTCAGTAGTTCTCCCAAAATTAACTCCGTGACCTCCCTCCCCACCCTTTTCTTGAATCAGGCAGGGCTCTGCATCCCATGGCACACCCTGACTCCTACTGCTTCGGGGAGGGGGAACCTCAAGCTGACTCTTGAGCAATGAGGTGTTTGCAGAAATGCAAAACAGATTGCTCTGTAGCAGTGGGAGATGCATCCCGTGACTTTCAGAACAGGCGTCTTGTTGGCTTTATTTTACTGTCCCTACTCAGGGAAAGTCTTTGGACATAAAAAGAAAAATCCAAATATTGCTCTCTCTTTTTTTTTCTCAAGAGAAGTCACTGCCTTTCTAAACTGCTTTTCCCCCTACACATGTGTACTCTTTTAAACTAATGCCCCTTCTCTAACACACGACAGGGAGAATTAGTAGTTTTCTTCCTGGGGGACTTGTCTATGACTCCCAAGCCTCACTGCCTGTTATCAATGTTGAAAGGAGTTTGAACTGGGGAATAGGTTTAACTTTCCCTGCCACAAAAATGTTCAGATCACTCACATGCTCGTTCTTGAGCAAGGAATTATTGTTACAATCTGGCAAATGCTCCCTAACTGTCCTTTCCTTTTCTCCTAGGTCCTCTGGTGCCAAACAGCTCATAGGCTCTTTAAAAAACAACAAACAACCAAAAAAGCCAAAAATAAATAAAATTCCAGAAAACCTTCTTTTGGAGGTTTCTGAGACAGTTGTGTAGAGAAGTTACTAATAGACTATAGATTTAGAACTGGAGAGGGCCTTAGAGGAAATCTAGTCTAATGCCCTCCTTTTTTTTTACAAATGAGGAAACTGAGGTTCTTAGGTGTGAAGTGACAGGCTCTAGGTCTCACAGGTACAACAGGCAGGTATAACGCTGGACTCCAAATTCAGCACTCTAAATTCAGCCAGGATTTGAATCCAGGTCTTCTGATTCCCAATCTAGCATTCTTTCTATTGCCTAACAGTGCTGGGGTGGGGTGGACGTAGGGGTGGGGAGAGAGGTTGATGGAGATGGCAAGAAAGGAGATATGAAGTAATTGCACATGATGGTAAGAAGATCAAGCTAGGGATGTTGAGAATGAGTAACTGAATTCTTCAAGATGGGACATAAAGATAGGATTTAAGTCATGAAGGGGACTAATTCTTGCCCCTTCCTTTCCACCCGCCCTACAATTGGTAGTGATAGGGCAGCATGAGTAGCATGTCAGCCTTGGGTTCGATATGAGAGGAAGGAAATTCTTGTATGTTTATTGGTTTTTTTTTATACTGCTAAGGCCCCGCAGATAGCTAACTCTTAACACCTTCGCCAGAAGGCTTACTTGAAAGCATATCAAGTAGCACATCCAGATGGAGGAATGAGGATCTTCCTGTAAGATCCCATTTTAAGGTGAAAAATTCGCTAGATGTTGCCAGAATTTTAAATATAGTGATGGGTGTGCCCAGTCCATGAGGTAGCCATGGGCAGGAGTTGAAAAAAACACACAACAAAGATCCAACTCCAAAACAGCACCCTTGACTCGGGGGATTGCTCCCAAGCCAGCCTTGCATTCCATTCCTCCTTTGGGACCCTTTCCAGAAGCTAACTCAAGCAGTATTCTTTTTTTTTCTTTTTAAAGAGTCTTTCCTCCAAAGTATTTGGTTGCAGATGGAGCTATTTGGCACCAATGTTGGAATCTTCAAAACTAGGGGAGGAGGGCAGGGGGTGTTTCACTGACCCAAAGAAAGGGCAAACAGTTCCCCACCTACTATGGTTTGGCAGCTTAGGATGGAGGGGAAAAACAAAACAAAACAGGCAGCTATAAACTTTTTTTGATGAACAGTGAACCTGATTCTACCCCATAGGCAGAAAATAGCCTATCATAAATCTGTGGAGGAAAGCCTTCCATCATCTTATCTATGAAGGGTAAGAGAAAGGGACAGGAGAATGTCTATCGCCCCTTCACTCTAAGCAAAGCTTTCTTCTTGGTGAACATATTTCTACATTTCTTGGGAGGTATAAGCCTGGTTGGGGGCATAACTGGGAGCATAAAAGGGGTGGAGATGGGGGAAACTGGAAGGACTATGGTTCTGCTGTGGCATGCCTGATTCTACATGCCTGGTACCCATGGGGCCTTCTCTGCTCCACCAGAGCTGGGTTTCTGGAACACTGATTTTCTGTACAGAACAAGTCTTACCTTATATGAGCCTAACCACCTTAGAGAGGCTCTATGGGTGGAAGGGAAGATTTATTTGCTTCAATTATAGATAAACTTAGTCAAAGCATTCATACATGTGCACACACACACACACACACACACACACACACAAAATCAACAAAGTTATCTCAGGGTAGATTTTTAATCAAATATTTTAAACACTATTTTTAGTGTCCAATTATTAAGCACATCTTGTTTATGTTTCATATTACATTAGCCTTTTTTCTGGTTTAATTCTGTTCCAACTTTTCAAGAAAAACCAAACCAAACCAAATCAAAAACAGTAATCCTGCTGAGATGTTGATGGTGTGGTGGAAAAAGCAATGGACTGGGAGTCAGGTCATTTGGATCTGAAACTTAGTAAGTAAGTGACCTTGGGTGAATCACTAGACTATTCTAGGTCCAATTTCCCTCACTTAGAATACCTGGGGTTATACTAGAGGCAGTGTGGTAAAGAGGGCTAGATCTGGTGTCAGAGAAACTGTGTTCCATCCCAGCTCTGGTTGTGACCTTAGACAATCTTGAGATAACCTTCGATGGGGCTTCACTATCCTACCAGAAGAATGAGGGGTGCAAAGACAAGGTTGCTTGGGCACTGTCATGGAGCTTTGGTGGCAGTCACACCACCTAGCATTTAAATGTGGTGGTGACTGTCAAGGGGCAATTCCACCCTTCACCAAAGGCTGCCACTTAACCTGGGGCTTGATATCCCTTTTGTGTCTAATAATAGCAGGCCTCCCAACTTGGCAAAGCACACGCTCTCCAGTCAGGCTGCTGAGACTGTCCAAAGGCTGGGCAGAATGACATCAAAATTGGAAGGTGCTTCTCAAGGCATCAGTTTAATTCCTTTAAGTAAAATGAAAAGGTAGAAATGGATCATCTCTAAGGTCCCTTCCAACTCTAAACGTCTAATTCTAAAGTAAATTCCATGACTTCTTCAAAGATTCTATAACTTTACAGTTTTACCTTGAAGTGGAGGCAAGGTTGTACTGGCAAATGTTTAACAACCAGCTCTCTGAATAAAAAGTGTGACACACTTTTGAGTCTAATCTGCATTATTAACATTTTCTCCATCACTTTCTTAAGCCTAGACAATCAACAACAACAAAATCAACCCTTATGTGTAGCATTTGATGATTTCTGAGGTATATTCACACTGAAAATTTAATAACCAGCCCTCCAGTTTGAACTGGATTAGACTCTTGGATGTAGATAAATGGCTGGCAGCATCAAGCAAAATAGAAGCAATGGATTCATAGGCAGTCTCTGAATAACAGAAAGCTGATTTGATTGCCTTAAAACTAAATACTTCCTTTTCCTAAGAAGCTCTATAAATTTTACAAGTGTACTTTCAGTCCATTCTCAAAATATCCTGTAAAGTAAATTGGGTGCTATCAGTCCCATTTTATAGGAAAAACAACTGTTAAATCACTTACCTTAGGTCATACAATTAGAATCAGTGTAGCATAGTGAAAAGAATGCTAGATTTGGCCTCAGAAGACTAAGTTCAAACCTCACTTCTCTTAAGGACTGTATGTATGACCTTGGGCAAGTCATTTAACTATTCTAGGCCTCTGTTTCTTCATCTGCAAAATGAAGGGGTTAGACTACATGAGTTCTGAAGTCTTTTCCCATTCTAAATCTATTATCCTGGTTTAGGATTTTTTTTTTTTTAAAGGCGGGTTCTACATTATAGACCACCTAACTCAAACTCCTGCATGGTATCTAGTAGACTATTCAGTAGTGAGACTAAATAGACTGAAGGAAGGAGAAACTTGCAAAGGTCCCTGTGCTATATAATCCTGGCTTATACCTTTATACATACAATTCTAGGATCCAGAGTCCACTTGCAGTCTCCCAGCCCTAAGGTACAGTTTACCTTAGGTACCCCTAAGCTTCTCCCTGTAAGAAGCAAACAACAAAAACCACCACCGCCATCAAACAAGCCCAAATCTTGCTGTTGGACGTGCATTTGCTGTGGACTGAAACTGGCGAGGCTCTGTGCTGCTGCTTTTTCCATCTTCCAATTTTTACATCATTCTATATAGCCTTGGGATAGTCTGGGCAATTTGGCTATGGGTATGTGGCTTGCCAAGTCGGGAAGCACGCTATAAGTAGAAACAAAAGGGACATCAAACTTCAGGTTAATGACAGCCTTTGGTGAAGTGTAGGAATGCCCCACAATGGTCATCATCACATTTAAAATTAGGTAGGTATGACTGCCACCAAAGCCAATGATTCAGTGGTAACACCCAAGCAACTTTGTGGTTTTGCATCCCACATGCTGCTGGTAGGACACTGAAGCCCCAGTGAAGGTTGTCTTACCTAAATAAATGGTTGGGTACATACCACAATAATGAGGGTTTTGGCATCAAGTGGAATGGTTTTGTTGGAGTAAATAACCATTCTGTTTAGGGTAGATCTTATGTCATTAAAAAAAAAAGGAATTCAAAGGATCACACCAAACAGTCTTTCCCTTTAATACCCCACATCCTGCAAATACCACCTCCATCTATATAGACTGAAGCTTCTTTCCTGTTAGTTTCTTATGGTTAATACCTAGTAACATCAAGTGAGTAGTAAACCTTTCAGGCAATTGCCAACAGCTCTTAAATTAGGGTTGGTAGTTATAAAAATGAAGCACTATTCATAGGCAATTGCATGCATCCTGGAAGACATTTAATTCGCTGGAGGATTTATTTTATTTTTTAATGATGAAGGAAGAAATAATCTGCAGTGGAATTCTATCTCTGTCTTTGGCCACATTATTCTTTCAGAAAGCAAGCTCTGTTGCTTAATGCCCCCTAAACAATACTTACTCCTCTGGGTATCCCAGATATAGTTGTTCAGAACTTCTCCCAGCAGGTACAAAAGATTCATTAAAATGGTCCCGATCCCAAAGAAGGTTATTTTAGCTCCTGGGCCAATGTGTTCCAAGAGAGGGTACACCCAAATCCCTGTTACATGATGCACCCAACACACCCTGAAATGGAATCAGAAAGAAGAAAAATCCAGCAGTTGCTGTCATGGCAGTTTCTCCTCCCCCCTCCCCTTGTCTTTTTCTTCTATTTTAGCTTTTATTTTTCTAATTTATCTATTTTTAATGTTCTTTTTAAATTTTGAGTTCCAAATTCTCTCCCTCCTATCCACCCCTCCTCTGCCCACTGAGAAAGCAAGCAAAATGATATCAATTATACATGTGAAATCATGCAAAACATTTTCATGGCAGTTTCAAAGCTGATTTCATCCCCATTATGTACCACTTAACCCCGTTCTCTCCCCAGGCTGCAAGTCTCAAGCTAAGCTGCCCTCTGCCACCCAGGAGCAACTCCAAACAGTGTTGAGTTTAATGGAATTATTATATTTTTGTTATTATAGAGGCTACTTAATCTGGTCTTTACACATTAAAACAACACAGGCACCAGCCAAGCACATTCTATTCAGCTGTGGTTGAGATAAAACCCTTGGCTTATGTGGCAGCTCTCCTGAAGTGAGGTTTTCTGAATTGATGCCAGTTCATGATCCTGAAGAGGTTTAACTAACAAATTTTTTTTTTTTTGGTGAGGGGTGTGAATGGGGGGCAATCATTGGAACCTGTGACTCCATTGGCATAGGGAACTACTGGTGAGGAAATTACTTGCACTCTATACTGGGCAATTTTTCTATCACTTAGAGTCATGAGAGATAAAGGGACCTGAGCAGCACTGCAAAAGAAGGATGTGGGAGAACCAGGACTTGAACCTGGGGCTTCCTGACTGGAAGGCCAGTTTCCTATGTGCTGTGTATGCTTGAGTGCCTCTCTTAACAAGCAAATGCAGAACTAATTAACTGCAGTCATCATGGTAAAGTGGAGAGAGTGCCAGAGACGAAGGACGTGGGTTCAGATTTTAGTCCTGTCATTTCCTATCTGTATGAATTTGGGCAAATCTTAACTTCTCTGAATCTTATTGACCTCATATGCAAAATAAAAGTTAGGCTACATCAGGGGTTCTTAACCTGGTATTGTGAGCTCATTAAATTTTTTTAATAATTATGTTTCAATATAGTCAGTTTCTCTTTGTAAACCTATATATTTTATGTTATGAACTTAAAAGCATGATTCTGGAAAGGGGTCTATTGGCTTCCCAAGATCAGGAATCCATGGCACCCACAAAAAGGTTAAGAATCCTTGGACTTGATGAGTCCTAAGATCCCTTATAATCTGAATTCAAGATCTTACCATCACTAGTTTTGCTTTATGAGGGTTACAATTGTTTCATCTCAATCCACTAGTCTCCACATTCCCCATCTGAGAATATAATTTATAAATTCAAGGGATTTAGTCCTGGAAGGAATTTAACAATTTCTAGTCCAGCCCACTGATCTTTTGGATGAGGCCACAAGAGGCCTCTCTTCCTCTTCATATTTTCTTGGAGATCCTCCTTGGCCCCAGCTGTGCTCTACCTTGTATCATATTTATTTTACTGATCACATCCTTGTGTGTATATACATATAAATGTGTACAGATACACATATACACACATGTATGTACATATATGTATACACACATACACTTAAATGCTCTTCAAATGAATTAAATGGTACAAGGTCACACAAACCAGTAAATAGCAGAATAAAGATTTGAACGCAGGTTTTCTGACTCAAGATCAGTGTTCTTTCTGCCATATCATGTTATGTCTTTAGGCTATTTTGGTCAAGTAGGTTCATCAACAGCAATAACCTTCACTGTTTTCTCATATTTAATCAGGCAGTTTGTTATATTAATAAGAAGTTCTGGATTGCTGTTTTAATATCTGATGATAGCTATTTACAAAATAGGTTTGCCCTACTTGCTTATGATATTTCATTTCTTCCTTGCAAGGCTCTGCCCACATCTGGAATGTTCATCCTTCTTACTTCTGCTACTTGGACACCCTGGCTTCCTTCAAGACTGAGCTCAAGGACAACTTCCTACAAGAAGCCTTTCCTGAAGTGCTCCCTAGCATTATTTTGTATCTATTCATCTGTGTATATCCCATAGCAGAATGTAAGTTCCTTGAGGGCAGGGGTCATTTTGATTTTAATCTTTATATCCCCAGTATTTAACATAATGCCTGGCCTGCAGCTGATGGCAGATAACTGATTGAGTTGAATTGTCAAATATTTATTAAACAGAGTCAAAGTATTTATTGTTACACTTGAAAGAGAAGAACCACTCCTTCTACTAGTTACTGATTCCAATGTTATTTTGCCCGATGGCATAATTCACATCAGCCAAGTAAAAACATCCTTTAATTAAATCTTCTAGGGCAGGGTTCATTATCTTTATTCGGTGTTGTGTCATCTTCTAAGAAGAGTTTTTTAAAAAAATAAAATACATAGGATTACTAATTACTAAACACATAGGAAACTAATTATTTAAATAAAATATGCAATTTTTTTTTTACCCTATCCAAGTTTGCTAATCCTCTGAAATCAATCTGACAATCTCAGGTTAACAACTCTTACTCTAGGGGCTAGTAAGTTACTATACACCAAGCCACCTATCTAAAGAACCTTAACATTCTTCCCAGATCCAAATTAGGATTCCATGATCTTGCTCTATCTGGATCAATTGGCACAATCTATGCTGCATGTGTGCCAGAGGGCGCTGTGGTGCAAAATGAGTTCTGGAGTGGGCCCATGGTTTTGCATCAATAAACTACCATCATTTGGAAGGCCTGCTTGCCCTGTTTTACTGATATCTATGGAACAAAATGTATAATTGGAATATATATATATATATATATATATATATATATATATATAAAGAGAGAGAGAGAGAGAGAGAGAGAGAGAGAGAGAGAGAGAGAGAGAGAGAGAGAGAGAGAAGGAGTATTGAAGGTACTGGAGCAGCTTGATTCAATTTGTTGTAGCATGCAAATACAGCAGAAAGATGTGAACAAATGGGAGGTGGGCTCAGGAGGAGGCTTGATAGGTGAAGCTGTCTCTTGCATGCTCTTGACCATAGCTTTATCCCCAATTAAAGAAGCAATACTAACTAAAGAAGTTAGTATTCACAAATGCCATACCCTGATTCCACTGTATTGCAGCAGATCTTCGTCTATTTAACCTTAACTAAACTAATGCAATTAGCTGGGCAGTTGTCAAGTGGCTTGTTAATTTCCTGATAGATAATAAAAAGATTTAGGGTTTTTCACATTGTGAGTTGTTTTTACTAATTAGCTTATATACATTAAAGTCTCACTGGATATAGAAGTTCTTGAGTTTGGCAATCTGGGTGTAATAAAAAAAAAACACAGTTGCTAATTAGTTCTCACATTGATAATTCTTCTTCCTCCTTCCTTCCTGATATAGTGGTTCTCTCTTTTGTAGTTTTCAGTAATGATGATATGCTCAGAAGTTACTGACGTGGCTTCCAGCACAATACTTCACCAGCTGATAAGGTCAAGTGGGTGCTATATCAGCACCTACTTCCTGGGAGTTAGAAAGCTTTCATCCCATAGCCAGTATGGAATGATAATGATAATAGCTAGCATTTGTATAGAGTGTTGTGATTTGCAAAGTACTTTACTAACACTATTTCATTTGATCCTCACCACAACCCTGGGAGGTAGGTGCTGTTTTTATCCCCATTTTATAGATGAGGAAACTTATACAGACAGAGGTCCAGTGACCTGTTCAGGGTCACCCAGCTGGTAAAGTGTTTGAGGTCAGATATGAACTAAAATCTTTATCCACCGCACTACTTAGCTTGCCAATTTATCGTATCTTCACAACAAAAATGAATGCCTCATCAGTTTTTACCTTTGCTGTTGTATGGTTAATTCATCTTAGCTATAGACATTTAGAAGTTTGGGCTTGCATTAAAACTTCAATAATTTAATCTTTGCTGAAAGGGAATATATTTATCACTGAAGGTTGTCCTTTCTGCTTTTGGATTGTTCTGTAAATTAACCTGGTGGGATTTCAATGATCTACATAAAGATTATGCATTGATTAAACTATGTCATTATCGTTATTGTTATTATTATTATTATGTTGTTGTTGTTGTTGTCACGAATCTTGAATCTTCTGACTGGGTTTCTGATACCATTCCTCATACTCTCTAGCTTTCTCACAACCTAGACAGTCTGTCCTGAGAAAATATTCAATTATTATTCCAACAGTAATTGTACTTAGTATGTACAAGGTACTAAGAGACTGGGGAATACAATACAGAAACATTGTTATATAAGAGAGTCATTAGGGATTAATGGGAAGGGCAAGGACTTAGAGCCAGTTCAGACAGAATCCCCGCTCTGCCAATAACTGTATGTATAACACTGGACAAAGTAAGTTAATTCCCTAAGCCTTGGTTGTCCTATATGATGATAAAAACATATGTAATATCGTTCTAACATGAGTATTATAAGGGTCAAATCAAATAATGCATTTTATAGTCATAAAATGCAATTTAAATGTATTATATTATTAATATCATATATCACACTAGCCTTGGGAAAGCATTAAATTTGGTGGTGAGAAAATAATATGCTAAACCCAAATATTAACAATTTCTAGATTATCTTTATCTACGAATAATATGATTCCTTTTTTTGGGGTGGGAGAAACCTAGATCTGTGATTTAATTCCTCCAGTGGTCAAAATCAGAACCTTCTTTGCAATTTATAGCTCTGGAGTTACATGGGTCACACAGGCAGTATGTGTCAGAGGTGGCATGACCTGAACCCAACTCTTCTCGACTGTCTAGCTCTCTAACCACTAAGTCAGGTACTACCACATTAGGCTGTCTCTTCACATCATCATTAGCACATATAATTGAGAGCTGTTTGTCCATTAGAAAATCCTGTTTTCTGTCCGTGAAATGTAATGGAAGAGAATTTTCTCTCTGTCGTCCTCAGCAAGATCTTGACCTTTCCCACTACTTCTGGCCAAGAGTTTTGCTACTTATTGAGATCTGCTGGTAGCTGCTCAAATAGTAATGAAGAGTAAATATGGCGTCTCCCTTTTTTTGCATCTACTGATTTTCCTAATCTGAGCTCGAAACTCTTACCTCTGGTGAAGTTTTAAAGTGAAGTCTGAGAGACTACGACAATTCAGTGGTTTATCAGTAAAACTTCCTTGAGTGAAAACATTTCACAAGGACAGAAGAAATACAAATCTCACAGAATCATCGATTTAGAGCTATAAGGGTCCTTAGAAGTCGTCTTAGTCCAACCTTTTCACTTTATAGAGGAAGAAACCAAGGCCGAGAGAGGTTAAGAGTTTTATCCAAGGTCATACTTGTGGTAAGCAGCAGAACTAGGATTTGAACTCAGATCCTTTGACTCCAAATACAATGTATTTTCTATTATACCACTAGTAATCTATTACTTAAGAATTAACATATAGCTCTACTTTGTAGCCACTATCCCAGCAAGATGGTATACACTGGATAGACCATGGGTACTGGTCAGGAAGACATGAGTTCAAATCTGACCTCAGACACTAATTAGCTGTGTGATCCTAGGCAAATCACTTGACTGCTGTCTGCCTTAGTTTTACCTGTAAAATGGGGATGATAATAATAGCATTTATAGCTCCTAGTGTTATGAAGATCAAATGAGATAATCAAAGCACTTTGCACACCTCTATGTGAATGCTAGCTATTACTGTTACTGTCGTTTTTGTCTCTATAATTACTCTGAAGACCTCTGGACTATTTCTAGAGCATTTGTTTCCAATGAAACAGAAGCCTCCCAAGAACAAGGGCAGTTCTTGTTTTTTCCTTTACCCCCATTACGTAGCATAGTGCCCAAGTGATATGTTTGTTAAATCAAATTGTATGGAAGCTAGTTCATTCTCTATCTCTTTTTCCCCAAATCTCTGATTCTTCTGTAGTTTGGGGGACCTACTGTGATAGCTGCCTCCACTGTGCCCTGTGACTAGACATGGAATCTTGGGCGATGTTATGCCAAGCCAAAATGTGCCTCAGGGTCCTTCTTAGTGAGATGGATGATGGAGCCAGAGAATGTACTGCCCCAACCCATTGGCAAATTCCAGCAAGCAGCAATCCAATCTAAGGCAGTGTTGAGCTGGTGGGGGTGAGGGGGAGAGGGAATCACTCATCCATAGACTGGCTATGGAAACCCATTTTTTCTTGCAATGCATATTTTATATATTAATCCTAAAGAAAATGTTTTAATGAACACAAATATTTCAGGTCACTGAAACCTTTTTAGCATCTCCATGGAAGATAACCCAAAATACATTAGAAGCTCCCTTCTCCCTCTACTCCCAAACCCCAGCCCTGATTCCTTCTTTCTGAAAATCCACCTTCCTATACACACAAAAAATGTTTTCAAGGTCATATTTCTTTCCACCCATCCCTAGGGAGAATGGCAAACTAATGCTTCCCAGAATGAATTCCATGGACTGACAAGACAAACTGTTACAGCTTTTTGGGAAGCCATAAAGATTTCCTAGTCCAACTTCTTCATTTTACTCATAAGGAAACTGAGACTCAGAGAAATGAAGTTACTTAAAATCACCATGCTAAACAGGTAAAGAGCTGGCCTAGAACCCAAGTCTCATTCAGTCTCTTGTCAAGGCAGGATGCTCTTTGTCAATGCATTCCAGTGTGAGTCTAAACTAGTTTTTCAGGGATTGAGGTGGAGTTTCCAGTTTCATAATTTACCTGTCCTCATGATGACTGTTAATTTCAATTCAATGTAATTCAACCAGCATTTGTCAAGTTGCTACAATGTTCACTATGCCGGGTGCTCAGTAAGACATCATGATAGACAAGGCCATCAAGAATATTCTGTTCAAGGTGGGGAGATGACAGTTACAGAAACTAGGGAAGAATGAATCCATAGGAGAGCTACTACATGATCAAAGTGCACTGAGAGGTCTGGGAGCAAGAGTTTTAATAAGAGGAAGGCAATTCCAGGTAGGCTCCCTGGAAGAGGTGGTAACCTGAGTTGGTTCTTGAAGGATGTGCAAGATCTCTATAGACAGAGACAGTGTGTATTTATATGTGTGTGGTGGGGATGGAGGGAGGAGGACAGTTCTTTGTATCTTAACTTACATTTTCCTTTTAAAAAACAAAAACTTTGTATTTTTCCTTTTGTTCATTGGCTCTTCTTATGGTGTAACACATGCCAACAGGCATGATTACTATATTAACAAGAGGCAGTATGTTGGAGTAAAAAATGTCTTAGACTTAGAAAACCTGGATTTCAGTCCCAGCTATACCTCTGACAAACCTTGTTAGACAAGTTATGTAATCTTTCTCAAGCCTCAGTTTTTTCATCTGAAAAATGGATAATATATTTCCTTCAAAGGATTTTTGTGAGGTGCAAATGAGATCAATGTATGTGAACAATCCTTTGTAATTAAAGAACACCACTTACATATGAGCTAATATTATTAATTATTGTTTATACTTTAATAATTCACCAAGGTGGTTGCCATTCAATGGTACCAATACAATGTCAAGAGGATCACAGAATCTGAGCTGGAAGAGAAGTCATCTAGAGCAGTCCAATCATTTTACTGATGAGGACACTGAGGCTAAGAGAGTTAGTCAGTGAATAAACATTTATTAAGCACCTATGTGCCAGGCATTATTCTAGGGGAGTGGCTAGTGGGGAAACAAAGGAAATCAAAAAACAGTCTCTGGTCTCGAGGAACTCACAGTCTAAGGTGGGAGAACACATGATAAGTATGCAGAAACAAGATATTGACAGGAAAGGGTCTAGAATTAAGGCGGATCAGGAAAGGTTCCCTGTGGCAGTTGAGATTTTAGCTGGAGCTTGAAAGAATCCAGGAGGTAGAGGTGAAGTGTGAGGGTATTCCAGGCAAAGGAGGCAGGGAGGTGGAACAGCAAAGAGGCCCATGCCACTGAATCAGAGAACACATGGGGGTAGGTGTAAGGTGTAAAAAGTCTGGAAGAGAGGTGGTGCTGGGGAAACTGTGAAGGACTCTGAATGTCAAACAGGATTTTGGAGGTGCCAGAGAACCATTGGAGCTTACTGAGTAGGGATGTAACATGGTCCGACTTGTGATTTAATTTTATTCTTTTTTTTTTGCCTTTTGGAGGGCAAATTGGGGTTAAGTAACTTGCCCAAGGTCACACGGCCCGACTTGTGATTTAAGATCATTTTGGCAGCTGAGTGGAAGGCACACGGGGAGTGGAGAGAGACTTGTGGCAGGGAGATCAATCAGCAGCCTATTTCAGCGGCCTGAGCATGAGGTGATGAGGGCAAGCGGTGGCAGGGTCAGAGGAGAGAAGGGAGAATATAAGAAAGAGTTTACAAAGGTATGACCGACAGGTCTTATCGGCAGATTGTTTATGGAGAGTGAGGGAGAGTATGGCTGGACAACACTTAAGTTGTGAGCTAGGGGGATTGGGAGGATGGTAGTGCCCTCAACAGTAATAAGTTTGTTAGAAAGAGAGGAAGGTTTGGAGGGTTAAGATAAGGAGTCCAGTTTTATAGCTGTCGAGTATGAGATGTCTACAGGACACCTAGTTTGAGATGTTCAACAGGTAGGTGGATGTGTGAGACTAGAGGTTAACAGGGAGAGCAGAAAATGTAGACATGGGAATCATCGGCATAAGGATGGTAACTGAATCCATGAAAGCTAATGAAGTGGTATCTAGGGAGAAGAGGAGGGCTCAGGACAGAATCCTAGGGCACATTCAGATAAAGATCCAGCAAAGAGGGCTGAGGAGTGACCAGACAGGTAGCAGGAGAATCAGTACAAATGATTATAAAATCTGGAAAGTAGAGAGCATCAAGGAGAGCAGTGAGGTTTAGTGACTTATCTATAGTCACACAGGAAGACAGAGAGATTTAAGTTAGACCCCTAGTATGCTGGAAAGCCCCCCTGTAGTTGATTTATGTGGGGACATAGATAAGAGAATAGAGCATGGACAGATACAGAAGGGCTGCAATCTACATTGTTGGAGGGAGTGTCCTCATCAGTGAGATCACAGATCCATTGTAGTTCTAGAGAGTTTCACTAAACAATGATGACATGTAGCAGACACACACACACACACACACACACACACACACACACACACACACACACACACACGGAAACAGACACAAAGAGATGAAGAAAGAAAGCCATTCAAGGGAAGAAGCAGCTTCAGGGCACCTTGAATCAAAACAAATTGCAGTTATGGACTCAGGACTTCCAGTAACCTAAAATGTGAGTTTAACCCTTTGAACTGTTGGGAAGTACTGTATTATATTGTTTGGAAAACCTTATTGATGATTATATTATTTGAATCTAGCTTTATGAGCTTAGATAGTGTTGAAACCTAGGAAGTCACACTGAATTCAGTGACCCTCCTGAGAAGCCAGAGATGGCTGATGGAATCCTAATAAAGCTGCCCCCGGTCCCAATATTTTAACTTCATTATAGGCTTGGCCCTACGGAACAGCAGGCCCACTGCACCTACCTAGCTCCCCCACCAATGTCCTAACTTCTTTGTATATGCCTCACTGCTCACTGGAACAACAGGTGTGTCCCTGAACTTTTAGTTCCCACAGAGACAGTAGGTATGTCCATGTAATGGGAATCCAGCTATTGCTTCTACCTGGTCACTGCCCCCAGACCCATTCCCACAGAAACAGGTATGTTCTTGTATTCAAGCACAATCACATTATCCATCTAGCCCAAGACCACAATACCTGACTATCTGTCTTAATCAGACAGGACCACAATAGGTAGCCAGTTGGAGGGCAGAATGACCAGAATGTTTAACCACTGAACCATAGATGGGATCCCTCCTCCATTCCCTAATCCCTTAACAAACTCTTCCTGCCTTTCTAATATTTATCATATTCCCATATTCTATGTAAATTTCTGTTATGTAATTGCATCTTTACCCTATAAAAATCCATCTTGCTTTCTCTGAAGTTGCTGGTTCCTCTTGGAACTTATCCTTCTTCATGAGAGGCGTCAATCTCAATAAATGCCTATACCTGGATTAGAGGTGGTCTGACTGAATTCTTTGAGACGGTTCCACCACAATACGTCATGAAACCTCAGCAGTTTTTGGTGGGCAGAGCCCTTTGCCTCAACAGTTTTTGGGTCCCTGGGTTTAAACCACAACAATGGCTGCAAAGAATGTTTTGGGTTCAATCACCTGCGTCTTATTTTGGGTCCACTATGCCTTCCTGCTGATCTACATATCAAGCAGCCTCACTTAGGAGTTGCCCTTTTTTGGAAACTGCTTAACTGCTATGTGATGGCCACCCAGATGCTTGTCCTTAAGCCCATTTAAATTCTATATACTGTGAACCTAAGCCACACCTTTGTCTGGTTCTCTCTGCCAAAATGACAATAAAATTCCTTCTAAAATGCTTTTTAAGTTTGGAGTTTGTCCTTGACTGAAAGGCCACACATACTTTTTCTTGTGAAGCTCAGAGCCAAAGCTGTTTAAAACAGCAGGTGACGTGCAGGGGGAAAGAGGAAAAGAGAGAGGGAGGGAGGGAGAGATAGAGAGAGAGAGAGACAGAGAGAGAGAGAGACAGAGACAGAGAAAGAGACACAGAGAGAGACAGAGACAGACACAGAGAGAAAGAGAAAGACAGCGAGACAGAAAGAGAGACAGAGACAGAGAGAGAGAAAGAGAGAGAGAGACAGACAGACAGACAGACAGAGACAGAGAGAGAGAGGGACAGAGAAAGAGACAGAGAGAAGACAGAGAATGTGTGTGTGTACTTGTCACTGCTTCTCTCCTTAGTGGGGCCTTGCCCCAGGACCTTCTCTAACAGTAGGATACTCTGCAGACAATACCTCGTCTTTCTCCTGCCTCCCATGGTCTTTTTTAGTACAAGCAAATAGCAGGGTCTCTTAACTGGGTGGCCATACCTCCATAAGGTCCTGCAGGCAGGCTCCTTAGGTCTCACAGAACACAACATCTTCAGCTCCCAGGAGGATGAACTTCAAGGGAAGACCTCAAAAAGTCTACTTTCTTGGTCTCTCTTAACAAACATCTCTCCAGCTACTGATAGTCTGCTTGGACTCATGGTTCAATTGTTGGCATATCCCTGTTCCCTTATACTCACCCATATCAAAGATCTTGAAACCCTGCCTGTTGATGGAAGCTCAGCCAGACTACTATGAGAGTCTTAGAACTGATCTCCCTGTCTCAAGTCTCTTCCACGCTAATCCATACTCCTCTCAGCTGCCAATGTGATTTTTCTAAAGCTTAGACTTGCTCTGCTCAATGAACTCCAGTGGCTCCCTAGACCTCCAAGATCAAACAAAGCCTGGCATCTAAAGCTCTTACCTAGCCCCTTCCCACCTGTTTGGCCTTCAGTAGCTATACTCCCTTACACAAGCCTACTGGCTGTTCCTTGAACACTCTGTCTGCAATCACAGAAGTTACTTTCTCCCCAACACCTGGACTGCTCTGCCCTCTTACCCTTGTGTCTTAGTTTCCCTGGATTTCTTCAGGATTCTACCCAAGGAGGCCTTTCCTAGTTTCCCCCCAACTATGAATATCTTCCCTTTTTCATATTACCTTCATCTACTCTGAATATATTTTGCATATACCTTATTATTTAGGTGGTGCAGTGAATAATAGAATGTTGGTCCTGGAGTTGAGAGGACCTGAATTCAAATATGGCCTGAGACATTACTGGCTATGTGACCTTGGGCAAGTCGCTAAATACTGCTTGCCTCAGTTCCTTATCTGTAAAATGAACTGGAGAAAGAAACAGCAAACCAGTAACTTGACCAAGAAAACCCCAAAAGGGGTCATGAAAAGTCAGAGATGGCTGAAATGACTCAACAGTAACAACTCCCTAATTAGAATGTTTGCTGCTTGGAGGTAGTGATTGAAGAAAAAAACAGCAGCAAAAACAATAAAAAGCCCTTTTTGTTGTAATTCCAGCACCTGGGACATAGTAAGCATTTGTAAAGGCTGATTGACTGACCTTCAGTGTAAAAAGATACCGAACTAGAAAAGCAGAATGTCCCACAATTCAAAGGGAGCTTTTCAATTTATAAAAAAAAAAACAAAAAACACCACCACCCAAGAAGGAAAAAAACCCCAAAACCTTGTTCTTTGTAACCTACCACAATACCCTTCCCTCCTTCCACACACTAATCAGAAATCTTACATACTGATATGACCCTAGAGTCGTTGTAGAACAGTGTTGGCTTTCACGATTCCCTCATTGACACTACCGTCCAATGGTCTGTATCCATTGTCCTACATTTATTTTACTATGTACTTCTCCAAATCTCTATCCCTGTTGATTTTGACTTTTCCTGATTTTACTTATCTCTTAATCCTTCTCTTGCTTTTCTCCACCCCAAATTTATATTTCTTACTTCACTTATGTCCTTAATGTCTGGTGACAATTCTTGCTAAGTGAGTCCCATTCATTCATTCAACAAACCTTTATTTAAAACCTACTCAGCCTTCTAGTTCAATGCTAGAAGGCATCTTCTAGAATTAATTAGGGGCAGCTTGGTGGTGCCGTGGATAGAGTAGCAGGCTTGGAAAACAAGTAGTTTTGAAGGTGGGGCTTCTTATTGTCTTTTGTGTCATGGATTCCTTTGTCAGTCTAGTGAAGTCTACATGGCCCCCATTCTCAGAATAATGCCTTTAAATGCATTAAATATGTTGTTTTTTGCTGTTCATTCATTTAGTTGTGTCTGACTCTCGTGATTCCATATGGGGTTTTCTTGGAAGACACACTGGAATGGTTGGCCATTTACTTCTCTGGCTTATTTTACAGATGAAGAAACTGAGGTAAAAGCATTAAGTGACTTGCCCAGGGTCACACTGCTAGTAAGTGAAGGGGGGGCACATTAAATATATAGGATTACAAAGAAAACCAAGTATATTGAAATATAGTTGTCAAAATTAAAAAAAAGTTAATTGATTATCCAATATAAAGAAACAATGCTTTTTGGTCACTTGGTTGCTACCTGCTCTAAAACAATACTATGAGACAATGAAAGGTCACTAATAGGGTTGAATGAGATAAAATCCAAGGGAAAACAGTGCTCCTTAGTGTACAGCTGTCCAAGAGCATACCTGACCAGCCAGCCTGACCTCATTTACAACCAAGCTCAGAGGCTGGCTTACTATATTGGCAAGACTAACATTCTTGATTTTTACTGAGCCACAGAGACACAGTGAGTATTCTGACATTGTCTGAGCTACAAATGTGAATAAGCAAAAAAGTAGGGCTGCTACCATGGAAACATTACCTGATGGCCTTTGTTAAGGAGTTCATTCCTACTTGAATGTGAGCTAACTCAACACAGCACAATAAAGGGCTGATCAACCGTAGGCATAAAGCTTCTATGCAAGAATACTGATTATTAGCATTAATGAATGCCCAGAACATTGCAATTCTAGGCACCATTATTCTTGGCCAACCTCATTATTAGATAAGCACAGCGAAACATGTGTTAAGATAGGCTTTAGAGTGCAAAGCAAGAGTCAATTTAAGACACTTAAATATTTTTTTCTTATGGGTAGAAGCAAGAGATATAGTTAGTTTAAAGATGAATCACTTGGAAAGAAACTATTAAAAGTATACTAAGAATCTGGATCAGTGCCAGCTATATTTCAATAGATCAGCCTCACTTAATTTGAATGTGCTGGAAATTTCTTCCTGTACACTGTCGCTTCCTCTGTGGAAAGTGCTTGCAAAGCCTAATTTAGACTTCAGTGTTTTAAACTGGAAATGTGTGTGTGTGTGTGTGTGTGTGTGTGTGTGTGTGTGTGTGTGTGTGTGTTAAAGAAACAGCACTCTTTGGCCATGATTAATTTCCACAAAATTTTAAATCACCAAACGTGAGAGAAAACTGGTTTTCAATTATTTGATAATAATTCTGAGTGGAGATCCTAAATTTTTTTAAAACATAAAAATTTGGGGGCAGCTAGGTAGTGCAATGAATAGAGCACCCCGGAGTCAGGAGGACCTGAGTTCAAATCCAGCCTCAGACACTTAACACTTAGTAGCCATGTGACCTTGGGCAAGTCACTTAACCCCAATTGCCCTGCCTCCTCCCCTCCAAAAAGCAAAATAAAATAAAATAAAATTTTTAACGGATTAATTTTTTGGTGGAGACAAGGTGGTTGCTGCTGGTGGTTCCATATTTTTTTCTTCAAAAAGAATATCTGAGGTCTGTCTTTAACATTGGTATAAAGTGTATTTTGTGGTATGATGAGTAGAAAACTTGAAGTAAAGAGAAACCTGGGTTCCCATCCCATTTCTGACACTTAGGATCTGTGATTTTGGAGAGGTCATTTAGTCTTTCCAAACCACAGTTTCCTCATCTCTAAAATGGCCATAATAATACCTTTAGGACTTCCCTCATAGGGATACCATGGAAATCCACTGAGGAAATCTGTACAAAACATAGCTGATGTGAAAATGTTTTGCTTGATTTCATATGTATCATGGATATCAAATTTCTTGCCCTTTCAATGGGCTGGGGAAGTGTTGGAGGGAAGGAGAGGATTTAGATTTGAGAATAAAATTTTTTTAAAAGATAATTTGTGTAAAGCATTTTTACAAACTTTAAAGGTCTCAATAAATGAGTTATCAATATCAATTTAATATAGGTGACTAGTGTAGTGGATAAGACACTGGAAACTGGAGTCAGTTCAATCTGAACTCAGACTTGCTAGTTGTGTGACCCTGGGTAAGTCACTTAATTTCTTCTTACCTTAATTTCTTTAGTTGTAAAATGGAGATAATTATAACATCTATCTCTCAGGGTTGTTAACCCCCGGTTCTACTCTTCTCTCTACATGCCTCAGGTTGAAAACACTATACAGAAAAGTGAATTGTTACTATTATTCTTGGTCAGGGTAAAAAATTAATGGGCAAGGAGAAAGAAAAGATTTCCTGCTTACTGTCTTTCTATAAGGCTGGGAGAACTAGTGAGCTCATATGAACAGATTTAGGGATGACATTTTTTCTCTGATTATATGCTTTGTTAAGAATAATAATGAGGGGTGGCTAGGTGACGCAGTGAGTAGAGTGTTGGCCCTGGAGTCAGAAGGACCTGAGTTTGTATCCGGCTTCAGACACTTAACGCACACACAAACAAAAACCTAGCCGTGTGACCCTTGAGCAAGTTACTTAACCCCATTGCCCTCCAAAAAGCAAAATAATAATAATAATAATAATAATGAGTCCAATCCTTTTCCAGTTCTTTTCCTCCCCTATTCTGGAAGGGATGTACAGCCAGTTCTGTTGGACCATACTGACAAATGTACTGGACACATGTTTGAAATGGTCTCACACACCTACATATATATATATATATATATATATATATATATATATATATATATATATTTATATACCTTTTTAAAGCAAGGCAGACTGAAATGAATTTGTAAATTGCATAACCCAGGGTTGGCAAGGAGCTTTACAAGCCACCTCACTCATTATCTGCTTCTAAAATTAAGAGAATGCACCTACCTGAAGTACAGGGAACTCACTAATGAAGCTAGTACAAGCCCATTTTAGACCAAATTAACCTCTCGAAGCCTTTAAAGCCATTTCCACTGAATCTCAAGGTGAGGGAGAGTGGTTTTCTGGCTCACGTTGATAATTTTGCTGTCTCTTTCAACAGACATCTGGGGTATATAGATAAATTTGGTAAAATCAATTATCTTTGATTTTTTAAAATATACAATTAACAAGTATTTGCTGGATACTTACTAAGTACCCAAGCTATTATTTTACTATATGTGTATTAGGTGATATGAAAGATACAAAGATTGAAAATTATTTTTCTTGTTTATTCTTGTAGTCTATGTAAACTATTGTTGGGGAAAACAGGAAAGATAAAGATCATTGGAAAGATGATAATTTGATCCTTCCCTTCTAGTGTCTCAAAGAATAAAATACATATGTCTTCAATATGTGCTAATACTTACATAGTTGCCTGGCAGATTTTTCTCAATGAAAAAGGAGGTTACAGTTTTGGTTAATAAATCAATATATTTTTCCCTACCCCCCATACTCACTTTTGGAATGCTCATCTTACCTAGATTGGGTCACCTACAGTATAGAATAATATTCTGGTAGGGGGAGAGGGCGGGGAGGTTTCTTTTATAGTTGTATCTGTATGGTCAGATGGCTATTTGAAATGAATCGGAATAGAGGGAAAAGGGGCAAGAAGGTTGAAACCCAGTACTTATGGATGGGATGCTGAGGGCATTGTAAACACTCATATATTACCTAATGAGTAATGTGAAAGTTATGTATTTCCTTCATTTTCACTACTCTATTTGTATTTCAGACTCAGGTTCCTGTCACCATTTCCTTTATAGAGCAATCTATCTTAAGAACAGTTTTCCCAACATTTTGATTGATGTGGTATCTAAAACAACATGTGTTTGAATTAACCCTTAGAATCCTAAAAGATTCTAAAGAACAAGGAAAATAATTTATACAACAACTTTCAAAGACTTAACCAATTCTGATCAACCTAAGTCCAGAGGACTGAAAATGAAATATGCTAACTACCTCTTGATAGAAGAGTGATGGATTCCAAGTACAGAATGACTAATGGACATGACCAATGGAGAATTTGTTTTGCTTGATTCTGCATATTTGTTGCAATAGTTTGGTTTTCCAATGTTTGGAGGTAAAAGTGGGGTGGAGGGGTGGGGGGAGGGCTAGTGAAAGGCTTGGCAAAATAAAAAGGAATGAAATGAAAAGAAAGAAGTTCACTGAAGCATTAAAAAAATGAGAACACAAAAGAGAACAGAAAGAAGGCCAAAATCAAATACAAATTACCAGAACAGCTTTGAAAGTTACATGTTTAATTTATTGTTACTTAAAATGGGGGAGGGAGCAGGGAGGATAACTTTATGCAATAGAGACCCAAAGCTACATGTACAATGTTTTTTTTTTTTGTTTGTTTTGTTTTGTTTTGGTTGTTCTACTTTGACTAGGAAAATGCTAATTTTATTTTTAAGAAAAACATAAGTGAGGGGTGGCTAGGTGGCGCAGTGAATAGAGCGCTGGCCCTGGAGTCAGAAGGACCTGAGTTTGGATCCAGCCTCAGACACTTAACACACACAAACAAAAACCTAGCCGTGTGACCTTGGGCAAGTTACTTAACCCCAATTGCCCTCCAAAAAGGCAAAAAAAAAAAAAAAAAAAGAAAAAAAAAGAAAAACATAAGTGGAAAAAAAAAAGGATCCTCTTCTTTTCTCAAAGAAAACTCCAAATCTTGATCTTTCTCTCTTTAAGAGACATTCTTCTTTGGGGAGTCTGATTAGGAGAAAGAATGTACAATATCTGGGAAATCTTCTTTTCCCAGAGCAGACTAATCAGCTTCTGGTTAAGACTGAGCACAGGTCTTAAATGGGGAAGGGCTGGGGAAAAGGAAAGATTTTGCTCCAGTTTGAACTGAAGCCTATGGTCACCTCCTGGTTAGCAGACTTGTGAGAGGTCAGTAGAGTTCTAGGAATAACTGGGCAGTTAGATTATATCTGACATATCTCAGGGCTTTTATCTGAACTGATCTTGATTTAGAATATATATCTCAATTATCAGCTCTGAAGTCAACTTGCATCTGGGACCTCCCACTTCTGGATACATAGTTAATTATATAACAGTCTGTTAGGAGATGTCACTGCTTGAACCTCTTGCCAAAAGTTGTTTCTAGATTTGTGGGTATAGGAAATCAGCTATTTCAAGAGTCTCACAGGACATCGTAGAAGATTTAACCCCTTCACTAAGGCAGGAAAATCCAGCCTCCACTAGGCAATATGACAGCTAAAACAAACAGTATATATCTCATTTTCTGATTGTGCAATCATACTTTACTCTTGGTTCTCACATGATATTTCCTGCAAATTCTCAAGATATTTAGTTTGGAAATTCATTGGCAAAACTTAAAGACAGTTGCAACAGATACTCCTTTGAGGAATCTGGACGCAAGGCATTCATTGCTGATTGTTTTCTTATGATATATAGTAATCTTTCCTATTGGTGTTAAAATGATGCCTAGATGTGGCTGTGGTTATATTTTCAATAAAATGGCAAGATATTGGGCATTTTTTTCTTATTTGTACTTTACCGAATCATAGACCTTAGACATCATTTAATCAAGTTCTTTCTATATATAAGGAAGCCGAGAGAATTAATGATTAAGGTCATGCAGTAAGCCAAGCAAAGACTCAAAACCCAGAGCTTCTAACACTATATCTTACAGCATTCTGAATTATACTACCAAATTAAGGGAGTTTAGAATGCTAGGTGCTTAAGTGATGGCTGTATTGCTCTGTAGGGATAGTGTTTATCAACACAGAATTCAAAGCATTTGCAGGGGAAAGTCAAAGAACACATAATCACTATCATGCCATAACTTTGTTGTATCAGATATTATCTACTTTGAACCCCTTGTGTTACATAACTCTTCCTGCTATCAGACTTCCCCAAAAGGAATATTTCCTAAATAGTGAAAGATAAAGATTGGGATTGTGTTATAGAAGCAAAGAATCTCACAAGTGAATATAAGCCATCATTCAACTCACACCTGAACAAGAATCTATCCTACAAGACAATTATAAAATATTTCAAAGTCTCATGCCTATAGGTTGTAAATACTTTCTTCGGGAAAACAAAAACACTTTCTTTGAGAGGCACCAGACACAGTGAGCACAAAATAACATCACTAAAGTGAAATTAATTATAGAGACTTATTCTTGTAACAGCTAAATATGCAGAGTCAGGTCAGTGATTTGTTAAAGCAAAGATTGGTGCTCTTTCCCGTCTCTCAAGATGGCAGACCAAAAGCCACTCAAGGAAAAGAAGGTCAAAAAGGAAAAAAAAGAGAAAAAAAAGGAAGATGTCACTGAAAAGTTCAAAAAGTCTCAAAAGCATTGCAGTCGGAACCCCGTCCTGGCCCGAGGGATCAGTAGATACTCCAGGTCTGCCATGTATTCCCGGAGAGCCATGTACAAGCGGAAATATGCTGCCCCCAAAACCCGGATCGAAAGGAAGAAGAAAGACAAAGTGCCTGCTACTATCTCAAAGCCTGTTGGTGGTGATAAGAATGGAGGAACTCGAGTGGTAAAGATTCGCAAAATGCCTAGGTATTACCCTACTGAGGATGTGCCTAGAAAGCTGCTAAGTCATGGCAAAAAGCCCTTTAGCCAGCATGTGAGGAGACTTCGAGCTAGCATCAAGCCCGGTACGGTTCTGATCATGCTCACTGGCCGCCACAGAGGCAAGCGCGCGGTTTTCCTAAAGCAACTGGCTAGTGGCTTGCTACTGGTGACTGGACCTCTGACCATCAACCGTGTTCCTCTGAGAAGGACCCATCAGAAATTTGTCATTGCCACTTCTACCCGAGTTAACCTTTCAGGTGTGAAAATTCCAAATCATCTTACTGATGCTTACTTCAAGAAGAAGAGGCTCCGTAAACCTAGACACCAAGAAGGAGAGATTTTTGACACAGAAAAAGAGAAATACGAGATTACAGAGCAGCGCAAGGCTGATCAGAAAACAGTAGACTCTCAGATCCTACCCCAAATCAAGAAAATTCCTCAGCTCCGTGGCTACCTGCGTTCTGTCTTCTCTCTCTCCAATGGAGTTTATCCTCACAAACTGGTGTTTTAAATGCCTTGCAGAGAACACTTATTAAAATATTTGCAATAGTTAAAAAAAAAAAAAAAGCAAAGATTGGTGAGAAAAATATATGCCATTCTGTTAAAACAACTCCAAACTGACCTGCATGAAAGTTACTGACACCAAAACCAGAAAATGGATAAAAGAAAGAATATTAGTACCGATCATAACAATTTTGTAAGGAACTTTATCTGAGGTAAATCAACTGCCATGCCAAAAGAGTTTCAAAACCAGTTTACTCAGCAAACACTTGGTTTTCTTTCCAGGTCAAGGGATATTGCAGCCAACGATAACAATGGTTTAGAATATACAGTGATTTGTAGAATCTTACAAAGAAAGATGGTGGAAGATTTGGAAAAGTATCACCTCACAAAACAGTAAGAAGCAATGAAAGGAAATGAAAAATACATCACTTAAATTTAAAGTGCCTAGTGTAAAGTCAGCTAAGTAAAGTCAATCTGAGAACATTTAAAGATGGAAGTGGGAAGGACAATGAACAGAGGGAAAATGGGAAAGCTCTACAAGGATTTTTATAACAACCTCTTTTATAACAACAGTGAAACCAGTGCTGCAACATCACAGTTCTGAATGTACTGATCAGGGAGCCTAACATGGCACTGAAGAAAACAAAGATGGGAAAAGTAAGTGGACTAGAGCATACATATATGGAGATGACACAATTTTGAGGGTACAGTGGGATTGATTCTCAAGGTACCTAAAGTGGGGGAAGATATCATTGGCCTGGGGAAATATTTCCAGACCTTTTTACTATTAAAAAAGTGACCATCAGTAACTACTTATATTCCTAATTCCCAATTTATATAAAATTAATTTTTAAAAAGTAATCTATAGAGGGTGGAGCCAAGATGGCTGAGTAGAAACAGCATTTCCAATGTGTTCTGCCCCACACAAATTTCAAACAATGTGAAAGGGGACTCTGAACAACTTCTGGAGCCACAGCACCCACAGAACAGCACAGAGAAGCTAACCTCCTGCTGAGGACAGCCCAGCAGCCCTGCAGGGAGTGGCCAGCACAGCTCTCTGAGAGCAGGCAGCACAGCACTCTGGGAACCAACAGCTCAGCGCAGAGCCCAGGTCCGAGGTTTTAGCTCCAGGGCGGCCGGGCCTTCAGCCAGCTTGAGGGACCCCAGAACATGAGCAATTGTGGCGATTCCAGAATTATCAGCACAGATAAGCCTAGGACAAAGTGAGAGGTTAGTGCCCGATGGACTTTGGGACCAGTATTTGGGGAATGCGGCAGCTTCCTCCCCTGGGGGTGAAAAGCTGCTGAAGAAACAGCTGCACAGAAGCCATTTTGCAGCATCAGTAGTGGCTCTAGCTCCTGGTCTGCGAACTGTAGGGAGATCCAGCAATCAGCCTGGGGGTTAATTGCTCTTGCTTTAAACTGCCTGGATCTGGATTGTGGTCTGGGGGGGAAGTCTGGGGTGGGTATCCAATTTGCCAGAGCGGGTGGAGGCTTTACAGAGCCCACCCAACTGGCAGAAGTTGTGAAGACCCCACGTTTGGGCGGAAGCTCCCCTGTCTGGTGGCAGAGTCCTACTGTGGCAACAAGCCCAAAAATCAAGTAATTAAGTGGCAACATGCGTAGGCAAATGAAACAAAATAAACAGAAAAGTTCAACACTGGACTCCTATTTTAGGGGCAAAGAGGCTCAAAGCATGGAGGAGGACTGTGAGGTCAGAACTCCTGCACCAAAAGCCCCAAATGAAAATACAAGCTGGCTACAGGCCATAGAGGACCTTAGGAAGCAGATAAGAGAAGTGGGGGAAAATTTGGGAAGAGAAATGAAAAAGATGGAAGAAAAGTGTGAAATGACAGTCAACACCCTGACTGAGGAAAATAACACCTTAAAAAATAGACTAACTCAAATGGTAAAAGAGGCTCAGAAAGGCAATGGGAGAAGAATGCCTTAAAAAGTCAAATTTGCCAGATGGAAAAAGAATCTCAAAAGCTCACTGAGGAGATTCATTCCTTCAGAGTTAGACTGGAGCAAATGGAAGCTAGTGACTTTATGAGAAATTAAGATACTATTAAACAGATCCAAACAAATGAAAGACTAGAAGGCAATGTGAAATATCTCATGGGAAAAACCACTGACCTGGAAAAGAGATCCAGGAGAGATAATTTAAAAATTATTGGACTACCCAAAAGCCATGATCAGAGAAAGAACCTAGAAATCACCCTTCAAGAAATTCTCAAGGAAAATTGCCCTGATGTTTTAGATCTAGAGGGCAAAATAGAGGTTGAAAGAATCCACCGATAACCTCCTGAAAAAGATCCCCAAAAGAAAACTCCCAGGAATATCATAGCCAGGTTCCAGAATCCCCAGATCAAGGAGAAAATACTACAAGCAGCCAGGAAGAAACAATTTCAATATTGTGGAAACACAATCAGAATAGCCCAGGACCTGGCAGCTTCTACACTGAGGGATGGAAGAGCATGGAAAATGATATTCCAGAGCGCAAAAGAGCTGGGAATGAACCCAAGGGTCACCTACCCAGCAAAACTGAGTATTTTGTTTCAGGGGAAAATATGGTCATTCAGTGGAATAGAGGACTTTCAAGCATTCTTGATGAAAAAAACAGAGTTGTATAGAAAATTTGACATTCAAGCACAAGAAGCAAGAGATGCTTGAGAAGGTAATCAGGGAAAAGAAATCAAAAGGAACTTATCAAAGTTGGACTATTTACATTCCTACATGGAAAAACAATAACTGTGTTTGATGAAAACTTTCTCATTATGAAAATAATTGAAGAAGGGTACATGGCATATGTTCACAGGTATACATGGATAGAGGGCACAGGTTGAATTTGATGGGAAGGGATGATTATTTTTTTTTTGGGAGGGCAATTGGGGTTGTGTGACTTGCCCGGGGTCAAGAGGCTGGGTTTTTGTTTGTGTGTTGGGTGTCTGGGGCCAGATCCGAGCTCGGGTCCTTTTGGCTCTGGGGCTGGCGCTCTGCTCACTGCGCCACCTAGCCGCCCCAAGGAAGGGATGATTCTTAAGGGGTGAAGTCAAGAGGTGAGAGAGGAAAGTGGCAAGAGGAGATGGAGAGAGACAGGGTAGGGTAAACTATCTCATGTAGTAGAGGCAAGGGGAAGTAGTTGCAGGGGAGGGGAAGAACAGGAAGGCAAAAAGGCAAAAGCATATTCTCATTGAAGTTGACTCAAGGAGAGAATCACATACATACTAAATGGAATATCTTACCCTCACTCACTCTCCTGAGTAGGGGAAAGGGGGATGAGAGGGGGGATGATGGAGGGGAGGGCATTCTGGGGAGAGGGGAGGTTAGAAGTACCCACTATCAAAGAGGGACAGGATCAAGGTAGGGAGTGGACCAGGTGGGAGGTAAGACGGGTGGGAGGGAAATATAAGCAGTCTTTTACAATATATCTACTATGGTAATGTTTTGCATAGCTATACTTATACAACACATACTGAATTGCTTATCTTCTCAGAGGGAGTGGGTGACAAGGGAGGAAGGGAATGGATCTGAAAATCGAAGTTTTAAACTTAAATGCTTCATAAGATGTCCAGGCATTGGGGCTCAGAGATTCACCTTGCCCTAATGGCAAAGTCGAAGGGGGTATGGGAGAAGATATGGGAGAGAGCAAATTGGATGAGGGGATATCTAGTGGGACTGCTATGCTGGGGTGGTGGGTAGGGAAAAAATGGGGGAAAAATGTAACTCATAATGTGGTGGAAATGAATGATGTAAACCAGAAGTTAATAAAGCATTTGTTTAATTAAAAAAGTAAAAAAAAAGTAATCTATATAGAGTTTTTTTTTTCACAACAAGACTGATATGGAAATATGCTTTGTGTGATTGCACATGGGTAACCTATATCACATTGCTTACCCTCTCAGGGAGAGAGGAAGGGAAACAATTTGGAATTTAAAATTTCAATTTTAAAAATTGTCTTTACATGGAGAGCACTGGACCTAGAGTCAGGAGGACCTGAGTTCAAATCTAGTCTCAGACACTTAACACTCACTAGCCAAGTGACCTTGGGCAAGTCACTTAATCCCAGCTGCCCTGCCCTCCCCCCTCCCCCCCAAAAAAAAGCAAAAAAATTGTCTTTACATGTAACTGGGGAAAATATTACTAAAAAAAGGATCATCAACATAGGCATTGAGGGTATCATTGATGAAGATATTAGAAGGGAACAGGTAGGCTCTCACAAGTGATAATCTATAGCACAGTACATCTTTACATTCATACATTTGACTGAAATATCTGGAGAATAGAAGATCCCATTATGCTTACTGTTTGTAGACTATTAAATAAATTTGATTTGGTAGAGCAAAATCCCACCTTAAAGGCTATCCTTCTATAAGCTGTGTCTCATACATCAAAATTACAGAAGATTTAAAAATATACTAGCCATAAACTTGTTTGTTATCCCTCTGCTTATTATGAAGCTGGGCAAAAACCAAGGGCACATATGCTTATAAAGGTTTTCACTACTTTCATGGCAGAGAGATGCAGTGCCAAGTCTAGCTGGAATAATTTCCCTATAGATGGTAAAGTCCTCCAGATGTTCCTGTTTGTAGATAAGTATTGTGCTGACTGAATCAAGTTCTGGCATCATTTAAGCTCTTTAATGAGATACATAGTCACTGCACAGAGTATCCATATAGGAAAATACAAGTGAATTAAGAATGCCTAATTTCCAGAGTATGATATATGGTGCACGATGGTATATGAATGCTTTTCTCAGACACACACACATGTGAGAGCACTGGTTCCATGGTCTTTGATGCTGAAAAGAAGAGGTTGTTATAAAAACTGTTATAGATTTTTTCCACATTCTATACACATGCACATGTATGTGTGTATATAACATTTATATGCACCTACTATGTGCTAGGCAAAGTACTTTATAAATATTATCTTATTTGATCTTCAGAACAACCATAAGAGGTAGGTGCTATTATTATCATCATTTTATAGAGAGGGAAACTGATGGAGAGATCAAATGACTTCTTCAGAGACACACAGCCTAGTAAGCACCTAAGGTTGGATTTGAACTCCGATCTTGGGACTCTATTGCGTCACCAAGTTACTCAAATACATATAGAATGCGGCGAGGAGCAGGGCTGGAGGGGGAAGAGAAAAGGGAAGGGGAGAGGTGGAGAGGTGGAGAGAGGGAGAGACAGAGAGAGAGAGGGGCCAGAGAGAACCAGAAATTGTGAATGGATAAGAAATACTCAGAATTGAAAAGGAGAAAGAAAGCAAACTGCATTACTTTTGGGGGAAATTATCCAAACTTTTAATAACCCCAAGTTTCTCCTTTAAAAAACCCCAAAACACAAATATACATTCAGTAATGTGGTATGACTGATTCATGGAACACTAAAACCTTTGAAGAACTGAAGCTGAGGATCACCCAAAGTGCCATGAAGAGGCTGACAGTGGCCACAAACACTATAGGTAAGGGATTGCATTATGAAGAAGAAGTGGTATAAATGATGCCAAAGATATGTATGAGTGAAAAGTAAGATAAGCTAATAATTTAGAAAGAGCAATGGACAACCAATGGACAGTTCACATGCTCTACTAGTGTCCCTGCAATGTCAAGAAACAGTGGGGGAAGTCTCTGGCATACTGGGTGGTCACCTTGGAAATCTATGGAAGAACATGGACAAGATTCACACATGATGGGCAGGCAAGAATGAGCAGCCATGTGGCAGGAATACTAATGTTGACTGATAAGATCACAGATGTGCTGGAATACTGGAGTTTAAGGTCTACATACATAATCTCCTCACTTGATCTTTTTATTTCCCTGGTAATGTTGCTAAATTAGGTGATGTGTTACTCACTGACCAGGACTCTTCTAAATAATGCTATGGAAAACAACCTATTCCAAAATGAGACTAAAGAATATGTGACAGTCCAGAAGGTCAATGGCCCAAGCAGAAGGATTGATGGACAAAGGGCTCAGGATGCTTATATCACACTTAAACCTGTTATTTTTCTATCTTTATCTGACACTACTCAGAGGCAAGGGGTTGGACCAAATGAATACTTCCTTAATATTGTTACCAATACTATGATTCCATGAAAGGGAACATCTGCAGATGAATTTGTAGGCATACCACAGTACTCACCATAAGACAGGATCATCTGCAGGACAGGCCTATCCTGGTAGGAAACTGCATGGTATAGTCTTAAGAATACTAGACTTATGGGGTGGCTAGGTGGCGCAGTGAGTAGAGCGTCGGCCCTGGAGTCAGAAGGACCAGAGTTTGGATCCGGCCTCAGACACTTAACGCACACACAAACAAAAACCTAGCTGTGTGACCTTGGGCAAGTTACTTAACCCCAATTGCCCGCCAAAAGGCAAAAAAAAAAAAAAGAATACTAGACTTAGATTTAGTTGGTCTCAATTCAAGTTCTACTACATTATTGCTTGCTCTGAACCAAGTAGAATCTTAGAATTTAGAGATGGAAGGGAAACGATCATTTACTACAACCCTATCATTTTACAGATAAAGATACTGAGATCCAAGGAAGTGAGGAGACTTGTCAAAGGCCATCAAATACCAGGAAGAGAGCCAAGATTTAAGCTTAGATCTTGCCATGTCAAATTCAATGGTATTTTTAGTACTTCACTTCAACTTTGTAGGTCTTAGTTTCTTATCTGTAAAATGTAGAGCTTGGACTGAACTAGAGCATCTCTAAGATAAATCCCTTCAAATGTTGAGTCTAAGAGAATTTTTTTTATGCCTGGCAAATAATAAATGCATAATAGATGTTTGTTGACTGAGGAGTTATTAGACTTCATGTAGTAGTGTACTGGAAAATGTTTAATGACTGGCTCTTTGAAAAAAGTAACTCTGCACAACACACTGTACTAATAACATTGTCTCCACCACTTTCTTAACTCTAGAAAAATCAGCAAAACAATAAACCAAATCAAAACAATAAATCATTTGCAGTGTTCATCATTTCCGAGATAGAAACTTCACAATGCCATTTCACACTGAAAACTTAACCATTGGTTCTTAGGAGCCAGTATGAATGAGCTGGGTCCAGTATCCCTTACTTTATGTAAAGATGACCCCCATATGCATTGATTAAGACATGGAAAGATCTGTTGGCCTCTTAAGAAGAAACATCTCTAGTTACAGAAAGTTAATACAACTAACTCCTATAGAAACAAGTGGTAAATTATTATTGGAAAAGCAGTTCAGAGACTGAGCTGAATCCCCTGCTTAGCCTCAAAAAGAACCAGATCACTATATCACCAAAAAAAAGAAAAAAAGAGAGAATTAAGATCTTATAGTAAAATATTCTTTCATGGCTATAAGGAAATCCAAACAAAAGCAAAATTCTCTTTCTAAGATTTCTTATGTTTCTTCCAAGCAAGAATGATAGAAAGTTACTTCATTTTTTCTCCCTTCCAATCTTTGCAATTTATAATCAAAACCATGTAATAAGTGAATTATTTAAATAACTGGAGAAGCTTGGCTTGAAGTATTAGGAAGGTCATGGTCACTATTTTTTAATTTGAAGGACTTCCTTAGACTTATTCTGAATGACCCTAGGAAGAAGAACTAATACAAATGTGTGCAAAGTATAGGAAGGGAAATTATGGGGTTCAAAATAAGAAAGAAGTTTAAAACAATTACATCTGAACCTAAAAAAGGAATATCACATGTTGCTTCACATGAAATTTAGTTTTCAGTCACTAAAAGTTTTCCAGTAGAGGCTAACTTACCACCTGCCTAGGGATATTGTAGTAGGTACCTGATGCTGGAGTAGGGTAGGAGGTTGGACTAAAAAAGAAGTCTATTTCAATTTCTAAGAATCTGTAATTCTGTGACTCAAATTTTTAACATTATCATCAAAAGCAGTACTTTTTTAGCACTTATTGTATGCATAACACTTAAGAATCCTACCAAATTAGAATTTTAAAAAAGCAGGGAGGGGGGATTTTCTAGCTGTTTTTAGTAGCCCAGTAGGGAGATGGAATTTTGAGATGATCAGGGACTATATCAGGAAGGCTTTCCAAATGCCTTAGAGAAAATAAGCTGGAAACCACTGATCAGAGAAATGTGATTTGGAATGTAGAAAAGACAAAGAAAAAATCCAACAAAATACTACAGTCCTTAAATTTTTCTTCAAATTGGACTTCAGCTGGAATCAGAAATATCAGCACATTTTTAGCACCAAAAAAAAAAAAAATCCAGAACCATATCCCCCTACACTCCCAGACTGCTCCCTTGTCTTGCTCTAGTCAACTTGTTGGGAAGCTCCTTTTGTGGGCTGTGATTAGTTAGCATGTATTATGCATGACTGCTGGACTTTGATTCTGATTAAATGAAAAACCAAGGAAGGAGGAGACTACAGGGTAGGAAGCACATATCCTTAGCCACCAGGCTTGGAACAGACTCTAACTGTTCAGGACAACCTATTTAGTCCCTTAAGAACAGATGTTTCCTATGGATCTGGGCTGATTTCTTTTCTCTGTGTTCGGCAGAGCCTCTCTCTTGAACTTTAGAATACAGCCACTGAAAAGAAAAGCCATGAATAGCAGTTGTAAGGAATGACTAGTGTACTGAAAAGGAGGTTGGAGCCTGAGGGAAACCAGTCAGTGGATGATGTGTCTCTCCCCAGTGATGACTGCTTATATAAGACGAAGAGAAGGAAAACACAGGATGGTTTCTTTGTTCATGATACATCAATGAGAGATTCATAGAAATAAGTAAACATGGATCTTAAAGCTATTTGTTTTCCATGACCAATCTCCCATTAATAGGATTTCTGGATTTTTGTAGTTTTACACTCAAAAAAGAGAAACATATATTTTTGTTGACTGGTTTTATTTTTGAAGTAAGAGAGGTTGTATGTGTATAAGGGCATATGGGCATGAGTGAACACAACTGCTCTACTTTTAAGTATCTTTGTTGCTGTTCAGTCAGTAGGATTTTCTTGGCAGAGATATTGGAATTGTTTGCCATTGCATTTTCCAGCTTATTTTACAGATGAGAAAACTAAGGCAAATGGTTAAGTGACTTGCTTAGGGTCACACAGCTAGTGTGTCTGAGGCCACATTTGTGCTTAGGTCTTCCTGATTCTGGTGCTCTTGCCACCTAGATGCTCTTTAAGTATCTTAAGAACTCATTATTAAGGGGAACAATAAAATAAAAATTACCCTTGCTGTCCTATAGAGAACAATCTTTTAGAAGACAAATAAATAAATAAAAATTCATTCACAGAATGATTTATTGGGAAGAGTACTTGACCTGGGTATCAGAAGACCTGAGTTTGAATTCCAGCTGTTACTATCTTAGGGTTGGTTTTTTTTTTGTTAGTAATTTTATTTATTTTTAATTTATGAAATAAAACAATCATTTATATAACATAGTAGAATAATAAAAAAAGATAATTGCACATGAAACTGCAGATCTATTATGTACAACTTGCTAATCCTTTTAAATATATAATAAATTTATCACATAAAATTATTTTTTTCTTTTTTTTCTCCTCCCCCCCAGTCCCATGGCTACCATTAAACACAAGTGTGTGTGTGTGTGTGTGTGTGTGTGTGTGTGTGTGTGTGTAGAATATGAAATCTTTCAAATGTCTTTGTGGTTAATTTGCTTATTTGTAATAGTCAAAATGACTTAGTCAAAATTGTCCGTAAAACAATATAACTTATTGTATGCAATGTTCTCTTGGTTCTGTTCATTTCTCTCATTATTTTGTGCAAGTCTATCCATGGTTTTCTAAAATCAATGGGCTCATCATTTATTATAGCACAGTAGTATTTCATCACAATCATAATACCACAATTTGTTCAGCCAGTCCCCAATTGATGGACATTCCTACAATTTCTAGTTCTTTGCCACCACAAAGAGAGCTGCTATAAACAATTTAGAATATATAGGTTCTTTTTCCTTTTCTCTAATCATCTTTCGAAACAGACCTAATAGTGGTATTGGTGGGTCAAAGGGCATAGATAGTTTAATAACTCTTGGGCATAATTCCAGATTGTTTTCCAAAATGGCTAGATCACTTCACAGTTCCACCAACAGTAAATCAGTGGCCCAATTTTTCCATATCCCTCCAACATTTGTCACTTTCCTCTTCAATTATTTTAGCCAATCTGATAGGTATAAAATGATATCTCAAGGTTGTTTTAATTCACATTTCTCTAATCAATAATGATTTAGACCATTTTTTCATAAGAATGTAAACTGTTTAGATTTCTTCATTGGAAAACTGCCAGTTTATATCCTTTGACCATTTATCAATTGGGAAATAACTCACAGTCACAGATTTTGCAAAGTTATTTACGTATCTGAGATCTGAGATCTGAGAAACTGTCTACAAATTTTTTTTTCCCAACTGAATGAAAGAAGGATGCCCACTGTCATCAGTATTATTCAATACTGTACTGGAAATCCTAGCTATAGCAATAAGAGAAGAAAAAGAAATAAAAGGAATCAGAATAAGGAATGAGGTAATAAAACTTATCTCTTTTTGCAGACAATATGATGATGTACTTGGAAAATCCCAAAGGCTCAACTAGAAAGTTAGTTAAAACAATAATTTTAGCAAAGTAGCAGAATATAAAATAAATCTACATAAATCATCATTATTCTTATATATTAGAAAACAAAACCCTGCAAGAAGAGATAGTTAAGAGATACCCCAGGGGCAGCTAGGTGGCACAGTGAATAGAGCACCAGCCCTGGAGTCAGGAAGACCCAAGTTCAAATATGACCTCAGACACTTAACACTAACTAGCCATGTGACCTTGGGCAAGTCACTTAACCCCAATTGCCCTGTGTTCCCCTCTCCAAAAAGCTAAAGAGAGAGAGAGAGAGAGATACCCCATTTAAAATAGCTCTAGACAATATAGAGTATCTGGGAGTATAACTGCTAAAACAAACCCAGGAACTATATAAACAAAATTATTAAAAAAAACATATATATATATGTATATATATATATAAATCAGATTTAATAACTAGAGAAATTTTAATTGTTCATGCATAGGCAGGGCTAATATTAAAAATGACAATTTTATCTAATTTACATATTCAATGTCATTCCCAATTAAATTAACAAAAAATTATTTTACTGAATTAGAAAAAATTGTAACAAAATTCATTTGGAAGAACAAAAAGTCAAGAATATCAAAGTAAATAATGAAAAAAAAGTAAAGGAAGGAAGTTTAGCAGTATCAGATCTGAAACTATATTATAAGGCAGTAATTATTAAAACTATTTGATATTGGCTAAGAAATAGAAAGGTAGACCAATGGAACAGAGCAGACATATAATTTATAGCAGCAAACAAATATAACCTTATATTTGATGTGTAAAGAGTTAAATTTTTAGAATAAGAATTCATTATTTGGTAAAAAAAAAATCATTTGGAAAACTGGAAAGTAGAATGCCAGAGACTGGGCATAGACTAATAGTTTACACCATTTACTAAGAGCAGGCCAAAATGGATATATGACCTAGATATAACAAGAGATATGATAAGAAAATATGAAGAACATGGAACATATTACTCATCAGACTTATGGATAGGCAAACAATTTATGAGTAAACAAGAGACAGAGAGCAAAGTAAAGTATAAATGGATAATTTTAATTATATTAAATTAAAAAGGTTTTGTACAAATAAAACAAACGTAGTCAAGGGGGAATAAAAAGCAGAAAACTGGGGGGAAATTTATGTTGGCTTTCTGATAAGTCACTTAACTTCTCTGGGCCTGAGTTTCTTCAATTATAAAAAGAAAGAATTTGGGCTAGATGATCTTTAAGATCTCCTTCAGTTCTAACATTGTCTGTAGGGGTAAAAACAATAACAATAATAATATCTAATATTTATATAAGTGCTTTAAATTGTGCAAAGTGCTTTATACATATTATCTCACTTGATTCCCATAAAAGCACTGTGAAATAAAAGGCATTATTATCTCCATCTTACAGATGAGGAAACTGAGGCTGAAAGTCCTTATGTGACTTGCCCAGTGTCATACAGTTAGTAAGCTCCTGAGTCAGGATACAAACCCAGGTCTTCTTGATTCCAAGTACAGCACTTTTTCTGCCTGGTTCTTATATGTACTGTATATACAGTATGTATGTATGTATGCATGCATGCATGCATGTGCGTGTGTATGTACACATGTACATACACACCACATATATATGTGTATTTTTAAATTAATATTTCAAAGCACACTTTTAATATGGAACTATTTTAGGTTATCAGGGAAAAATATTTTGTTTGCATGGTTCACTGAAAAGAAAGAATATTGCTCTAGTCAGAGCCATAACTAGGATGGGGAAACAGGCTTTGTCTCAGTGTGGAATTTAGAGGGCACTGACAACACTTAAAGCTCTTCAGTAGCACAGAAATAATAGAGTTTATCATTTCCTTAGCAAAAAAATTGTTAAAAGAGCAAGCTACCAAATGGTGCAATGGGACAAGTTGCTTTCCTGGAACATCCTGCTCCCTTCACTGCAACTTCCATAGAAGTATCCTTTCACTTCAGTGTTCTGAGGCCTCTGTCTCCTTCTGTATGGGATGTTGTGCAATACAGTCCACTCCCCAGTCAACTGAGCATGTCTTTTCACACTGTTTACTGCCAGCACAAAATTCCTTGATGAGGCTCTGCCTCTTAGCGTTAGGATATTTATGGTAAGGCAGACACTCTTAGAATGGTTTGATTTTAGACAAGTCACTTAACCACTCTGCATTACAATTTTGTAATCTGTAGAATGACCTTACAACCTTGAAGGGTTGTGTGGACCAAATAAGACAATGTGGGTGAAATCACTGGGTAAAACAAAGACTATGCTAATGGTGAGTATTATTATGGGGATTATTCTCTCAGTACACAGAAAAGCCTGGGGGCACCACTGCCCACAGTTTTCATAGATGATAGGAAGTTCTTTACTCCTGAATATAGAAGAGAAATGCCTCCAGAAAGGGGTAAGTGCAGGGTATAGACTTTTGAGGAAGGACATTTTGAGTTCCTGAGTGTTGGCCTGTGATCTTGGCAGCAGGATGTCACAGAATATCTATAACCACCTTTTAGGCCAGAGAAAATCAGTCCATGTACCATCTTTGGCCCACATGCTGTCAGAGGGCTGGAGGTTCTGAGGGGAAATGAATTCTCTTCTACTTCTTCCTTACTCCTCTCTATCTCTCTCTGTGTGTCTGTGTCTTTGTTTCTATTTCCTGGCTCATGGGAAAATGCCAAAAAGTAAGAAGGCAATGGCATCTTTGAATTACTAAACCAGAAATTAGAAGCCCTCTAGTCCAGGCTTACTCACTTAAGTGGAGTGACCTTAGAAAAGCCACTGCATCTCCTCTGGGCCTATTCCTTTCTCTATTAAGAAAAGGGTGGGGGGGAGAAGAGGAAGCATGGTTTGGAGTAGATGATGATGAAGAAATTTGACAGCTGACAAAATACTTTAAGGTTTGAAAAGAACTTTATATACATTATTTATATGCATATTACATGATTTTATAGACACATCTACATATTAGAAGGTTATATACACATTATAAAAATTCTGTTAGGTAGGTACTAGGGGCTTAATACTAATAACCCCATTTTTACAGATGAAACTGTGGCTCAGAGTTTGTTATTTGCTCACCTTGGACACACATTTGGTGTCAGAAGTGGGATTTCAATGTAGCTCTCCCTGATTCCAAATCTAGTATTCTTTCCATTTCATCATACCTTTTCTCAAAGGTGATCTAGACTCTCTAACAGTCTAGGTATCTTGTTTTCTAATTTTTCATCCATCTGTTTATAGAGAGGTCCTTTGGGTAATGATCTATTAATTTAGGTTTAGTCTTTTAAGTTAGTATAATTTTTAAGAGTTAACAGACCCAAGAAGCCCCTAAAGTTACAGATTCTTGCAAGGTATTTTTAGAAGGAGGAAGAAAGTACATAAACACTTATTAAGTACCTACTTTTGGTCCTCACAACTCTGGGAAGTAGACACTATCATTGTCCTTATTTTTCAATTGAGGAAACTGAGGCAGACTGAAACAGAGTTCAGGTGACTTGCCTAGGGGTCACACAGTTAGTAAGTGTGTGAGGTCATGTGTGAAGTTAGGTCTTGACTCCAGGTCCAGAGCTCTGTTTACCATGCCACCAAGTGGACATAAAACTATTTGAGTTGGAATGGATTTCAGAGATCCTGCAATCCCTTCCCTATCACTTACCAATAAACAGTATGGGAAAATACTATATAGTTTGGAAAACCTTATTAATTACTATATTATTTTAATTTAGCTTTGTTACTAGATATTGTTTAAACCCAGAATGTCACAGTGATCTCAGTGACCCTCCAGGGAAGCAGGAGATGGCTGCAAGGAGAGTTTTGGATCTACCTAATTCTTGAATCCACTTACCCAGGCCTTGTTTTGAGTCCACCCAAAACCTGTGTTCTGGATTCCCCAATAGCTTGTGTTTTGATTTTCCCTAATTTTTTGAATTTTTACATTTACCAGCTGATAGGCATTCCAAGCAACCTTACCAGGAACCCGTCCTTATGCTCTTGTACAAATTCTATATAATGTAAACCTCACAGAAACTACAGAGAGGGAAGCCACACCTTTCCTCAGATCTCTCTCTGCTTTCAAATGACTTAAATAAAATCCTTGGGGCAGCTAGGTGGCACAGTGGATAGAGCACTGGAACTCGAGTCAAGAAGACTTATATTCCTGAGTTTAAATCTGTCCAGAGGCACCTACAAGCTGTGTGACCCTGAGCAAGTCATTTAACCCTGTTTGCCCCAGTTTCCTCATCTGAATGAGGACTGAACTGAATGAATTGGAGATGGAAATGAAAAACCACTGCAGTATCTTTGCCAAGAAAACCTCAAATGGGGTCATGAAGAGTCAGACATGTGAATAACAAACAATAAAATTTTTTCAGGTTCTGGAGTTTGTTCTCAGCTAACAAAAGGGATTCCCTCTACCTTATCCCAGCCTCAGCAAGCTGTCTTTCAGGTTCAGCTTTAAAATGTTCCATGACTAGGAACTCAGTACTTCATGTTGTAGAGCCTGTTTTGTTTTGTTTTTGGGTAACTCTAATGATTGTTTGGAATTTCTCACTTATTTTTAGCTGAAACTTGTTTTCCTGTAACTAGTAGCCATTGGTGCTTCTTCTGCTCTCTAGGGCTAAGGAGTTCCTCCATATGACAATTCTTTTGGCATTTGAAGGAAGTGATTCTATGTTCCCTGAGTCCTTTTCTCTAATTCAAATTCTTCCAGTTCTATCAATGGATTCTTGTGGACCATGAGACGTCTCATTATCCAGTTGCACTCTCCTACACGTTGTCTAGCCTGTTAATGATTCTCTTAAATCATGGATGTCCTCACAACCATACACAGTCTCCACACAGTAAATAGCACATGTGTAAATGGACAGATAATATATTCTGGAAATTTTTTCCTAATGTGAATTTGAAGACATCATCTTTCTTGTCAAGGTTCAATGTCTCATGCCACAGTCATGTAGGAGAGAATAAGAGAGGACTCAGAAGGGGTTATCAAGGAAGGAACTGACCTCAAGCAGCTTACTACAGGCCAAATTCGGCCACCTGCCTGTTTTTGTAAGCCCCTCAGCTATGAATGGTTTTCACATTTTAAAACAAAGTTTTTATTGTACTTAAAAAATGTAAAAGCCATTCTTAGCTCTTCTTGGGCTTGGCTATATTTGGCCAATTGGTCAAATTGTGTATTGTGGACCCCAGCCAGGGGTGTGCTGGTAAATGTGTAACAACTAACTCTCTGGGATAAAAAAGAATGTACACAAAACACTTTTAAGTTTAATCTGCATTACTGACATCTCTCTGTTACTTTCCTAAGTCTAGACAGTCAACTAAACAATAAATCACATCTTGATTTGTAATATTTGCCAATATCTGAGGTGAAAATGCTCATACTGAAAATTTAACAATTGACTCTCCTGAGTTGACTATAGCAAACCCCTCAATCAAAGCCTTTCCTAGGGACACACACAACACAGAAGAGTGGAAATATAGACATAAATACAAGGAAAGATATCAATGTAATTATATTTTCCAGAGGCACATTGCTTAGCCACTAAGAAGTTTTAGCTGGTTCTCTTGCTGTCCCTCCTTCCAATAAAACATTACAATCATATTTTAAAGCCTGTCTTAAGAACAGATCAGAAACTTTATTCTACCTAAAATCCTACCTCTTCCAGGAAGTCTTCCTCTACCCATTTAATTCTAGTGCCTTCCCTCTGTTATTTATCCTGTATATAGCTTACTTATTATATATTTGCATATTGTCTCCTATTCAATTATAAGCTCCTTGAAGGCAGGGACAAGCTTTTGCCTCTTTTAGTATCCCTAGCACTTAGCACAGTGCTAGACACATAGTTACTTAATAAATGTCTATTAAATTGAACTAAATTGGAGCAAAGGAAGCTGATTCTCAAATTAAGAATACTGAGAACAGATGTTGCCTTCCTCCTATCAGAACTCAATGTCCATTTCCCACAACTATGCCAACATTTTTCTTTTCTATTCTCTCTAGCTGGATTTTTGGTACTTTCCTTTGCATTCTCTAGTTTCTAGCCAGATTGGACTATTCAGTGTTCCCTAATCCTGCTTTGCCCTAGGCAGCTTCTGCTTCTCTTTGCATGTAATCCCCTAAATCTACAATGACTACTCCTTCCACTATCTTCCTCCTTCCAAAGTCCAACTTTTGTGTTACCTCCTCTGTGATGCCTTTTCCTGTCTTCCCCAGGTAGAAACGATCACCCCCTCCTGGAATTTCTAATTCAGTGTTTGTGTTCTATATACTTTATTATATTTAGTTATCTTCAAAATTATATTTATTTGTGAATGGGTACCATCCTCCTGGATTGTAAATTCCTTAAAAGCAGGTGTTATGTCATTTTTCATATCTTTCTGACCCTAGTGATGGGGTCCTTGGGATGTATATATGTTTGTAACATCAATCTATGTAACATCAGTTTATAATATCAATCTGTAACATCAGTTTGTAAATGGGGTGCTTTGGGATCTATGTCTATAAAATCAATTTGTAAAAGCAGTCTGTAAAGTCACACTTCCCCCCAGTCTCAAAGCATTAACTTTGCCCCTTCCCCCTGCCAGCACTCTGCCCAGAAACAACTCATGAACTGTTTATCTCTGCTTGAAACAATAAGCTACTTATGAATCCTTCACAAAACTATCTATAAACATTTTTAGCTTAGGCAAATGTTATCTCCCTTAGTTAGAGTGGCCAGGTGCACCATGAATTCTTCAGTACCCTATCTATAGGGTAACTCCTTAGCCAATTATACCCACACTGTTTCTCTGATGGCCTTGGTTCCCAACATTTATCTTGTCAAGCTTGACACTGATGGGTGGCAGACTGGGCACTTCTTAGTAGCCATGATGGAGGATTGACTTTAGTGAGGTGTCAGGCCTAAAACCACACCTCCAGGTAGCCCCCCTTGGGCTATTTCCCAGTGAATCATGGGCAATACACCTTCGCAGTTGATATTAAAAGTGCATGGTCCTTTAAGCACTGACCACTCCTTAACTCCTCCCTGATCCCACCCTTACTCACCTAGTTAGCATAATTGGCACCTGATTTACTATCTTGACTCCATAAAACTATGCCTGTGACCCCTGGAAGTTTGCAGGTTCCATAAGAATCTAGCCCGCTGTCCTTGTGCAGCGTAACAATAAACTTTACAATTTCAGTTTCAAAGTTTGCTTGAGCCTGGTGAATTCCTTCCAGACTGGATGCCAGGGTGGGTCCCTGGCAGAACCACTTACCCTCCCCCCACTCCTTATCACCTATCCCTTTTCACTAGGATCTACCTTGTTGCTTTATAAAGCAACATAATATAAATATAAACATATAAAGCACATAATCAGTGTTTGTTGAATTGAATTAATTGCCTGAATCTCTTGTTGGATTACTTGAAATGTTGAGTAGGGAAGAAGTTAACAGAGTACCTGGGTTGGTATTTTGGCGCTCCTTCAATTTCTACGATTACAAGGTACAGGATCTAGAAGAAGTATCTTTACTTGCTTTTTTTGTACTACATATGTGTGTATAGCATATTATGTTAAAGTATAGCATATTTATTATAATATACACACATATAATTTTTGCGTAGACCTATGGGTGTGCATTTGTTCTGGTGAAGGGAAGAGAAATTCAAAAAAAGATAATAGGGTAGGATCATAAAACCATAAATTTTCGGGGGGTGTGAAAGGGTCTTAGAAGCCATTGGAATCCAATCCCCTCATTTCACAGTTGAGGAAAGTGAAGTACAGAGAAATTATGTCACTTGCCTAGAGTCACACAGCTAGTAAGTATTTGAGTCTGGATTTGAACCTTGGTCTTCCTGATTCCAAGTTCAAGGCTAGATGGCAGATAGGTGGTGCAATGGATAGAACATGTGCCTAAAGTCAAGACCTGAGCTTAAATCTGGCCTTAGATACTTACTAGTTGTGTGACTCTGGGCAAATCACTTACCTCAGTTTCCTCATCTATAAAATGGGGATAATAATAGCACCAACCCTATTCAGACTTTTGTGAGGATAAAATGAGATAATATTTGTAAAGTGCTTTGCCAACCTTAAAAGTGTCATGTAAATGCTAACCGTTGTTGTCATTATTAAGTGCAATAATAATATTCTACTGCACTATGCTGACTCCCAAGCAAGTTGAACCAGACGGTGGAGGACCTTGACCACCTGGCTAAGAGGTCTTTTTTTACTCAGGAGGCAATGAGAAACCATGACAAGTTTTTGACGGGGAAAGTAATCTGAACAGTACTTTGGCAACAGTAAGAAGGATGGCCTGGAGAAAGAGGCTATGGACAAATGGGACTCAGATTCTTTTGGGGTAAAGGGAAAAGGTCTTGGCTTGGACCGGTACCTTTTCAGTACCACTTTGCACATAGTACCTGCTACAGCAAAATGCACTAAAGAAGTAAGAATTACTTGCTGAAGATCAATTACTTAGATTGCTGAGGCAGCTGGTGGTATAGTGAAAGTCCTGGGCTGGAGACCAGAAGAACTGGGTTCAAATCTCATTTCAGACCCTGAGTAGTTGTGTGACTCTTAGTTTCCTCAACTCTAAAACTAGGTATAATTGTATCACTCACTTCACATGGCTGTTGTGAGGATAGAATGAGAAAGCATTTGTTTAAAAAAAAAATTAGCACAGTGTATATAATATATAACACATAGTAGGTGCTATGTAAATGCTTATTCCCTTTTCTTACCTTCTCTTCCCCCAGAGGGTTAAATGTTCTTGGGCCCCGGGTCAACCTGGATAAAGTGTTAATGGAAAATAGGAGCAAAAAAAGCAGTACAAGTTAGGGGGCCTCCTTTCCCTCTCTCCCTAGGTGTAAAGTTATCCCCAAGTAGTAAGGGAGATCTATTTATTTTGCAATTACCAAAGGATATGGTAATTTTCTGAAATTTTGGCAGTGGGTCCCAGACTTTCCAGTTACTCCACTGGTAGGACATTAAAGGATTTCATATCTGGAAAATCTGGCTGTTGTTGTTGGGCTCCTGGGCCCTGAGATGAGCTTTTTGGTAACAATTAAATCCCTGGATTTACATAATGTGACCTCTAATGTGTGGGGCATTGTTTGGCTGTTGGCTTTGCTATGAATGCCTGGAGCGGAATACCAAAGGAAAAACTACACTTTGAGAGCATTCTCAGGACAAACCTGAGAGAACTTGCTGGCTAATGCAGAGGTTCCAAACAAATACAGGCTGGTTTAAGGAAAATGCAAAGCTGGCTAGAGCCCTCCTTTGGCCTGAAAAGAGTGAGTGGTGCTTCATTTTACTAAGGGATTTGGGGGTTTTATAATGAAGTATACATGGTACTTCCCATGGGCTTTGGTGCATAGTTTGAGATAGTTACACAAACGGGGGAAAAAGTACATCAGAATAGAGTTCCTGAACCTCTGGGGCCCAACAGGATGCAAATGATTTGACAGCATATAAATGACTGAAGAAACATGGCCAAAGTTCCCAGAGTAAAAAATTTCCATTCCCATCCATATAAAAGACATGGCTACAAAGTAACAAGATTAATTTTCTTGTGTGGCTTGTAAACTGGTTTCCAAGAAGGAGTTTATAAAAAAAAATGTTTTCACCAATGGCAGCATCATTGCAGTATTGGAGGTCAACAGCCTCCCATGGCAACAACTTTGGGAATGCTGACCTGGAGGTGTGATTTCGAATTTGTTTCAAATCTCATTATTTTATAGTTTCACTTCATTTATGGGACCCTTACTCAGTAGAAATAAAAGTCTTTTGATGTTTGAGGATTCTAATCCTTCTAACCACTCACACCTTCTTTCCAATGCCTCCCCCCAAAAGAAATATTTTTTACATACTTATTTTGTACATACATACATATAAATACACATATACATAAAGATATGTGTGTATATATTCATACACATATCTTCATCCCTGATAAAATGCAAGCTTCTTGAGGACAAGGACTGTTTAACATATTTCTTTGTATCCTCGGCATCTAGTACAGAGCACTAGTACTGACACATAGCAGATGCTTAATACACACTGTTGATTGACTTAGGAAGAGAGGCAGAGAAAGAGGGAGGGACAGAGGAGGGTAGGGTAGCTAGGCCAACTATATAAAGAAAAGAATAAAAAAGGAAAAAAGACAGTCTTCTTAATCCTTTCAACGAACCATGAACCAGACAACAAAGCAGAAGATTTTATTACTCTTAAAATGGGCATAAGTGCCTGTGGTTTTTTTGGGGGGAAATGGTGATCACTGACTGGGAATGGTCATAAACTTACTCAGGCCATTAAAAAAAAAAGAAATGCTGCTCCAAGAGCTGACTGGCTGGCATCCTGGCAGTGAATCCCTCTTCTGTTCAAATTTAGGGCATTATGTGATCACTTCTTTAAACTATGTGAAGTATTAGTGCTCAGCTTTATCGTGCATTTCTGGGCTGGCAGAAACAGTATCCTCTGCAGAGCCAGAGCTTTCCAATTCACTTTCCAGAAGAAAGTGAACATACTTCAGTGACCTTCTTTGGTTGGGATAAAGTACAACACTGATGAACCTGGAAGGACTTCATCGACCCCTTCAAGCTCAAAGATGGTGAGCTAGACCTCAGAACAAGAAAGAGTAGAGGGAGGTGCTAGAGGCCCTCTTGGTGAGTATTAATACCAAATGTGACTTGGAAAGGGGTCTTGATTATGAGCAAAATGTGAACTATGTGTAGACCCAAAACACTTCTGAAGAAAGCTAAAATCCCTTTTATTGGGTAAGTCTTATGTCCCCTAGTTAGTTAGGGTCTAATATTCCCCAAGATAACAAGGGTAATTAAAAAAAATCTGTTCCAGGATATATTTAAAAACTATGAAATAGATTTACATTTACAAATTAATTCTGGAACAGATTATAAACTAAACAAGGGAAATAGACTTTTTCAACTCTTTTAGACAGGATTTAAAGTGTTGTGCAGGAGGAAATCATTAGCCTCTTCCCATTTGGGTTTCATAGGAAAACTCCTTTAACAACAACAACAACAAAAGATATAAGAAAGAAAGACAGAAAAAGGAAAAAGATACACACACAAACACTAAGCAAAAAAAAAAAAAAAGGTCCGTAAGTAATAAAATCAGAGTCCAAGAAAAACATTTAGTTTGAAAAAAAGGGTTGAAAAATGTAGCCTTGGAGAGACCACTGCTTACATGGGATTGTTCAACAAATTCCTGTTGTGTGAGGTTTGGCATATATTTTCTAAAAATAAAAGCAACTGGGGAAACTAGACAAAGCCCAGGTCTTGGACCAAATGAGGCACGCAGTGTGAATCTGTTAGTGATTATATCCATAATGAAATATGTGCCCAAATTTAGCAGTGCAAAATCTAATACAATATGAAAACACAGCATGCACAGTCCTTACCATAATATATAGCCAACAGCAAAGGTGCACACTGCAGCAAGTCCACAGCTCCTGCTGGGATACTGATGATGCGATGTCCTCATCTCGATTAATATAAACGGCAGCACTGTTGTATGCTAAAAAAAATAACCCAAAAAACAGAAATAACCACCAGGTGAGACAGCTCATTGTTACTACACCTTGAACTATTCTTCAGTGGCATTGGAAACTGCTAGCCAAATAAAAGCAAGGAAACAACAAAGTATGGAATTAGAAAGAGATGAGATGGACTTGACCCCATCTATAAGGACATATATGATTCCATGTATGTTTTTACTTATTATTTTTGAAGCTTTTCTATAACAAGAAACAAGATGTTGAAATGAATATGTCCTTATTTTATATCACCCATAGCCTAGTTTTAACGTACTGGCCCTTACTCAGATAAGATGAAGCTATGGCTAGATCCGTTTAACATGTTGTAGAAGGTATAACTATAGCACCCAGTCATATTCTATTACTCTGACCAACTATGATTCCAGGGTGCTGATGATGAAGAATGCTATTGTAGTAGGTCAAGAACAAATTCCAAAACTTGAAAAAGTTTTAGAAGGAACTTTATTGTTCATTCAGCAGAGGAGAGAGCTGGAAAAAGGTGAAGCTCCCTCTAGAATCTCTGTGAGGTTTATATCATATACACTTCAAATCAGCATATTAACTTCTTCATGAAGACATTTTGCTTGAAATGTGTATCAGCAGTTAAGCATAAACAGTCAATAAAAATGGGGTGAAGCTAAAAAAACAAGCTATTGGAGAACCCAAAATAAAAGGTTTGGGTGGACCCTAAACAAGACCTAGGTAACAGACCCAAAACACAAATGTTTTGGGGGAACCCGAGCATTTCTGGCATAAGTTTGCAACTCCCTAGAGCATTTCTGAAGTCAGCCTGATGTTTACTGTAAGCTTTGGGTTAGGCCAAGGGTAGGGAACCTAGATCCTAGAAGCCACATGTGGCCCTCTAGGTCCTTGAGTGTGGCCCTTTAACGGAATCCAAACTTCACAGAACAAATCCCCTTAAAAAAGGACTTGAGGCCACAGGTTCCCCACCCCTGGGCTAGATAATTTCTAGTCATATAAAGCCAGGTTAAAACAATAGCAATTAAGAAGTAAAAATTATTTCCTCCACACTACCTACCCCCTGACAAAGAGGTGATGGACTAAATATGCAGAATGAGACATATTTTGGATATGACCAAATCAGGAACTGGTTTTGTTTAACTGCATTTTTGTTTTGTTTTGTTTTTAAGAGAGGAGAGGGGGAAAGGGAGGAAGAAAAGTAAATGAATGTTTATTGAAAAAAATCATTTAAAAAAAGCTTATAGTACCCCCAAAGAAGCCACTGTCCTAGGAGCTGAACTCTGGAGAAAATATGGGCAATTCTGAGCGGTCTTCTGAACTGACTTAAATGCAAGAGGCTTAAAACTGTTCCTAGGTCAGAGTATAACCATTTTGACTTTGTCTCATCCATTAAGCTCCTTTAGGGCAGGAACTACCTTTTGCCTCTTTTTGTATCCCCAGTGCTTTACACAGTGCCTGACACAGAGTAGGCACTTAATAAATGTTTATTGAATCAAACCGAATTATGGAGAGACATTTGGCAGTTTTAATTCCTTTCACCTGCTCATATGCTAGAAGAGCATCTTTGTTTTATCTGTGGTGTGATGTTCCAGGGGGGAAATTCTGAACTTGGTGTTTACTTAGTGAAGTTTTCCAAGCATTCATTGGTATTAGGGCTGAATGAAAACAGGTGGTAGGTATGCCTTGGCGAGCAAAAAAGATCTCTGGGAGATCAAACAGTACGGTTTTGGAAGAATTTATTGTTTATTTTCATAGAAAAAAAGAATGAAATTACTTGAGTAGGAAATAATAAAACAGTGAAAAACCTCTGGCTCACAGATGTAAGAGTACTCTGGATAACTTCTGAGTCTCAAAATATTAGTAATTAATGTCTGGCATTCAGAGAATGTCAGGTGGGTGATACAGAACTTAGGGGAGTTTTCTACTTTTTCCTTCAGCAGCTTTTTGGTGGTAGTGTGGTTGCCTTTTAAACAGCATAACTGGCTTTGAAGGAAATCATGGGGGAATTTATATTTCTGCTATTTTAGAGGTATGAACAGGCTACATACAACCCATGATAAATAAGAAATTACAAAGGAATGCTTTAAATGTATAAACAAAGAAATCTATAACAAATAAAAAAGGACCACAAGTGATCCAATGGATAGTCTGCATCTTACATTGGTAGCTTTTGTAATATCAGCAGAGGCAAAGAATACCCCTGACATATTGCGTAGGACCTTCCCTGACCCCCCATGAGGAAACCAAATCCCAGAGAGATAAAATGACTTCTTCTAAGTCATATAGCTAGTTAGTAGCAGAAATGGGACTAGAACCTAGTTATCTTGACACCTAGTCCAGTGTGTTCTATATTTCTCCCTTATCTGATTTTTAATGAGTTCCAAATAACCAATCTGAATATTCTTCAGTTGTTTAGGCAACACTCCAGCTTGTTGGCTGATGATCTTGCTGTCCTTCAGATTTCATAATTGGAAGGGCCTTTGTATAAATTCCCTATGCCAAACAGTAAATTCACCAGGAAAAGGCAGTCAAAGTCTTCAAATGGACAAACAATTTTTAACAACGCAAAAAAAAAAAGCTGTTCAAGGTACTCATCTCATCATGAAAGTTGCATGGAGGAATCAGGAGGGTGGGAGACTGGGGTTTGGGCACTAAGAGGAATGGGTGAGCCTATCCAAGTTCCTAGTAGCTAAAGAGCATATATATACTCCAAAAAAACAAGGTCATAATGAAAATTACAGGTTGTCCCAGCCAAAGAATTCATCATAAAGGAACCAGTATACAGTTTCTAAGCGTCTCCATACTTAGGAAGGCTGGTCCTTGGAACACAGATGCTGTCTGAGACTCTACTTGAATACTTTGAAGCTTGGCAGGCCCTGAGAGAGTTTATGTTCTTCAGGTGTGGCTTTTAAGAACCGAGGGTCAATTCCACAATAAAATGAAGCATCAGAGTGGGACTTATCTATTATTATATAGATTGGTAGGAAATTGCATATTGTAGCAATTTCTAATCACTGCTTGAGAAGAGTTTATTTAATGGTCTTACACAATTACTTAACTGTAACTTCAGTAATACTCGATGAGGTTCTGTGTGGCTCCAGAGAACTAGGGACATTATATACTAATTATAAATTGGCTAATTTACACTAAAAATCAGGGCCCTCCAAAGATGAAACAGACCACTTGGAATGTAGTGGGGTCCACCTCCAAAGAGTTCTTTACACAAAGGCTTTATGAGCACTTGTCAGATATGTGATAGAAGGGATTCTTGTATAGGACCAGAGTGGAGATGGTTCCTAAAACAACTCCTAACTGAGATTCTAAGATAAACATTTATCTACAGGCTTTGACCCTTTCGAATTTGCAAACTCTCCCAGAAAAAGCTGCAACAGCTTGATGGCTTAATGTTATACATCTCCAGGTATCAGTATGACATCAAGAATTAACTCCAAATTTATAGCATTCCATGGACACAGATCTCTTTCTCCTTCCAAGGAGGAATCCTCCAACTTAGTCACTATCTGGGGAGAAATCCAGGCAGTCACACCCAGAGGATGAACCAACTGACTGAAGGGGAGTTGGGAGAGGGCTACATCTGTACTGTGTGTAAAAAAACCAAAAAAGCTATTGTTTGGTAGACTTTCTTAAGGAAATCTGCTAGATTCTGCTTGCCCTGAAGAGACACTGAATCTGTTGCTTATCAATGACTGGGCTAACTATCAATTAGTCTTAAAATAAACAAAAATATTTAGAGGAAAAAAAACTGATCTTGATCATATGTTCTTTCATAAGGTACATTATTTTTCTGAATGAATCCAGGTAGTAGAAAGAGTACCCTTGCATACAGTATTTCTTGAATTTCATTGCATGACATTTCCAAACAGCAGTATGAAAGAAAAGTGGCTAGAATGTAATCCAGCACAAAATTCCAAGTCAGGTAGATGAGTATATCAAGCCCTGGCCTGTTAACCTCAGTCACACACTTTCTAGTTTCTAGTTGACAAATGACTAATATAAACTCAATCAGTATAAAGAAGACTAGGAAGTCATGGGAGAAGCAGTTGTCTGACAGTTGTTCCTTGTCTTGTTGACCTGCTGCCTGATTTCATCTTTTAAATTTCTTAAGAAAGGTGCTGGACCGGCAGCTGGGTATGTAACTAGCAATCTTGGTGCCTAGAGCGGGAAGCAAAAGTCAGATCAGGGCAAGAAGCTCCAGACAGGTTCTCGTACCAACTGAATATTGGGAACCCTTACCCTATCACCTACAGGAAGAGATCCTAGAACTGCCATCTGGTAGCTTTCTAGTTTACCTAATTATTCTTGTGATTTTGCTGAGAGAGTTAAATTCCTATCAGAATACAAAATTGCACAATCCTTAAAATAACTATATAAGATGTTTCTGCTGAATTTTGTCGCTCTTGGACAGAGACCTCTCCTATATCTAGCTCTGGTTTCTTTATATAATAATAGCAATGATAACTTTTTTAGCCCTTACTATGTGCCAGGCACTGTGCTAAAGTGTTTTACAATTATTTTCTTATTTGATGTTTACAACAACTCTGGAAGGTAGGTGCTATTATTCCCATTTTACAGGTTAGGAAACTGAGGCATATAGATTAAGTGACTTAAACAAAGTCACATAGCTAATAAGTGTCTGAGGTCGAATCTGAACTCATATCTTCTTAACTCCAGCCTCACTGCACCACCAAGTTACCCCAGCTAAGTGTGACACTAAGATTCCAAGTTGGGTGACTAGGAAGATGACGGTACTCTTGATAGAAACAGGGAAATTCAAAAGAGTATATGTCAGGCACAGGAGAGAGTATATGCAAAGGCATGGAGGCACGTGATGGCTAAGCCAAGAAGGACAGATTTGGTAGGTCCCACCCCAAGCTGTAAAGACTTTGATTATGGGCCCATGGATGACAGTTTTCAAGAGCCAGCTGGGCTATGTCCAAAGAAACTCATTACCAAGTGGTCCACAGGTTAATGAATGATTTAGCCTTGGAAATTCTAAAAGAATATTTATTAAATAGTAATAGTTTTGATAGGAGAATATCTTCATAGATTAAATCCCATGTCCATGAAGAATTAGAATCTCAACAAAGAATGATTTAAAGTGACTAGGGGATGATGCCTGAATTAAGTTGATCAAGTCACAAATCACCGACTAGGCTTAATCTTTGGGAAGAATATTCTGATTCGCCAAGGAAACTGCAACTGATTGGATATGGAGTTGGGAAGGAAGGTGGGGAGGCATTAAGGGAGAAGGAAGAATTGAGGATGAGTCTAAGGTTTAGAATTTGAGTAATTAAAAGGTTGTTAGTGCTTGAAAGAGAAATTTGGAGGAAGACTGTCTTTAGAGGGAAAGATAATGAATTCTTCCCTGGGTACATTAGTGTCATTTTGACCTCAAAGAGTCTGTTCCTTGGGCATAACAGATGGAAGGCTTGGGTTGACCTGAGTGATTGGCCTATTGATGCTATTCTGAAGGATGGTAACATTATAAAAAAAAATCTGTACTGACTTAGTGTCTGATAAATGTAAGGGAAAAGAGGAGCTGGAATTCTGGCTCTGCTGAATCAGAATAGGAAGCCACATGAAAACCCAACTCAACTCTACTTCCCCTTGATTTTCCCATCTTGCATCCAGCTCCTAAGAAGAAGAGATGACTTCTCCACCTTCCACTTTTCCACTCTCCTCTTCCCCCTCTAGCAACCACAGTTGTGGCTGTTCTCTTACTCCCAGTCTCTTCCAGACCCATGCCATACTTAATCTGCTGTCGCTTAAGGTTTACAAACCAGTGAGTTAACACTTGATTACATTTGATCCTCCTAAGAGGCAGGCATTGTAGGTATTATTACTACTACAATTTAACAAATGAGGAAATGGAAGCAAATCTTAAGTGATTTTCCCATGGTTACATTGCTAGTAACTCAGGTTTTCTTGAGTTCCCAGGTCTAACACTCTATTCAATACTATACTGACTATGTAAACTTTCTTACTCTCATTTCAAAGAGGAAAATATTGAGACTCGGGGAGATGTATGACTTGACTAGGATCGACCATGAATGATGGGAATGGGTAGGTATAAGGGACGGCACGTAGATGTTGAAATGGATAGAGCATAGGGCTTGGAGTAAGGAAGACCTGAGTTCAAATCCAGCCTTAGACACTTAACTAACCATGGGATCCCAGACAAGTCATTTAACCCTATTTATCTCAGTTTACTCATCTGTAAAATGCGCTGGAGAAGGAAATGGCAAACCATTCCAGAATCTTTGCCAAGAAAATGTCAAATTGGGTCATGAAGGGTAGGACATGACTGAAACAACTAAACAACTAAACAACAGATATATGAGTATGGTTTTATGCTGAATGTAGAAAAATTGAAAAAGGCAATATTTGGAGCTTCCCACCCTAAGATGAAATGTAAATGTTTTGGGTTAAATAGATGTTGTTGCTTTTGTAATGTCATGGGAATAAATAAGAAATACTTGCATGTGGGGCTCTACTAAGTGCTAAGAAAACTCCTGGGCACAGTTATGATTTATCTTAATTTGTAATAATAGATAATATTTATAAAGTACTTTACAAATATCCAAATAATCTCAAAACCACTTTGGGAGAAAGGGAGGTAGGTACAGTTGCACCCATTTCACAGATGAGGAAACCAAGGCACAGACAGGTTAAGTGACTTGCCCAGAATCGTGTAGCCATTAAGTGTCTGAGGTGAGATTTGAGCTCAAGCCTTCCTTACTTTAATTCCTGGGCTCTATCCACTGTATCACCTAGTTTCCAATCTGTAAGTTCTGAGAGGAACGCAACTATGTCTCAGAGTAAATAAGTTCTGTGTATACATATGACCAAGGTCAAATTACAGACAATATATAATTTGACACTGAATCAAACACTTGACATAAGTAACTAAGATCTGGGCTAAAAGGACATCACATAAGTAGACTGGACAGCTCTAAAGTGGGAACAACCTCAATGTAAATTCTGAGTGGTTGGTGCTTCTCTTAGAGATGACAACTAGCAGCCTGGGTAGCTCCAAGAGAAAGAGAGAAATCCTGCTGTGGGTTTCTGGAAAACTATGATGTTAGGGCTAGAAACCTGACTTCAACTAGTAAGGGTCCTTATTCTACTAATCCAATGGATGAAAACTATCTATACTTGATCACATCAGAAGGTGCTTTCCCCTTAACTGTGGAGATAGATACTCTTGTTGGGGTTGTTGTTTCTGTTCTTTTGGGTTAACACAGGATATCTTGTCTTAACAACTGAGATATTTTCTGATTTCTCCACAAATCAGATTCAGCTTTCTCCTATCATGGACACCTTAGGCTTCCTTAAGGGCTGAGATGCTGGTTTTATCTTGATTCTGGATCTCTTCTGACACTGTCCAGGCATTTTTGCTACTGTTTATTGTAAGATAAATACCTATTCTCAGGAACTTGAACATAGACCATTAACATTTCTTATAACAATCAAAGCACTGAGATGCCCTTTATAGAAGGTAGTTTCATCTATATAACTATGTTCACAATGGTGACCTGGAAGTGAATAACTCTCCATGTTTGTGAGAGTAACAAATAAATAATAACAAAATAAAACCTGACATTTACATAGGGCTTTGGGATTACAAAGCACTCTACATAATTTTGCATTTGATTCCTAACATAACCCTGTGAGATACTATGTAAGTATTGTTATCTTCTTTTTAAATTATAAAATTTTAATTAAATTATTCATTTAACTTGCATGCAACTTTCAGTCAATCAATAAACATTTATTAAGAGGTCATTTACTATGTGTCAGGCACTGTGCTAAGTACTAGGGATATAAAAAGAGGCAAAAAACCACCCCTGTCCTCAAGAAGTTTACATGGGGGAGAAAACATACAAACAAATATATAGAAAGCAAACTATTTCTAATATAAGTAGGAAATAATTAACAGAGAGAAAGCGCTAGAATTAAGTTGCAGAGTTCCCATTTTCTAATTCCAAGTCCTGGGTTCCATCTGCATTGTGAACTATCATCTGTGGCAAAAAGATATTATCTACAACAGCTAGTGGAAGGTCTATTTAAAAATCAAGATGGGTACAAAAACCTAAGAGACAATAATAAAAATGAAGAAAGGACGAAGGAGCTTTGTTTGCTGGTTCCTAAAAAATGCTGTTAGAAGAAGTGGCACAGAGGGCAGCTATTCCCATAGGAACAATATCATAAGTGATATAAGTGGGTGGTTGACTGAATAATTTTTTACAATTTTGTGTTTTTATAATGGGATTTGATTGTAAAGTATTTAATATGTCATTGTGCAACAATGTTGTTTGAGGTCTCTTTTCAATTTTTTTCCCCATATTGTTCCTTTTCTTGATTTATTTTGTAGGATTTGGAGTGAGAAAAATCTGAGTTCAAATCAGGCTTTGGATACTCACTAGCTGTGTGACTCGGCATGTCTTTCTATCTGATTCAACTTCTTCATCTGGATGGCTTGAGCATCTCCCTTAAATGGAGGTTCTGAAAAAATCTATGCAATCAGAGGGAGGGGGTTAAAGGATAGAGGGTACTTCTGCAGTGCTAGGGCTGAAGTGATCTTACAGTATGAAGCTGTTTCTGGGCATGATGAAGTTGAAAGGAATACAGCCAAGTGAGAAATGAATAAATGCCCTCTGTGGAGGATTTATGACAGAATATAGACAAAAGGCCTTGCCAGATAGCCATGCAAGGATGATTTATAATGTATAAGTCTGGCAGGAGAAGCCATATTGAAGAGCTCCCAGGTCTAGTGCCATAGTGAAGGTGTGAAGAGGAGTACTATTTTGTGAGAGCAATCTGCAATTACTAGAAATGAGGGTGGGGAAGATGGGAGGCAAAGAAACCTAATATTAGAAGCATCTCTGAAATTTCAATTTATGAGAAAATAAGATCTGACTAACAAAACTCTTTTTACATACTTTTCAGAAACATATCTGTTGTGTGATCCAAAGATCCAACAAGTAGATGCATTTCAGCAAAACTTGTTATCTGAAGAATTCCTGTTAAGTGAATCTTATTTCCTTCTACCATGATATTGGAGTTATGTTCTACTGAGGGAAAAAAATTAGTTCCTTAAATATAGCATCATCTCATTTAGGAATCCAATACACTTGTTAAAACCACCTATTCAAAGGAAAATTTGTAACTTTCTGATTAAAGTATTCCCCTTTGGGATTCCAAAAAGGCAGGTGAGATCATCAGAATCAAAGGTGCTTCCTCAGTCCCACAGTGTAACTGGAAAAGGAGTTTAAATGGCATCTTTATAAAACATACAGCATGTAGACTTTTCTGAAGTTAAAGTGATCAGTGATGCACTTCACCACTGGCCTACATCATCTCATCACACTCTTCCATTGCTGTCTGTGCATGCCACAAGGAGTCTGAAGATACCCTACTTATCTAACAAAGGCAGTGATTTCACATGGTTTTAATTTGCCATGGTATATGTTAAAATAAATGTTATTTTGATTGATTGGCAAAAGTCTAGAAGCAGCAATAAAGGCAATTATGTTTGACATGGAGACATTATAAAATCTATAACTCGATCCTTTAAAGGCTGATTTGAAACGTCCAATTTGACTTATGGAAGCCAGTTCTAATGCCGCTTCATGCAAAAAGCATTAGGTTAATGCTAGAGCAGAGTCATGTTGCCGAATGAACATGCACTGGCATAATTAATCAAGAATATTTCAGAAACGAATTGTCTCCAAGAGGTTATTGATTTGCTGTCATGACATGCTTTCCTTCTGGGGTGTGATGATGCTATGGAGCTGAGAAGTCCTGGCGTGTATTTTTTAGTGACTAAGCCTTGATCTATCTTCCTGGATGATTGCCATCCATGCATTGACATCTGCAACCACTCATGTTTGACAGCCTCATGCCTGAGCTCGATGGCTTCCAAGTTGATTAGGATTAGAACAGAGGACTTTTGAATACTCTGAGTTTAATGGAAAGCAGATAACCATGGGGGTCTCAAGAGGCTGCCATACTCCTTGCAAATGGCACCCCATTAGCAGTGCATACACATATATATATATATATATATATATATACTCCCTTATATGCACATGTTTGGAATGGGAGCCAGTTCAGTTTTAACCTTCAAGGCATCCTTGTCAGTCAACCCTCTTTTGATTAAAAGCATTTACAGAGACACTTTATTAAACACTTATTAAGCAGTTGCAACTTAGCTGTTCTTCACAGCAAATTCCGTGAGGCAGGTGGGATGAAGTCACTAAACCACAGAGGAGTCAAGTGCCTTCCCAGAGGTCACAGAGAACGTCAGTGGAGAGGCTGACTTTTAAGCTCAAAGGCCTCAGATCTTGGATTTTTGTAGCTCAGAGCTCTGCTCCTTATTCCAAGCCTCTTTTTTTCCATTGCACAAAAGAGAAAATGGCATATTTATGAGAAGAACACATTTTTGGCCACCCAGGTAGGGGTGAGCTTATTCTGCGTATCGTGAAAAGAGATGCTGTTTAGAATTGGGCACCGTTTGTCATACTAGAACATTAGAAGGTCAGCCCAGAGTCCAACTTAAACCCATCCTGCGACATTTCTTTTTAGCTGATATAGCCTGGATACTTAGTACTCGATACCGATGCCTATAGTTAGATCACCCCACTGTTTTCTTGTCTCCGGGCTTTGAAAACTCCCTCCAGTTCTGCCTGTTGCACCCTTTAACTCAGTCAGTATTCAACAGGCACCACTCTCACTATATTGCTTAAGCTATGGGATCCTCATTTGGACTCCATTCTCTGACAAATGCTTGATGATTGCTGAGTATATAGCAAAGTTTATTTCCCTCTTTCTATGGGTTACACTTTGCTTAGCTAGACATCAACAACAGACATGGATTGCCTCTGACTCCAAGATTCTCATTCACTCCAGTTATGTATAGATATGTCCTTGTTGTGCACTGGGACAATCATTGAGCAGGAAGTCAGTTGACCTGGGTTCATAGAATTGTAGCATCTGGATCATAAGACTTGTGATTTGTTAGTAAAGAGATTTCCAGAAATGTTTTCTATGAAGGCAGCTTGGTACCTTCTCTGAAAATTATAGTCTTGGAGAATTTGCCCACGGCACTGAGCACTAGGCTTAGAGTCAGGAAGATCTAGCTATGTGTCTAACTTAACCTCTGTCTGCCTCAGTTTCCTCAACTGTAAAGGAGGATAATAATATCATCTGCTTCCCAGAGTTGTTGTGAGGATCAAATTAAATGACATATTTGTAAGGCACTTTGCATAATCCTTGGCACACAGTAGGTAATTAATAAATGTTTGTTTCCTTTCCCCCCAAAATGACCCAAGGCCACATAGCCAATATATATGAGGTCATCCTCCATCTGAGGCCAACTCTCTATCCACTATGCCATGTTGCTTCTTCATAAAATCATTTAATCTGGCCCTTTCATTGTACAGATGAGCAAACTGAGGCCCCAAGAAGTGAATGGCCTGGCTGAGGTAGCAAATGAGAAATCTGGGATTCAAACCAAGCTCCTCCAGTGCTCTAGTCCTGGTCTTGCCACTAACTGATAGTGTGTCCTTGGCTGTCACTCTCTCCTTATGGGCCTCATTTTCCTCATCTGTAAAATCAATAGGCATGATTTCTAAGGTTACCCTGAGCTTGTACAACTGTGGTCACCTTTTATGCAAGTCAGTATAATACTTAAAAAAACTTTAGGGGGCGGCTAAGTGGTGCTGTGAGTAGAGCTCCGGCCCTAGAGTCAGAAGGACCTGACTTTGGATCAGGCCTCAGACACTTAACATGCACATTAAAACAAACAAACAAACAAACAAACAAAACAAAAACTAGCTGTGTGACCTTGGGCAAGTTACTTAACCCTAATTGCCCTCCAAAAAGCAAAAAAAAAAAATTAATATCAGTTCTTAGAGGACCATGGCTAATTAGACCAAGAATGACCATGAGAACTAGCTGGAGTCCTGGAGCTAGAACACTGAAAATTAAAGGCACTCAGACAACTAGTGGTGTCCACCCTTCTCCAAGACCAGGGGCTGTGAGTTTGCTGGCACTGATATTTTATGGAGATGCATTTGCCTGAGAAGGGTAACAGACTGGTTGAGATCTGTAAATAAACTTCTCTCTTATTCCCTGGCTTTACAGTGATAGTCATGGCAATGCAAGGAGCAGTCATGCCTGACTGATAATCCCATACCCCTTGAAATGTTATAGCATTTTTTATTAACTAAAGTATATATATATATATATATATATATATATATATATATATATATATACACACACACACACATACAGCATGTCATTTAAAGCCAGTTACCATTTTATAGCTTCTCAATTCCTTGGTCAAATGGGTAAGGCATATATGGGTGAACTACAGTGTTAACTGCCATATCCATTTCCCCCAGTCTTTGGACCTGGGGTAAAGGCACTGTCTTTTTTTCTTAGCTTATCCAAACTCAGAAAAAAGCCAATCTCAAATTCAGAAAATCCATCCTTCCCTGGGAAAGAGGGGCAGCATGTTTGAAAAGGGTGGTCCTGGGAGTCAAAATTATCTTGGGCAATTAGTCCAGAAAGTTGTCATCCAGGATCAAAGTGAAATATAATTTGTGTCATATAATGGCACATGGAAATTCTAGTTTAAAGGTATTTTCACCTTTGTGGTTGAATCTCCTTAACCTAATCAATACAATCTGATAAGCACGCCTACTCTATATAAGACGGGCTAGCACAATCAGGCTTTGTACCTTCAAAAAGTTACATATGAAACAGCATTCCTCTCCCTCCCTTTTCTCTCTTCAATTCTTCTTTCTCTAGTGTCATGAGTTTTGATGACAACCACAACTTCATGGTCATTGATTGTGGTGGCATCTGGAATGTGATTAACACCCAGGAAGAGGTGGACTTGCCTAGGTTAAGATCAATGAAGAGGTTGAAAATGAGAGGGAGTTAAGGATGCTCTCCTATTTTATAGAAGAGCTGTTAGATTCGTTCCTGGCTGTTGGAACTTTTGGAGATGGCACTGGGCATGATCAGAATCATCTCTTTCAAAGCCTGAAGCACAATACTGGTCCTGTCTGAGAGTAGCAAGGGAAGAATGAAGGAGTTGTGGCTAAAAATGAAAATGAGAAAACCAAGCAGGAATAGCCACTGTCCATACTTAGGCAAGTAAGCAGATATTAAGCATCTACTATGTACCAGGCACGGTGTAACCCTGGACAAGTTTACCCTGTTTGCCTCAGTTTCCACATCTGTAAAATGAGCTAGAGAAGGAAATGGAAAACCACTCCAGTATTTTTGTCAAGAAAACTAATAACAAAATTCATATAGAAGAACAATAAGTCAAGAATATCAAGGGTATTAATGAAAAAAATACAAAGGAAGGTGGCCTTGCAATATCAGATCTCAAACTTTATTATAAAACAGTAACCATCAAACTATCTGTTACTAGATAAGAAATAGAATGGTGGATGAGTAGAATAGATTAGGTACATAAGACATATAGTAACCTAATGTTTGATAAACCCAAAGACCCCAGCTTTTGGGATAAGAACTCACTATCTGACAAAATGGGAAAACTGGAAAACAACAGGACATAAATTAGGTATAGACCAATATCTCACACTGTATACCAAGATAAGGTCAAAATAGATTTAGAAAAAGGTTGGTACCATAAACAAATTAGAAGAGCAAGGAATAGCCTACCTGTCAGATCTATGGGAAGGGGAAGAAAACACCAAATGGGGTTACAAATAGTTGGACACCACTAAAACAAATGGAGAACAACAGAAATGTTCCAGGCAATGGACTAAGTATTCTGCTACCTAGATTGTTTACTGGACCAGTCAGTATTTGTCCCAAGGACAAAATATCTTCATGTTTGAAATCAATCCCAAATGGAATCAGGTTGGTGGACACCCCCACCTCCACTTCAAAACACATAGAAAGCACTAATGATTTCAGCTTCAAGAATTAGCAGAATTAAAGGATGGGAAAAGAATGATCAAAATGTATATAATTACAAAAGGTATGGATAAGAGCAACAATGTATCTAGTGGACACTTGTGTACTAGAATTCGGGGTAACACCATTTGAATCCTTAAAGAGGTAAGGTTAGCACAAATAAAGGAAGCACTTTTCCCCACAGGTGGCACTAACCTCCAAGTATAAACAATATAATATGGAACATATTACCCCAAGAAGTTGTGTAGGCTGAAAAAATAGATCCAGGAAAGGCTTTGTATTCATGAATGCTGGATCCATAGCAAACTATTAGGAGACATTAGGATATCTGAACTTTAGTCTCTTAGGTTGATGACAATTAGGATGAATATATTCTTCTCCTATACTTCCATTGGTATTACTGCCAGAGATAGAACATTGAACATGATCTGATCCAGTGTAGCAATTCTGTTCTTTCATCCCATTATTAATAAAAAGTAACATTTACACAATTTTTCAAAGTTTGTAAGATGCTTTACATGTATGAGCTCATTTCAGCCTCAGAACAATTGTGTGAGGTAAGTACTAAGGCATTATTCCCATTTTGTAGATGAAAAAAACTGAAGGCAAGGGGAAAAAGGGATGGTAGAAGATGAGATAGATAGTATCACTGAAACAATGAACATGAATTTGACAGCCTTTAAGAGAAAGCAGAGGATACTGGCATGCCATGGTTCACAGGTTAATGAAGAGTCAGATATGACTGAACAACAAAAATCTATATATACACATGTATATAAAATATATGTTATCTATGTATCTAATGTTATATGTTGTTTCCTTTCCCTACAATAGAATGTAAGTTCCTCTAAGGCAGGGACTGTTCCATTTTTGTTTTATTATTCTCAGCATTTAGCATAGTGACCAGTAGGTAATAAGCTCTTTTTTCTTGCTTTTTGGAGGGGGAGGAAGGGCAGTTGGGGTTAAGTGACTTGACCAAGGTCATACGGCTAGTAAGTGTGTCAAGTGTCTGGGGCTGGATTTGAACTCAGGTACTCCTTACTCCAGGGCTGGTGCTCTATTCACTGCGCCACCTAGCCACCCCAGTAACAGACTCTTGATAAATGTTTGTTAATGAAGGGGGGAAGCATATTCCTAGATTTTCTTTAGGGTTAAGCTTCATCATCAAAATTTCACAGCCTTTAGTTTTTATTGTTGGTGGTATTGCACTTTTATATTGTTATAAGTATAACACACATTGTTTTCCTGGTTTGGCTTACTTTGCTTTGCATAAATCCCTATGTATTCCTATGTTTATCTACATTCACCATATTTATAGTTTCTCATAGCCTAGCAATATTCTGTTATACTCATGCACCATGTAATTCTCTAGTACATCCCCCAATTAAAGGACATATGTTTTGTTTTTGACTATCTTTGTTTAAAGGAAAAAAGCTCTGTTTTTTACCACCTTTGATGACTTCCTTTCAGTATCTTCAGGGAATACTTTAGCTAGTTCCTTCTATTTTGTCACCAACAAAGAAGTACAAAGAAATGAGATTTCATGCCAAGGCAACAATCAATGATTATTTAATTAATGTTGTAGAGAATCTACAGATGCATTATCCTTTCTAGTAGGAACTACCATTTTAAAGAACTGCCTTTAGAATCCTAACCAACATTCTTCCCTCTTGTCTTCTGCAATCCATGCATGTAATGATAGTCATGTTTTACATTTATACAGTTCTTTAAAAATTTCAAGGCATTTTCTTACCATACCATTTTGAATAGCCAGTACACATATTATCTCTTCTACCAGTGAGGAAACTGAGGCTCCGAAAGATGAAATGCTTATGGTTACATGGGCACTCAGAACTGGAGCAAGTATTCACACCCAGAACTTCTGACTTCAAGTCTAGTTTTCTTCCCATTATATTTAAATTTTAGGGAGAATGAAAGTGCTCTACAGACATATAGTGGAGAAAGAAGATATGACTTTATTTCTAAGACTGCAGCACATCATGATCAAAGTCTTCAAGTATTTGAAGGAATGTCAAGGGGATGTCAAAAACCTTGTTGTGATTGGCCCAAAAAAGACGGAATTAGAAACAACTTGGGGGTTTTGAAGAGGTAGATTTAGATATGACATAAAGAACTTCCTCACATTTAGAATTTTCCCACAGTAAAGTATGCTGCATGAGGACATGGAGGGTGTTTCCTCACAGAAAGCTCTTTAAGCAAAGCCTGGATGATCACTTATGCAATGTCTCACTGATAGCCTTTGAGATCTCTTCCAATTCTATGACTAGGAGCCTTACTGATTTTTGAAGTCATGGAAAATACTACTTACAGGTCCCAAAGAGAATAATGATAAAATAAAGACCCCATATAAATAAAAGCATTAATAATAATGATAATAACATTAATATTATTATTTGGTCAGTTGTTATTCAATCATTTCTGATTCTTCATGACCCTATCTGGAGTTTTCTTGGTAAAGATACTGGGGTGGTTTGTCATTTCCTTCTCCAGGTCATTTTACAGATGAGGAAATGAAGGCAAACAGGATTAAGTGACTTGTCCAGGGTCACACAGCTAGTAACTGTCTGAGGCTGGATTTGAACTCAGGTCTTCTTGTCTCTAGGCCCAGTGCTCTATCCACTGCATCACCTAGTCACCCATCATTATTATTAATTGGTAGTATTTACATAGCACTTACTATATTCCAAGCCCAATGCTAAGTGTTGGGGATACAAAAAAAAAAAGACAGTTCCTATTCTCAAGGAACTTATAACCTAATGGGGGAAAAACAACACAAAAGGAACTGAAAACTTAGGGTAGGTAGTGGAGGAAGATACCTGATGGAGGGAGGCATGGTAGAAAAGTCAGAGAAGTCCCAAAGTTGTGCATCTAGCTGAGAAATGAGGAGGTGCTCTAAGTTGAGTCCCCCCCTTAAATGAAGGTTTTAGAATTCATAATTCTGCCTTCCAATATGAAGGACAAAGGGTGGTAATGAGTTGGCTGATGGGATCTTGCAGGATAATTAGGCTTTCCCAACAATGAATTTTGTGGGGCATGGTGGAAAAATTCAGAGAAGTCCCAAAGAAGTGCAATCAGGTGAGAAATGAGGTAAGTGCTATTATTATCTCTACTTTACATTGAAGAAAATGAGGCAAACAGTGGTTACGTGACAGAGTTAGTAAGAGTCTGATGCCAAATTGGAACTCAGGTCTTCTAGACTCTATGTTCAGCATTGTATCCACTTTTGTGATGGACATGAATTGGAAAAAAAAGAGATGTCTATTGCCTGGGAAATGGTTAAATGATTTGTGGCATGTGAATATAATGGAATACTGCTGTGCTATAAGAAATAATAAACACAATCAATGTAGAGAAACATGGGAAGATTTATGTGAACAGATGCAAAGTGAAATAAATAGAATAAACAAAACACTGTATAATTTATAATGACCATGCTTGTCTCCAAAGAACAGATGAGAAAATGCATCTTGGGATATGAAACATTATATACATTATAAAAGTCAAGTGATGTCTTGGTTAGCTGAACTGTTTTTCTCTTCTCTCTTAAAAAAATTGCTGTATGAGTTAGCTCCCTGGGAAGGTACAGATTCCCCCAGTCCCACAAAAAAAGGTAATATAAAATCAAAAGCTGTTATAAATTACTTAAAAGTCATAGGGAGATTAAAAGGTCACTTATAGGGCTCTGTTTCTTTCTTTCTTTTTTTTTTTTATCCCCAAACGCTTTATTAACTTCTGGTTTACATCATTCATTTTCACCAAATTTTGAGTTACAATTTTTTCACCATTTTTCCCCTACCCACCACCCCAGAATAGCAGTCCCACAGGATATCCCCTCATCCAATCTGCTCTTTCCCATATCTTCTCCCATACCTCCTTCGACTTTGCCATTAGGGCAAGGTGAATCTCTGTGCCCCAGTGCCTGCACATCTTATCTCCCAGTTACAGGCAAAATAGTATTATTAATAGTATATATATATTTGAAACATTTAATTTTAAAACTTCGAATCCCAGATCCATTCCCTTCGTCCCTTGTCACCCATTCCTGCTGGGAAGATAAGCAATTCAGTATATGTTGTACATGTATAGCTAGACTGACTATATTTCCCTCCCACCCATCCCACCCCCAACCTGGTCCATTCCCTACTTTGATCCTCTCCCGGTGCCTTCCACCTCCCCTCCCCCAGTATGCCCTCCCCTCCATCCTCCCCCCTCTCATCCCCTCCCCCCTACTCTTCTGCAGGGTGAGATATCCCATTTAGTATGTATGTCATTCTCTCCCTGAGCCAAACTCAATGAGAATATGGTTTTGCCTTTTTGCCTTCCTGTTCTTCCCTCCCCTGTGACTACTTCCCCTTGCCTCTTCTACATGAGATAGTTTACCCCCGCCCCCATCTCTCCCCATCTCCTCTTGCCACATTCCTCTCTCACCTCTTAACTTCACCCCTTAAGTATCCTCCCTTCCCACCAAATTCGACCTGTGTAGGGCTCTGTTTCTTAAATATTTCAGGATAGCTAGGTGGCTCAGTGGCTAGAGTGCCAAGCCTGGAGTCAGGAAGACTACATCTTCCTGAGTTCAAATCTGGCCTCAGACACTTGCTAGCTCTGTGACTCTGGGCAAGTCACTTAACACTGTTTGTCTCAGTTTCTTCATCTGTAAAATGAGCTGGAGGAGGAAAGGGCAAACCACTCCAGTATCTTTGCCAAGAAAATCCCAAATGAGGTCACAGAGTCAGACATGACAGAAACAACTGAACAACAACAAAATCAACAGCTATAGATAGAAATTATTTAAAACACTCATGAGGAGAGTAAAAGGTCACTTATAAGGGCTCTATTTCAGAAATCTTTCTCCACAGAACTAGGTAGATGGTCTTTATTGCCAAAGACCAAGCTTAAATTATATCCATGTTAAAGAGGAAGAAGGCTTTAGTGCATTCCTTTGGGGAGAATGGAAACAATTTATTTTGTTTGTTTCTAATGGAAGAGGGTTGGCTCCAAAATCTCAATGTGAGGTCTGAGAATCTGGACTGTTGGACTGCTTGCCAGCCAAGAGAACTTATCAGGTGATTGGAACAGCAGGAGCAGCCCATGATAAAGGCAGTGCATGTAATATAGGCCCTGGCTTTAGGTTTGGAATAAATGTTTAGTCAAGATTTGATATGACTAGAAATGATTTCATGACCTTTTATTTTAGCATAAGATATTTTTGCTTGCTTGTTTTTATTTTTAAATTAAAACCTCCTGCAGCTCGACTCATACTAAACAAAGAGCTGACCTGGGTTGTACTCCTGCCTCTAACCCTAACTCACTATGTGACCTTGGGGTAAGCCCCTTCATCTTTTTGAGCCTCAGTTTCCTTATTTGTAAAACAAGGGGCTTGGAGCAGATGATTGCTAATAGGCTGCAGAATCTCTTCCAGCTTTGAGATTCTATGACTTGAGAGGATTTTTTTTTTTCCATCAATGAGAACCAGAAAATGAAACTGACCAAGATCATATTTCATTATCTCTGGAAGAGCAAAGTGGAGAGACACAAATTCAAACAGCCTGGATGATGACAAATAAATGAGATTTTGGAAAGACACTCCGGGTTCTCAACGTGGATGAGATTACTCTGAACAGAAGCATGATTTTTCTTTTGATGGTATTTCTTGTAAGCTTGTTTATTGCTATTCATTTCCAAGGGTGGGCTCAGCCTTGTAACACAGGGTACATACAGCCTTGTAATTGGAAATCTGCAAGTGTCTGTATTCAGCCTCAAGGTTAATATGGGTGGCATAAATAAAAGGGAAAACGCATCCTTCTCACAGCTCCCAAGCCTCTAATCAGACTGCCAGTGTGTTCAGTGATATACTGCCTTTTTCTATTTTCAGAGAAGAGCAATATACTTTGAGTCTGTCCAATGCTGTCTGATTGCTTCACAAAAACCAATCAATAACACCCAGGTAAAGTTTTCTGCAAGGCATATACATCTTAGCATGGGGTGACCAGCTGTTGTGAGAGTCTGGAATAAGTCCAGTTTCCCACTGGGTAGTCCCAGGGAAATGATCCCGAACCTAGGGTTTTGTTTGGATTTCAATGGAACATAATCGGGAGACATCTGGTCCCCCACCTTGTGCTGGGTTGGCTGCAATTCCTCTACAATGGCACTGTGCACCTCCTGCGGGGTCTCCTGTGAGTGCCAGGCAGCAGCTCCCTGCCCTTCACCAACTGCCAATCAGGTTTTCACAGTGGGATCAGAAAAGGGACACACAGGGCACTGAAGATGCCTACTGAGACAGCCTTGCAAAATGATGTTTAAAATATAATTTGGGTCCCCAGTGATCCACTAAAGTTATTATTATTTTTTCACCAGCCCTAGACAAGGCAACAGGCAAGAACAGTTATAAAGATGACTTTGGAGGGAAGGTTAAAGCTTAAAGAAAAGCATTTGCACATGAAGATGAGAAAATGACCACTTTGGGAAGAAAAAGAATGAGGAGGAGAACAAGGAGGGTAGGGAGTGACTAAAAATAAGTTAAAGAAAAGGCAGAATATCTGGAATATTAATGGAAAATATGAAGAATGATGAGACAAAAGTGGTGGTAAGAAAAAAAGGGAAGAGACTAGAGGGGACAGATCCTAGCTGAATATAGGAAGCAGAAAAAATAGAGGAATAAAAGACAAAAGTCTGGAAATCAAAGGATTAAAAGAAGTGTTTTTGTTTTTGTGTTTTTGGAGAGGGGGAAGGGGAAGCACAGATAGATCACTAGAGGGAAAGAAAATCCAGGAAGGGAGATCAAAATGTAGAGAATAAGCACAAAAGGCTACCAAAAAAGAGACTATTTGGTCATATAATTCATCGCCTGGGACATATCAAAATGTGCGAGCAGCATAAGGAGTAACTGGGGCCATATCAAGTAGCTTTACAATACAGAGAAGCCACAGAGGATATGGCTGACTGAATCTGATGGTTTTAATTTTTCCCCATGTCATATAGCCAGAACCTAATAAAAAGGACTGAGAAGAACCAGGATTTATGAAGGAAGGAGTACAAAGTATCAGCCATACTGGGACCCTTAGGGAAACTACACTGGGGAAAGTAGAATTCAATTCACTCTAATTCAATAAATTTTTATTTAGCACATATTACATGCAAGATGAGCACGAAGATGAAGTAAAATAACACGATGCACAGCTCCTTCCTTCAAGGAGCTTATGGAATGAGGAGCTGAAGAACAGGAAACAAAAAGAAGAGGCATAAAGGATAAAATCTTGGAAGTCAAAGTCAGAAATGAAATAGGTGAAAATTAAATTCAACAAATTTTCTGAGCACCTACTATATGCCAGGCATTGGGGGCACAGCAGCAATACAGAAACACTAGGAGTGTACATCAGGAGAGGAGAAGGATTCAATCCATGTAAGTCAATACAATGTATATACATAGTTATTAGAAGTAGTTTCAGGAGGTAGAGTGGTATTACCAACTGAGGGAATTAGGAAAGGTCTATGTAGGAGGTGACATTTGAGCTGTATTCTTTTAGGAGAATAAAGATTTTTTTCTCTCTTTGCCAATAGAGGGATAAGCCATGAGCATAAATACATTGTCTCCTGTCCTGTAAGTGCAAAGGAGTAGTCTTACATAGATAGAATTCTATGAGAAACCTGAGAAGCAAGAAGCTGCTTTTAGCCAGGGTGAGATCAGATAATGACCGTGATGATGATGATGACAGCAAGAAGTAAGATTTCTATAGTGCCTACTATGTGCTAGGCACTGTTCTAAGTGCTTGACAAATATCCTATTTGGTCCATGACTTGCCCAGGATCACACAGTTAGAAAGTATCTAACACTGATTTTGAAGCCAGGTCTTCCTAACTCTGGGTCTGGTGCTCTATCTACTGTACCACATGTGAACCCTGATTTATTTGTGAAACTGCTTTGTGCCTCTGTTATCTTTCATCTTCCTCTTACCCAGAATGCTCTATGAACCAATCCTAATGCATTTCACATACAATCTCAAAGCTTCTCTCTAAAACATCTAGGGCTGAGAGTTCTGGGATTGCCCCTAATTGATAATAAAGATATTGATTCTGTTACCATTTCTTAAAGAAGTTTAAGTAGTGCAAGACGGTCACTACAATGAAGAGACAACAAACTACTTCAGCCAGCAAACATTTGATCTCCCTGCCAAATGGTATTCAAGGAGAACATAGGATTTGAGTTCAAGCTGATTCGTAAAACACTGTGCAGGGGGACTGTAGAAAATTATGATTAGTATCCTTTTGGTTAGTCAATAAGTACTGTTTAAGCACTTTATTTTTTGCTTTTTGGAGGGGGGAAGGCAGGGCAATTGCGGTTAAGTGACTTGCCCAAAGTCACACAGTTAGTAAGTGTTAAGTGTCTGAGGCCAGATTTGAACTCAGGTCCTCCTGACTCTAGGGCCAGTGCTCTATTCACTGCACCACCTAGCCGCCCCTTAAGCACCTTCTTTATGCTAGATACAGTGTTAGTCGCTGGGGATACAAAGAAAGGCGAAATATAATCCTTGTCCTGGAAAAGCTTACAATCTAATGGAGGAGACAAGAAGCAAATAACTATGTACAAATTATCTATATACAGGACAAAGAGGGAAGGCACTAGAATTAAGGAGATTGCAAAACTCTTCCTGTAGAACATGAGATTTTAGCTGCAACTTCAAAAACCGAAAGGCAGTAAAGGAGGGAAAGGGGGCTGCAGAAATTTTGGCATAAGATGCAAATGTTAAATCAATCAATTAACATGTATTAAGTACTTACTATGGAACAGGCACTGTGCAAAGCATTCAGGATATAAAAAGGAGGTAAAAGACAGTGCTTGCCCTCGAGGGTATTAACCCAAAAGCAATTATAGAAGATGGAAAATGGAACAATTTTTTTAGTGCTGCTAGGATGATCTAGTATCATCACTCTTCAGATTTGGACCCTAATACCTTACTATCTGATGTGCTATACCAATGTGCTATACCAGAAATTGGAAATGGCATTTAAAATGCAATTATGGAATGAGCAGCTGGCCCTGACCAAATACAAATAGAAGACAACAAACTTGTGGTGACACAACAAGTACGTACCAAGGGGCTGATTTTCAAGACATATCAAAGGTATACCAAAGATATATTCAAATAGGAATGGGAAAGATTATGGATAGTATTATCAAAAAAAGGGACCAAGGGACAGCTAGGTGGCAGAGTGAATAGAGCACTGGCCCTGGAGTCAGGAGAACCTGAGTTCAAATCCAGCCTCAGACACTTAACACAAAACTAGCCGTGTGACCTTGGGCAAGTCACTTAGCCCCAATTGCCCTACCTTCCTCTCTCCAAAAAGCTAAAAAACCCAAACCCCCCAAAAACAAAAACAAAAAAGGGGCCAAAAATAAAACAACAAGTAAACTACAGGCTTACTTTCTCATCTCTGTTACAACTTCTCAAGAATGATCTATATGTGTATGCATGTACATATTCCCTGATGATTCCTATGCAAATTCAAATCAATACAAATTTATTAAATGTCTACTATGTACAAGGTAAAATGCTAGGTGATTGGGCATATAAAACAAAAGCTAAGAGTCTCTAACCTCAAAAAGCCTATATTCTATCAAGATAAGGGAAGAGAGAGGTTTATCCAAGATGATTTTCTTTTTTTTTTTTTGGAGGGCAATTGGGGCTAAGTAACTTGCCCAAGGTCACACGGCTAGGTTTTTGTTTGTGTGTGCATTAAGTGTCTGAGGTTGGATCCGAACTCAGGTCCTTCTGACTCCAGGGCCGACGCTCTACTCACTGTGCCACCTAGCCACCCCCTCAAGATGATTTTCTACAACAAAGCATGCCTTCACAATTGATTGAGGGATGTAGAAAATACCAGATCTCATGTTTGCTGTTTGTCAGTAATCCCCCCTTTACAAAAAGGTATTTAACTCAGTAAAACAAAATAGAGTCATAAAATCACTCCTCTAACAAAAACATATTGTAAATATCATCCTTTATAGAAGTAACCACACAGGTAACTTTTTTTAATCACACCCTCTGTCAATATAAATTTAAAAAGGGGAGATGTATGTTTACCATTGGTGTTGGTCACTATTCTAGAACCCCTATAGAACAAGGGTTCTTAAGCTGTGGTGCAAAGTCTATGGATAGGGTTAAGACTGTGCACTTGGCTGGGGGGAAAATTATCTTTATTTTTTATTAAACCTTGGTTTCTTTTGTAGGCATATTAATTATTCTGAGAATGGGTCCCATAGGCTTTACCAGACTGCAAAAGGGGCCCATGACACACACAAAAAAGGAAAAAACTTCTGCTATAGAAGTGTTTTGAAACCAGGGTAAAGTCATTCTACTATTGAGATGAAATAATTTTTTAAAAAAGCTATGATTTATAGGGATGGAATTCATCATTCTTTTGTTTATTGCCCCATAGCTTACACAATAAAACTCTACATATTCTTAGCTCCAAATGTTTCAGATTGCTTTAGGATTAAATTCTCCAAAGAGGTCTACTGGACTATCAGAAGCCTAGCAAATATTTCTGTTGTTCTCTCTTCCTCTCCTGTCTCTGGGGCTCTTCCATTTTCTATTGTATGTTTTTGTTGTGCATCCTTGATTAGTTATAAGAGCCAGAGAAGAAGAAAAGTAGAGGAAAGTGAAGAAAGGGCTGCAAGAGTGCTATGGTACCTCAACAACTGCCTAAAAACAGGCTATACTGTCTATAGAGAGAAATACTATTTACATGTCACTCACATATTTGTAGCAGTCCTTTGTCATATGCCTGGATTTCACTTTCTGGAAAATTCTAGTACAGACCACTATTTAAGCCTAAAAATTATATTGCCTCCTAAAAATCTGTTGCTTACTTGACTGTGAAACAACCCCCCCCAAAACCCCCCCAAAACTGTTACTTTGGGTTCAATGCTGATTCAAGTTGGCTCACTTGAACACTTTATAATTCTGTGCAAAAAACCTATCATTCTCAACACCCATAAAAATTTATACTTCTTAAAACTGACTTGATTATGTTCATAGCAAGGAAACCATCTTCCAAGTTTCTTTCTTTTGAGGAATAAGTTGTCAAAGATTTTTGGGGGGTTTTCTAACCCTCCACTCTACTCAGATTTTTTTTTTGGTGTTCTCTCATCCTCCACCTGACAATGTACTCTCAAATTTACATTTTGAAGAATGCTTGAGTTAAAAGAGAGCGATTCTGATGCTCAGTAAACTAAGGGCAATGTGTGAGCTGCTAAAGCGCTAGAATCTTTCCTATGCCTAATAATTCTTTCTGCCTCTTATTGGCCTCTCAAATACTGCTGTCAAAGTAGTCTACAACTTTAAGGAGAAAAAATACCTTGGAAATGATGTCATCTCTGCTTTAACAACATGTATTTATTTTCATATTTCCTATGCTGCCTGGATTATGTAAGCCCATTTGCTTTCCCTTGGTACAGTTTAAATTTACAAGTGGATTGAATGCACCACTATTTTTGCTAAGCAATAGTATCAAAACACTTCCTCTTGCAAATTCCTTGACTGACTTCTGTTATTTATCTCACTAAACAACCAGGGCCCTAGTAATTGCCGAAAACCTTTTAGCAGTAGCACCTTGAAAGTGACATGCTCCTCCATTTTTAAAAGGGATGTTATATTAGATGGCAGTAACTCATACTTGTTCTGAAAGATAATCATTTGGGAGGAATTGACCACAACTAACCATTTGCTTTTCCCAGAAGTATAAAGAGAATCAGCCAACTTAAATTTAATGCAGTAAAAGCAGGAAGGCAAAAAGGATTTCAATAGTCTCTTTTCTAATATTTCACAGTTGTAGTGTTCATAGTTAATAGATGCAAGAGTTGGAAGGGGCCTCAGAGATCATCTATTTCAATCCCTTTACTTTATAGAAGAGGGAACTGAGAAGGGGAGAAGTAAATGACAAAGCCGTTTAGTTAATACATTGTTCTTATTACCTTCACTTAATGGGGGGAACTAAAAAGGATATCTTTATTCTCTTTATGTTTTTTATTCACTTTCTGGTTGAATAAAGTTTCCTTTGATCTGGCCTTACCTCTTGCATTCTTAAATTTATCATATTTTGGAGTTAGTTGGGAAATGTTTCCATTTCTTAAGGAGATTTATGAATTAAATTCATGAAAAAACATTTAATAAATGCTTAGTTCCAGAGGAAGCTATAATGTATTTAAGTCATCAATAAGCATTTATCAAATATTTATTATGTACCAGGCACAATGTTAAGCTCAGGGGGATACAAAGAAAGGCAAAAGTAGTCCTTGCCTTCAAGGAGCAAATAATCAAATGGACAAGGATTGCTACTTTTCAGATATCACTATGGTATTTGACTCTGAAAGTGCCAGGATATGGTAAACCATGAAAGGCAACCAACTTAGTTCTTCTACTCTCAATGTCATACTAATATGGTATTGCATTGACTTAGATTGCAGCTTCTAGCTGCAAACATATCAAATTACATCCCTGAAACTCTAGAATTTTTTTTTTTGCTACTGATCATTTCCTTTCTCCTAGGAGCTTTTAATTTTTTTCTTGAAGTACTACATGAATAAAGGAAAGAATGAAGCCTTAAAGAGCTTTTGAATATAAGGGTGCTACTGAGGTAGGAAGTAGGATAATGAATTGGAAACATTTTTCAATAGTCTACTCATTCATTCATACCCAAAGCATCATTAACCAGATTATCTATAATATAAAAGAATACATGTTAATTTCATTAAATAGATACTAAACAAGGTGCTATGTGAGCTAGGAGGGAAGAAGAGGGGGAAGGTGATTTTGTGGAGAGGGTAGCCTTTGAGTTGGACTTTTAAGGATAAGTAGAAATTCTAAAAAAGGGAAAACAAATTGCACATATATTCTTACTTATCCCTTTAGAAATCAATGACATATTGGGGTTAGGATACAGTGTCTGTGGGCATGGAACAGAGTAAAGATGCTATATCATAGATAAAATCCCCCCTACAAGGAATCTGTGACCTTGGCCTCATTACAACCCTTGTAACACAACTGAGGTAACCTGTGATCAATGAAGGTAACTAACCCCAGTAGAAGTCTAAAATTCAAAATTATTCCTTGGCATTTAATAAATCATGGTAGTGGGAGGGTATCAAACAAGTAGAAGATAATATTCCTTGTCTTTGATGAGATTATTGTATAGTTAGGGAGGAAAAAACACACACAGAGAAAACAACCTATGGATTTCTTGGGACAAGTCAGTTTTAAACTAACTTTTAATGTAACAGAGATCAGGGCAATTCAGATAAAGGATGTGGAATAAAAAAAAGAAATGAACAAGAGTAGACAAAAGGGAGACCAACTTGACTGAAGCAAATCAGAATGTTGTTTAGAAATGAGGTAGGGAGTGGAAAGATATGAGAAAAGCACACATGAGCTATAACTACAGGCTGAAGATTAAATTTGATAGGATGTAGTAGGCAAAAGGGATAATTGTAGTTTCTTCAGTAGCAGGAGTGAATTGATAAAAATAGTGTTGAATCAAGTGCAATTTACCTCCCAACCCTGCTCCTGAGACCTACCTAGGCTGGGGCCAAGGACTGAGGCTTCTTAAGCCAAGGAGAAGTGAAAGACCACGGAGGCAAGATCCCTACTCCACAAAAAGCCAAAAATGGTAGGTTGGTTACTAGACATATAGACAGACAAGACAGAGGCAGGACCTGGGTTTAGATGAGGAGCATGAGCCAATAGTAGGGGAATATAACATTCAAGAAACAGGCAAAGAGACCATGGTCTAGTTTAAGTAGAAGACTTAGACATCAAGTGAATGAGGAAGGTTCAAGACTAACAGAGAACCCAAGACAATTTGCAACACATGGGGCTGGGAGCCATGTGCATTTTTTTTCCTGCCTGGGGGCAAGAGTTTGGACCTGTCTTCTTGCTTCTCCCAGATGAGCTTTATCTGCACAAGTTTCCACTGCTACAGAAAAATTATTCAGACAGCTATAGGCAGGGATTGCAATAGAGAGCTTAGTAGAGGTCAGATGAGAGGTTATTGTAGTAGTCTAAATATGAAGAAATTAAGCCTAGATTAGGATGGTAGTTATGGGGGGAGGGAGAAAGCAAAGGGCAATATAAAAAATATTGAAAAAGATGGATCAAGAAGCCTTTCATGGCTGATAGAATGAAAGAAAAGAAAATAATCAACAGAATATCGGACAGTAAGTCTGTGGAGCTGAGAGGATATTGATGTGATTGATGGGTAAAGATTCAATTGAAAGTCCCCTATAAGCTACTTTGGACTAGTGATGTTACTTTGGTCATCATTTATTTATGTGGTAACTCAAAATAGATGAGATCTTCAAAGGAATGAATATAGAAGAGAAAAGAATAGGGTCAAAGACTGAGAAGCAGTGTGATTCAACAGAAAGAGAGGACATGGCTCTACTGTTTACCACCTGTGTGATCTTGGGTAGTTCCTTTTGTTTTTCTGGGTTTGAGTTTCCCCCTCTATAAAACCAATGTTGGATAAAATAAGCTCTAACATCCATTTCAGGACTAAACCTATACTTCTATAATTCTTAGTAAATCTTTTTACTAAATCTTGGAGAACGTTCACTGTTGATGGGGAAGAAGAATTTGAACAAGCATGACCAAGTCCCAGTAGACTGAGAAGAGAAGTGAGAAGAGAGAAAGCAAAGCACAAGATTTACAGCATCAAACAATTGAACAGGTTAAGGGGAAGTGACTTCTCTTACTTTTCTCCCAATTCTCTATACTTCTCCTCCATATACTCCCCAGCTGCTTCCCTGCCCTGGGATCTCCTCTTGATTGGTTATTCCCTTTACTGGACCAATTTTTCAGTAAAAATCCCAGGCATGCTTCATTTCACTCTAGGCTATCTCCTTTATAATCTCACCAACTTCCTTGCTCCCTAGCAGGTATCCTTTCCTTTTCCTCCTTCACATCTTCCCTTCTGGAACCATAAGCCATGATCAAATCAACTCTGCCACTATTTCTAGGCAGGGTGTGTCAATCTACTATTAAAGCTTCATTTCCGACCTCATTCTACTGAGTCTCCCTCACTGTCCCCTTTAACTTGTGGACCAAAGTGATCCTCGCTAGTCATTATCCCCCTTTGTATATTGTCTCCTCCATTAGAATGTAAGCTTGCTGAGTGCAGCAGGCACTGTCTTTGCCTTTTGTATTTCTACCTCTGGTGTTAGAAGGGTATTCAGCACAAGGTAAGTGTTTACTAAATGTCCATTCATTTATTCACTCATTCATTCCAGAGGACTTGATGGGACCTCTTACCAAGAGGCTAATGAGAATCAAAACCCATCAAATCTAAAAGGCCCACTTTTGAGTTAACCTCCCACACTGACTGAGTCTGCATTAGCTCAGGGCTAAGTGGTCCTAGGACATGTATTTTATACAAATGAGGAAATCAAGGCTTATAAAGGTTAAATGACTTGTTCAAAGTCACAAGACTTGTAAATATCAAAGTCAAGACTCAAGGCCAGCTTGACTCTGATTTAATGTTCTTGCCAATACACCACATGGACTGAATCCAGAGTATAAGCTTTTGAGTGGAAGAGGACCATTTCTTCAGGCTACCAGGAAGGTTGAGAGAATGTTGCAGAGAAGAGAAAATATTGGAGTAATGAGTAATGAGTGTGTGAGTGTGTGTGTGTGTGTGTGTGTGTGTGTGTGTGTGTGTGTGTGTGTATGGGCATATGTAGGAATATGTGCTTGAACTTTATCTTCTCAATGAAGTGAGATGTGCAGTCACCAGGAGCTATCAGTGGGAGTAAGGGACTTAGGGAGGCAGGACGTTTCAAATGGCCAATTAGGAAGTAAGCCAGCTTGGTATTACATTAATGGATGGCTCATTTAAGATAAAATATGTGAACATTTTAGCCTCTAATCATACTAAACAAAGGTTTATCTTTTTAAACGAATTTTACCAATGAAGTGGGTGAGAAAAGATAGTGGTTTGGCTTTTATTCCAGGGAGAAATATCTGGCCCTAGTATGGACCTGCAACATGTCTTAAGCTATCCTGGCAATGATAAGCAGGGCTGACTCAGGCTGAACACTTATGTTTCAGTTGAGTTGAATATACTGAGTCACAAGTCTCTAGAGACTATTAACTGATTCATGAGAAAATAGGCTGAAACCAAACTCAATTTTATTCATGTGAACCTTAGAGATCACTTAGTCAAAGACCCTCATTTTACAGATGAGGAAACCATGGCCCAGATTTTTACAGCATTCATATTTTGCCTAAAATCTATGCAGAAAGAACTCCACCACCTGCTCCCCATGCATTTGCAAGGCAGAGTAGATAAGGTCCTGAACTTGAGTCAGGAGAATAGGAATCACGAGAACAGGAGAACTCTCAGGCATTTGCTATGTGACCATCAGTAAGTCACTTAATTTCTCAGAGCTCCATTTCCTTATTCATAAAATGGGACTGATAAATCTTTACATTACTGACCATACAGTATTATCCTGAAGAAAGGGCTTTAAGACCATTATGTAAATATAAGTTGTTGCTATTGAAAGGCTTCAAGCTAATGATTCCACCAGGAACTTTCATTCAACACTGACAAAATGAAATAGCCTTTGATTCTAATACCAACAAATTTTTTTTTCTTCTTCAATGAGTAAATACACATTCCGTTTAAAATTATTTTCAGAGTTGGTCTGAACCTGAAGAACCAAGGGAAGTCAGATCCTTGAAGGCTCTGTGTTTCCAACCCTGACTAGAAAAGCGCTGGACACAGAGTTGTGGGACAAGTCCTTGCTGGTTAGAAGCAACAGACTAGAAACTCAAAAAGCCCTAAGTTTGGCTCTGGCACTAACTCTCTGCATGACTTTGGGCAAAGCACATAAAACTTTGCTATGACTTTATTTCTTCTCTAAGGAATGTAGAGGCAAGTAATTGCAAGAGAGAACTAATAAAACAGGTATAAAGTACTTTGCAAATATATAAATGCTTAACAATGAGTTCATGCAGACTGGGACACACATACACACACACAACCTTGATATAAATAATTACTCTGAGAAGCCCATAAGACTAAAAATGTTGCATTTGAAATTATTTCATATTTAATTTTATTTTTAAGACTTTCTGTTTCTTTAGGGAAACAGGAAGTACTAGGTGGGTAAGCTCTTAAAAAAAAGTTATGCCACCTGGTAATATTAAAAAGCTCCCTGCATAGTGAAAAACACATTTCTAACTTCATTTTGTTTTCATGACTCAAATGCTTCTGACTCTAGGAACTGATGGGACCCTAGGATCCTGGAGCTGCTTTCTGAAAATCATCAAGTGTGCACTGATGGAATGGGGAAGCTGCCAGCTGCCTTTGAAACTGATGCATTGACTTCAGCACAAAATGATGAGGGGGCTTTAAAATGATTATTTCAAAAATAGCTGCTCACTAGAGAGTCAGAAGATGTCTTGGTGAAATATGTGCAGATTCCATGATTCCAATTATGTGCCTTAGAAGCAAACAAGACCTAAGGTATGAAATGTTTCCAAAGGCTGTCTTATGACTTGGAGCACTCAACTGCCTCAAGCAAGGGGAGAAAAATGAAGGAAGAATAAAGCCCAGATTCCCATCCCCAGTGTTTCCTATCTCTAATCCTTCTGCAAGAGGATAGAAAGAAGAAAAGCCCAAGTGTCCTTGCAAAGGTTAGTCATTTATTAGACATCTTGGAAAAGTGTCTGTATTGTCATTCTATTGTTCTAGGACTTACAGTCAAACAAATATGGCTAAAACTTTTCATAAATCCCTGGGCAGATCAGGGAAATGGTTTAGACTCAGTATATCTTTATTTCAGCAAATAATTTGGCAAAGTCTCTCATGGTATTCTTGGTGGTAAGGTAGAGAAATGAAGCACTAAGCGATGGTGGTTAAGGAAATTTATAGCTATTTAGCAATTATATCCAAAGAACATTGATTAATGGATTGGTGTCATCTTGGAGGGAAGTAAGTCCTAGGCAGGAGTGAGGAACCTGTGGCCTCAAGACCACACGTGGCCCTCTAGGTCCTCAAGTATGGCCCTTTGACTGAATCCAAACTTCATAGAATAAATTCCCTTAATAAAAGGGAATTGTTCTGTAAAATGGACTCAGTCAAAAGGTCGAACCTGAGGACCTAGAAGTCCACATATGGTCTCAAGGTCACAGGTTCTCCACCCCTGTGACCAAGCACTCTAATTTTTGAACATGGAAGCTGCTAAATCTTATACGATCCTGACTGTGGCTCCATGATATTTGAATTATTTTTTTCTGGCTGCTTTCAATATTTTTTCCTTGACCTAGGAGCTCTGGAATTTGGCTATAATATTCCTAGAAGTTTTCATTTTGGTATTTCTTTCAGGTGGTCATCAGTGGATTCTTTCAATTTCTATTTCACCTTCTGGATGGAAGATATTAGGGCAATTTTCCTTAACATATTTCCTTGAAATATGTCTAGGCTTTTTTTCTGATCATGACTTTCAGGTAGTCCAATAAATATTAAATTATCTCTCCTCAATCTGTTTTCTAGGCCAGTTGTTTTTCCAAAGAGGCATTTCACATTTTAAAAAAAATTCTTTGAACTTTATTGATGTGTCCTAGAGTTTAGCTTCCACTTGCCCAATTCTAATTTTTAAGGAATTATTTTCTTCAGTGAGCTTTTGAACCTCTTTTTCTCTTTGGTCAATTATACTTTTTAAGGAGTTGTTTTCTTCAGTGAATTTCTTTGTCTCTTTTTCCATTTGGCCAATTTTGTGGGAGTTTTTAAGGCTATTTTTCTTCAGAATTTTTTCTACCTGTTAATTTTCTTTTCATAATTTTCTTCATAACTTTCTTTTCTTTCCCTGCTTTTCCTCTCTGCCACTTTTATGTCTTTAACTCTTCCAGGAATTCTTGCTGGCCTTGAGTCCAATTAGCATTTTTCTTTGAGGCTTTGCTTGTTGTGATTTTTGTATTGTTGTCTTCTTCTAAGGATATATATTGTTCTTCCCTGACACCATCATAGCTTTATATGGTCAAGTTCTTTGTTGTTGTTTGCTCATTTTCTAATTGGGAAGATAACATGCACATATATCAGTATATACAAAGCAGATACAATGTAATCTTGGGAAAGGGAGGAGGAGGACCAATAAGAAGCTTGATGTAGAAGGTGGTACATGAGTTGAGTCTTAAAGGAATGAAGGAATTCAAAGAAGTGGAAGTGAGAGTGAGAGTTTTCCAGGCATGGGGTATAGCCTGTGGAGATAGAAGATGGAATATCATGTATGAAGAATAGCAAAAAGCCCAGTATGGATGAACAGAACAGTACATGGGGAGTAGTACAGTGTAGTAAAGCTAGAAAGGGAGAGTGAGACTAGTTTCAAAGAGCTTTAAATGCCAAAAAGGAGTTTCTATTTGAACTGAGAAGTAATGGGGAGCCACTGGAGTCTACTGAGTAGGAAAGTAACATGAGATCACTTCGCATTTTAGGAAAACTACTCTGGCAGCTGTGTGAAGGATGACCTAGAGAAGGGACAGACTGGAGGCAGGGAAACCAATAAGGAAGCTACTGCATTAGTCTAAGCAAGACATGATGAGACTGTGTGAGATGTTGTGGCAAGAGAAATCATTAACTCTGACATGATCAACCATAACAACGATGTAGACATATGAGAATAATTTTTAGAATATCCCTCTAACCACTGGAAATAAAATCTCTTTACTCTTACTACTACATGCACTTGTAAAATGCATAATTTTTCGATAGTCTCTGACATACATTATTTTATTTGCTACTCACAACAACTATGTGGAATGAGTAGGATAGATATTATCTCCATTCCATACACTAAGAAACTGAGAGGGGTCAAGTCACTTACAAGCTTAGATTAGTAGAATTGGAAGGAACCTTTGGAATCATGTATTTCTAGTTCCTCATTTTATGGAGGTTAAACTGAGCCATAGTGATGTCAAATAATTTGCTACAGTCAGTAAGTGAAGCCCTAGGAAGAGAACCCAAGGCCCCTGACTTCTCAACTACACTGTGCCTTAGATGAAGCTCCCCTCCCAGATTGCCAATGTTTGACATTCAGAAGCTGCTATATAGTGTGGGCTTGAAGCCTGGGTTCAAGAAGAGTATGGAATGAATGTGGTATGATGACCCATATGGTTCACACATCAGTAGAGATGTCTGCTCTTCTATATGGATAGAAGCCTATTGTAGATGTTAAAGTCATCTTGAGTAATTTCCTTAGTATAATATACATTTCAAATGCAACCCACAGGAAAGTTCTGGAATACAGTCAATTTTCCAACAAAGAAGAGATGCTTGCTGCAGAGCAACAGCTAAGCAGGACATGTGTAGCATGTGGAGAACATCAGGCAATTCAAGCAGTTTGTATGGCAAGCTGATGCAGAACCAGACCACAACATCATAGAAGGTCAAAGCTAAAAGGTATAGCAGCACTTCCAAATGTTACCCAGGTCTTGTAAGAGGTGTAGCACAGACTGAACCAACAACAAAGTACAGAACTCATGGCCAATCAGTCCAGTAGCACCTTCTCAATCAGAAACACCAGTATCCTACTTCATCTGGGATGTTTAACCTTTATTTTTTGCACCCTACTTAAGCCATTCCCTTCAGTGGTTTGATCTCCCTGCTCTCTCTGTTCCTGCTCATTCTCCCAGGTCCTATGCCATAGGATAAAACACATTTCTGCCGATTTCCACATCTATCATCCCATTCTCTGTTCCTAGACTTACATTTCCTAGTTGTCTCTTGGAGGGAGACTTTGAGTTGGTTGATATTTTGTTTCCTAACTAGAAGTACATCTCGCAGCTGTCTTTGCAAAAAGTCCTTCCAGTTGGCCACCATTTTGTCTGCCTAGACCAGGGGTGGGGAACCTGTGGCCTTCTAGGTATGGCCTTTTGACTGAGACCAAATTTCACAGAACAAATACTTTTATTGAGGGGATTTGTTCTGTGAAGTCCAGATTCAGTCACAGGGCCGTACTTGAGGATCTAAAGGACCACATGTGGCCTCAAGGCCAAGTTAAAGAGAGCAGTAAGCTTTTGTTTGTGTCTTATTATATGAGACAGAGGCAAAAAAGAAAATTCCTTTTTAGGAAGATTCATAAGGATGGCATACAGGAAACTCAGAAGAGTCATTCTAGAGATCTCCAGGAATGAAGAAATCCTTACAGATCTGTTCCATATACAAAGTGCTTTGGATAGTTCTTCATTCCTCAGAGAACAACAAAAGACATATCAAGAGAACTCAAATAAATTCCACCAGATTTCAAGGCTTCTCTTAGTTCTTTAGTTCTTAGTCTACATCTTTCCAAGTTAGTTGCCCTTAAAATGATTCTTAAGATCTGAAAAAAAAATGTAGTTTGGAAAGGAATGGTCACAATAAAACAATTTGCCAGGCTAATCTTTTCCCTTAAAATTTATACTAAGAAATGAAATTATAAACCCATTTGCCTTGTGAACTGGGTAGGAATGTGACAACTGGGATTTGAAGCAGAATCTTTAACAGGTCTCAGTAATGCCACTAAGAGTGGCTCATATAAGTAGAATTTCCCATTAGTCAGAATGGAAGACAACTCAAAAGTGTATTTGGTTCGTCTCCCCTGCTCAAGGCAGAATTATAATTTAAGGTACTCTATAAAGATTATACTCTTTTATATTAAAAAAGTCTGAACAATAAAACCATAACTTCCTTTAATAGAACATTCCAGAGTCTTTCCAGTTTGGAATCACAGACTTTTGGAGAGAGAAGGGACTTTCCAAGTACAGTAATCTAGTCCAATCCCTTTATTTTACAGATGAGAAAAATGAGCCTCATGGAAGGGAAGTGACCTAAATGTAATATCAGAAAGAGTTTATATATTTGTAAATTTGAAGCGTGAGGCTTTTATGATAGTACTACATTCTTGATACATTTTTATCTGACGTATAAAATGTTAAGCCCTTTTCTCAAGAAACTACATACCAAGTTACTTACCAAGAAAGATATTAAAATAATACACAAAGATACAAAATATTGTCAGGGAAAAATGCAGAATCTCCCCATATCCCTCATAATGTCAATTGCTCCAGTGTGATGGGGGTGGGGGTGAAGAGTGGAGGAAGACTTGGGGTTTGAAAGACTAATAATTTGAAGTTTAATTGGGAGTATATCTCTTGACATCCAAACAAAATGGAAAACAAGCTAAAGAGAGATTGAAGGGATTTTTCTTATTGGTCCAACTTTAAGTCCAATGCAGGAATCCTTTCTCAAACATCCCTGATGGACAGTCATTCAGCCTCTGTTTGAATGCTTCCAATGATGAGAAGATCACTGCCTAAAAAATAATCTACTCCATTGCTGGACAATGTTTAGTGTAGTCTTCCTTTAAATTAATCCAAAGTTTGCTTCTAATTTCCACCCTTTGATTCTAATTTTGTTTTCTGGAGAGTATAATACCACACAAAATATATCTAATCCCTCTTTTGCTTGAGAGTCCTTTAAATATTTGCAGTAAAATTTTTAAAGAATTAATTAATTAAAGAATTAATCCTGCAATTTTCCTTTGGGTAGGAAGAAGACTCTTTTACAAAAGCTAAATTCATGGGTTTGTTGTATGGTGTGATGAAGACCAGGATCATAGGGTTCTATCCCCATATGGAATTGGAGCTTGTAATTTTCATGAGAAAAATTACTGTTTTTTTTGTCAATTTACTGCATTCTTAACTTTGGTCAAGTGCTTTGAATATGCATGACATTGGCTAAAACCTGCAAATGGAGGTGAACAACTCAATATCATTCCTAGAAAAACAACACAAAGAGTATACTTACTTTTCTAGCAGAGTCTTATGTACCACTTTTGCATATGAAAATGTTTTTGTTCACTATTATATTTTGTTTGTACACCAGCTATTTCCTTTATTTTTAAACAAGGTGAGATGTATCCTATACATTCATTTCTGTTGATGTTTTTAATTGTGTGGTTTATCTGCTACTATCTAACTGAAATATATTTTGGGATACTCAAAGTATTAGAAGAACTAGAAATTACTTTCTCAGGAAAATGCTAAGAAATCCTTTCTTAGGAGAACTAGTTGACCTTACTTGAATTTGAAATTAAATTTCCAAAAATAGCACAAAACCCAGGACTTAATATCAAATCAATCTAGGAAATGATATTTAGAAGGTAAAGAGAAAACAAATTTCCAAGAATTTCAAATTGTGTCACATGAATAGACACAGAAAAGATACATCAACCAGATCACTGAAGCAAGTATCCTCTGAAAGGTTCCACCATTTTTGTACCACTAAAGGAAACTTTCAAATTCACTATATAGAACCGCTGGATTTCAGTAATGCCTTCCTATTTCTATTGTTTTCAGATTATTAGCATATTTTGAGACATCATCAGAACCTAACTCTGAATGACCCATTTGGGCTATAATCAGAATCTAAGGAAGAACCACTTAAAGCAGCCATACTGTTTTGTGCAAGGTGTTCAAAATTGGTAGCACAACTGAGAACATGACACATTAAATTGCCCATTTTTGCTCCTCTCTCTACCCCTTCAATCACCCAAGAAAGAATAAAGGAAGGATAGAACAGAAGCAGGGAGGGAGGGAGAGAGGAAGAATGAAGAGTAAAGCTTTTCATCTTTCCATTGATTTTAACATAGTTTTCCATTTTTCTAGTTGTATCTTTACAAGTACTAGAGCCTTTTTAAAAATGCTGCTGACTGATAGACTAGTATAAAGCAGAAATAGATCACTTTTGAAAGGCATTTGGTTCCCTGCAAAGAAAAGAAAACTCTTTGAAGAGGAAACAGGGTCAGGGGGAGCCACATTCAAAGAGCTTCCCAAAGGCTAAGAAGCAAGAGGGAATTTTAAAGGGGAAAGGGTCAGTCTTGATGAATTGTGAAAAATACAAAAGAAGCTCCCCTGGTCACCTACCAGGGAGACTCTTCGACACTGGGCAATAGAGAGAGGCAAAAGAGACCTTATAACACCCATGGGAATCAATTTAAGTAAAAGTCAAAATGAGAATTTAAGAATAGGATACAGAATGTAATTAGCAAGGGAATATGATTATTTTCAAAGGAATACAAAAAGCAGTCAGTAATTTGAAAAGTAAAATTTTAGAATTAAAAATAACAATGCTACAAGGATCTGTGATTGCAGTGGTGATATATTTCCTTTGCTATTAAAAAGTGACAAATTTAAAACTAGGAAACTACCCTAGGCTACCAGAGAGGATGTAGCTAATTTCCTTTTCTCTCCTTGATTTGATCACTAAAATACCATATGAGGCTTTTTTTAGGTTTCAGAGAACAGTTTAGTGCCATAAACCATAGAGAAATACTGTTTATTGGGTTGGATATAGACTACCACCATAAATAGGCTATACCTGTCAAAAGGAATTTCTCTGAGAAGAAAAACTTTTACACACACACACACACACACACACACACACACACACACACACACAGACAAAGGGTGAAAAACACTCAAGTTTATGTATAAAAACCCATCCAAAAGTTTAAAAATATTCCTTTAATTAAACTAAGGATGTATTTTATTAGTTTTGGTCATCACACTTCTTATTGTTTTGTATTTTTATTGTTTTTTCTTTCAATTTTACCATGATATTCCATCTTTATTACTCTCCATTGGTACTACAAGTACAGTTATTTGCCATATTCATATTGTGTAAGGCAGATTTAAGAGGAAAGTAAAACTTGTATTTGGATGCTTGTGGTACACAAATTTCCACAGAGTTCTTTTCCAGTGCCTCATCATGGCATGGAAGTTCTCTACAAGGTGCCACATAAAAGCTGTTACAGTTTCTATGATCACAGAAAGGCTTCAGTAAGGGCCCAGCAATTGAATGTGTCTGCTTTCTGGGGACCAGCATAGCCTACTAAAAAGAAGCTTATCATCAATACTTAATAGGTACCAAATTAAAAAAGAAATTTTTTTTCTTGGTCTCTAGAGCAAGAGTATCAGGTATTATGTGTAAAATAAACTATTTCCCCCCACCAATTAATTTGGTCATTTGGTGATGAATTACTGGCCATGGCAACCCATGAAACAAATAAAATTATAGATACAGTTTATAAACAACTCAGCTGTTGTCACTCTAAATGTGAGATTTTTTTTCAATAACCAAGGTGTGGAAATAATGCTGAAAGAACTAAATGTTATTAATCTTGACATTCCAACTGTAAACAAAACCTGGAGAGCAAGGCAAATTGCAACCAAATGGAACGATGGATCATAGGTTTTCCTTTGAGAAATAAAGAAGTTGGAAGAACTGGTTAAGTTATGCTTTCAAAGGCAACAGAAAACATAATTTTATAGAATATTTGGTTCCTTTGTATTTCAGTGCTTATAATAAGCATTTGTAAAAGGCTAATTTGAGGATAACTATAGTAAATGCACTAACATCTATCTACTGGAGATGATAAAGTAGAAAAATTCATGAAAACATAAAGCCCTTTCAATATATTCTTTTACTTGGTGACCTCACTTCACAGATGGGCAGAGGAAAGGATGTTGCAAAATATGGCTTATAAGTTAAGAATGAGAGATGCCAAAGATTTGTAGACTACACATAAGCTTTAGACTTATTCATTACGAATATCTTTTACAAAAATAATTAGGAGGCACTGGACATGAAGAACACTAAGTAAACATTACAAAAATGTAATTGATACATTAACACCAAAAAATTATTTGATGCTGAAGTGAAAGTCATTCTTGAATTAGCTGCCTAGTAAAATTGATGACTTACTAGAGCAAAGAACAACAATTAATTTCTAAAAAACTAGGAAAAATAATGAAAATGTAATAAAGCTAACGCACACAATCAGAACAATTATAAACAGTCAACACCAAGATGGATAATAAATGGAGGAAAAATATTGACATTGATTATAACAATTTTGTACATAAGTTTAATGAGTATAATTCAATTACCAAAATGAGGAGACCTAAAGGGCCTACCTTCCAGCAGACCACCTTACTCAGCAAAGGCTTTATTTATTTGCTTGTTTCTTTATTTGCCAAAAATAGAAACTCATTTGTAAAATCTTACTCAAGAGCAAGGCTTTACATTTATCCCCATTAGACTTTATCTAATTAGATTTGACCCAATGATCTAGCATATCAAGATGCTTTTTGGATACTGACTATTATACTATATGTTAGCTATCCCTCTCAGATTTATGCCTCAAATTTGACGATACCATCTATGCCTCTATCTAAGTCATTTATAAAGTTATTAAGCAATAGAGGCCCAATTGAGAATATAACTGTCCAAGTTGATACTAAACTACTAATGACTATACTTTGGGTCCAGTACAACACACCTATTCTGAATCCTTATAATTTTGTTATCATTGAGGCCAAATTTCTTCCCTTAAGAATAGCATGATGAACTTTATCAACTACCTGTATAAAATGGAGACACATTATGTCTCTCTCGTACTTCTGGCATCCAGAGGAAAAACCCTGTGTGGCAAAAGGGGGCTGGAGAAAAAGGATTTGATCTGAATTAAGCAGAAGGAGGAATTGTGAAGGTGACTTGGAGAACTTTGGAAGAGAAAGGCCAAACACTGAATCTGGATAGGGGAATCTGATCTTGAGGAAACATTGAGAAAAGGGCTCTAGCTAAAGGAAAGAACAACTGGAGTGAAGACTCTGTGGAGAAGCAATAGGGCTAAATGAGAAAGATAAGTAGTTAATAAGACAGCATAAGTGAGAAAAAATGTGAGAAAGAAAAGGAAGAGCAGTACAACTGTCTTCAACATAGTTAAGAAGTGTGAAAGGGGATTTCAATACATTAAGGTGAGTCGTAATCATCCATGAACAGCTTCAAAGACCAAGCCTGAGGATGTATGACGTATGCATGAAGATCAGGATGAATCTTTTAGTGACTTTAATGTGACACTTCTGTATTCCTGCCAGGTCAAAGTGAATACTATTTGTTCTCCAAATACAATCTAGAAGAGAAAGTTCAGGTATGCCTCTCCACATTCTAGGTTAGCAGGAACAATGAAATATTATATTAAAGTGCAGTGAATACAGTGCTGGCCCTAGAGTCAGGAGGACCTGAGTTCAAATCTAGCCTCAGACACTTAAAACAAAATTAGCCATGTGACCCTGGGCAAGTCACTTAACTCCAACTGCCCTATCTTCTCCCCTCAAAAAAAAACCAAACAAAAACAAGCAAACAAACAAAGTCCAGAAGAAAGCCTTAGGCTTTCACAATGTGAAATAAAGGAGTAGAGGGATATGGAGAGGTAGAGGGCAATCCTATTTGTCTCTCCTCAGAAGGAATTAAAGATGGTAAAACACTGACTACTTGGAGCTAAAAAGGCACATCTGAGGCTCTATCTACAAAGGACAGAGCTGGCAGTTCAGGGACATGAGAAGCTTACATGTTCTTCTAGGATGACAGATCCATAGGTTCTGTCGTGAGAAGTTATCTAGTAAGGAAAAGAGGAAGAAAAAAGCCTGGGGGCAGCTAGGTGGCACAGTGAGTAGAGTGCTGGCCCTGGAGTCAGAAGGACCTGAGTTCGGATCCGGCCTCAGACACTTAACACACAGAAAAAAAAAAAAACCAAAAACCTAGCCGTGTGACCTTGGGCAAGTTACTTAACCCCAATTGCCCTCCAAAAAAAAGAAAAAAGTCTGGTTAGTGGCTCCCTGTTCACGGACACTCATCTTGCTATCTGTCAACCCAATAGCAAGCAAGAGAGAGAACTGTTGTCTTTCTAGTGCAAGTATCTAAGATGTGAATGAAAATCTCGAAAGAGTTTAAAGCCCATGACCACTACCCACTTCTGGTGATTCATTCACATAGGCAAAATTGAACCTAGGAAGCACTGTCAAGGATTACAAAGTCTTAGCTAAGAAGCTAAAGATCATAGGGAAATAGCTAGCACACACATCATTGTGTCTCTTGAAGGCAAAGGGTGTAGAAGAAAATTGTAAATTTGGGAATGTTGCAACTGGTTATGAATGTGGTATCTGAGAAGGAGATCTAGATTCCTGGAACATGGGTTAGGGTATGGAAATGGTAAGCTCCTGGCCAGAAATGAAGTGTAGATAAAAATATATCAACTGTGTTCTTATTAATATAATTAAAATAGCTTTAGAATGAAAAGGGATGAGAAAGCAAAAATAAAAACAAACACACTGCCCCCTCAAAAAACCCCCACCTATAATGTAAGAATAACAGCAGCTGAGTTGCTCTTGTTGTTCATCCTTCATTCTTTTTCTTGATCTCTTAAAATTTTACTGGCTTCACTTTGCCCAATTATAACTTTCCTTTTTTTTAAAAAATTAATTTATTAGTTTAGTTTCAGTTAACAAGATTCAATTCCATAGTTCCTTAATTTTCAAATTTCCTTTACCTCCCTTCCCCCACCCCCACCCCCCAACGACAGCATATAGTCCAGTATAGGATCTGCAAATACATTCATCTTAGACATTAGTTCAATTACAAAGGCGAATTGTACTAGGTAGGATGAAAAATGGTAGAGAAGAAATAAAACCAAAAAATGAAAAGAAAAAGATCAATTAGTTTGCTTCCATCAGGATTCAAGCTCAGTTCTTTATAGTTATATCTTTGGATGTCACATTTCTCTCCTGCGTGAGTCTTTCGGGATTGACTTATATCACTGCTGATTCTAATTTTCAAGATGTCATTTTCTTAAAATTCTGGATCTCCTTTTCTAATTAGTTGACTTTCCTTTCATACCCTTCTTGTTTTTCTTGGATTATTCTTATTCTTTTTTTCCCTCCATCTCTGTCATTTGATTTTTTAAGTCTTTTTTAAAGATCTTCTATGAATTCTTTTTGGGTAGGTGTCCATTTTATGTTACTCCTTGGGGGTTTCTTTTCTTCAATATCCTCTGGAGATGAACCCTGGTCATCTTTATTCCCATAAGCTTTCTATGGTTGGACTCTTTCTCCTTTGCTTGTGTATTTTTTGTGGTAATAGCTTAATTATTTGTAGTCACCGCTAGCCCTGGGGTGTGGGAAATGGTGCCTCTTGTCCCAGATCATCAATTCTTCCCTCTAGCCTGGAATCAGAGCCAAACCTCCAATCTCTTGTAAGTGGCCACAGCCAGGGGCTTTCTGCCCCACTGCTTCTGCACTCACTGGGAGTGTGCTGGTTCCTTCTCAGCCCTGCTGCTCTTTTCAGCACAGCTGGGTCTGGCATTTCTTATCAGCAGAGGTTCCCTCAGTCTTCTGGGCTCAAACTTCCAATTCCCCTCACTTATCAGGGGTAAAAGTTCTGGTAGCTGGGGCTGAGGCAGCCTCTCAAACCAAATAACCACAGGATTTGCATCTTATAGTTAAAATGGAACCTATCCTGGAGGTGTTTACTCTTCACTGGGACCAAACTTCTACCTGGGATTTTTTTTTCTGATCTTCTCAAATTTGTCCCAGGAGGACCCAGGTTATGCCCCTATTCTTATTTATCTTCACCCATACTTTCTTTGCCCTGAGGCGCTATTTTAACTCTTTTGTGGGGGAAAATCTTGAGAGCTTGGAATTTTCTGACCTAGTCCATCAACTTCCCAGAATCCTCTCCTCATCCTTCATTCTTGAAGAGAACCAATGACATCACAAGAGCGATGTCTTGACTTGCAGGTGACTTGGGTTTAAGTGAGGCAGAGCCATCACCTCACTTCTTGAAATTGGAATCCAGCACCAAGACATAAGCCAAGATGACTGGTAACAGCCCCAGCTGAGATACTCAGAAAGGAGACAATAAGAGATAAAAATCCAAGCAAGTAGCCAATAGCAAAACCCACATCCTCAAACTTTTATACACAATTACACTAAGCACAGGCAATGAACAAGATGAATTAGAAATCTTAATTCAAGGATGCTGCTTGGTATAATAGATATAGGACTGAACCTGGAGTCAGTCAGTTGATGAATTTGGATTCAAATACTACCTTAGATGCTGACTAGACATATATCCTTCAGCAGGTCAATTAAATGCTCTGTAAAATGAAGATAATAATACCAGTAGTACTTACTTCACAGAGTTGTGGGGCCCAAATGATATAATGTATGTAAAGTGTTTTGAAAACTTTAAAGTGTTACGTAAATATCAGTTTCTTCTTATTCTCATCTTATCTGATGGAGTTCACATATAAAATTGTCCTGGGACAAATGACTATACTTCTATTATTCTTTTATATTTAATATTTTATGCATTGTGGCACGGGAGGATAAAACAACTGCTTTTTGTAGCTGAATAAAAGCCTTAGGATATAAACTCACCTTTGGTAGGTTTACTAGAAGCACACTCAGGACAGCTCCAGTAATAAAGAGCACTATAGGAATGATAATGGACCTCATCTTATTTCCATGTGATTCTTGAGTTCTTCTGCCATATATATATATATATATATATACATATATATATATATATATATACATATATATATATATATATATATATATATATATATGTTTTAAAAGTTTATTGTTCCAAATTACTTAAGAGTTTATGAGTGATGACTTGGTCATGAAAAGTCATTAGAATGACTCTGTTTTTGTAAACAAAACCCCTTCTCCCCACCCATGATATGTCCATTTATACATTATCCCTTCTTTCTTTGTCAGTCAATCAAGAAGCATGTATTATGTAATTTGCTGGGTGCCATGTACTGTGCTAGGTGCTGGGAATATAAGTATAAAGAATGAAAATGATGTCTATTTGTAAGGAGCATATATTCTAATGGAAGAAACATGTACTTATAAAAATATATACAGTACAAGTATAAAGTTAATAAATACAAGTATATACAGAGTAGTAAAATGGGGTGTACCTGTTTTCAACCTTCCCACAAAACAAAAAAGCATTAAGAAGTCATTCAAAAATAGCACAGAATAAGAAAAAAATATATAGTTCTGAGGAAAACGTTACACATTTGTTTTTGTTTCCCCACGATTAAATATTAGCCAGCCCTGCGGAGGTAGGTGTTTCCTTAATAAAGTATGCAAATGCATCAACTTGAGTTTTTATGAAGAGCATGGTTACAAGATTGTCATTCATCTATGCCATCAAATGGTGGCAGGTTAGATTAGATCAACTGTGTAGCCCTGACCAACATAAAGGTTTTGTGATTTTCTAACTCATTTACTGTAAAGGGAAATATTTCTAAATGACTCAGTAAAACTCAACTCCTTGTGAGAAAAAAATACTTTAAATAAGTGCCCCACTTTTGGTTAAACTTCACTAAAGACTGGATTGCTTAAAAAAAAATCAGTTTTCTGAATATAAATACACATTTAAAAAGGCAATTAAAAGATAAATAAATTTCATTCTACAATGTATTTCACATTCGATTAACAATAAAACTTTTCAAGGTTCTCCTAAAAAGGAAGATTCTTAACTCTTACCACCATATTTTAGCAGCATCTCAAATGTCTCTTGTATTAGTTATTATGTTGGACCAAAGTTGTTACTAAATGCCCAAGTTCAGCTTTTCTTAATCTTGAAAATAACATAAAAATTAATGGAATCATTTGAATATTCCCTGGCTTCAAAATGAGTTTTAGTGGACATTGCTGGAATACGGGGGAAGCAAAGAATCTGCTGGTAACTGACAATGCTCCATTTCGCAAACTGAAGGAGGAGGAAACTGAAGCTTTAGGCGGCTCAGTGATTTGCACATGATTCATAAGAAGAAGAGATAAGATTTTAACTCAGATTTCAATTCTCTCTAAGACCAATGTTCTTTCTACTATATCACCATGCTTTGTCTCTTACAAATCCACAGAACTGAATACAGATCCTTTAAATAAGAGTCTAATAGGGGGTGGAGCCAAGATGGCAGTATAGTAGCAGGAAAACTCTGTGCGCTCCTCCCATAACCACCTCAAATACCTATAAAATGACTGTTAAAAAAACTTTAGGCTACAGAACCCACAAAGTGACAGAGAGAAACAAATCTCCCACTGAAGGCAGCCCAGCAGGCTGACAGGAAGGGTCCATCACAGTGTGTTAGGAGCAGAGCCAGCCCTAGGTGAGCCTGTGGTTTAGCCTCAGGGTGGACACTACCAGCTGCGGCTGGCAGGACTTTCACCTCTTGAAAAAGAACCCCAAAAGAAAACTCCTAGGAATATTATAGCCAGGTTGTGGAGTTCCCAGATCAAGGAGAAAATGTTACAAGCAGCCAAGAAGAAACAATTTTAATATTGTGGAAACACAATCAGGATAACACAGGATCTGGCAGCTTCTACACTGAGGGACTGAAGGGCTTGGAATATGATATTCTGGAGGTCAAAGGAGCTGGGATTAAAACCAAGAATCACCTACCCAGCAAAACTTAGTATCATCTTTCAGGGGAAAATATGGTCATTCAATGAAATAGAGGATTTTCAAGCATTCCTGATGAAAAAACCTGAGTTGAATAGAAAATCTGACATTCAGATATAAGAAGCAAGAGAAGCATGAGAAGGTAAATAGGGAAAAGAAATCATAAGGAACTTATCAAAGTTGAACTATTTATATTCCTACAGGGAAAAACAATAATTACAACTTATGAAACTTTACTCAGTATGAGTAAAGTTGAAGGGAATATAAATGTGTGTATATATATACACACATATATATATACATACATACATATATGTCTATATAGGAGGGTATATGGGCTTTATGAATACATATGTGAGTGTGTGTGTATATATATATGTGTACAGGTATATATAGACAAAGGGCACAGGACCAATTGAATAGGAAGGGATGATACTTAAAAGGTGAAATTGAGAGGTGAGAGAGGAATATAATGAGAGGAGATGGGGAGAGACAGAATGGGGTAAATTATTAACTGTTACAATGGAGGGGAAGAACAGGAAGGCAAAAGGGAATGGGTCAACCTTACTCTCATTGAATTTGGCTTAGGGAGGGAATGACATACACACTAAACAGGGTATCTCACCCTATAGGAGAGTAGGGAGGAAGGGGATGAGAGGAGGGATGATGGAGGAGAGGGAAGGTTGGGGGGGAGGGAAGTTAGAAGCACCCACTTTTGAAAAGGGACATTGTCAAAGTAGAGAACAGAACAAGTGGGGGGCAAGATAGGACGGAGGGAAATATGTCTATATCTATATGTCTTTCACAAAATATCCACTATGGAAATGTTTTGCATAGCTACACATGTACAACCTATATTGAATTACCTATCTTCCCAGTAAGGGTGGGTGATGAGGGAGGAAGGGAAAGAATCTGGAATTCAAAGTTTTAAAATCAAACGTTTAAATACACACACACACACACATACACACACACACACACACACGCACACACATATATATACATAATAATTTTTTACATGCAACTGGGAAATAAGATATAGAGGCACTGCAGTACAGAGATCTATCTTGCCCTACTGGAAAGCTGGAGGGAAAATGGGGGACGATATTAGGAGAGAGCAGATTGGGGGAGGAGGTATACAGTGGGATTGCTGTTTTAGGGTGGTGGGTAGGGGAGAGATGGGGAGAAAATTTGTAACTCAAAATCTTGTGGAAATGAATGATGTAAACTAAAAATAAACATAAAATTTAATTTAAAAAATTTTTAAAGAAATAAAATAAAAGAAAATTTTAAAAATGAGTTGAATAAAGCCCATTGATCAATAAATTCAATGATATGTATCTGTATAGACTTTCAGACAAAATTCCTCATTTAAACTTCCCCAAATTCTTCAGCATTTATGGGAGATGACCTAAACCAAAATGCTGAGAAGCCAGAAGTCATTATTCCAGTCAACTATGTTAATACCATTGTTTGTTTCATTTGTAGAACTTACATTTAAGATTTGAAAAGCCAGCAGTATGTCTTCTTAGAAGGCAAGCAAGTAGGGCGGCTAGGTGGCGCAGTGAGTAAGAGCGCGCGGCCTCGGAGTTGGGATGACCCGAGATCGAATCCGGCCTCAGAAAATGAGCACCCACACACAAATAATGACTAGCCGTGTAACCTTGAGCAAGTTACTTAACCCCAATTGCTTAAAAAAAAAAAAAAAAAAAAAGCAAAGAAGGCAAGCAAGTGGCACAGTGGATAGAGGGCTGGGCCTGAAATCAGGGAAACTTGAGTTCAAATCTGACCTCAGACACTTACTTAACTGTGTGATTTTGGGCAAGTCACTTAACTTCAATTTGTCTCAGTTTCCTCAACTGTAAAATGAGGATAATAATCGCTCACCTCACAGGGTTGTTTTAGAGATCAAATGAGATAATATTGGTAAAAAAAATGTTCAACATGGTGCTTGGCATGCAGTAGGTGCTATATTAATGCTTATTCCCTTCTTTCTTCTGATACTAAGGATGATCAGAAAAAGTGCTCTGAATTCTCATCAGTGATGCTATGAACTATCAAGATTCATTCTATGACTTTCAGGTCTTGCCTCCTTACAGTCCAACAGGGACTTTTAAATCTACATTTCTAACCATGACCTTTCCCAACTTAGTCCTGTGAGAATGCACATAAAAATGTAAGGAAAGAGAATAGGCTGCCATATTGATCTCTGAAACTGGTTTAGTACACGATCTATTCTTATTGAAAACATGACAACTTTTCTTGATCAAGGTTACCTTTTTAGCCTCTATCAGTCAATAATTTTTGAGAACATACTTACAAAATGTGTCTATTTGCTTACTTATAAGTTACATACTTGCACTGATCTATTAATAATTGTGCATATTATACAACTTACACAAAACCAGAAAATAAAAAAGATGTGATAGAGAGGAAATGGTACTTGATCCTATAGCTATCAGGGAGCCACTGAAGTTTATTGAGAAGGGAAATGATACTGTAAGACTTACACTTTGGAAAAATTACTTTTGTATCCATATTGGGGATGAGTTGGAGAAGGAAGAAATTTGATGCAAGGTGAAGGAATAGGAAGCTACTTCAACAGTCCAGGTGAGAGATACTGGGTAATTTAACTATGTTATTTGTTGCCATGTGAATAAAGAAAAGGTGATGAATATGAGAGAAGTTATGGAGGTAATTTATTGGATAGGTGAGAAATAGTAGAGTTAAAGATGACATAAAGATGACATTCTGCAAACCAGAGTGACTAGAAAGATGGTGCTTCTCTCATATTCTCACAGTAGAAACAGGGAAATTGGAAGAAATGTGGGTTTGAGGAAAAAGATAAAGAGAGATGAGATGTGCTCTATAGATCTCAATCCACCTAAATCTCTTCAATCTGTGCAACTCAATTTGTCCCTCCCAAAATGAAAAGGTGACTCTCTTATTCCCTGTTCACTATCCTCGAGCACAGAGCCCATGTTCTGAAGGGTGCCTGAAGCCTCAGAGTGATCTAGAAGGGAGAGAGTAGGCATCTCTCTCTCTCTCCCCCCCCTGCACTGACACCCAGAAATCTGTTGCTATTGGTGCCCAAGAGGTGGTTAAGTTGTAACCTCCTTGAGGGGCTGACATTGACTCAGAAATTGGAAAGTTAGGAGACAAAGACCTGGGTCAAAGTAAGGGAGTGTTCAGAGATAAAGGGTAGTTGTGGCTGTGCTGGAGAGAAGCCCCATATTGGCTATCTTGGGGAGGGTATCATGTGACCCAGATTCCCACCCTCTGACTGGCTAACCACATGCCCTTTGAGCTTAGGTCATGGACCACACTTTGGAAACTGCTCTTCTAGATGTTCACAAACCATCTCTTCAAATAATATGTTCCAGGCATATTTTAGGCATCAAAAATGAGCTTACCAGCCTACAGTTTGTAAGCTTCATTCTCTCTTGAAAAGCTTCTTCTCTTAAAAATTAAGATAATATATCTTTTTCTCTGGTCTTGTGGTACTTCTACTGACTTCTATGACTATTCAAAGTTCACTGACACTGGCTCAGCAGTCATACCTGATAGTTCTTTCAGTCTTTTGGAATGTATTTTATCTGGGCCTAGTGACCTGAAATAATCTAGGAACACTAGGTGCTCTCCTACTATCTACTCATTTATTTGACGTGTAAATTCCCTGTTTAATGTTTGTTTGTTTGTTTTTTGGAGGGGGAAGGCAAGGTAATTGGGGTTGACTTGCCCAAGGTCCCACGGCTAGTTTTTGTGTTAAGTGTTTGAGGCAGGATTTGAAATCAGGTCCTCCTGACTCCAGGGCCGATGCTCTATTCATGGCCACGTAGCCACCCCCGACCCCCGTTTAATGTTTTACTGGAATGTTTTCAATCCAAAGCTCATTGTTCTTGGTGGAAAAAAATATAAACAAGTATTATGGATAGTTCTGCCTGTTTTCTATTAACTGGTATTATCATCATGTCCACCTTGAGTAGCAGAGTATCCCCATCTTTGATCCTCCTCTTTTCTCTAGTATAACTTTTAAAACTCCTTCCATTGTTGTTGTCCTTAGCATTCATCACTAGCCTCAGCTCATTCTGAGCTTAAGCACTTCTGATATCAGTCTCTAATGCCTCTGCCATCCTAGTAGTCAATCTCTACTCCCTGGTCTTGCTTCCATCTTCTATATAGATATTTTTAAGATGATAGTTTGAGGCTGATAGCTGGCACAGAGGATAGAATTATTAGGCCTGGAATCAGGAAGAATTGAATTCAAATCTGGTCTCAGACACTTAATAATTGTGTGAGCAAGTCACTTAACCTGTTTGCCTCAGTTTCCTCAACTGTAAACTGGGGGTGATAATAATAGCACCTACCTTTCAAGGCTGTTGTGAGGATCAAATGATATAGTAGTTATACAGTGCTTAGCATAGTGCCTGGTATATAGAAGTCACTAAATAATGCTTTTTCCTTTCCCTAGTTTATAGGATACTTCCCTGTGTCCATGTTGGTCACATTCTTTGGACTACATAACCCTTCTCCTCAGTAGAATTATTTCTATTTTTATTTGCTGTAATTCACTATTGAGAGTTTTCCTTTGATCTGTAAAATTTTAAATCATGGGATCCTACTTATCCTTTCTTTGAGCCATTTGAAACCTGCTCTTCAAAAATTAGGGCAAATGTCATCTGTGCCCAGATTTCAATTCCTTCTCTGTCATAAATTCTAAGAAGTGGTCACTTCTCCAGAATATTCCCAGCATTTAAATTTTAGCAACTAGGTTCTTTCCTTTGGTCAGACTCAGATCTCTTTAACTTCACTTTAATTCTATGATCTAGAAATCAACAGTTAGTCTAATAAACACTTCTACACAATATTCAAATACAGAAATGGATCTGATGTCATCAAGGTGGGTATTCCTTCCAACAATGGAGACTGTAACACATCTATACCTGCCCATCCTGTGCGACTCCTGGTCATGTGTTCCCATAAAGACAATCAATCAACAAACATTTATTAAGCACTTACTGAGTGCCAGACACTGGGCTAAGTACCACAGACATACACAAAATGGTAAAAAACGTGGACCCTGCCATCAGTGACCTCACATTATAATGAGGAGATAACAAGCAAAAAACTATGTACAATGAAGATACACACACACACACACACACATTATACATAGTAAATAAGAGGTATTCTTAGAGGAATGGTGCTACTACCAATGGAGGGAGAGGAGGAGATGGGTCTGGGAAAGGCTTCCTACAAAAAGAAAGTCAAAGAATCCATGAAGTAGTGGTAGAGAGAGAATATTTCAGGCACGGAGGACAGCTGGTGGAAATGTATGAATTGTTATCACAAGTGGTCCATCTAATGTGCTGGGGAGAGGGTGGGATTCCTCATTTTCTTCTGATGTCACAAAGATACCATTGGAGAACATGAACTATGTACCATTTGAGATCTGAGGTACTAACCCACAGTTAGCTAAAGATGCTGGAATTCAAGGGAATTGAATGATTACTTTCTGTTTTATAAGGCAGAAACCGAACATGCTTGGTGGGAAGTGGGGAATGGGTGTGGTTTATACAATACAAACTAGTTTCATTTGGAATAAGGATGGCGGGATTTTTTGTTGTTAGGTCTTTTTTTGGGCAGAAGAGAGGGAGATAGTGTATCTAGTTTATGTATGGTTTGAGAAAAGGAAAAAGCTAAGCAGATGGTACAGTGATACAAAGGACTGCAGCTTCCTGCTGTTAGAGATTGTAAAAATGGAACCCTATAGCTGCCAACTTGGCTGAACTTCAAATCTGTCCCATGAAGAGTGCAACTCACTCCAAAGGGGGCAGGAACTCAGTGTGTGGATCACCAGCGTGCTAGGAATGGTGTCAATATATTAAGTGGCAGCTTGACTCAGCACTGGGCCTTGACCAAAGAAGGGATTGGAATAAGCATGTCAGAAAACATCAGGAAAACAGTAAATCTTGTGAGGAGCCCATTGCAGTTGGACCCTTTCAAAATTCCTGTCGAGAGAACTACGGCAAATTATCAACAAACATTCTGAGTCATGGATTCAGAGACTGAATGGGGCAGCTGCATGGGCACAGCAGAAGCCATGCCCTGCTGGGGCTATAAGGGGCAGGCTCAGGTATGTGCTGGCAGATGGCCTGGAAGGGCATCAAGAGGGGCACCAGCCATGCTAGGTATAGACTGTAGATTTAGAAAGTAGTACAAAAAGCACAGGGGACAGAAACCTCCCAGAACTAAAATGATTCTTGGTTATGCAAAGGCTCAGACTTCTTTCTAGATGTGTTTAAAATAATAATTTTTTTAAAATGCTAGGGTAAAAGAGATAAGATGGGAGAGACTAGAAATAGGACATAGCAGGGGACATAAAGTAGAAAAAGGAAACTGTTTTCTAAGCCAGTGACTTAGTAAGTGTGGTTCATTTAAGGAGCCTTGGATTTGGAAGCAGAAAGCTTGGATCCCAATCTGGGGTCTGGCACTTATTCTTTATGTAACCTTAGGCAAGATCATCATAGTACATTGGAAAGAGCCATGGATTTGGAGTCATTGGGTCTGGGGTTGAATAACAACAGCTCTGGGGCTTGCTACATCTAGAGCACTTCAGGAAAGTCAGTAAAACACCCCCTCTGGTTCCCGTGCCTCAGTTTCCTGAGGAATGAAAAATGGAACGTGCTAGGATAATCTCCAAGTATTCTTCCAGGTTTAAAATTCTGTCATTCTGTAATGTTTTAATTCATTATTCCCTTACTTTATCAAAAAAATTCCTGAAGAGCCTAACCCAAAATGGAGCAGGAATCCTTTCCGTAACCTTCTCAACAAGTGGCCATCCAGTGATGTGGAGGTAACTCCTTCCCAAAGTGGTCTGTTCCACTTTGGGACAAGTCTTAAGTGTTGGGAAGTTCTTCCTTACATCACCTAAAGCTATATCATGAGACAAACATGCCATGTATCATTGTAATATGGTGTACCATGTGATGGGCATGCTACACCATATGTGATATAGCACACAACCTTCTGGACACATTATGCAACCTGCTGCATCATGTGAGGACATGCTATGTCATGTGATGGGATACTTTATCACATGATGAGCACAGCAATCATGTGACACACCACAACATGTGATGGTGTGTTGCATCATCTAACAGCATGTCACACGGTGTGGCGACATACAGTAATAGGTAATGGCATGCCAAGTCATGGAATGCTGCACCATGTGATAAGCATGTAATATCATGTGAACACCATATCACGTGATAGACGCAATGTTATTCAATGCTATGCTATGTCATGTGATGACACATCATATCATGTGATGTGCAGACTTGTTCAACTTTAGTTTACCTCAGTTTCTCATATGTGAAAAGGGTATAATAAGAGTATCTCTCTCCTGGTATTTTTTAATGAATGAAATGATATAATACTTTTACAAAGAAATCTGCAAACCTTAAAGTAACTTCATTAAGAAAACTGTTGCAACATTTATGAGGCAGGGGTATGCTGAGGCCAGTTTGTACATCTCAGGAGAGATGACTGTTAAATTTTTAGTGTGAACATTTACACTTTAGAAATTGGGCAAAGGTTGCTGCAAACCAGGGCTTGACTCGTTGTTTTACTGATTGTCTACACTTTCAAGAGAGTGACTAATAAAATGTTAATTGTTAATAATACAGATTAAAATGAAATGATTGTTCTACTTTTTGGGGTAGCCAGTTGTTAAATATTTCTTAGCACATCATTTGAGGTGAGAGGGAGTTAAGGGCCTGGACTAGGGTAGTTTTGAAGAGAGGAAGTCAGATTGAATTATTTGGGGCTCACATAACAAACAATACTGTCAGCACTGGTGTTTTGGTTATAACACTAGGGGTACTTGCTGTCTCTACTTTTATTATGCAAATTGTATCCATGGTTTAGATGTGGACAATTGTAAAAGTGCATAATTAAATTTACCCAGTGGGGTTGGGGGGGGAGAAACAACGCTATTCCATCTAGGTGATGAGATCATGCCTGCTGATTGAAATGATGCTGATACTCAGAAAATTCAACTCAATTCAGCAATATTTATTAAGTGTCTGCTGTGTGCAGGATCCTCTATTAAATATTGATGACACAAAAACAAACTTAAAATAGTCTTTGCCCTCAAGGAGCTATATTTAACTTGGGGGATATAACATGGCCACAGATCTAGGCAACTCTTTCTTCCAGAAGATATGGTTACAGTCACGTGGCCTGATGTTCATATAATTTAAATCAATTGACCAGGTTTATAGATACCATGCTAAACCAAATACTTAAATAGGCATATTTGAACTCATATCATCTTGATTCCCAAGCTCACCTCGGCCATACAGCCTCATGGCAACAATAGTTCATAATAATAATAATGAGTCCCATTTAGATAGCATGTTCTCCATTCCTACTCTTCTTCTCCTAGTGTTGGAAGATGTTACACTGTGATGAGAGTAAATATATTAAAAATTCATCTTATTCAGCTTTAACTGGGTTCTTACTAAATCTAGGAATTCTTTTATTTCTTGCTATTGGGTCCTGATCTCATTTCTCACTGAAACTATTCCAAATCTTTTATTTCCTCAAGCCTTCCTCATCTCATCTCTGTCTTTCAATTAAGGGCTCTCTCTCTTACTTTATTAAGAAAATTGAGGTTATTTAATATAAACTCCTTCCTTCTTTAGATTTCTCTCAAAACCCCTTGATCTAATCCCCCACTCCAATTTTTCTCTATTTTCTGACAAAGAGATGCTCCTCTCTTTGACAAGGGAAATCATTCTACATGTGTGCTCAACTGAATTCCCTCCCATCTTCTCAAGCAGATTGCAACCTTGGTCATATTCTCTCTCTCCCCTCCTCCTCATCCTTCTCTCTCCCCTCAAGCCATATTTCTATTACTCTCTTATTTTTTTTCTTAACTAAATCTTTGAGAAAGCTGTCTGCTTTTGTTAAATCTACCTCTTCTCTATTCATTTACTCCACAATTTTTTGTCTAAAAGAGTATTTTATGGAGAACTCACACAAGGCATGCTCTCATACAGAAGTTAGAAGAAGCAATACAAGGACATTCTCAAGGTCTCTCTGAAGAACTTTGAAACTGATTGTGGGATATGGGAGACACTGGCACAGGACTGCCCAGTATGGTGTGCTGACATCAGAGAAGGTGCTATGCTCTATGAGCAAAGCAGAATTGCAATAGCTCAAAAGAAACATGCGATGCACAAATTTAGAGACATTTTCACTCTATTTGTTTACATGGACTATTTGTGTCTGACCTGTGGTGAAGCCTTTTGGGCTTTTACTGGTCTGATCAGCTACACCTTACCTTGACAGCAACATAGTGACGTCATTTTAGTCCTCTTTGAACATGAAGGACAAAACAACCAGTTTCCATTTTTGTTTCTTAATGACTTCAATATTACTTGATAGAAATTTCCTTTTCAGTATCAGAAGAATTCCTCTCTACCCCCAGTCAAAGAGAGACTTTCTTAGAGAAATCAAGGAAATGTTCAATCCCATAGGGGAGTACAATTTGTAGTCACCCACTGGAGGATGGGATATCCATATTTCAGTCTTTATTTCTCCAGTAAGTAAACCTTTTGCCTCTCAAAGGGACACCAATCCTTCAATTTGCAAGCATATTTACTGGTTTTATTCTATTTCAGATAAAAATTCGGCTCTTAAGAAGTATTTGATGCCACTACTGGAGTAAAGTGGGGTGAGGGAGAATTTCAGATCTTTTCCTTTAGGAAATCCCCTTAGGGGTATTCATCTTGTTATTTCTAATCAACTTAATCTGCCTTTCAAAGGAGGGAATGGTCAGGCAGTACTTCAGAGGCAACCAAGCTTTTCCAGAGCTTTCAAAAGAACAATTACTTTTTTAGGAGGTGGGAAGGGCAAGTGATGTAGCAGTGGAGAAAAGACAATAAAGTGAGTCAATGCTTTTTCCTTTCTTAACTTCACTTTCACCCAAACTCCATTTTGTGTGTGCCTGCAAGCTGCCAAGGTTTCCAGTCAATAGCAATAGCTTCTTTCCTATTTAATAAGGTTGACGAATACATTTGGGTATCTTTAAACTACAATGGCATACTAGGTCAACTCTAGCACCACGGACAGATGCCAACCAAGACAGCAAAGACCTCTCTAAAGAGATGACTAGTGATACATCTACCTCACCAGCAATTTTTTTTTAAAAGAAAGCAAATATATTTTAAACCCCCCCCCCCCCAATGATTTTCTAATTCAATACATATATATGTTGGGGGTGGGGTGGGGAGAAAACAACTATTCACTCACAACATAATAAAAAAAGATGTCCTCAATAGGAGGACATACTCTGAAACATCTATTTAAATGCAATTCAATTAAAATCAACATTAATTATTCTGTTCAGCAAGGCTTTTTGAAGAAAGGAGCCTTTTTTCCTTCCCCAATTCAATTTAAATAAACAAATATGAATTAAGTATCTATTATACATTGGACAGTCATACCTTATAAACACTGGGGATACAAAGACAAATATAAAAGTTTCTACATTCAAGAAGCTTGCCCAAGATGCCACTGGGAGGTACAATAGAAACAAAGATAAGTAAAATACTTTGGGTGTGGAGAGGGAAGTAGAGATCAGGGAAAGTTCTCTAGGAATGTTTGAAGTAGGAGAGAGCTCTCTGTACCTGTGTGCCTGTGTTTACCTTGTGGGGGAGATCAGAAAAATTCAAAAGAGGTAGTATGTGAGCTTAGCCATGGAGGGGTGAGGAAGGAATACATCCCTGACAGGGAACATTGACACTGCATAAAGTAGACAAGTTGAGTTACAGGAGGACAAGATGTGAAGTTTGACTGGAACAAAGTATGTGAAAGGGAGTAAGGATAGTGTTTAGGTTTGAGTGGCAATTTTAGAAATTCTTAAAGCCCTTTTGTATTTAATCCTCGAGGCTCTGAAAAACCACTGAAGATTTGTGAGCAGAGGAATGACCTTAAGAAGATTATTTTAAAAGATGTGTGAAGGGTGGACTGGAGTATTGAAATATAGCTATCATCAGGTACAAACAATTAGAAAATTATCATAATAGTCTATGCTTCACTTGATGAAGGCCTGAACTTGGGTAGTGGCAATGTGAAAGAAAAGGGAAGATACAAGAAATACTGTAGGGGAATAACTGATAGGGCTTGTCAACTGACTAAATAATTAAATATGGGAAATAAGGGAAAGAGAAAAATCAAAAGTGATCTTGAAATTACTGGGTGACTGGGAAGATCATGATCAACACAGATAGGGATATTTAGAATAGAGGCAGAATTGGTTTAGAAAATGATGAGTTCCTTTTTGAACATTTTGAGTTTGACATTTCAATAGGACACCCATGTGAAGATGTGGGACTAGATTTTTAGGAGATTAGGGTTGGATATATAGATTTGAGATTCATTTATGTAGAGATGATAATCCATATTAGTCTGTTTAGATTCTTGTAGTAGTCACTTTTTTACCTCTAGGCCACTATTTCTCCTTTTTTCAAAATTTAAACTCTTCTGTCAGTCTGAACTCCTTCCCACAGTCTTGGGGACTTCAACAATGGTGTAATGTTGCTTAAAAGAGCAACACCCTATTTATCAAGACCCTCAACAACTCCCAAGACCTATATAACATCTCTTACTTAGCCACTATTGTGGTTGTACCTTAGACCTCACCATCTCCTTAAACCAAGCCACTTCTGTGACCTGAACATTGAAACTCTCCTCTGATCAAAACAGCCCATCCTTCCCATTACTTCCTCTGTATAAGTTCTCTTAAACTTACTCTTTCTCTTCTAGTCCTCCTCAAAGAAAAAGAGGTTGCTGAGAAATGGCAATAGAGGCAGTGGCTGGAAGTTGAACTGGGAAGCGAGGATGCTGATTCTTCCTCTTGGCCCTATGTGTTTGAGGACATTAAAGAATAAACCAACTATAAAGGTATCTTCAGGAAAGAGAAAGACAGGTAGAGATTTGTCAGGTAGGTAGTAGAGGGTATAGAGCATCAGGCCTGGAGTCAGAAAGATCTGGACACAAGTGAAAAAAAAAGACTGAACAACAATGTATATACACACATATGTATGTATGTATGTGTGTGTATACATATTTGACAAAGCATGTTCCTACAACATTCCTGTGAGGAAGGCAGTACATGTATTGTTAATCCATTTTAAAGATTAGGAAACTGAAGGTCAGAGAGTTTAGGTCACTTAACTAAGGTCACGGGGCTATTAAGTTTAAGAGTCAGGATGTAAACTTTAAGATTAGCACTGTTTGTATTCCAGCACTGGGACTACTTGACATACAATATAGTCCCTTAGGCTGGAAGGCAGCAGTGAGTCAGAGTTCCTGTATTTACTACTAGACTCAAGTTCTTTTGGGGTTTCAATTTTCTCCTATGTAAAATGTGAATAATAACATCCTTGTTCTTCGATCTCTGGCAATGAGGGTCTTGTGATTTCTGACACAGGCATACACAAGATAATAGGGAAGGACTCAGAGGCAGTTATCGTCAAGGACACAGCTGTCAAGGCTTTTATCCCTGCCAGGCCTGTTGGTGTTCTCTGTGACCAAGACCTTGAGCAGCCTGCAGCACAGCCCAGCAAATAAGACTTCTCCTGTGCCAAGCACTACAAATAGGAACAAACACCAGAGAAGCCAGATGCCCAGAACCAGCTTAGTCTGCCTTGAAGATGGCTCAGCTAGTTCCTTAGCTCTCGCTCATTCCAACATACACATGTCTTTGCAAGTAAAGTCAGTCAAAAAACATTTACTAAGTACTTACTATCCTATGTGCCAGGCACCATGCTAATGGCTAGGGACACAAAGAAAGGCAAAATGGATCCCTGCCCTTAAGGAGCTCACATTCTTTTTTTTTTTTTGGGTTTTGGAGGGCAGTTGGTGTTAAGTAACTTGCCCAAGGTCACACGGCTAGGTTTTTGTTTGTGTGTGCGATAAGTGTCTGAGGCCGGATCCGAACTCAGGTCCTTCTGACTCCAGGGCCAGCGCTCTACTCACTGCGCCACCTAGCCACCCAGGAGCTCACATTCTAATGGAAGTGAACAAGTAGGTATTAATTATAATGGGCCAACTCTGGCCAGAACCGATGGCTCTTCCTTGTTTAATACAGTGCCTACTGGCAACTTCAGCAAGGAGAGAGGCTGGTGATCTTAAGTAAAGGACATTGGCAGCAACTCATGCTTTCTTCTTTGTTTGGCAGAATGGGTGCTTAATAATGCATGTTGATGGTATCCTTCACATACTATCTGACTTCCCAGACTGTAATCATAGTATCACGATATATTCTACTAAAAGACAGGTGATCTTGGAACTGGGCTCCTGTACTTGGCACATAGTAAGCACTTAATAAATGTTTCTTGACTGATAGATATAGGTTCTTTCTCTCTTCATTGATCTCTTTAAGCCAGAGCAGGCCTCAGAGTAGCATCACTACAACAAACAGTATGTACTGCTGTGACTTCTGTAACATTGTTTCAAATTGCTTCCTGAAATGGTTACACCAATTCACAGCTTCACCAACAGTGTACAAGTGTGCCTTATTTCCTGAATCCATTCCAAAAAACTGCCATTTTCCTTTTGAGCCATCTTTGCCTATGATGAATATGAGGTATAACTTGAGTTGTTTTCATTTTTATTTCTCTAATTACTAGTGATTTAGAGCATTTTTATATGTGGCTGTTGATAACTTGGATTTCTTCCTTAGAAAACTACCTGTTTATACCTTTATAACTTTTATCTATTGAGGAATAGTTCTTGTTCTTATATATTTAACCACTTTCTTATATATTAGGTATTTATCAGAAAAACTTGCTGCAAAGATCTTTTCCAATTAATTGCTTCCCTCTTAATTAGTAATGTATTTTGTTTCTACAAAATCGTTTTAAATTTTGTGCAATAAAAATTGTCTATTTTATTTTCTTTAATTGACAGTGCAGTGGATAGAGCACTGGGCTTGAAGACAGAAAAACCTGAGATCAAATCCTACCTCAGAAACTTATTAATTGTGGGACACAGGGCAAATCAATTAACCTCTGTTTGTCTCAGCGTCCTAAAGTATAAAATGGGGATAACAGCACCCTCCTTCCCAGGTTATTGTAAGGATCAAATGAGATAATTTATAAAGCACTTAGCACAGTGCATGGTACATAGTAGGTACTTAATAAATGCTTATCACCTTTTCTTCCCTGGTCCTCTTAACTTTGAAGGAGTTATGGAGGTGGTAACAGACTCTAGTGAGCCCAGTGTATGGAAGATACCTTAACTTAATCTCAAATTGAAGTGGTAATTCTGCCTCCTCTAAGCCTCTTAATTCCCATGCTCTCCCTCTTTTGATTATTTCCTATTTATCCTATATATTACGTGCTTTTATATATCTTCTTGCATGTTGTCTCCCCCATTAGATTATAAGCCCCTTTAGGGCAGGGAATGTCTTTTGCTTCCTTTTGTAACCTTAGCATTTAGTACAATGCCTGGCACATAATATATCCTTAATAAGTGATTACTGATTAACTGATTGCTGCCTGTACCATCTAGCTAGATAATGAGGGCTGACATAGTAAAAGCATCACTTTTGAGGATCCTATATAGTTGGTTGGTTGGTTGCTGTCCTTTGTATTCAAAGAGGACCAAAATGACATGACTATGTTGGGGTCAAGGTACAATGTGTCTGACTAAGGCTCATCAGACCAATACAAGTTTAGAAGGCTCTACTACAGGTTGGACACAAATAGTCTATAGGAACATTTGGAACAGAAATGTCTCTAAATTTGTACATCTCACATTTCTTTTGAGCTATTACAATTCTACTTAGCTCATAGAGCAAAACACCTTCTTTGATGCAGGTATGCTATGCTGGGCAGTCTTGTGCCAGTGCTTACCATGTCATGCAATCAATTCTAAAATTCTTCAGTGAGGCTTTTTTTCTCAAAATTTTATTTTAGATTCCAATGCCAGAACACAAATATAGAATAAAGAAGAATAAAGAAACATAAACATATCATAAACTTAAATATTGGAACTTGAACACAAAGTTAGGAAAAAAAAGCACACCATGTACATCGCACAACGTGAGAGGATTCAAAACATGTAACAATAGATTTTCATTTCAAGAAAGCCTATATGAAAAATAATACTTGTTACGTGGAGAACTGTCCATATTTTCTTTGCCTCCCTGTGAGTTTTCTTTTGTTCTTTGCTGTGCACTTTTTTACTTTGTTCTCCCCCCACAACCTCCCTCCAGAAGACTACAATAAAGTTTAGATATGTTTCTCTATAGCGATAGCTATATACATACACATATACATACATAGGCATATACTTTCCCAAACCTTTTCTATTCTTGATTTTTGTTTTTTATGTATGATTATATCTCTTGCTTCCTATCTATGCTGCCTTCTCTACTTTACTTCTACACACTACCTTGTCCTCCTATGACTTGCCTACCCCCCTCCAAGGATCTCTCCCCTATCCTCCCATTCCCATAAATCTAAACACCTTCTATACCCCTATTTTACTTATTTCTTCACACTCCCCTCTAAAGATCCCGTTCTTGTCCTCTTTCCCCTCCCTATGCCCCTACCATTTTATTTTGACTTTAGAAGACTTTTATGCTTTTATATATATACATATATATAGTTCCCTCTTAAACCCATTCCCGATAAAAGTAGGTTACCAGAACTACCAGCTCTCCTCCCCCATCTAATTCCTCTGTATCAATTCTTCCTTTTGCACCTCAAATAATTACTCTTTTAAGCTGTTCCTAAATGGTTTTACTTTAAAAATTTATAACATCCTTAGGTTTACCCCAATCTTTCTTATAAACTACCCAATTATTGATAAGAATCTTAGATATTCATGTTACATTTTACATATATAAAAAGTAAACAGTCTGTTCTTATGGATCCCTTATAATAAGTCTTTGTTTTTTGCCTTATATTTCTATTGGTTCTCATATGTTGAATCTTCTATTAAGTTCAGGTTTGTTTTTTTTTAACAAAGCCTTGAAAGTCTGAGAGTTTATCAAATGTCCATTTTACTTTATTCAGGACCATATTTAACTTTGCAGGGTATGATATTTTTGGCAGGAGCCCCAGTTCTTTTTCTCATCTATATGTTGTACATCAAGACCTGTGGTCCTTTAATATCTTTGCTGCTAGGTCTTGTATAATTCTAACTGTCACGTCATCATATTTAAATCACCTTAATCTTAATGCTTTTATTATTTTTTTCCGTGAGCTGGGGGTTTCAGAATTTGACTATGATATTCCTATCAGTTTTCCTCATAGGATCTCTTTTAAGTGGTGATCGATGGATTTTTTCTATTTCTACTTTCCCTCCTTGTTCTAATGCTTCAGGACATTTTTCTTTGATTATTTCTAGTACCTATTGTATCAAGATTCTTTTTTGATCATAACTTTCAGTTAGTCCAATTATTTTTTTTTATTTTTTATTTTTAAGCAATTGGGGTTAAGTAACTTGCTCAAGGTTACACGGCTAGTCATTATTTATGTGTGGGTGCTCATTTTCTGAGGCCGGATTCGATCCCGGGTCATCCCAACTCCGAGGCCGGCGCTCTTACTCACTGCGCCACCTAGCTGCCCCAGTCTAATTATTTTTAAATTTTCTTTTTTTGATCTATCCTCCAAATCTGCTGTTTTTCTTATAAGATGTTTCACTTTATTTTTTCATTGTTCATATTTTGTTTAATCATTTCTTGATCTCTTATAATTTCATTGACATTACTTTGCCCAATTCTAATTTTCAAGTTGTCATTTTCTTCCTTAAGATTCCAAATCTCCTTTTCTAATTGGTTAACTTTCCTTTCATACCCTTCTTGGTTTTTCTTGGATTATTCTTATTTTCTTTTTTGATTTTTCCTCTATCTCTGTCATTTGATTTTTGAAGTCTTTTTAAAGATCTTCGGTGAATTCTTTTTGGGCAGGTGAACATTTGACGCTACTCTTTGGAGGTTTCTTTACTTCAATATCCTCCTTTGAAGATGAACCTGTCATTTCTATTCCCATAATAATTACTATGGTTGGATTCTTTCTCTTTTGTCTGTGCTTTTTTTTGTGGTAATATCTTAATTATTTGTAATCACCTCTAGCTCTGGGGTATGGGGAAATGGTACCTCTTGTCCCAAATCTTCAGTTCTTCCCTCTAGTCCAAAACTAAAGCCAAACTTCCAACCTCCTGTAAGTGCCCACAGCCAGAGGCTTTCTGTGCCACTGCTTCTGAACTCATCAGGGAAGTGCTGGTTCCTTCTTGCCCCCACAGCTCTTAGCAGCCCAGCTGACTTTGGTGTTCCTGGTGAGCAGAGGTTCCCTTGATCTTCCCAGGCTCATACACTCAACTCCCCTCACTATTCCAAGGTGAAGGTGGCTGGGGCTGAGGCAGCCTCTCAAACCAACTAACTGCAGGGCTTGCCATTTGTTTAAGTCTTGCTGTTAAAACGGAACCTAACCTGGAGGTGTTTACTCTTCACAGGGACCAAATCTCATCCTGGGATTTTCTTCTGATGTTCTCAAATTGTCCCAGGAGGACCCAGGTTATGCCTGCCCCTATTCTCATTTATCTCCACCCACACTGTGTTCACCTTAAGGTGCCATTTTAACTCTTTTGAGGGGGAAAATTTTGAGAGCTTGGAATTTTCTTACCTGCTCCACTATCTTCCCAGAATTCTCTCTTCATCAAGACTTTGAGAATGTCCTTGTATTGCTCCTTCTGACTTCCATGTAATTGTCTTGTGTGAATTCTCTGTAGTCTTTCTGGTAAACATATGTTTGACATTTGAACAATGTCACCAGCCCATTTGAGTTGTGCTCTTTATTAGAGTCTGAATGGTTGGCAGTTCAATTTAAGAAAGTACCTCAGGGTACTTTGTCTTGCCAGGTGATCTTCACTATCTTCCCAAGACAATTCAGATGGAAGTGATCCAGTTTACTAGCATGGTGCTGGCATTCTGTCCAGGTATCACAGGCATACAACAATGACATCAGCACAACAGCTCTATAGACCTTCAGTTTGGTAGGCAGTCTAATACTTCTTCTCTCTCACACTTTCCTTCATAGCCTCCCAAACACTCAGCTAGTTCTGGCAATGTATGTGTCAACCTCATTATCTATGTGTACATCCCTCAAAAGTATAAAGCTAAAGTAAATGAAATTGGCTGCGGCATTAAAAATTTCTCCATTTGCTATAACTGATGGTTACATGGATGGATGGTGTGGTGCTGGCTGATAGGGAACCTCTATTTTCTTAGCACAAAATTAGCACAAGCAGCAGAGAACTGATCCATACCTGGTTGTATTTCAGCTTCAGAGGCTGCATTGAATGCACAGTCATCTGTGAACAAAATCCATACACCATATCTCTCTCCACCTTACTCTTGGCTTGTCAGCTGATCTTGATGCCATTTTCGTCCTTGTTGAAGGCATCCTACAATTTATTGAAAACATCATGCCAAAAAGCATGGGAGCGAGCACAAAGATTCACTTCACTCCACCGGTGACTGGAAAATCATGAGAGCACTGCCCATTGCAAGCATGGGGTTAAGTGACTTTTTGTTAAGTGTCTGAGGCCAGATTTGAACTCAGGTCCTCCTGACTCCAGGGCCGATGCTCTATTCACTGTGCCACCTTGCTGTCCCAATACTAATGACCTATTAATGGAAACCAAATTTTGCCACAGTCTTCCATAAGCCTTCACTAATGAAAGTATCAAAGGCCAGATCGACTAACATTTTGTACAGACCTCTGTTATGCTCCTGGCATTTCTCCTGGAGTTTTTGGCTGCAAACAACATGTTGACCCTTCTCTGGCCCTTTCTGAAGCCACATTTGTTCTCAGGTGAAGGATCAGACTATTAAGAAGGACTCTGACAAGAATCTTACTGGGAATGACTAATAGAGAGACTCTCATTGTGATTGTCACAGGACAACCTATTTTTTTTCCTTTAGAGAGATGAACAAAGGGGGCATCCTTGATCTACTGGGGGATAACCTCCTCTTGCAATAAATATAACCTGGAAAATTCAGTCAGCTTTCGTATGAGCAGTGGAGCTGCTGCCCTGTAGATCTCTGCTGGAATGGAATCATCACTAGGCACTTTGCCACACAAGAGGAGCCTAATGGCATTCAAAACCTCTTCTTCACTTGGAAGTTCAGCCAGAGAGGGATTAACTTCAACCTGAGGGATACAGTCAGTGGCTTCAACATTGATTGATGATGGTGTGTTCAGAACACTATGAAAGTGTTCAGCCCATCTATCCAAGATCATGTCCTTATCAGTGATCAGTGTGGCTCCATCAGTACTGAGTAACTGACATATGCCATAGGTCTTTGGCCCATGAATCGCCTTCAGGGAATAATAAAAGCACTTTGAATTGTTACTATCAGCATAAAACTGAATCTCATCTATCTTCTTGATGAGTCAAGAATCCTGTTTTTCTTTAAATTTCACTTACACTTTACTTTTGTTGAGTAAAATGCTGTCTTCTTAGAGAGGGGTGAACTATCCTGCTGGCAAACCCTGTGACATTCCTGTTTTTCATTTATCAGCTTCTAAAGTTCCCTGTTATTTTTGTCAAACAAATCTTGATATTTGTGAGTATTCTGGTCAGATGAGTAAATGTGATGTTTTATACCAAATCTCTGAAAACTGACCACTCCTTTTTATGCTCCACTGCCGCCAACTGTATGTTGGCTTAGCTTTACCTCCAAGTTAGAAACAAACTACTGACACAGAAAAGCTGAAAAAAAAAACAACAACACGCTAGTCTGTTGACATTAAGTCTTCTGGTAGCCCTCTTGCCTACTTTTGATGAAAGTAAATGTCTAGCTTGGAGAGGATAAGTTTATGATCAGTCCAGCACTCTGCACCACACATTGCCTTCATCACTCTCACATCCTGTCTCTTCACTGGACATAATGGTCTTCTGCCTTCCCAAAGACCTCCTAATATTCTCTGAATCCTGATGAATAGGGTCACTGAAGCTGTTTTTAGTTCTGGCTGTCACATTTTATGAAGGATATCCACAAGCTGGAGTACAGACGGTGAGAGGATTTAGATATCATGTGAAAGAAAAATTAGGTAAAGAAAACGGGGAGGTTTAGGCTGGAAAAGACACAACTTGGGGTGGTGGACATGGTGGCTAATTTCAATTATTTTTAGGGTAGCCATGTGTCAAAAGGATTCCAGAGATTCTGCTTAGCCTGATCTCTTAGGCCTATGAACCATAGTTGGAAGCTGCAGGGAGGCAGAATTAGGCTGATATAAGGAGAAACTTCCTAAAAATTTGAGTGTTTTTTTTTTTTTTAAGTGGAGTGAGATTCTTCTAGAGATGTGTATTCTTCATGTCTTAAGGTCTTTGAGTAAAACTGCAGAGTGGATTCTTAAGACCTCTGATATGGTCCCCTGACACATAAACACAAATATTAGGAACACCACCCAGGAAGATTTGGTTCTTCATAGCTATGTTGTTTTGTTATGAAAAGGTTTCACAGGTCTCTCTTCTTTCAATTCACAGATATCCTGAGTTAATTAACAGTAGAACTCCTGTAAGTTCTCTGGGGTCTTAGGAGGGTTCCTGATGGCACACCCACCCTCTCCTATATTCAGAATGAGAAATATCACCAAAGATAAGTCAGTTTGACTTTTAGGTTCTTCAGGGCTGACTCCATCTAAATATTTTTTCCTTTCTAACATGGGAATGGATTTGAAAGCAGTATTGCTAATAAAGAATCAAAAGAGGTAATACATACTCGTAAAGTATTATATCAGTAATTGTCATTATTATTATTTATTATTTTTGTATGAACTTGCGATTTCAACTTTGTAGGGAATTCCAGAAAACTTCCTTTACCAGTGCAGATGGCACCTGCTCAGAAATCTAGTCTCAGTTACCTGGGGGCATTAAGAGGTTAAGTAATTTGTCCAGCATCAAAACAGCAGGATTTATTGAAGTCTGGACTTGAACCCTGGTCTTTCTTTCTTTTTTCCCCTCAATAGTATTTTATTTTATTTTTTCCAATTACATGTAAAGATAGATTTCAACATTCATTTTTGTAAAATTTTGTGTTTCAAATATCTCTCCCTTCTTTCCTGCCCTCTCCCCTTCACAAAACAGCAAGCAATCTGATACGGGTTATACATGTATAATCATGTTAAACATATTTCCATATTAGTCATGTTGTGAAAGAAGAATCAAAACAAAAGGGAAAAACCATGAGAAAGAAAAAAAAACAACAACAAAAAAAGTGAAAATAGCATATGCTTTGATCTGCTTTCAGACTCCATAGTTCTTTCTCTGGAATTGTCATGGATCATTATACTGCTGAGAAGAGCTAAGTCTATCATAATTAATCATCTCACAATGTTGCTGCTACTGTGTAGAATGTTCTCCTGGTTCTGCTCATTTCACTGAGCATCAATTCATATAAGTGCTTCTGGAACCCTGGTCTCACTAGTTGTGAGGCCATTTCTCTATCCACTACCATATCCTGACATCTTCTCATCATTACTATTATTATTTTTACTACAATCCACCATTAAAAAAAAACCCAAACAAAACCCAAAACAATGAGACATCTTGGAGGGATGGCAAAAAGGCACAGTCCCAAACACCATGATTTGCCCTGGCTAACATCCTGATCCCTTAGAGATAGACCAGTCTAAATTCTGGGCCCTGGAGTAAAACGTCAGAGGGCCCTTTAATCCTTCTTAATTGTAAAATGGTTAGAGAAGTGCCTTCTGCATTTTAGTAGCTACTCAGGCAGCATTTACACTTCTGATAGGAGGGTAAAAGTACTCAAAACTGCATTAGCAATAACTATCCCTGGCTTTTTCTCTAATCCTCAGTCTCTCAGGGAGAGGCCTTTCCTAAGCACTAGTCACTACTGCCAATCCTATTATTCATCCCATTGGCCTCCTTGGATCAAGCCCCAAAGTGGCTACTCCAAGCTTTTCTCCTCTTCCGTAAGACCCTAGTCTCTCCCTTCCCCACCCACCCCTTTTCAAAACAGAGAAATCTTACCTTAGGGAAAGGACATAGAACACTCACTCCCCTGTGAGCTTTCCCTCTACTTGTTCGCCCACTCTCAACAGGTCCCTCTCAAAATTCTCTGCTCTTCCTCTCTAAAGCTCTGCTACGGCATAGATACCACATCTTCTTACTTTCTGGGAAATCTTACTCCCACAGCCTTCCTTCTGCAACATCTTTACATTTTCCTTCTCTTCTGCATTCGAACATACCTCCTTTGTTTCATTCCTTTTACCATTAAAATCCTCAAACAAGTTTTCTTCGGCCTAAGCCTTTACTTACTCACAAACCTTTGGGATATATAATTTCACTGCAGGAAATCTGCATTTTCCTTTCAAATGCAAATACATCCAAAAAGGGCAATGCATTAATTGTGACAGTCACTTCTGCACACCTTTTCTAAGTATAAACTAGTCTATGAATCCCCGGTTCAGTCACAGCTGTCTTTTGAGATAGCTCTCCCTTTTTTTCCTCATCAGAATCATTTGTGTTGTCAGAATTTTGTTCCTTCACCCCTTTAAAGCTAAATTCCCCAGTATAACTCTTTGAAATAGATGCTATCAAAATCAAGGGTGGGCATCACATAACCATCGAGAGGCGAGTTTATCCCTTTACAAGACACTGGCTGATCCTCATATTATCTCAGTAGTTTCTTCCTAAATTTCTAGTCATTTGTCCTTTCGAAGTCAGTTCCTCAAGGGTCACAATCAGGTTCAGATTTGTTATGTCGTCTTTTTTCTAATAATTAAAATTTTAAGAATGAGGATTATTGTCTTTAGATTGTGTTTATAGTGCAAAGAGGATCATGGAAACTGAGCTGGAAGTGGGAAAGGGCAGATGTTAGTTAATCACAACATAGTGACAAAGCCAACTCCCTAGGGCAGAACTGGATATTATATAATCCAGGTAGCAGATTTGTTTCAGTCAAACTGACTAGAATAGAGAATGTGTCAAAAGCAAAGGAGGGCTCCCAAGGGGAGCCAATCAAATCTGCATTAGGTAAATGCCAAGGTCATTGCAGGATGGCTGAAGCCCAGGAAAGAACTCTTAGTCAGTTGGAGCTCCAAGACAGGTTCATAGCTAGAGATTCTAAGGTGACAGAGGCGACTTTAAATTCCAAGGCAGAAATCTAGGAAGAAAGGTTTGTCCAGAGGATAGATTAGAAAGGGAATGCCTGCCACAGGCTAGGGCTCGAACATTCAGAGAAAACAGATTCTAGACATAGATCATACAAGAATCTTTTGTGTGGTGTCTCAGCCTCAGGTGTCTGACACACCTGGGAGATTTACCAAACCAAATCACTATGATCTAGAAAACTCAAACCTGATCTAACCTAACTAGGATGAATTTGGATGACCGCTGACGGAATGGGAAGAACAATTGTCAGTCAGGCAAAGGATAACTAACAAAGATAGAAAAAAAGTCTAGTTCATTTCTAATGACTCTTTGTTCAGATTTTCTCACATGTACACTATATACATGCTGTACATACCTACTTATTTACATGTCGTTTCCCACATTAAAATAATGCCTTCCTGGAGAAGAGGGATCATTTTTTGTCTTTCTTTGTATCCCCAGTACTTAACATAGTGTCTGACACATAGTGAGCTCTTGTTAATAAATGCTTCTCAAATGACTGATTGACTGACCTATATGTTTCTATATAGGGCCAAAATTAACTATGGAGACTGTTTCATTGTGTTTTGATTTCCTGTATATTTGTACTACAGAAACAAAACTTTTAAAATACTTATAAAAGACAGGCTGTATTTTCTTTTCAGGGACTGGGTCAAGGAAGACAGGGAAAAGCCTGTTTCTTTATGGTCAAATTGATCTATGACCTCTCCTTTCCTACCTCCCCTCTCACCTCCATTCAATAAACTCCAGTGGCTCCTTTATTAACTCCAGGACCATGTGTTAAATCCTGTTTGGCTTCTAAAGCCCTTCATAAGTTGGTCCCTTTCTATCTTTCCAGTTTTCTTATACCTTATTCCCCTTCATGTACTCTGCAATCCAGTGACAATGGACTCCTCACTGTTCTGCCCCTATGATAATCCCTCTCCTAACACCATGAATTTTTTATTGACTAATTTCCATGTCTGAACTTCTTTCCTTCTTCATCTCTGTCTCCTGGATCTCTTACTTCCTTCAAGTCCTAGCTAAAATCCCACCTTCTATAAGTAGTCTTTTCTGCATCCCCCTAATGCTGGTGTCATCCCTTTGTTATTATTTCCAATGTATCTAGTATTTATCTTGTATGTAAATGGTTTAAAAACAACAACAACACATTTATATAGTGACCACTTGTGCTTCACATTTATTATCTCATTTGTTCCACACAACAAGGCTGGGAGGTAGGTGTAATTATTATCCTCATTTTCAACACAAGGAAACTGAGGCAAACAGATGCTAAGTGCCTTGCCCAAGGCGATACAACAAATTGTCTGAGACTGGATTTGAAATCAGGTCTTCTGGACATACTTATTTGCGTGCTGTCTTTCCCAGAAGACTGTGAACTCCTTGAGAGCAGAAACTATCTTTAGTCTATCTTTGCCTATCTAACCCCTTGGCACAATGTAAATTTGTTAGTACTTAGTATATGACTGTTAACTGGCTGGGGAAGTAGAGGAACCCAAGTCCACAGAGAAGGTGGCAATCAATAGCAGAATCCTGGGGATGGATGGTAGTGGAGGCAGAATAGGGGAGAGAAAGGGGAACGGTACATGGAAACAGCCACACTCCTTTAGTTGCTGCATGTTATAACCTGTTCAGCATACCATATCACATTAATGTGACTAAAAATACCACTCATGTTTCATCCTGCTAGTCATATTGTAAGTGCTTCAAGGCAAGGTTAGGATGGAACGGAAAAGCATTTATTAAATGCTTCCTATGTGCCCTTCACTATGCTAAGTGCTAGGAATCCAAACAGAGCATTGAGATAGGTTCTGTTATCATGGAGTTCATATTCTAATTGGGAAAGACAAAACACAGAGGAAAGTTCAGTTGCAGGGTGGACAGAAAAGGCCTGTGTTCCCTAGGGTTCATCTTCAGGGTGAATGGCAAGGTCCAGGAATTCTTGGGGTGTACAGCAGGGAGCATGTTAGTGCCTGGGAAGCTAGAGGGCACAGTGGCAAGTCTGATGGTAAGGCTTGGTGTACCTCTACCTGACCAGAACTAATGAAGCTAGTGACTCCATGAATTAAGTAGCTAATTCACTTTAACATTTATTAAGTGCCTACTATCTACCAGGCATTATGCTAAGCACTGGGGATACAAAAAGAAGCAAAGTCAGTCTCTGCCTTCAAGGAGCTTATCATCTGATAGGTTAGTTAATATGGGCAGTGATGTCTGTTCCACAGTCATGGGCCTGGAAAAGCCTGAGCTTACAACTGCTAGATCCCTGTTGGGATCTAAGCAGGAGAAGAGCTGGACATTGGAGAAGAGCTTCCATTGGCCTAGTCAATTTCACTCTCTTGCCCCCAAGGGGATCATGGCTTCTTCTTTTTCTGCTCCACAAAACCAAACACAATGTTGGTCAATAGAGCAGGTATCTAAAGTGATGTAAGGTTTTTACATTTTATAAAATATTTTCATACACATTAACTTACCAGATCTTTGTAACAATTCAATGAGGTGGGTGGTGCTGTTATTGTCACTCTAATTTTACAGATAAGGAAACTGAAGCCCGGAGAAATTAATTGACTTGCCCAAAAGTAAGACACTTAGCTAGTGACAGCTGGGATTTGAAGCATGGTCTTTCTGATCATAGGGCTCTTTCAACTATACTTGCTTCTGTGCTTAATAAATGCTAATTGATTGGATGATCAAATCCAGGGCCTAAATAAATGTTCATGGAGGAAGTGTGGTAAAGCTGAATGTTGGAATCAGAGGAACTGGGTTGCAATCCTGGCTCTACCAGATTCTACTTATGTGACCTCAGGCAAGTTATTTCATTTTTCTCAGCTATCTCCTCTGTAAAATTAAGGGTTTGAATTAGATTATCTCTAAACTCTTTCTGGTCTAGAAAATTACTGTATGACTCTATGATATTGAGAACAGCCATTAACTTACTAACATAGGTCCATTAATTGAAGTGCAGTAAAACTTGATTTCTACTAGCTGAAAAGTCAAACCATAAAGCATATAGGTAATGTGAACACTCATGTTTGCCAAATCCAGGAACATAACTCCTATATAATAGGCCTGAAGGGGTTTAAAAAAATCCTAGAATATTAGGATTGAATGTGAGGAAAATAAATTTGGAGTGTAAAATAGGAAAAACTAAGTGGAAAAAACTGAGAAATTTGGATCCCACAAATATCAAAGCCCCATCATTCACTAATTTTTCAGATTAGGTATAAGAGCATTTGTATAGATAGCAAATAATTTTGACTTGGAAGAGTGTGTAATGAAAGACAGAATGAAATGATAAACATGAAAGTTCTGAAAGGATTGTGGGACTAGGTATTTAATTAATTCACATTTGTAATGGCTTCTAAGGCTGAGAAGCAGATAGTAGAGGCATTACTATCATCTCTATTTTACAGAAGAGGACTAAATAAGTGTTGGTGCCAGGGTTCAAATCCAATCCTGGGTACAACTCATATATATTCTCAAAGTAAATATGGGGACTTGTAGCTATTAGCATGGGGAGATTTATCCACCAACACAGATCTCAATTCATCCATGACATAGTAGAGAAGTCCTAAGGCATTATATAAGGCATAGAGGTGGTTCAGTGAGTTGTTCCTGGTCACAGAGCACCAGAGGTGTGATAGGAAGTTGGGTTCCCGCACCTGAGACCATTCTACATCACTGCAGCTGGATGGACAATCCTCAGAGCTGGACTATCAGTACTTAGAGAGATACTGTAGATGGACAATGAATTAGACCCAGAACTGAGGAGAAAGAGAACAAGGCAGATGGCATTTGGGAAAGGGTGTAACTAACACTTTCAATGACCTCAAGCTGCTCTCTGAAACAAGATTCATTTAAAAAAAATCAATGTTCTCCTGTTGATGCTATACGGATGTGAATCATGGAATACCACAATCTCCAATGAATCAAAATTGTGGGTAATCCCAGGAGCAACAGAAAAATGCATGGTGGGTATAAATAGGCTGCAGCATATATTTACTACATCCTGCTTAACTGAATAAATTTCATTACAGGCAAGAGTGGCTGGTGTAAAAGATATTAGCAAAGAGACTGACAACTAGAAAATGAAGTAGGCTGATTTTTATAGTGAAAGTAGGACATAAGAAATGTAGACAACCCAATAATGTCTACAGGGGGGTCCCCTAGGTGTCGGGTGGTTGCACTGTGTAGGATTTTAGAGAGAAGAGAGTAGTTAGGGATGAGTAGACTTGGTGGGGCTGTGATTTTTGCTACTGAAGGAAAAAACCATATTGATCAGATCCTGGATCCTTTGAGGCACTGAAGTATTTATGCTATGGTACTCTTCAGAAAGCTATTAAGTAGGCAACAGTCTAATTCTTTGATATCATGTGCCTATCATTTGTGGTGATGGACAGAGAAGTAGCCGGTTAGACTGGAAATGAGCTCTGGATTTAGCATGAGGATATGGGTTTGAATTCTGACTACTATGTAAGACTTGTGCAGCATTGGTGCTGCCACTTTATTTCCCTGCACCCCAGTTTCCTCATTAATAAAGTGAAGATGGCTGAACTAGATTATGTTTCAGACTCCTTCCATCTCTAAATCTTATAGTTTTTATTTTTAATTTGAGACTTCCGGAGACAACCAAAACAGAAGGAGCTAGGTAGTACAGTGGGTTGGGCATAGGACCTAGTTTTAAGAATACCTGAGTACAAATCTGACCTTAAATACTTATTAGATGTGTGTACATGGGCAAATCACTTAGTCTCTTTTGACTCATTTTCTCCACCTACAAAATAGAGATAATAAAAGTCCTCATATTGACCCTGCCTCCCAGGGTCAATGGGGAGAAAATGAGATATTTGTAAAATACTTTGCTAACCTTGAAGTTCTATATAAATGCTATTATGTGGTGGTGGTAATAGCAGCAGCAGCAGCAGCAGCAGTACTGATATAAATGTAAAGGGCTGTTAGAAATTTCAAGACCTTCTAGGTCTAAGAATGTAATGAATCTCTGGAGACATATCTACAGATATCATTTACCAAGAGTCACATGACTTCTTTGTGTCCCTTTTGGGCATCATTGCCAGGAAATATATTTCTTCTCACCATTATTATCTCTGTCAATAAGTTTATTGAGAAAAAGCTTCATCTGCAACAAAACAAAACAAAATAGTCCTAGATCCCAGTGTGGTGAAAGGATTGAAGACTGGAAGGAAAGAAAACAGATAACTGTACTGGGTGATATGAATATGCAGTTGTAGAATATTTTCTTTTGACAGAAGGGGAATCCAACAGGCTAAGCAAATTGTACATGAATACCCAACAAACTGGGATCAGTGCCAGAACTAAGAAACTGATTTTAATCGCAACTATTCCTTTTAGATTCAAAAATTCTCAAGTAGGAAAGGCTAGGAAGGATAGCTTCTAAATCGTTCTTTTAAAATGTGGGAAATAATGAGGCTACCCCCCCTTCCTTCTAAGGCAGAGGACCAGTTAAATTCAAGGAAACTCAATTAGCCAGGCCTTTCCTCTGCTGGACCTCCTCTGGCTTGGAGAATCATAAGTCCCAGAGGTGGCCTTTTCATTTTGGGTTTTTACCATGGCATTGTTGTGATGTGACACTGCCAGAAAATTCTCAGCCAAGCAGCTTTCAAAGCAGAGTCTGATATGACCACAAAAGGAACCTCTGCTTTCAGCAGGGAATAAGGATTTAAATCTCAATTTGAATATGAGGATGGTTGGTTGTTGTGTTTTCTAACCCACTGGCTCTTGAAAAATAGAAATATAGCAAATAAAACATAGGCAATAATAAAGCTAAAATATACACATATATTTGCTTCATAAAATTTTTACTTTTCTATTTTAAATTTAACAAACATCCAAAATGAATATTTCCATATATAAAGTAGAATAGAAAAGGAGGCTTATGTATGCATTTTATTCTATGTAGTTACTTAAAATATCTATCTATCTATCTATCTATCTTCAAGATTTTACTTTTAAAGTTGTCCTACTTATATGTGTTTCCTTCTGAATGTCCTTCTGTGCGTATTTTATTTATTTATTTATTTGCTTTTTGGGGGGCAATTGGGGTTAAGTAACTTGCCCAAGGTCACACTGCTAGGTTTTTGTTTGTGTGTGTGCGTTAAGTGTCTGAGGCCGGATCCGAACTCAGGTCCTTCTGACGCCAGGGCCGACGCTCTACTCACTGAGCCACCTAGCCGCCCCCAGTTTGTGCATCTTTAAAAAGATACCACTTACACTCTTCCCTAACCCCCTTCTTTTTGGTAACATTAGCATTAGTTTCCCTTTTACCCTTCCCCCCTCCCACCATGGGGGAAAATACCAAAAACATCACAGTCAAGGAAAATAAATTCATACATTTGCCATATCCAAAATTGAGTTTCATTCCACATGTACTGAAGGATGTCAATTTTATTTAAGGCTCCTAGCAACCTTTAAAGTTCCTCAATTTCTCTAAAATTAAAGAAATTCTGAGACCTAGCCCCCTAAAATTTAATTAGAGTTAGCTGATTTCATATCCAAATGTTAGCTTTTCAATTTTGAAGACCTCTCCTGCATCTGTACTAGGTAAAAATGTTCCTAACAGATCATAAAGCACATTTAGGTATTACTTAAATAAAAGTGAAAAGTTCCCTTGAATTAACAAGAAAATGTTAAGAAAAAGGATAATAAAAACCAAAGCCCTGTTCTTTTCAAATGACTGATTTTACTGATGTGACTCTCACCATACTAAGTCATTACTACAACTAAATACAAGAAAGAATATTCAACTAAGAGAAACTAAACAATAAACATTGTAATTCATCTATACTACCTTTATTGCCACAGTTTCATCAGTACTTTCTAATGGCTTTAAAAATTAGGAGAAAAAGAAAGGAGTTTTCTTAAACACACTGCCACTACAGGACTGAAAGTACTTTCATATAATAATATGAAATTTAGGCAAATGAATCTCTTCTTCCCCTTTCCAACTCATGCATATACACTCCCCCAATCTTTGCTTACTCAAATTGCAAATGCTACACACTCCAGGAAGATCACAGTTCAAACACTGCCTGAAAAATATATGTAATTTTCCCTTGAAATATGTGTGTCTTAGGGGGTAGGGCAAGCAGGAGAGTAATTTTGAAATACTGGAAGGAATAGTAAAAGAGATCAACTTCAAAATATTTTCCAATGTCTTAGTTTTAAACAAATGCCCTTTCCCGTTAGATGCATGTGAGATTTGCTTCTGACCAACATTTTTCCAGCATCAAATAATCTTCCCCTTTTAGGGACTTAGGCAAATGACAACACTGTGATTTACACAACTCTGCAATGAGAAACCATAGGAGTGATTTTACCCTTCCTCTACCACATCGACTTTTAGTTCTCCAAATCCTCCAAGAAAACAAATTAAAAGCAAAACTGCTGTATTATCATATGCTTCTAGCTTCTTGGCAGGGGTAAGTTTTATTTTATTGTCAGTGAAAAATAGTGAAGTTAATCATACATTGCAGAGGATCTACCTACTGTGAGGATGGGGCAGGGCTTGGGAGCAACAGGTGAGTGTACAGAGTTTCATGACCCCATTGGGTAATACAGAGAATTACTGACAAAGAAGAAAATCTAGAAGCGCATGAAGTTATGAAAGGAATATGATGATCTTGGTTTTGACCATCTGAGTTTGAAATGCCATCTGCAAGTGCCTTGCAAAACGTTGGAAATGATATAATCAGATGTTGAGGAGAGTAGACAAGACTGGATAGATACAAGTGGGGATTACACATACAGAGGTGACTTATAGCCATGGGAGCAGATGAAATTGCTAGAGAGAGTACAGAGGCATGATGAAGACAGAGGATAGAACTCTTGGGGAATGCCCATATTTGGGGGGGGAGGAAGCCAACCTCAGTACATAAATCCTATGGCAATGATGACTAAATTTTTTACAAAATATTTTACCTTAAAATAGATTCTTATTCACAAGCCCTGAATGGTTGCTTTTTATTTCTGGTACATTCAAACAAATATATAAAAGCCTATATATAGAAAACTCTAAACAAGAAATCTCTTCACTGGAAATTTTGCCCAGAGAACAGTAGACTTTTGAAATGATGAGATACAGTGTTATCATTATGCTCCTAGTGGCATTAAAGGAGTAACTTTTTTTTTCTTTTAAAATTATGTGTAATTCTGTAATAAACAATTGTGGAAAAATAGAGCACTGAGGCCTCAACTGTCTTATGGATAATAGCAATGAATATTAACTGTACTCTGGTCTGAAATCCTCTCTCTCATTTGAATCAAAGACTTAGTCTTCTTTGAAAAGAAAATTTAATCAATGGGGGCAAGAGTGAGGGATAGGATGGTAGAGGCAGGAATTTTGATTCTCTGATACTAAGAAAGTAAGTCTGGTTTATGGTGACCATACTAAGAATGGAAATTTCTTTGTTCAATTCCATCAAGAATCGAATTATCTTTATGTTTACCTTTGACCAGACTGAAAGAGGCATCCCTAGATGGAAAAGGCAGTAATTGGTTTCAGGAAGATATTTCCTCCAAGAGTATCATTGGCATTAACATTATTATTTTGTTTAGGTAAGTCAAAAACATGAAACTTAAAGAATGTATTCAGGTGTTACAGTCATGTCTGAATGTGAACACATTTGGGGTTTTCTTGGCAAAGACACTGGAGTGGTTTACCATTTCCTTCCCCAGCTTATTTTACAGATGAGGAAACTGAAGCAAACAGGGTTAAGTGACTTGGCCAGGGTCACATAGCTAGTGTTTAGTCATTTAGTTATGTTGTCTAACTCTTTGTGACCCCACAGAACCACAGCTAGCCAATACCGTCCATGGGGTTTTCTTGGCAAAGATAGAGTGGCTTGCCATTTCCTTCTCCAGTGGATTAAGACAAACAGAGGTTAAGTGACTTGCCCAGGGTCACACAACTAGTAAAAGTGTCTAGGGTAGATTTGAACTCTTTTCTGTGAAATTTTATCTTTTGTTTCAAGATTACTATAAAATGTAAGTGGAAATTACTTGGGTCAGAAAAAATTTCAATTAGCTGGGGGGAGAAGAGGAATTCTGCCTCTGCCTGTTTAAACTTGTTCTTCAGGCAGAAATGCTTATATATTATAAATAAATTGTCTCTGGCCGACTTTCTCTAAAGTACATGGTACAGAACTTTTCTTTCACCAATATAGCAATTACTAATGCAGGTGACTTGGAACTAAAACTGTGAAACACTAATTATCAGTGATTTAATTTTTAAATGATTTCATTTATTATAAAATGGTATCTTTGTGCTAAAGTGAAGGCTAGACAATAGAAAGAACAACCAAATTGTTAGTCACATGTGTTTCAACCAATTACTCCCTCCTCCCAGGCAGAATAGTAAAGAAAGATTTTCTTTTAAATGGAATTACTTTAACCCCCCAAAAATCATAAGATTAAAGATTAAGACCTAGAAAGGACCTTTGAGATTGAGTTTACATTACATTACATTACTCCCTCCTTACATTACAGATGAGGAAACTAAGACACAGAAAGGTCAAGTGACTTACCCAGTCACATAGCTAATCAACAATTAGGTCATTACAAATTTTGAAATATTTATGCTGAGGTTACATTGCCTTATTTTTCCTGGATTAAAAATACCCCAAGTATATATGGGGATGATTATTATTTCTGAGAATGGGGAGAGAAGAGAACAAGAAACCCCACCCCAAATTAGAATAAGGAGGCATTTGTATTAGTAATGATATTAGTTCACCCTCAGTGTTCCATTGCCTAAACTCACAGTGACAATCACTTCCCTTTCAAATTTAATACACTGTTATAGGGTTTCATGGGTGCACACTATTGCACAGAGAGAGAGGCTGGCTTATTGTTTTATATTGTACCATAGACTGAGGCTGGCTTACTTCAGTGTTTTAAAAAAGACCTGGTTCAGTACAATATTCACTAAAACTCTGTTTCTCATGGCACTCTGGAAAATGATTTAACTACATGGCTTACAGCAGAGGTCCAATTTTTTGCCTCATTGTCTGTGTTCTGAATCCAACCTAGTCTAATATTTTGGAAAATGTTACCCATTTCTGTACTAAGCAAAGTAAATATTTTGTCAGTTGTTAAGGATGAGCTAGAGAGTAAGACCTAAGGATGTATCCAAATTCAGCAGGAAGACTTGGAACTGCTTGGGAACTTTTTCCAGATTGTGATTTGTAATGTCTTTTAGAAGCCAGCAGAAATACCAACCACTTGAACTATTAAGAAAAGGCTGAATGAACCTTTTCACAGCAGTAGAAATTTTTTCCATACAATCTTTCATTAAAGTTGGCATAGAAAGGAGTTAGAAAAAAAATTTCTGTCCACTGAATTCTATATGAGCATGTTCTCTTGTTTAGAAAGAACTGTCAGAACTAAAAGGGTCAAGACAACATCTAGTCCAATCCTCATATTTTACAGATAAGGAACTGAGGCATGGAGAAATGACTTATCCAAGGTCACATTGCTAGCTAGTGTCAGAGCCAGTTATAAAATCGTTATCTCCTAACACTCAGTTTAATTCTCTTTCCATTTCACCTGGCTGTTTCCCTGAGAATCACATCCTATAATCATTACTTTAATGAATGGAAAGATGAAAAAAAATGCTGTCTTCTGTTCTATGCTGTAATTTTAGGTCTGAAAACCCTCAAAGCAATTTACCAAAGTGAACTAAGATCATTTTGATTACCACTAAAAAAAAGTGTTCTACTGCTAGCAGTCAGATGGGGACTCTGGCGAGTGATTCAGCAGTGGTATCAATATGGACTTTCTAGTCAAGGTACATCCCAACGTGTACATTTCTTCCATTACAGCTGATGGAGGACCCTGTAAAACCATTTTGTGGAGCTAAGTGGGTAAGGAATATGAGAGAAGAAATCTAGTCTAATGCAAAGTGCTTATTCTGTCAAAAAATGCTTAAAGAGCCTTAGAGATCAAATCCATCATTTTATAGATGACATAATGAAGCCAAAAGCGCATCAAATGTATAAGAGCATCAAATCAGTGTCACACCTAGGATTACAACCCATATTTTTCTCTGTCATATCAAATATCATTTTGTATCAGATTATATCATACCATATTATGCAGCTAGGTGGCATAGTGGACAGAGCACTAGACCGAGAGTCAGGAAGGTCTGAATTCAAACTGGCCTTAGATATTTACCAGTTGTGTGACTCTGGGCAAGTCATTCAACCTCTCCCCCTCTCAGTTTTCTCAACTGTAAAATGGGGATGATAACAATAGTACCTGCCTTCCAGGGTAGCTCTGAAGATCAAATGAAATGATGTCTATAAAGTACTTAGCATACTGCCTGGCATACATAATAAACACTGGAGAAACCCTTCATTCCTCCCCAGTCCAGTGATCTTTCCACCACAACTCCCACAATACTTGAACAAGAAACACTTTTTTTTTCACTCTCAATCTTGATCTAAAGATTATTTAAAGACCAATGGAGACAGAAAGTACAGTAAGAAATAATGCTGGGGAAGACAGGACATTACAGTCTGGGCCTAGAACTAAAGCTATTTAACCACAGACGTGTTGGTGGTATTATCAGCCAGTGTAATATACACACAACTCACTGTTATCACACTGTGCTCACACAGTATAATGTCCCCACCTAAGCTACAAATGGGGGTAATTATCCCTGAACCCAATTACAATTAAAAATGACAGGTCACAAAATATATCAGACACAAGCAGAATTTAAGTAAATCTGTTGGTAAATAAAGTAACTACAAATAACTCCAAAATACCAAATAAAGTATCTCCTTAACTAAGAGAGAAAAGGAAGAAAGCTTTTAAATCATATTATGCCAAATTATATTAATGCCAAACTTATCTAGAAGGCAAAAGGAAACTAAGGAATACAGCCAAAGAGAATGAAAATGATTTATACTTAGTTTGGCCCATTATAGAAGGAGGTCAGGGTTTTTTTTTGTAATGAAATAAAAAAGGAATTTTATGTATTCCTATACACATTTCATAAAAAGACTAATTTCAGAGAAGAGCAAATAAACTACCTGTGTAGTCAGTGGTGGAGCATCCAGTTTCCTTATTTAAAATTAGTGGATTAAAAAAATGTGGATTTGTAGCTTAATGAAAGGAGTCAGACTATTATTACAAACTAACACCATTCTTGCCACCAATTAAGGAGCACACATGGCATGTAAAGTGTTCTCTCTGAACAGATAACCGTAATACTGGATGATAAATTTATTATTATATTATTTTATATTATATCATAATATCTTGTTACATATATAATAATGCTTTAAGGTTTGCAAAGTGCTTAACCCTAGTCCTCTTAATCCTAAAATAAGTACCACAGAAAAGATTATCTTTATTTTTCAGATGAGGAAAAATGAGGCTTTGAGAAGTGTAGTACTTTGCCCATGGCCACAAAGCCAGTCAGAACTGTAGGCAAGATCCAAATCAGGTCTTTCCTGATTTCAAGCCTTGAGCTCTTTTCACAACAGCAGGGTTGTTTCCAATTAGTAACTAAATTATAAATACTTCCATTTAACTGAAAGTCCTTTCCTGCAGAAGGCTTACACTAGTATGTATACAACTATACCATACAATGGAATATGATTATGTACATAGGACAGGTCAAACAGTGGCATGACATATTCAATGAGAGAGGGATTACTTCAGGGATCAGTTCAGGGAAGGCTTCTTTGGAGACTGTGGTCCCTGAGGTGAGCCTTAGAAAGAGGATTTCAACAGATGGGAATCTGGAAGAATAAAGGCTCCACAAAAGGGAGCAGGATATTAAGATTTCTGGAGGAGGAAGAGTAGAGGACGAGCTCATGAACAGAAAATAGTCCAGTTTGGATAGAATGTAGGGTATACGAAGGAGAAGAATATAAGATAATGCTAACAAGACAGATAGAAGCCAAGCTATATGGGACCTTGACTGAAAGACTGGAAGCTATCTTGAGAGTAGGTAATGTAGTAACAAAAGTAGATGCCCAGAAGTCCATAGACTTCTAAAATCCAAGAAAGAAGTTAGCGACAAAACTGCCTCAGATAGTTATTTAGATACAAATGCACAAAGTATGGTAAACAAACTCTCCTTGTCTCTCTCATTCAAACTCTTCAAAAAAGTTGCCAAAATTCATTGCTTCCACTCTCCCACCTCTTCTCAACCCTTTGCAATTTTACTTCTGAACCTGCCACTCATCTGAAACTGCTCTCTATGATTACCAAAGATACTGTATGGCCTTTTCCCAGGCATCTTTCTTTCTTTTTTTTTTTTTTTGCTTTTTGGAGGGCAGTTGGGGTTAAGTAACTTGCCCAAGGTCACACGGCTCAGGTCCCTCCCACTCCAGGGCTGGCACTCTACTCTCTGTGCCACCTAGCCGCCCCAACCCATTCATCTTTCTTGACATCTCTCCAGCACATGGCACTACTGACTACCCCTTCCTCTTGCATAGTTTCTCCACCTTGGAGTTTTGTGACATCACTCTTTTATGTCTCCTTTGCTGTATAGTCAGTAAACAACATTACACTCACTAATTGCGGTTGTATCCCAGGGCTCTATCCTAGGATATTTTCATTCTCTACACTATTTCTTTTGATAATTTCATTAGCTTTTGTGAGTTCAATTATCATCTCTATTAAGATTACTCCCAAATCTATATCTATACTTCTCCCCCCTCCCCAAGCTCCAACCTGCATTGCTACCAACCTGCTAGCTAGACATCTCCACTTGGATGTATTTTCCTAACTGCCCCTACTATCCATTCTTGCTGTCTTCGATATTATTGTTAAGGATACCAACATCCCCCCAGACTTGCAACCTTGGTGTCATCCTCAAATTCTCATTCTTATTCACTCTCCTCCATATCCAATCAGCTACTAAGTCTTGTCAATGCCACTTCCAAAAAACCTTTCACATTAATCCATTTCTTTCTACTCACACAGTCATCAAGTTCAGGCCCTCATCACCCTTTATCTGGACAACTGTAACATACACAGAAGAGAAAAGGAAATCTATATAAAACCATGAATCTCTATTATATATACCTTGGTTTTTTTAAAAAAAATACATAGTAAATTTAACATGGCAATACCAAGACTGCCCTGCCTCTTTTTTATTCCATTCTGAAATTCTCTGCTCCCTTCTATATTGTTTTTAATGTTTGACACTCTTCTTTCTTCTTTTAGTTTGTATCTCTATCAACAACCCCTATTCCTTCTACTCCTATCCTTCCATGCCAAAAAAAAACCCACCTCCCAAAACCAAACCTAAACCCCTCCTTTGTAACAGATAAGTTAATGAAGCAAAACAAATTCACACACTTGCCATGGTGGACAATGTGTTTCTTGTACTGTACTTACAGCCTATCATTCCTCTGTCAACATCATTCTACTGGGCTTATGATTAGCTACTGGACTGGGGTTCTAATGTTTTAAAATTGTTTTCCCTTATAGCACTATAGCAATTGTACAAATTACTTTCCTGGTTTTCCTCATCATTCATACAAGTCTTGCTGGGTTTCTCTGAATTTTCCCTTTTTTCATTTATTATTCTGCATTATTCCATTATCTTCATATACATAATCTGTCCAACTATTCCCTAATCAATGTGTACCCGTTTTGTTTCCAGCTCTTTGCTACAACAAAAAAGTGCTGGTATGAATATTTTCATACATATGGTTCCTTTCTCTATGTTGCATCAATCAATCAACTAATCAACAAGCATTTATTAAATGCTTATTATATTACAGTCACTGGGCTAAGAGGTATCACAAAGAAAAAGCAAAAAAAAAAGCCCTTTTCCTCCAAGATCTTATATTTGGGGCAAGTGGGAGAAGAGGCAAGAGGGATGGAGAAAACATATTTAGAAATAAATGTATATAAAATACATACACAGTAGATGGGACCTTAACCCCTTAACCCTGGAGAGGAAGGCTCTATCAGCTGGAGACAGGGAGTGGGAGAGGCCTAATACAGAAGGTAGCATTTAAGCTGAGTCATGAAGGAAGCCAAGGGATTCTAAGAAATGGAAGCGAGGAGGGAGAACATTCCAAGCATGTGAGGCATCCAGTAGAAAGACACAGAGACAGAAGATGTAATGTTATGGGCAAGACATAGCAAGCAGGCCCCTGTGCTTGGATTGTGGAGTATGTGGAAGATAGTAAAATGTAAGGAAGGTAACTGAAAAGGTAGGAAAAGAGGGATATGAATATCTTTAAATGTCAAACAAAGGACTTTATAGTTGATGCTCGAGGTAACAGGAAGTCACAGAAATTTACTGGGGTTTCTGAGGAAACATGGACAGATCCATGCTTTAGAGAACTCACTTGTACTGAGGGTAGGTCTGGAGTGTAGAGAACTTGAGACAAGGAGGCCAATTAGAAAGATACTGCAGTAGTCTGGGTGGGAGGGGAAGAAGGCCTGAATTAGGATGGTGGTTTTACAAGTGGACTGAAAGAGGTATATATGAGAGATGCTGGAAAGAGAGAAATGACAAGATTTGCCAACTGATGCAACATAAGCTGTGAATGACTGTGAGAAGTTGATATGATATTGAGATTGCAATCCTGGATGAATAGAAGAGTGGTGGTGCCCTTGACAGAAAGAGGAAAATCTGGAAGAGAAACAGGTTTGGAGTGGAAAGATATACTCTATTTTGGACACATTCAGTCTGATATGTCTATGGGGCATCCAGTTGGAAATATTCAATTGGTAGCTGGGGATATGAGGCTGAAGCTTCAAAAAGAGACAAGGACTATACTTATCTGGGCAGCAGAGAGGTAATAAGTGAAGCCAAGAGGAAAATGAGACCATCAAGAGAGGGTACACAAAGGCTTGGGTATACATACAGTTAATAGGTTTGATATGAGTGAACATTTAGGAAAGAAAACTGGGGATTAGTCAGATGTAGGAGAATACAATCCCTTTCTAACAAGAGGTGGGAAACATCACTTTTCTAGTTCATGATTGGTTACTGGAGTAAGATCTTCTTGGCTGGAAAAACAGAGTTTGTGAGTAGTAATGGGAAAAGGATCCGGGAAAAAAAAAATTCTGGAGACAGACAGTGAAGGGATTAAATGCCAAACAGAGAATTTTGTACTTTATCTCTGAGGCAACATGGAATAGTGGAATTTCTCAAACATGTAAGTGACATGGTCAGACTTGTACTTTGGTCTGTAGAGGAGAACAAATGCCTGAATGAAGTTGGTGGTGCAGGTGATAGAGCACTGGGCCTGGACTCAGTAAGACCTGGGTTTGAAATCAGCCTCAGACATGTATTAGCTGTGTGACCCTTGGCATGTCACGTCACTTAACCTCTGCTGGCCTCAGCTTTCTCATCTGTACAACTGTGATAATAATAGCACCTAACCCCGCCCCCCCGCAGGTTATTGTGTTTTAAAAACACACTGAAAATGATAATAAGAATTTTTAAATAATAATAGCTAGCATTTATAGAGAGCTTTAAGGTTTACAAAGAGCTTGATCCTCACAATATTCCTGGGAGTTAGGTGCTATAATTATTTCATCTTACAGATGAGGAAAGATGAGGAAACTAAGGTTAAGTGACTTGCCCAGAGTCACACAGCGACTGAGTTTCTGAGTCAGAATTTGAACTCAGGGTCCTTCTGACTCCAGGTTTAATGCTCTATCTATTGTGCCAGCTAGTATTTATGGAGTTACCCAGTTATTTACAGTTACCTAGAATGGAGAGGATCACTGCTTGTGGGGAATGAGGTGATAATAACAGAATGGAGGTGATGGAGTTACTCAGTGCAGTTTAATGACACTTTCCATGCCAAGGAGGCTGATCTTTAGAATGGAAAGGCTGGAACAAAAATGGTTAATAGGGAACTGATACCTACAAGTAGGAAGATACTAAGAGAACACCAAGCTGTTTTTAATGAGTTCAAGGAACCCAGTTCAGGTGAACTATTTATGCTCAGGACCAGCCAAATTTTGGCTGTTACAATGTATTTCATAACATCTGGTTTATAATTGTTATATTATTTTCCTAACATGTAACAAGATGGCATAGTGAAGAGGGCACTGGCCTTGGCATCAAGGTGACTTGGGTCTGAAATCCTATACAGACATTTATTAGCTTCTGTGATTTGGGGCAAGTTATTTAAACACTTTGGGTCTTCATTTCCTCGTTTCTAAAGTGGCAGGGTTAGACTTGATAGTGTATTTTCCAGGTTTATAATCCTATGTCTGTTATTTAGGATTTTTATAACTGTTAATAGTATCATTCCTTTCTGAGTAAAATTATATTGCCTAGGAAATTAGGAAGTTTGTACTCTCTATTTAAAGACTCCATTGATGTCTCATTAAATATGAGGCCATTGTTGAGGCAATAGTCAAATAATTTAATGATAAAGAAAATGTGATTAGGACACAAGTTCAAATCAACTGAATGATTTTTTTCCTGCTAACTAATCTAATATTCTCCATTAATTTAAATTTCTTTTTTCTTTTTAAATTATATTTTATTTTTCCAATCAGCAAAATCCTCATTTTCTCCCTTTCCCCAAACTCTTCTACCCAATTGAGAAAGAAAAATAAAACCTCTGTCACAAATATGTATGATCAAGGAAAAAAAATGTCTGCATTGTTCATGTCCAAAACATATATGTTTCATTCTGTACTCTGAGTCCTTCACAACTCAATCAGAATATTTCACCTGCACTGGTCTCCATCTCTGGAATAAAGATTGTCCCAGAACTCTCTTCTTTCTCATCTCTACCTCCTGGCTTCCCTGGTTTCCTTAAAGTCCCAGCTAAAATCCCACCTTCTGTAGGAAACTTATCCCAATCTCCCTGAACATATCTTGTTTGCACCTAGTTGGTTGTTTGCATGTTGTCTTCCCATTAGACTGTGAGTTCCTTGAAAATGGAGACTGTTTTGTCTTTGTATTCTCAGCACTTAACACAGTGCCTGGAACAAAGGAGGCATCTGATAAAAGTTCATTGACTGAGTGACTGATTTTCTATTCAACCAGTTTTGAAGACCTGTAGACAGTGGTGCACAAGGTATCACTGAAAGTCAAGGAAGAAAAGGTGTGTAGGGATAGACTAGGATGAAACTTCCAAAGGAGTTTTAAAATGGGAAAATTACTAACAAGGGAGAGAAAAACCAGGTTTGGTGTAGGGAAAAACTATGTTATTGAAGGAAAACTAGGCATGTGGTGTAAGAGATGGGGGAAATCAGGTTTAACCAAAGGAGATGTATAAAAAGAGTAAAATGACAAGGGATTAATCTCTTCAGTAAATATAAGTTCAATACTTTCTCGATGACAGATTCTGAGCTGTGTTTAAACCACCAAATAGTCATTAAAAAAAACAATTTTACTATTTAAAATGTGTTTGAAGATGTATGTCTGGAAATGGGCCTTAAAACATCAGAATTATGGAAAGAAATTAAGTTAATAAAGTGTTAATGATCCCATTTAACCAACTTTTAACATTCCTTCTTCAAAGGTGGGGGTGGAAATCTGCTGATAGAAAACTTAACATGTCAAAACCAGATCTCATCTTTGTACCAAATCCACCCCTCTTCCAAAATTCCTTATTGTTGTTAAGGGCACCATCTTTTTTTTTTTATTTCCCCAGCTTCACAGTCTTGGGTCGTCTTCATTTCCTCACTCTCGTTCACCCCACAAAGCCAAACATCTGCCATATCTTGTTTCTATCTCCAAAACAACTTTTCACATTTATTCCCTTTCTCTCCACTTGGGCAGGCCTTCCTCAAATTCATGCTTTCCTCATTCTTCAACTCCTTCTAACAGGCCTCCCTATCTCAGACCTCTCTGCACTCCAATCCATTCTCCATACAGGTACCAGAGTGATTTCAAGTTCATGTCTGATTATATTGTGTCTCCCACCCTCAAAATTCTAGTAGCTCCCTATTGCCTCTAGGATGAAATGTAATTTTCTTTGAAGTCTAGCTCTTTTTTGCTTTTCTGACTTCTGCAGGGGCTTGCTTCCCTCCACACACTCTGTGATCCAGCCAAATTAACCTGCTTGCTATTTGGCAAACATGACATTCCAACTCCCATTCCAGGGGCTTTCAATGGATTCTCCTCATGCCTGGAATCCACTTCTTCCTCACCTCTGCCTCTTGGAATCCCTGGTTTCCTCCAAAACTTTGCTCAAGTATCACCTTTCTCATGAAGCTTTCTATAAACCTCTATAACAAGATTTGGTATCTGATTGGATATGTGGGGTGAGAGTGAGGAGTCAAGGAGGGGCCTACAAGTTGTGAAACTGGGTGATTAGGTGATGTTTCTCAACAATAGCTGGGAGGAGGTAAAGGAGACATGCATTTTAATAAACACCTATCATGTGTTAAGCTCTAAGCTAAATGCTTTTTTTTTTTACAAATATAACCTCAGATAATGATAAATAATATTTATATAGAACTTACTATGTACCAGGCACTGTGCTAAGTATTTTACATTTATTATTTCACTTGATTCTCACAACAACCCTTTGAAGTTGGTGATATTATTATCCCCACTTTACAGCTGAGAAAACTGAGGTAGACAGAAGTTAAGTGACTTGGTCAGGGTCATACCGCTCTAGTAAGTAAGATCTGAACTGGTCTTCCTGATCCCAGACCCAGTATTCTACTGTGCCACCTAGCTGCCCTTACTATACTATATTTGGGGGAAAAAAGTCTGTAACTACTTAGTTACATTTCAATGGAAGATTACACACACACGCACACACACAGAAAGAGAGAGCCCAGTGGATAGAGTTAAGTCACTTAACCCTGTTTGCCTCAGTTTTCTCATCTGTAAGATGAATTGAAGAAGGAAATGGCAAATTACTTTAGTAGATTTGACAAGAAAACCCCAAATGGGGTCACAAAGAGTTGGACATGACCAAAAATGACTAAACAATAGCAACAAATAAAATATATATGTCCCATTCTAGGAATTCCACTGCTCACAGTGGCTTTCTATAATCTTTTGGTAGCTTCCTGGGGGCACTGGTAACTGCTACCACCAACATTTTTCCCTACACCAATCTTCATTGCTGTAATCATATTGATCTATGACCAAAGTGGGAGTATAAGAGTGCTAAACATTAACTTAACAGAAGTGGAATTTTATTGGTGGCAGGGGTAAGGGAAACCAAAATGTCTTTTTTTGGCTCTCCCTGCTCAAAATATCTGCTTCAATATACATTGCTCACTTCAGTAATTGGCTTTGGTCCTGAACACAATGGAGAATGTAAGATTAACCTTGAGGAGAGAGATCAAGACTGATTAAATACATTTGGGAATTTGCCCTTGAGGTTATAGCTAAAAGAAAGGAGTACAGAATGGGAAGAGTAAAAGAACTCAGAGCAGAACTCTAGGACTGGGTGAAAGAATGGCTGCCAAAAAAAAAGCCACATGCGATTAGTTGAAGGAATTAAGGATGTTTAGCCTAGAAGACATATGGAGGACTCTTCAAGTATCTGAAGCTTGTCCCAAGGAAGAGATAATTAGGCTTGTTTTGCTCAGCCTCAGGGGACATAGCTAGGAAGGATGGCCAGAAGTTGCAGGGAGGCAGATTTCAGCTCCATATAAGGGGAACCTTCTAAGCAATTAGAGCTATCCAAAACTGGAATGAATTGCCTCAGAAAGTAGTGGGTTCTTCATCTCTTAAGATTTTCAAGCAGAAGTTGGACAACCACCTGCTAGGGATGTTTTTAGAAAGTATACTATTCCTGATGTGGGCTGGGCAAGATTCTCTGTGGTGGCTTCTTTAATTCTGAGGGAGTTTCTGAGGCCCATCATTTTTTCCCTTCACAATGTCTTTTATATTTTCCCCTTTATATTTTCCTCTCTTTATTTCTATAAACACCAGACTAACTCAAATCCTCATGCTTGGACTATTGTAAAAGTCTCCTATGTGATCTTTCCAATTTCAGGTCCTCCCTGTTCTCCACCTATGGCTAAAAAGGTGTTGTTTTCTCTTTTAAAAAAATTTCTTTTGGTCTTTATTAATATGTTTACTTTTAGTTTACAAGATTCAGTTCCACAATCCCTTGAGTTTCAAATTTTCTCCTCCTCCCTCTCCTCCCCACCACCAACAGCAGCATGCAATCAAGTATAGGATCTGCAAATACTTTCACATTTGACATTAGTCAGGTTATAAAGAAGGATTGTAATGGATGGAATGAACAATGGGAAAGAGGAAACAAAACCAAACAAGAAAAAGAAGAGAGCAGGTAATTTGCTTCAATCTGCATTCAAATTCTGTACTTTCTAGATCTTTTTCTGACTGTAGACTTCTCTTTCCATCATGAGTCTTTTAGAGTTGTCTTATAACCCGGCAATCTTGAGAAAAGTCCAGTCTATCAAAGTTGGTCATTGATGTTGTTTTTTAAACATTTTATTCCCTCCCCAATTACGTGTTAAAACAATTTTTTGCATTAAAAATGTTTTGAGTTCTAAATTCTATCCCTCCCTCCCTGAGGAAAACAATCCAATACAGATTATTCATGTGCATTTATGCATAACACTTCCATTTTAGTTATTTTGTACAAGAAGACCCAAACAAAAAAACAGAGGAAGAAAGGAAGGAAGGAAGGAAGGAGGGAAGAAAGGAAGGAAGGAAGGAAGGAAGGAAGGAAGGAAGGAAGGAAGGAAGGAAGGAAGGAAGGAAGGAAGGAAGAAAGAAAAAGCAAGCAAGCAAGCAAGCAATAGTATGCTTCAATATATATTCAGAAAATATCGGTTCTTTCCCTGAAGGCAGAGAGCATATTTCATCATGGGTCCTTTGGGATTGTCTTGGATCATTGTGCTGTTGAGAATAGCTAAGTCATTCATAGTTTTTCATTGTACAATATTGGTGTTACTATGTCAAATGTTCTCCTGGTTCTGCTCATTTCACTTTGCATCAGTTCATGTAAGTCTTTCCAGGTTTTTCTTGCTTGTCATTTCTTTTAGCACAATAATATTCCATCATAATCGTATACCACAGCTTGTTCAGTCAATCCCTAACTGATGGACATTTCCTCAATTTCCAATTATTAGCCACCACAAAAAAAGCTACCCAAAATATTTTTTAAAAATGTTTTTAGCACTGCTCAAAAATGTATTATATATTTATCCACACGTTCTCATGTGGAATTAAATGTTTCTACCCCAGCATCAAAACAACATGCCCTTCCCTCCATATCTATCCAACCCCATCTTTCCCTATTTTTCAAAAGGGCTGTTCCTAGGAGGGTGCCATGCCTATATCATGCTCAAGGTATAGTACACAGTGAGTATAAGCTTCATGAGTGATTTTATATAGGTGAAATATAATGAAAATAAATTGAAGAGTTTTGAAGGCTGAATGCAGAAGTGCTCCTCTGCATTCTGGCTAATGGAGTACTATACTTAAGACCTTCAGGCTAGGGGTGTTCTCCCTCACTCTATACCTCTGAAGCATGTTCCCACTGTAGGGCAGAAGAAATGGGGCCAGAGACAGAAGCATGGGGCCTCCCATTATCTCCTTATAGAGTACCTAGCACACGTTTATTAATGCTTATTCCCTTCCCTCTTCTACTCCCTCTGCTTCCTAACATGGTTCTTCCATTTTACCTTTCCATTTCCTGCTCTCCATATTCCCCACCCCTAGAAATGACTAACTGCTACCCCCATAATTCTATAAGACCCAGGTCATCATCAGACACTGTCTTTCTTTCTGCTCTAGAATAATCCATTGCTATTATCTCTTTCTATTCACAATTTACCTCCTATTAGAAGTCCTTCTATGCAGGAAGGAACCCTCCTCCATGCTGATCACTCATTGAATCTATATAATATCACAAATCTTAGAATCAGAAGGGATCTTAGAATCCATCTAGTTCAACTCATTTTATAGATGAGGAAACTGAGGTCCAGTAAGGTTAAGTGAATTGTTTAACTGTGTATTTTTTTGCTTTTTGGAGGGGGGAAGGCAGGGCAGTTGGGGTTAAGTCACTTGTCCAAGGTCACCCGGGTAGTAAGTGTTAAGTTTCTGAGGCCCAATTTGAAGTCAGGTCCTCCTGACCCCAGGGCCAGTGTAGTAGTCACTGCGCCACCTACTGCAACACCTAGGCACCCCAACTGTTTAACTTTTAAAGCCCTAAACAACCTGGCCAAAATCTATCTTTCCAGACTCATCAGTTCTTAACCATTTCCATCCTTTCAACAATCCTGTGAAGTAGGTGCTATTATCCCCATTTTATAGTTGAGGAAACTGAGGCAGAGCTTGAGTGACTTACCCATAGTCACACAGATCTAATAAATATCTGAAGCTGGATTTAACTCAAATCTTCCAGACACTAGGTCCAGTGCTCTGTCCCTTGCACCACAAGTTACATCGTTTGTATCTCATTACAATGAATGACAATGGCCTATCTAAATCTACTTGCTCTACTAAAATTTTGGCATATCCAATGTTATTAGAAATGACTGGCCATGACTTAAAAATGTTTTGTCAGATAGAAATTTTATTTGAAATGTAGGGGATTATTTTTCACAAAACAATATAACCTAGAGAAAATCATAAAATCATAGTTTTAGAGATAGAAGAAACTTTATAGACCATCAAGTCTAAGTTACTTTTAAGGAACAATTAAGGTATAGAGAGATGAAATAACATTCTGATGGTCACACAACTAATAAGTGTCCGAGGCAGTATTTGAACTCAGGGCTTCCTGTCTATGTCAGCTTGGACACAGCACTATCTTACTGTATTTCAGTTTCTTTTTTTTTTTAAATAAACAAATGCTTTATTAACTTCTGTTTTACATCATTCATTTCCGCCAGATTTTGAGTTACAATCATTTTCCCCCCATTATTCCCCTACCCAACCTCCCAGAACAGTAATCCCACAAGATATCGATTCCTCCAATCTGCTCTATCCCATACCTTCTCCCATACCCCCATCGACTTTTCCATTAGAGGAAGGTGAGTCTTTGCATCCCAATGCATGCACATCTTATCTCCCTATTACAAGCAAAAGAGTATTAATAATAGTATTTATATATATTGAAACATTTAATGTTAC